>JAENPR010000079.1:0-1200000 GCA_018135685.1 Themeda triandra | reverse complement strand
ACGCTATCATAGGCGGTTCAAATTTAGAACACGAAAGCAAAAGAGCAAGAAAGGAGTACGAAAGGAGAATACACACAGTGACCCCAAGGCTGCCGCTAAATAGACCAACATGGTCCATGGCACCCATCACTTTCACCGAAGAAGATTTCAAAGTCAGAGATTATCCACATTATGATGCATTCGTCGCCACGGCAAATGTTAATGGTTTCACTTTGCACAACATCCTGATAGACAACGGCAGTTCGGCGGACATCATTTTCGCCAAAGCATTTGAGCAAATGGGGCTCGACAGAAGAACTTTAGACACTGCGAGGCAATTTACTTTTTGGCTTCGGAGGCTCAAGAATGAACGCAATCGGGAAAATAAATTTGAAAGTAGCCTTGGCACAAGATCAAAAGGCCGAGCCGAGATGATTACTTTCGACGTCGTGGATATGCCATACCCATACACCGCCATATTCGGTAAAGGGTTCATAAAGAAGTTCGACGCTGTAATAAAGCAGAGTTTCCTTTGCATGAATGTCCCCTCACCTTTCGGAATAATAACTTTATTCGGTGATCAAGAGGCCGCCAGAAAGATTGAAGGGAAACCTATTCCGGGCTATAGCATGATCAATGATGTCAAAGAAACAAAGAAGGAAGACGAAAGCGAAGATGATGATGAAAATAAAGAGAAAAGGGAGAAAGCGAGAGCGAAACCGAATGAAGAAACGAAAGAGTACCTCTATCGAAATACAATACTGACCAATACGTGCATATCGGGAAGGATCTCGAACAACAAGAGAAAGCTGTACTCATCAAATTCTTGAACAAAAACAAAGAAGTATTCGCATGGTCAGCTAGCGACCTAAGAGGAGTGGACAGAGAACTTGCCCAGCACAATTTAAACATATCCAAGACAATAAAACCGAGGAAACAAAAACTGCGAAAGATCTCAGATGAAAGAGCAGAAGCCGCAAAAGCAGAAGTTGACAGGCTGCTGCAAGCTCAAGTCATCAGGGAGGTTCAATATCCAGAATGGTTAGCGAATGTAGTAATGGTTCAAAAGAAAAACAAGAAGTGGAGAATGTGCATCGACTTCACAGACCTAAATAAAGCATGTCCAAAAGATCCGTACCCTATGCCAAGAATAGACAAGTTGGTCGATATTGCAGCTGGCTGTGAAAGAATGAGTCTGCTAGATTGTTTCTCAGTCTATCACCAAATTTGGCTAAACAAGGATGATGAGGAAAAGACTAGTTTCATCACCCCAGGCGGAACTTACTGCTTCAGAAGAATGCCCGAAGGTCTGCGTAATGCAGGACCAACTTTCGCTAGAATGGCAGACAAAGTCTTCGATGATCAGAAAGGTCAAAATCTGGTCAACTACATGGACGACATTGTTGTTAAGAGTGATAGAAAGGAAACGCATATTGAAGATTTAAAGGAAACTTTCGCCAATCTAAAGAAAAGTGGCCTAAAGCTCAACCCGGAGAAGTGTGCGTTCGGCGTCAAAGAGGGCAGAATTCTTGGGTACATGGTATCAGCAAAAGGGATAGATGCCAATCCTGAGAAGATTATAGCGATAGTTAACATGAAACCACCGTCAACTAAAAAAGAGGTACAGAAGCTTGCGGGACGTATGGCATCACTAAGCAGGTTCATAGCGAGATCCGCAGAAAATGGGCTACCTTACTTTAGAGTTCTCAAGCAAGCAGATCACTTTGATTGGGGAGCAGAACAACAACAGGCTTTCGAAAATCTGAAGCACTATCTCACAAAGCTTCCGACACTAAACAGGCCAACGGCGAAAGCTAACTTACTATTATATCTGGCGTCATCTCATACCGCAGTAAGCGCCGTACTAGTAGAAGAAAGAGAAAGTGAAGGAAAGATTCAACAATTCCCAATCTACTATGTATCTGAAGCGTTGTCAGGAGCAAAGACGAACTACACGGAACTTGAGAAAATAGCCTACACAGTGGTAATGGCTTCATGAAAGCTGAAGCAATACTTTCAATAGCATCGCATAATCGTCACTTCAGCACAACCATTAGAAGCACTCTTTCGCAATACTGAAGCAATAGGAAGAATTGGAAAATGGGCAGCAGAACTGAACCAGTACATAGTGGATTTCACACATAGGTCCACAATTAAATCACAAGTGATTGCCGACTTCATAGCAGATTGGACCCCGTCAGCTTTCGACACGACAATCAGGCTCGAGGAGCCAACATGGACAATCTTCTGCGACGGTGCATGGTGTAACTCAGGCGCCGGAATCGCAGCTATACTGATACCTCCGGCAGGCCCAAGGCTGAGATATGCAGCAAGACTAGAGTTCCAGACAACAAACAACACAGCGGAATATGAAGCAGTGTTACTGGGACTTCGAAAGCTGAGAGCTCTCGGTATACGCAGATGCATCGTGAAATCAGATTCACAAGTAGTAGTTGGCCACGTCGAAAAAGAATACGCAGTGGAAGAAAGAGAACTGGCAAGATATCTGGCAGCAGTTAGAAGAATGGAAAAGCACTTCTCTGGGTTCACTTTGAGGCATATCCCAAGATCAGAAAACTCTGAAGCTGACGAATTGGCGAAAGCTGCGGCGCAAAACATACCCTTACCTCCAGATTTCTTTTACCAAACATTAACCTTAAAGGCGGTAACAGAAGAAGAAAATCCAAGAGCAATACACGTGATAACAAGCGAAGACTGGCGAGCACCAATTGTCACATTTCTCAAAGAGACATATGAGCCAGAAGACAAAAAAGAATACCAGCAAATGAGGTCTAGAACAAAGCAGTACACAATCATTGGAGAAGAATTATACAAAGAAGGCGTAGTTGCACCACTCCTAAAGTGTATCAGCAAAGAAGAAGGAGAAAAGGTTTTAGCCGAAATGCATTCAGGCATGTGCGGTGCACATAGGGGTCCGCATGAGATAGCTCACAGAGCCATGAGGCAAGGTTTCTACTAGCCGACAATGGCGAAAGACGCAAAAGAAATTGTCAGAAGATGTGAAGCTTGTCAAAGATTTGCGAAAAATCAAAAAGCTCCTGCAAATTTAACAAGTCCGATCATTCCAACTTGGCCGTTGCAAAGATGGGGAATAGACATTGTGGGTCCACTTCCGCAAGCTCCAGGAAATCTAAAGTTCGCCGCAGTTGCGTTGGAATATTTCACCAAGTGGATTGAGACGAAACCTCGGCAAAGATCACGTCAAAAACATTAATCAACTTTACTTGGCAACGAATCATATGTCGTTTCGAGTGCCGACTTATATCACGGTTGACAATGGTAAACAATTCGATCAGTACGAGATACGAAGCTTTTGTGAAGAGTTAAACATAAAACGGCTTTCGCTTCGGTCAATCACCCACAAAATGGAGGAGCGATCGAAAGAGCGAATGCCAAAATATTCACTTCACTATCGAAAATATTGACAGAAGAAAAGAAAGGCAAATGGGCACAAGAATTAACAACTTCGTATGGGGACATAACATCTCAAAGACTAGAGCAACGAGACTTCACTCCATTTCGTCTGCTGTATGGCGAAGAAGCAATCACTCCAGAAGAAATGAAGCTCGGATCATTTAGAACCGAAATTGCAGCAACCAATCCAATTCAAAGATTCGTCGATATCGAAACTTCAGAGCAAACAAAGCTAGAGGCGGCTGAAAACTTAGACAAATATCATCAAGAAACAAAGAGCTGGAGAGACAAGAAAGTGCTACGAAAGGACATCAACCCAGGGGACATGGTCCTCATCAAGCAACCAAACAAGCAGGGAAAACTACAGTCACAGCGGCACGGGCCATACATCGTCTCAGCTATGGTCAAGGAAGGAGCTTTCAGGTTGATCAACGAAGAAGGCGTCGAATCGACACACACTTGGAATGCAGACAATCTTCGTCGCTTTTATCCATAGAAATCAAAATAGAGATGTAATTCTACTTTTCGCATTTTTACATTTCGAGACATTAATGCGGGGACTTGCACTCTTTTTCCTCACGGGGACGCCTTGCGAAAGGTGTGAGGTTTTTAATGAGGCAGTCCTTTGTATCCCCTTTTCCTATTATTACTTTTTTCCCGAACAAGAGAGCACCGGTTTCCATGCCTAGGTCGAAAACAAGGTGCAAACACCTTGAATATTCAACGAAACGCAGGAGTCGTCAAGGTAAGGTTGTAAACAACCCGTCTTGTTTTCATAACAATCTAACGGCTCAAAAAAGAGCTAAAGCCGAAAATGGCTAAGGGGCTTAGCTTAAAAAAAATCGAGCAAGTCTAACGGCTCAAAAGAGCTAAAGCCAAAAATGGCTAAAGCCGAAAATGGCTAAGGGGCTTAGCTTCGAAAAAATCGAGCAAGTCTAATAGCTCAAAAAAGAGCTAAAGCCGAAAATGGCTAAAGCCGAAAATGGCTAAGGGGCTTAGCTTCGAAAAAATCGAGCAAGTCTAACACTCAAAAAAGAGCTAAAGCCAAAAATGGCTAAAGTCGAAAATGGCTAAGGGGCTTAGCTTCAAAAAAATCGAGTAAGTCTAACAAATCAAAAAGAGCTAAAGCCGAAAATGGCTAAAGCTAAAAATGGCTAAGGGGCTTAGCTTCGAAAAAATCGAGCAAGTCTAACGGCTCAAAAAAGAGCTAAAGCCGAAAATGGCTAAAAGCCGAAAATGTGTTAAATCGAAGTAAGTTCGAAAGCTCACAACAAGTTCGAAATCTCACTTCGAGAAAGTGCAATGTTAAAATTTTGAAGGCAGGAATGCTTGAGTCCAATAAGCAAAATATCGGCTACCCCGAGCTCAAGCATCACCGACCTACGAAATCTTAACAACCAATGCTGAAACAACTAAAAATCCTAAGCAAGCCTACACTTCGAATGTGTAATATTAAAATTTCGAAGCCAGGCATGCTTGGGTCCAATAAGCGAAACATCGGCTAGCTCGAGCTCAAGCATCACCGATCTTCAAAATCCTAACAACCATTCTCGATCATAGTATCGTTAAATCGATGGAGAGCATCAAGCTAAAGAATCTGAAGTTAATTGTTCAGTTTCTGAGTTTATTCATCCTCGCCACCGCGGATTAGGCGGGAGGAAGAAGAAGCACGAAACCAAAAGATTAATTCATTTGAAGCTGAAGGAAGAGCAAGAATTTTCACTTCTGAAGTTGAACTTTGGGTCCCTTGGATGAGTCTTCTTCCCAAAGGCCAAGTAGGCAAGAAGTTCTCCGCCAAGAAACTAGAAGCACAACTGCAATTTTTCTATAGAAATCCTACATTCGTAAGCCACAATGAGATGAGCAAATGAATGGAACCATGCACGCTATTTATAGGACCTCGGTGTCCTTACAGCAGGGACAAACACAATTGCCTTCATTCAAGGTGAAAGATATGATACCTCTGTCAAACTGACCTTTTCATCTTCATGGCATTCAGACATCATAAAATTTGACAAAAGGTCAGATGACATTAACCTATGAATTCAATACAAAAGATACACAAGTACAGCTGATCAAATACAGATAGCTTTACGGCAATCAAGACTTATAAATTCTGACAATACGTCAGACATCATTTAAACGTAAGCAGTCGAAGACTTCAATTCAAAAGATACGATACTACTATGGAATAAATCACAGCGTTTCATGACAATCATCAACTAGCTTTAAACTTCGTCAATAACAGAGACACCTACCATTTCTTTTGAAACAGACAATGTATTCATTAACATTTTAGGAGTCTATATAAGCCAGCCAACCAAGAGACGATAACTAAAGTTGTGGGCTACCTGTTTATGACAATGACTAATCACCTTACCGAAAAAACAGCAATAGGCTTTCACAAGATATGGGAATGAGAGGCCGAAGGAAAGAGCGCCGGAACTCCAATCGGGACCATGGCCACAAATCAAAAGTTGAGTGTCTAAATAACTCCAACTTGCTATAAATTGTTTAAGCAAGTCCGTGTCCGGAGTATCTTCGTCCTTTTGGTGCAATTTTGAGAGCTTTTTCCATCTTATTTATAGCTTCAGCTCTCTCCACTATCTGCGCCGCCAAGAGCAGCATATTTTGATTTTAGGGCCTTTAGCTTTCTCTTTTGGAGTAACGAGCCTAATTGAAGCAACAGTTGGTGTACTGTTGCAACGTTAGCGGAAGTGCTAACGATTCAAATGTAATCGAGACATTCGATATTATTAAAGTCATTACAATCTCCTCACTCAGCGTCGAATGTGTGTCATTAATTTCGTCAACCCCTCGGCTTAAAAGATGGGGGCGGCGTCTTCGATTAATCTAAGAACTGTGGGATTTTCCTAAAGTACAAGGAGGCAAATTCACTCGCCCCTAACTCAAAAATGGGGGGGGGGGGGGAAAATTTTCAAAATTTTGAGTAAAGGGGCTCGGTCAAAAGACCTCAAAAACACCACAATCGATGCATGTATCGAAAAATGAGCATTTTCATTCAC
This sequence comes from Themeda triandra, assembly GCA_018135685.1. Taxonomy (NCBI): domain Eukaryota; kingdom Viridiplantae; phylum Streptophyta; class Magnoliopsida; order Poales; family Poaceae; genus Themeda; species Themeda triandra. Next base: position 1,193,560 of record JAENPR010000079.1, on the reverse strand, counting down.
AAAAACGCATAAACTATCGCAATTTACAATCACAATTTACATTCAAAAGGGTTCATCCTTGGGCACCTTCAAGGACCCTTCACCGATATTAGGGGTTACAGGTATATAGCTATAACGAGCGCGTTCTAAGGGAATATTATCGAAAGGCTCAGCTTTTGGAATTTTGGAACCACTTCCGCCAAACTTGGATCCAGAGGGTCCTTCGCCACAGGTAGAATCCCTTTCAACGCGCCGTTCCTAGAAGTTTGTAATCTGTTCAGCAGTCCGAAGACTTCATCTTAGTCATGAACGCATAAAAACTCCCAGTGATCGATGCGGATGACGCTATCGATAGCTATACCATGATTCACCAGAAACATGGAAATCACCTTTCGCAATAGCAAGAGGGTAAACCTCAGTCGCATTGGCTAAGTCAGCCTCATCAACCTGTCCAAACATTCAAGCAAACAACGAAAGACGCTTAAGTTACAGCCAGAGTATCATCAAGTTTTACAACATTCGTGCAACATTGCACGTGCACACAAATTTAAACATTGTTTTTCCAAATCGCAAGCCCTAAGTCAAGCTATCGGAGATTTGTTCTGGGCGGAAGCATTTCCGTCGCTTGGAGCGGAACCAGCAGGAGCAACGTGTTCGGCGAAGCTTGATCGCGGGGGCCGGAGGCTTGATTTTCGCCTGACGTTCCAGCAGCAGAGCTTTCGTGAGCCGCCTGTTCACGCGCGTTACGAGCGTCAATGAACTCCTGAACCTTGGCCCCAATCGCTTTCTTCTCGTTGGAAGTCTATGAAAATTTACTGATAAGTAACTCATAAAAAATGACAACTCAATCGAAAGTCTAAGAGAAACAGAACATCACCTTGCCATGAGAAATAGCAGCGCGAATAAGCGCCAGGTCCCGTCCGCCTTTAAGCCAAAACTCATCATAAAAATGATGAGCATCAGCTTTCGCCTCTGTGGTTCGCTTATAATATTCCTTGGGCGCTCCAATGGGCACAGTAGCCGCATGAGTCCAACCATGCACCCGGAGACATTGCGCGAAAGCGCCTATAAACTCCAGGGCAGCAAAGCTGCGTCCTGTGTTCTGCACGGCTTCAAAATTCGAAAGCTCAGTGGCCAGCCAACCCATATAATCCATGAGATCATAGTTCTGGGGGAAATCAACTTCCGAACCGATCCCTTCCACAAGATTTTTGTAAGCCACAAAGACTTTCTGCCCCTCGATGCTAAGGTTCTTCAGATATTCCTGCTCATGCTTCTTAAGATCCGCCAGTTCGCCATTGACTCTCTCAAAATCAGAAGAGAGAGTTGCTTTCTCAGCAATCGCAGCTTCGGATTTCTTTTTCTCCTCCTCGACATTCTTTTTCAAAGCCTCCACTATCGACTCAAGATCCTTGATCCTGGTCTCCCTATCAGACACCTTCTTCTCAAGAGAAGCAATTTTCACCGCATCTTTCTTAGAGAGGGTTCGATTCAACATGACACCGCCCGGAAAAACAACAAGTCATAAGATGATTTCGAAAGCCGAGACGACAAACGTCGAAAGTGCAACAAGTCACAAAATGATGTCGAAAGCCGAGACGACAAACGTCGAAAGCGCAACAAGTCACAAAATGATGTTGAAAGCCGAGACGACAAACGTCGAAAGCGCAACAAGTCACAAAATGATGTCGAAAGCCGAGACGACAAACGTCGAAAGCGCAACAAGTCACAAAATGATGTCGAAAACCGAGACGACAAATGTCGAAAGTGCAATTCACCTGAATCAGATGAGAAGTGGCAGCATCCGCTAAGGAGGCACGGTTAAGCTTCAAAAGGGCATTCTCCACTGCGGGCATGCCGAAAGAAGCAGCGGCTTCATCAGTCGCTTGCAGCACCGCCTCATTCGGAAGGATTCAAATTTGTTGATAGGTCACGTTCGCCATCAGGCGAGTGTCTGCGGGAAATCCAAGAGAGTTTGAGATCCTGTAAGCTCTTTCGCGGTTGGGGTCACGCTCTCCAGAAGAACTGGTTCCGGAATAAACCACCATTTCGCCGCAGTCATCGGAACACGATTCTAAGTCCAATTCTCCGTGTCCGAAAAGGTGACCCCGAAAGATGTTCTCAACCAAGGACTCTTTGAAAAAATGAGACTTACCACGTGAACCAACATTCATCGAAGGTTGACGAGATGAAGCCTTCACAACATTCGAAACAGCGGAAGGTTCAGGAGCTTTCAGGGCAGAAGTCTTATGCCTCTTCGAAACATGTACCGAAGGAGCAGCCGGTCGCTTATCCGCTCGCACAGAGCCAAGATCCAGGGCCGACGTAGTATCGTCATCATCACCCGGCATGCGAGGATTCGGAATATCAAGCACGACCCATGTCGCTTTCGCTTTCTTCAGCCTGCATAAATGAAAGAAAATAAACGACGTCTGTCAGTACAAAATCATTTCGAATGAAAGAAGATCATAAATCGAAATGACAATACAACATGCGAAAGCAAAAAAAAAAGAACCCAACCATCTCATAGAGAGACATTCCCCAATTCCGAGTTTTCCCGATAGTTATGCCCGAGCTGGGTCTTAAGGCTTTCGCAATTTCCCTTCCAAATTTAACATCAGCAGGTTCAGAACGACGAACCTCCCAAGTACGTGACTTTCGCTTTTTCTGTTCGAGGACTTGAGTCCTTGAGGCATGCCCTCCGCGTCCTCTGATTGATCGCGGGCGTCCTCTATGGCCACGTCTGTTCGGGGCAGCTTCCACATCAACAATAGACCTCGGATCGACTCTGTTCGAATAGGGAACACCAATTAAATTGAACATTCGGTTCAGACGAGCACCGGCCAATCCAACCTGGACGCATAACTTATGTTCCTCTTCGCTATAAGGGCCAAAAGTTTCAGAGACACAACTTTTGATCTGTTTCGCGTACTCGGGCTTGTCAGCTTCCGTGATATGGTCGAAGTGGACATCAGGAACTCCACACCCTGTCGGAGTCACGACGAAATGATCGAAACCGACATCAGGGTCAAGGGGCAGTTGCCCCAACACCGCCCATTCTTCCGCCAAGTCACGGCTTGTTTGTTTGGAGGCAGTTCGCCAGAAGTACTTGCTAGCCTCTAACTCAGCATCACTCGGAACAAACTCAGCCTTTGCTCCCTCCACCATTGGCGAAAGCTGAGACACTAAAGGATGGGCCTTGTCCAGACCTTCAGCTTTCGCAGCAGCAACATCTGTTTCCTCGCAAACGCGAATGTAGAACCAATAGTCCTTCCAGCCAGACCACTTGCCCTTGTAAAACAGAACCAGAGTTTGAAGGCGGTTATGAAGGAGAGCAGTGAAGTTATAACCACCATATTTGGAAGTGTATCGGATTTTCCTTTTCTTGTCGGACCTGCTATCCAACCGTCCATAACCGCTGTAATTCCGAATAAATGACTCAGAGTTGAGAGGACAGCCGATGAACTTCAGCCCCATAGCAAAAATACTAAGGCGACTAACACCATTGGGCGTAAGATGATGAAGCTGCAGTCTGAATCTCCCAAGAACCTCTCCGACAAAGGGTTCACAGGGGACAGTCAACCCAGCTCGAAAGTAGTCACGGAAAACAACAGCTTCATAATCTTTGGGCTCGGGAATAGTCTCTTCTTCAGGAGCCCTGCATCGGTTACGAAGCGCCCGAGTCATGTATCCTTTTGATACATAACCGTTTAGCTCATCCTCGTCAACTTTCGATGGTTTCAACTCGTAAACTGGAATGCAGAAGAAGTCTTTCGGCTTAAGGTTAGCTTGCGAGGTCGCAGTGGCTTCCGCATTCTCTTCCTCAGGCTCTTTATCACTTTCAGCATCAGAACCATTCGCTGGAGCCTTTTCAGGATCAGGCTCAGGCTCAGATTGGTCATCTGGATTCTGGGAGATATCAACTCTTTCTGTGGGAAGAAAATTGGGGATTTTGAAAGAGTCATCGATTTCGACATCTTCTTCCGCCGCTTCAAGGGCGCGCAACGGAACAGCTGCAATTGGGGGAGCGGAATGTTCTCCACTTTCGGAACTGACTTCCGAATCAGAGCTAGTGACCACTTGTTGGACCGCCTTGTCGTTAGCAGAAGACGACTGCTCTGAAGAGTTAGAGCAAGAAGAATTCGCGGAAGTAGATTCACTCGCCATCTAAAAACGCGAAAGACCGAAATAAAAAACACGTCCCTTTCTACCGAAGGATAAAAATAGAAACACGAAGGCTGCGCCCTCGCCTTCCTCCCACTGGCTCTCCAGCGAGGGTAGGAAGACAGAAGTCTGTTTCCAACAGTTGGCGCCGTCCGTGGGGTTCTGACACAAAAAGCCATGGCTCCTCCCAATCAAGCCGGAGGTTCCGAAGGCACGGACACGCTACCAGACCAAGAAGTCGACTCATCCAAAGCCGCCACCCCAGCAGCCTTAGAGGCACACCCCCCTGCTCCGCAGCAAGCAGTTAACAAAACCCCCACAGCACCATCAAACCAGAGCAGAGCCCACCCTCGCAGCTCCATAGTACAAGATGCAATCGTCCACCCGCCCCACCCACATACCTCCGGCCTGTCACATGATATCACCTCCGCCAGCAACGGGAACATAGACTCAGAAGACCTGGACAGGATCCTCTCAAATCTGAATGCGCGCATCGAGGCCGGTAAAGGCGCTTGAGGACCTCAACGAGACGTAGAACCGGGCAGCCGCCACCAGTGAAAGCTAGGAGTCAGTAACTTACCGAAACCCAACCGGACCAGGCTTCAATCCTAGGGTGAAAGCACCACGGACTCACGCGAAAGCACCAAGCGGAAGTCCTGAGCGAAAGCAAGAGCGAAAGAGAGAGCGGGCGCAGGAATGAAGGTCGCAGCTCGCAAATGTGTGAGACTCATGGGGGGCTCACCTTTTATAGGCCCGGACGGGAACAGTCGCCTCGATTTGCGAACCGACGCGACGGCCCCCACCGGGCACGAATCCCGAGACGATAAGTCAAATTAAAAATAACAAGAGAAAATAAGAAATTTCAGCAATAATGAAGGAAATGGCGGGAAAGTTCAAAATTGGATCGAAAATTCGAAATTCGAGTTTCGAAAGACGCGAGATCAAAATTCAAAGAAAAATTTTTGAACAAATTGTGGGGGCGGCGTAGGTGAAAGAATATTAGCGTGTCTTGGCCAAATGAGCTGAGCCATGACAGCGCTAAGGGGCTACCGTTGGGGGAGATTGGAAGTGATCCACCCCCATTCGCCTATACGCCGCCGGAAGCCAAGAGCGAAAGTCGTTTGCAGCTTTCACCTTTCAAAGTCAAAAAGCGGAAGCAAAAGTGGAGTGTCTCCTCCATTGTTTTCGGCAGTCGAAAGCGGTGGGCGAAAGCGAGTTGTCGCTATCGCCCACGCAAGTCGAAAGTTAAGGGCAAAAGTGAGTTTCCAATTTCGACAATCGGTCGGAAGTGAAGGGCGAAAGCCGGCCTTCACTTTCGCCGGCCTTGATCGGTCGAAATGAAGGGCAAAGCGGCCTTCACTTTCGCCGGCTTGATCGGTCGAAAGTGAAGGGCGAAAGTTGACCTTCACTTTCGCCGGCTTGATTGGTCGGAAGTGAGGGGCGAAAGTTGACCTTCACTTTCGCCGGCTCGATTGGTCGGAAGTGAGGGCGAAAGTGGTTCCTCACTTTCGCCGGTTCGCGAGTCAAAAGTTGGGATAAAAGTGAGTGACACTTTCGCTGCTTGTCTAGGCGTTCAAGTGGGTTCGATCGAGTCGAAAACAAGTGCAAAAGCGAACCCCGGCTTCCGAGTCAATGTCTGCCTTCGGATCATTTTCATCTGACTTCGTGTAGGTGAGTTGTAATGTTGATTTGAAATAGGTGGGATCTCGGGCACTGCAGATGGTCACTGGGCCGGGCTCCGTGGGCCGTGTTGGGCCGGATTGAGCGTATCCAGGCCTCGAAGGGCGACAATGAAGGTCGGTTTGAGGAAGAGAAGACGATCATACCCTTCACAGAAGTGAAGGTAGAAGTTTAGAATCAGGGGTATTTTGGTCATGTAAAGTCTACGGACTGCTATAAATAGACCCCCAGGGGCATCATTTCGTTGTAAGCATTCGTTGTTTACTTTCGCCTTTACTTTCGTTCTAGTCTTCAGTCTACTCTCGCTGGTGTTCGGTCGTTGGAGCGAACACCAACAATTAGGTTTGGCCGCGCCCCTCCCCTCTACTTATATAGGCGTCTCTCATGTGCTCCCGAGTTGGAGGCCCGTTAGAAACCCTAAACCTTGTCCAACCCGAATTAGGCTTCCAGCCTCTTAAGCGTGCGACCCTATGGGTTCACGCACACATAGACATGGGCCGAATACTCCTATTCGCCCAATAGCTGACAGTGGCCTCTAGCAAGGCGTGACAACTCCTATGTGCACGCAAATGATCATATTAGACGAACCACCGCAACCACATACATGTTACTCCCTTGCCTCATGATATTTGGTTCAACTCGTGGGTTAACACTTAACCCAAGCACGGCCATGCATTTGTTGATCCAATAACTTGAGTGATCCAGTGATATCACTCTCCTCAGAGAGGGACAAGTCCCATCTTGATTGTCTATGTCTCATAGCATGCTTCTCGACAAACCCGAAGACATCCTTTATAACTACCCAGTAACGGAGTAGCGTTTGTCAGTCCCTAAGAAAGTCGATACACATCTCGAGCACATACAACAATCTCAGGTCGAAGGACATAACGTATATGATGTGTAAAGAGACAATCTCATGTCGGGCCAGTCCAGCCTACATGTCATACATGTGCCCACATTATTAGTTCGACATCTCCATGTCCATGACTTGTGAAACATAGTCATCAACTAATAATGTGCTAGTCTAATATTCATGTGTGTCCTCGCATTAACTCCGACCAGGGACAAATATAGAATAACCATACAAGTAAAAGAGTTCCACAAACAATTCACATAATTGCCAATCAATACAAGTTGTCTTTAATGGATATTCAATGGACACATTACATATCATGGATACAAGCGGGATATCATCATCTCTATGATTACCTCTAGGGCATATTCCCAACAGTCTCCCCACTTGCACTAGAGTTAATCTCTAAGATGTCTAATCCCCATAGACCTCATGTGCGCCTCATGCTTAGGCTGTGGAAGGGCCTTTGTCAACGGATCTGCTACACTCAAATCCGTGTGCATTTTGCACATCTTAATTTCACCTTTGCTGATAAACTGTCGAATGAGGTGAAATTTCCGCTGTACATGTTTGTTCTTCTGGTGATTCCTTGGCTCCTTAGCCTGCGCTATTGCCCCATTGTTGTCACAATGCAGATTCAATGGGCTAGCCGCATTAGGAAACACACCAAGATCAATGAGGAAATGCCTCATCCAAACACCTTCCTTTGCAGCTTCGGAAGCTGCAATGTACTCGACTTCTGTTGTAGAATCGGACACTGTCTCCTGCTTGGAACTTTTCCAGCTCACTACACCACCATTTACTGTGAACACAAAACCTGATTGAGATTGTGAATCATCTACATCAGTTTGGAAGCTAGCATCGGTGTAACCATTTACAACGAGCTCCTCCTCACCTCCATAGATCAGGAACTCATCCTTAGTCCTTCTCAAGTACTTAAGGATGTTTTTAACCACGTCCCAAAGACTCTCACCGGGATTTCCTTGGTACCCGCCGCAACGCTTAGAGCACATGAGACATCCGGGCGAGTACATATCATGGCATACATGATGGAACCAACTGCCGAAGCGTATGGAACCTTAATCATGCGTTTGTGCTCTTCATCTGATGAAGGACATTGCATGTCGCTAAAGCACATACCATGTGACGTAGGCAAGAACCCTTTCTTGGATTGCTCCATGTTCAACCATTTCAACACCTTGTCAATGTATGTATCTTGGCATAATCCTATTAGCCTCTTTGACCTATCTCTATAGATTTTAATGCCCAAGATGTATCTTTTGCATCTCCTAAATCCTTCATAGAAAAACTATTATTCAAAGAAGTCTTTACTGATTGCAACATAGGAATGTCATTCCCAATCAATAGTATGTCATCCACATACAAGATTAGAAACACAACGGCGCTCCCACTAGCCTTTTGGTAAACACAAGGCTCTTCTTCATTCCGACGGAAGCCAAACTCTTTGACAACCTCATCAAAACAAATGTTCCAACTCCGAGATGCTTGCTTTAACCCATAAATAGTTTTCTTAAGCTTGCATACTTTTCCAGCATTATTTGGATCAACAAAACCTTCGGGCTGTATGATATACACATCCTCCTCTGAATTTCCATTTAAAAAGGCTGTTTTAACATCCATTTGCCAAATCTCATAATCGAAATAGGCAGCTATTGCTAGAATGATCCGGATGGATTTAACCATCACTACTGGAGAGAATGTCTCGTCATAGTCAATTCCTTGAACTTGCCGAAAACCCTTTGCGACAAGTCGAGCTTTATAGACGTGAACATTTCTGTCCATATCTTTCTTCTTTTTATAGATCCATTTGCACTCGATGGGTCTAACACCATCAGGCGGGTCAACCAAGTTCCAAACTTGATTATTTCCCATGGAATATATCTCGGATCTCATGGCACTCGCCATTGCTTGGAATCTCGAGTCCATCGTAGCTTCTGCGTATGTTGCGTTCATCATCGTCCAACAATAACGGATCCCCACGCAATTCACGAAGTCTTGCCGATCTTCGTGATTGTGGAGGTGTTTCAACGGCCACGGGCATCTCAACTTGTTCTCGCTACATTAGCATCACTCGTAGAGTCCTTCTCGATCGACTCATCTTGAACTTCTTCAAGATACACCTTTTGTCCACTCTTCTCTCTTTTGAGAAACTCTTTCTCTAAGAAAACACCGTTTCGAGCAACAAACACTTTGCCCTCTGAGCGGTTGTAGAAGTAATATCCCAAAGTTTCCTTCGGATATCCCACGAAAAAACATTTGTCCGATTTGGGTGTTAGCTTATCTGATATAAGCCGTTTGACATAAACCTCACAACCCCAAATTTTTAGAAAAGACAAACTAGGACTCTTCCCCGGTCCATATCTCATATGGTGTCTTAACTACGGACTTAGATGGTACTCTATTCAATGTGAAAGCGGCTGTTTCTAGAGCATATCCCCAAAACGATAAAGGTAGGTCCGATCGGCTCATCATAGACCGAACCATGTCTAACAAAGTCCGATTATGCCGCTCAGACACGCCATTTCTCTGCGGCGTTCCAGGTGGCGTAAGCTGTGGAACAATTCCACAACTCCTAAGTTGATTGCTAAACTCGTGACTCAAATATTCGCCTCCACGATCAGATCGCAAGGCCTTAATTTTCTTGCCACGTTGATTCTCTACTTCATTCTGAAATTCTTTGAACTTTTCAAATGTTTCAGACTTATGCTTCATTAGGTAGACATAGCCATATCTACTAAAATCATCAGTAAAAGTTATGAAGTATTGAAATCCACCTCTAGCTGTCATGCTCATTGGTCCACATACATCAGTATGTACTAGTTCCAACAAGTCAGATGCTCTCTCAGGAAAACCTGAGAAAGGCGTCTTGGTCATCTTGCCTAATAGTCAAGCTTCACATGTTTCGTAATATTCAAAATCAAACGAAGTTAGAAGCCCATCATCATGGAGCCTTTTCATGCGTTTTTCACTTATATGACCCAAACGACAATGCCACATATATGTAGGACTTAACTCATTAAGCCGGGGCCTTTTAGCATTAACATTACGAGATGTGTGCATCATCAAGATTTAAAATAAATAATCCATTCACAATGGATGCAAAAGCCACAAACATATCATTCTTTGAGATAACACAACCATTGTCTTTACTCGCAAATGAATAACCATCCTTCATCAAACATGAAGGTGACACAATGTTTCCACTTAGACTAGGAACAAAATAACAATTATTCAATTCCATGATAAATCCCGACGGAAGGTGAAGTTGCATCGTCCCGACGTTCAACGCAGAACTCTTGCATTGTTGCCCACGCGACATCAACCTCTCCTTTATCCACGCTTCTACTTCTTATCATTCCCTGCATCGTATTGCAAATATGAGCAACCAATCCGGTATCAAATACCCAAGAAATGAAATAAGAGTTAGCGAGGAAAATGTCTGTAACATAAACAACAAGCGTATGAGCGGGAGTACCTTTACTACCGCCGTCTTTCTTTAAGGACGCCAAGTACTGCTTGCAGTTTCTTTTCCAGTGACCTTTCCCACCACAATGAAAACATTTAGCATCGGTTGGTGGTCCAGCTTTGGGGGCGGGCGGAGCTGGCTTGGAGCTCTCATCTTTAGCCTTGCCCTTTTTCTTCCCCCAGCCCTTCTTTCTCTTAAAGTTAGGCTTGTTCTGGACTGCCAACACTTGGCCACCACCCTGCTTCTTAATGTCAGCCTCTGCTGTTTTCAGCATGCCACACAACTCATTCAAGCCCCTCTCCGCCCCATGCATATGGTAGTTCGAGATGAAGTTTCCATAGTCAGGGTGGCCGAGATGAGAGAATGAAATCGCAGCCAACTCGGGCCAATTGGGAAGCCTAGCTTCTCCAACCTCTGAGTGTGACCAACCATCTTGATTACGTGTGGCCCAATAGCTGCACCCTCTGCTAGCTTGGTTTCAGCAAGCGCCTTAGAGACATTGAACCTTTCAGTCCTAGCTTGAGTTTGGAACATATCCTCAAGCAGCACAATCATATCGTTCGCTGAATGATTGTTATCGAACTGCATCTGCAGATCGGATTCCATACATGCAAGCATAAGGCAGCTTATCTCAAGATCAGCATCACATGCTTTCTTGTAAGCATTTTTCTCAGCAGCAGATGCATTTTCAGCAGGCTCATCTGGTAAGGGGGTGTCTAGATAATCCTCCTTTTTCTCAGCCCAGTTTGTGAATCCAATCTGCATAGTTTGTTCCATTCAACTTATCTTTCTCAAGAATCGAACGCAAAGTAAATGGTTGCTTAGAAGACGCCATTTAATCTGCAACAAAAGTAATGCAAAATACTAAGACAAAGTATCCATGATAGAGTAAATAATATCAAATATAATCTACTCCCACTAAAATCAATATCCCTCGATTGAAACTTAGTGATTCAAGACCCACAACTAGCAAGTCGACTAGTGAGCTTTAGCATCACCGCTAGAAGACATGATAGATCGGTAAGCATCTCTTTGCTAATCATATCGCATATGACTCTTGTTGTTGGATAGCATCTCTATGCTTGGGTTACCAACTTCTTATGCTCCAAGGTCACTAACCCTTAGGATGACCTCGTTCAAGCAACCAAACCTTCTGCAGTAAGTATCCGATACGAACCTGTCTAGTCAAGGAAAATCGGTGGCACCCTAATTTCATAAACCCACCATCGATTGTACAAGACAGCGACAGTGCAAGGTTTGGGAGAGCATGAACTCAAACATTACTAAGGGATCATTCTACTTCACTACCGCACGAATGTAGACAAAAACATTATAGCATGTGAAAGTAGAACATAGTAAGAACGGCATAAACATAGATTTGACTTGGTATGGCCCATTGTTCTTTTTGAGATCTCCATCTCATCAATCTGTTCATCTTGGTACGAGTAGATTGTTACAAGATCAACGCGGCAAGACCATGAACCAAGATCGGAAACTCATCTTTAACCGCGCATATCACATATGCAACATCCAGAACCTATAACAACGTAGTATAGAGCTCCGATACCACTGAAGGGTTATGAGGGTGCTACGCTAGCCAGAAAACAAAACTTTTCTACCTCATATCCCGGGATCTACTGCTAGTTACAGGTTACGGGATTACCACTAGACGCGCAGATGCAGCGGAAGATGACTCAATGTAGTCGAACGTGTCGCAGCAGTGCCGTGCAGTTGCGTGGTCGTCCAGCAACTCCTCCCACCACTTGCGGTTCGTCCTCGTGCTCCAGATGCAGCACCTCCGAGGTATCACACACATACGAGGAAGAAGCGATGCGCCTCCGGACTGTTAGGTCCGCGAGGAGCGAAGGCGAGAGCGTAGAGGGCGACGGCGGCTGCCAAAAGGCGTGGATTCGGTTTGGCCGCGCCCCTCCCCTCTACTTATATAGGCGTCTCTCATGTGCTCCCAAGTTGGAGGCCCATTAGAAACCCTAAACCTTGTCTAATTCGGGTCCAACCCGAATTAGGCTTCCAGCCTCTTAAGCGTGGGACCCTATGGGTTCACGCACACATAGACATGGGCCAAATACTCCTATTCACCCAATAGCTGACAGCGGCCTCCAGCAAGGCGTGACAACTCCTATGTGCACGCAAATGATCATATTAGATGAATCACCACGACCACATATGTGTTACTCCCTTGCCTCATGATATTTGGTTCAACTCGTGGGTTAACACTTAACCCAAGCACGGCCATGCGTTTGTTGATGCAATCACTTGAGTGATCCAGTGATATCACTCTCCTCAGAGGGGGACTAGTCCCATCTTGATTGTCTATGTCTCATAGCATGCTTCTCGACAAACCCGAAGACATCCTTTATAACTACCCAGTAACGGAGTAGCGTTTGTCAGTCCCTAAGCAAGTCGATACACATCTCGAGCACATACAACAATCTCAGGTCGAAGGACATAACATATATGATGTGTAAAGAGACAATCTCATGTCGGGTCAGTCCAGCCTACATGTCATACATGTGCCCACATTATTAGTTCGACATCTCCATGTCCATGACTTGTGAAACATAGTCATCAACTAATAATGTGCTAGTCTAATATTCATGTGTGTCCTCGCATGAACTCCGACCAGGGACAAATATAGAATAACCATACAAGTAAAAGAGTTTCACAAACAATTCACATAATTGCCAATCAATACAAGTGGTCTTTAATGGATATTCAATGGACACATTACATATCATGGATACAAGTGGGATATCATCTCCTCTATGATTAGCTCTAGGGCATATTCCCAACGGTCTCCCACTTGCACTAGAGTTAATCTCTAAGATGTCTAATCCCCATAGACCTCATGTGCGCCTCATGCTTAGGCTGTGGAAGGGCCTTTTGTCAATGGATCTGCTACATTCAAATCCGTGTGCAAGAAACATAAGGTTTGCTCTGAGTACGGACGGCGTGAATCCTTACGGGGACCAGAGCAGCAAGCACATCACTTGGCCTGTTACTCTATGCATCTATAACCTTCCACCATGGTTGTGCATGAAGCGAAAGTTCATTATGATGCTAGTGCTCATCCAAGGCCCAAGGCAACCTGGCAACGATATTGATGTCTACCTGAGACCATTAGTTGATGAACTTCTGCAATTATGGAAGAAGCCAGGTGTACGTTTGTGGGATGAGTACAAACAAGAACACTTTAATCTGCGAGCCTTGTTGTTTGTTACAATCAATGACTGGCCAGCTCTTGGTAATCTTTCAGGACAGTCAAACAAGGGATATAATGCATGCACGCACTGTTTAACTGATGTTAAAGGTATATTCTTGAAAAAAAATGTCGAAAAGTCATGTACATGGGTTATCGACGTTTCCTTCCAGCGAATAGCGTCATAAGAAAAAAGGGCAAGCATTACAAAGGCAAGGCAGATCATCGACCAAAGCCTAGCAATCGCAGTGGTGAGGATATATTCAATATGGTGAAGGATATAGAGGTAGTATATGGGAAGGGACCTGGTAGCCAACCCATTCCAAATGATGCTAACAGACACGCACCAATGTGGAAGAAGAAGTCCATATTTTGGGAGCTACCGTATTGGAGAGTCCTAGAGGTCCGCAGCGCGATCGACGTGATGCACCTAACGAGGAATCTTTGTGTGAACCTACTAGGCTTCATGGGTGTTTATGGGAAATCTAAGGACACACTAGAAGCACTACAAGAGCTTCTATGTATGAATCAACGAGACAATCTGCATCCTGAGAAGAAAGATGATGGGCGCCATTGCCTTAGTCCTGCCAGCTACACTCTTAGCAAAGAAGAGAACACTAGAAGGAATGTGTTAATAGATGACGGAAAAATTCTGTCATGGATCGACCAAAATCCGTCACGGATGACCATCCGTGACAGTTTTTTTTCCATCGCAAATCGAGCGTCATAAAGGGGTACCAGGCCATCCGTGACGGAATTTAGGAAAAAAATTCCGTCACGGATGGTTTCGACACCCACTTATTCAGGTTTGGACTTGGGCCCGGCCCGGTAATTCATGACAGAAATTTCCGTCACGGATTGGCATGTTTTTTCCGTCACGAATATTGCTGACGTGTCGACCGTGCCACGTAGGATTCAAAGCCCAGCTCGACGCGAGGCCCAATTATAGGAAATTATATGGGCTAGAGTTGTTTTCCGGCTGCTTTGGCCTTCGAGGAGATTTCGCCCAGCTTATAAGAACTTTCGGCCCAATTACTATATGGGCCGAGTTGTTTTCCTACTGCTTTGGCCTTTTTTTCCACATTTATTTTGGTCTTTGGGCCGGTTCGTATTTGCTTGTAGATATTGGCCCAGCTTAAATTGGGTCGCTTCTAGACGCCGGCCCAATTTAATTTGGGCTGCTTCTAGACGCCAGCCCAATTCAAATTCGGCTAATTATATAATTTAGCCAAATACAAATCTTTCATCAATAATACCCGCATAATTAATTAATAATTATCACTAATAATCACCAGCTTATCATCAACACTAATAAACAAGTTCACATCATAGAATAGGTCGCCAAATTACAATAGTACATCTCATACAACATAATAAAAACTTGTCCAGAAGTTCATGACACTAATTAGCAGCCAATCCAAGACATGTCCAAGCCATTGGCCACTCAAAGTTTCCCAGAAAACAAAAGAAGCTTCCATCACTCAACAAGAAGAATAGTTCACAAATGCCACCAAGACCAAGACCACCAAGCTAAGGAGCAAAGAACGCGAAAGCCCAAATGATGCAACAAAAAAGCAACAATGTTGCCAATAGACCCAGACCATCTTACCGAGTTGGCTCGGTGTCTCCAATCTTACTCAACAAAAGGTCAAGTTTTGCATTGGTCTCAACTTGCTGCCTTGCCATCTCTTGTCGTTCCTCCACCCTTGCTTCCTCGGATTCTTGTATCTTCTTTGCCATCTCTTCCATTTTTAGTTTGAGGTCGTCCTTTGCCAACTTCTCTGCAGCTAGTTGTTCTCTAGGTGTGCCTTTCTTCTTGCTCTGAATTCCCACATTCTGCAGAAATGTGGGCTTCTTGGTCTTCTGAGCAAGCACATCAGCCACTATCTCGGTCACAGAAGGGGCACCTTGTTGACAGCAATTATACCCTGTTTTCACCCCATGAAAAGCCGTCAACAATGGTTGAGTTTGGAGCTAACACCATGCCAATGAGTAGTGACATAGGTACAATTGACTTGGTTCCAGATGTACGTGTCATTATTTGGGTGCAGGTGCAAACAGGCACTTTTCAGTGTTCAGAAGCTACAAATGAAGGAAGAGCAACCAACCAAGAAGGACAATGACCAAACCAACTCCACATTCATCAATGCCATATCCTTTGGAGACAGTGTGCAAAAGATGAGCACAAAGGTCAGGTCGGCTGACCTGACATTTGTGGGTCCAATACCACCATTGTGCTTAGAATTGCATGGTGAAACTACTTGCAAAACATGGCCCTTTGATTCCACCAAAGGTAGGTCGATCGACCAAGGTTTGGGGCCATCTCAGACACTGCCAGAACACCAGAGACGTCAGGAAGACAGTGGTGGGTCACCCCCCCCAATGGGCCAGGTCGGCCGACCACCCTTTGGTGGGATGCCACCTGTCCTGACTCACCACCGACCTCAGGAGCTTCTAGAAGGCTGGTGGGACCCACATGTCAGCCAAAGCCTGGTCGGCCGACCTGACATGTGGGCCCACCAAAGGTCGGTTGGCCTCCCACCGACTTCCTGCATAGTCACCACGTGTCCTCTGCCCACAAACGTCCATTCCAAGTCGGTTTGATCCAAGGGTGGAGAAGGCATGTCACGCGGATCGATGATGTGGCGGTGGAGTAGCCCCTACTCCACCTCCCACTATAAATACCCCCTCACTCCCTCTCATTCAGGACATCAAGGAGAAGCCTCTTGAGAGCCATATAAAGCTATGTAGTCCAATATAGTAGTAGTAGTAGTGTGTGAGTTGGAGTGAGTTGAGCGGAGCTCGGGGTCTCCAGAGTCATCTTCTGGAGAGTCTGGTATGTCTTCCTCTTGTTCTAGTAAGATTCTTGGTATTTAATATATAGTATTCTTGCTTTGCTTTCCTCTGAGTAGTACTAGTATTTTCTTTCAGTCTTAGTTTATCGTAAGTATACATCCTTTCTGCTGGCACATTGCTCTCTCCTGAGCGAGCGTATGTTAGGCTCTTGAGTGAAGTGCTCTAAACCCTAGCTAAGTTTAGAGTAGTAGATATAGTGTAGGTGCGGTGTCTAGACTAGATCTATCGGTGTGAACGTCTGGCTGCACCCAGGAACGCCCAGAGTGAAGTGTGACAGCCTTCCGTTGGGACCATGGAGTTCTCCTGTGAGTGTTGTTAGGTTAGATTGTAGGTCTGCACTGGTGGCCACTTCAGGGTGTGTTATTTAACAGCCTGTCTCGCCCATCGGCCGCAGCAGAAAGATAGAGTTAGCTCTCACGTATCCTTAGGATAGCTAGGTCGGATTCTAAACGCTATGACTAATTCATGGAAGTAAGCCAAGACCCATTAGGAATCTTACACTCTCTCGTTGTCCTCTCACCTAGCTGCTATTCCATTAGTTACCCCTTAGACTCTCTTACCAACTCCTTGATCCATCCTTCCTATCCACTTCGTTCATCCCCCTATCACTAGTGATACTAGATGATTGACATCTGGATCTCCTTTCCCTATTGACTCCTAGCTACGGCTTTCCCTTGGGAGAATATAAATCGACAACCTTGGAATACTCCTTGGTGAAATGCTACAAATGCGGTACATTCCCGTGCGCTTGCGAATATCCAATAGTTAGAGAATTACCCCTCCTGGCATCTCTGGCGTTGCTGCCATACTTCTGGTGGTTACGCTAAGAAATGCCAACAAGCATTTCTGGCGCCGTTGTCGGGGAAAGCGTCAGCCTAGGAGTTTTAATAGGATCGAATCCGGGTCGTGACCGCCTAGTTAGCAATTAGTGTTAGGGTTTTACCTTCACCCGTCTTGCTTCTCGAAGCAAGACGGTGCATGAACGGTTGTTGAGGTGAACTGGACATTGTCAAGTTTTACCTCCGGGGTTCATTCGAACCTAAACCCGTTCAAGGAAGGAGGCTTTGCACCGGCTATCAAAGAAGCCATGACCCAAAAGATCAACCCCGACTATTCTCGCACCGTTAGCCGACTATGTCGCTACGGGTTCGTGACTTAGCTTGGGGGATGCAACTTTTGAGTCTCGTGCTCATCATTATGGTGCAAGCCAACCCGTTTGTGGGAAGCCACACGGGGAACGCCAATGCCCATCTCCAATACTTCCTGTAGGTATGTGGGACTCCTATCATTAGAATACCTCCACAAAAGCCATCTGTCTTCACCTTTTTCCATTCTCACTAGTGGGAAAGGTGAAACGGTAGTTTTACACCAACAGAGAAGAAGTCGCCGTCAAGAGAAACCCTTCTCATCTTTAGTGACGGAACGGCTCCATCACTCATAGTCCAATCATAGATTGTGAGTGATGACTTGATCCAAGGATGTCGTTCAATCCTATTGTGAATCTTTGTGCTTCATTTTCCAACTCCCATTTTTCACTCTAGTAGGTCTTGGTTTGGTTGTGCTTTTCGAGAGTGCTTCCGTAGGCTCTTTAAATTAAGCATGGTGCCTAGGTTAATCTGCCTACCTTAATCGGATAAGACATGGAGTCATGTTTGATTAAATGAACCAAAACTTCTAGTGTAGACTTTGGTTGTATGCCTGGACTAACCCCTGCAGGAAGTTCAAATCCAAAAGGGTAAGTCGTTGAGATAGATTCACAAATGCGGTGAACATTGAATGAAACCTTGATTAAGATTGTAGCCCTTCTCCCGAGTATAGGTCTAGCAGAACACCCCTATTACATTGAAGTCATTGCTATGTCTCTAGTCTTCTCGGTAATATCACTATGCATAGATGTAACCTTTTCCCGCCATGATTGCTAGATGTTCTTGCACTAATCATTGTATGCTTTGACTTTATAGTTAGAATAACATAGGATTATACCCTAGATCGTCCCACCATGCTAGTGTTATAAGCTTAGAGTGCTAAGTTGAGATGGTTACTATCATTTTATGTGGCTAAATGCTCTCATTTATTTTATGTCAATTATCATTCATTCCTATATTTTATGTGACACTTACGCTGTATGAGATGATCGATACAGACAAGGTTAAGCTCTCCATTATCGCATGTGCATTGCTCATCACTCATTATCCGGTGCATTCCCTTCCCAGTGGCAAAATTATAAATAATGATACCTGGATTACTCCTGGTTAAAATGCTACATCGGTATTATCTGTGCGCTTGCGGATCCCATGTTTATTTCTAGAAGCAGTTGCATTTATTAATTCCAGTAGTTTTGGCGCCATGTTGGGGATGACAACCTAACACTGAGTGGCGTTAGAAATGTCAACAAGCATTTTTGGCGCCGTTGCCGGGGAAGGTTGAAAGCCAATGGATAATTAGCAGCATTGCACTAGATAATGAGATTGAGCGCTGTCACCATTCTCTACTCATACAGCCTTTACCCTTGTCTTTTGTTTATTTTATGTATCTTATGCAGGGTAATGTATGAAAAAGACAACTCTTCCTGACAATTATATTGATAATCCAGAAGCTTTATTCAGGAAAGCCAGAAGCAAGTTGAAGAAGACCAATCAATCATCATCATCAACTCAACTTGAAAGTTTGTTGGAAGCAGAAAGTCAATCTTTTGTTCGAGACTTGACACCAGCATTTGAAGCCATGGCGAACAAGTCACTCCATGAGTTCTCAGCTCCCACTACGGACAACATTCGTACCGGACCAGCTGCGGACATTGATAGAGCTTTTGAGCTCAAGCCTGCGCTGATCAACATGGTGCAAGCAAGGCAGTTCTGTGGGAAGGCCCATTAAGGTGCTAGTGGTCATCTCCAACACTTCCTGGAGATTTGTAGCACATTCACTATCAAGGATGTCCCCAGAGATGCTATACTACTTCGCCTCTTCCCATTCTCACTTCTGGGGAGAGCGAAGCAGTGGTTCTACGCCAATAAGGAGAAGAATACTATGTGGGCACTATGTTCCACCAATTTCTTGGCGAAGTTCTTTCCCATGGGCAAGACAAATGCTCTTCGTGGGAAGATATCAAGCTTTCGGCAACAACACGATGAGACTGTCCCAGAAGCTTGGGAGCATTTTCAAGATTACATCCTCGAATGTCCTCATCATGGCATGGAGAATTGGCTGCATATGCAGACATTCTACCATGGGCTCAGCAACAGCACACGTGAGACTATGGATGCTGCTGCTGGAGGTGCATTCTTATCACTCACTATTCCTCAAGCCACAGCTCTTGTGGAGAAGATGGCATCCAACCAAGGTTGGAGTGAAGAAAGAACTCAGACCCGCAAGAGAGGAGGAGGAATGCACCAGCTGAAGGAGGTAGACATGCTGTCTGCCAAAATGGACCTGTTAATGAAGAGGCTCGATGAGAGAGCCACGGAGATGAAAGAAGTCATGTATATACATGATGCTCGCATAACATGTGAAGAGTGTGGAGAGACCGGGCACACAGGTGCTAACCGCCCGTAGCCGAACGAGGACGTGAACCACCTCAACAACAACAACAACAACAATTACTATCGTCCTCGCCAGTATCAAGGTTGGAATCAACAACAGAGGCCTAACTACTCGTGCAATTATTCAGGGCAACTATCAAGGTAACAGCTCCTCCTACAATAATTACAACCAAATTACCTTTGAGAGAGTTAGTGCTTCAATCAAGGCAAGTTGATGGACAACTTGTCCAAGAAGCCGGCATCAAATGACAAAGCCCTTGAGACCATCGAATACAATGGATGGCTTTTCTAGTGCCATCAAGAATCAGCTCACTTCAACAAAATACTAGAGTCTCGGGTGCTACAACTTGCCAACTTTGCTCCCTCCGCCGGCCAAGGTAACCGGGCAGACAACCTAAGAGCTCGAAACCGTAAATCTTGTTGATATATTCAATACGTAAAGTAGCCGGAGTAACCCATAGAAAGGGTCATGGATTGATTCAACTCGCCAATCAAGAAGGGTGATCCAGGAGACAAGTTATTTCGATCTCCATTGGAAGTACCAACTTCAATGAGGCAATCAGGATTTCGGTGCAAGCATCAACATCATGCCAAGAGTGATATATGAGAAGCTATTCAGATGTCCCTTAGCATACACCACCATGTGCTTACAGCTTGTAGATCAGTCACTTCATGTTCCCATGGGAATACTAGAAGACATATGTGTACGAGTAGGCAACTCGTATGTTCCTGCAGACTTCGTGGTAGTGGATACAAAAGTGTGACGAAAGGTCCCTCATCATTCTCGGGGACGACCATTCTTGAACACCGCCGGGGCTATTATGTATGCCAACACTCGCCAAGATCATCTTCAACATCAAGGGCAAAGAGAGAGACCTTCTTCTTCAAGAACAGAGTCTTTGCAGCTTCCCAAAGACATCCTCATGAGCGTAACAATGAGAAGAAGAAGAATCCAGGCTAAGAAGAACAAGACCAAGGATAAGAAGACCAAGAAGACGCGAGACAAGTGAGGATGGTTACCGCAGTCCACAAGGAGCATGACCACCTACTCGGTCCCCACGTCTCGATCAAGAGAGATGACCCAGTGTCCCAACCATTCAATGCTCCATCAACGTAAGCTCTTTCAATAAAGTTGTCTCGTGACACCGGATCGGCGTCAACATTATGGCCAAGGTAACCTATGAATATCTATATGGCACAATGCCTTTGGAGCCCACCTATGCCCAGCTACAGATGGCAGATCAGACATTCCGCTTCGTCGAAGGAGAAGTGAAGGACGTCCTCATCCAGATAGATGACCACTATGTCCCCACAGACTTCCTAATCATCGATATGGGAGATGACTACGACCCTCCGATCATCCTAGGAAGACCATTCCTGAACACCACTAGAGCTATCGTCTATATTGGAACGGGAGAGATTCATTTCCATTTTCCCACTGAGAAGGTACGCCGCTACTTCAACAATAATTATATAATCATTGAGGAGCCCAAGAAGAACAGAGCAAGGAGAAGGCAGCGTACCCATCGCGAACAAGAAGAACATCACTACGTACGGATGGGTCGACTATGAGGGAGAAGTGTCTAGATATGAAGATCGATACCCGGAAGAGAAGAACATTGTAGAAGAAGAAGAGGTGCTACCGAGAAGAAAAACAAGTGCCCCAAGAAGCTTCCTCCTCAAGGTCACCCTCTCCAACAAAGAAGGTGTGGAAGGTAAAAGCAAAATCAGAATCAATTCCTACACACGAGGTGACGTCATCAGAGGCGCCAGCCAATACGCCCCTTGACAAATGAGCGAACATAACAAGTCCTGTTCGGAGGACTTAAAACCACCGAACGCCGCGCCAAGAGGTAACTTGGTATTTATCAGCATTATTTTTTCAGCATTGCAATATTTTTACCTTAGCATATTTATTTCCCTACTTGCATCTTAGTCGCATCATTGTGTTATTATCTCTGCATTAGAAAAGAAAATAAAGATGTTGTGCATTTGCATCCAGAAAATCATTAAGCCCCATGCGGATAATCATTCACTGTGGTGGCACAAAAATAATTTCTCAAAGATATTTATCTTTCCCCGTCTTCATTCCTTAAATAATAAAAAGATAAAAATATTTGTTGAGATCCTGTTAGAATAAGTTTAAGATAGAAAAGTTCTAGACAACCAAGGCCTAAAGGTTTTATCACTAACGCTTAATTAGTTCCACAAGCTTTGTTGTCTATTTGAGCTTCATAGAACATCAAGGATCAAGAAGAGCTAACAGACAGAAGTACATCCAGTCCCCTGTCGGAGTGCTGCCCGCAACATTTAAGTGCTTGTCTCAAACAAACAACTATCTATGACACTCCCGAGGACTGGAACGTCTTCATTACCTGTCAGCAACATCAGCAGACTATATCAACATCCAGCTTGGGGGAGAGCATCCCCCGTGTACCAAGCTAAGTGTTTCCAACTTATCTACTTATACCTTGTTAGAGCGTGCTTTGTTAAAACAACTAAAAAAATGCATAACCATAGAAACCCAGAAAGATTTATTATTTTCTACTTTTGGAGAGCTCTTGCAATCTGTTTTGAAAGTAGTTCCCTAGAATAAACTCTATATGGAGATGATGAATAGTTGCTCTCGCCGTAATTCCTTTCAAGTACCTAGTTTTCAACCTTGCACTCTCCCGAGTTTTGGACACAACCGTTTAGATTTGAGATTTGCTCGAACCCGAAACTTGTGGGTAGCAAACACTTAATCTAAGTCTAGGTGGTTGACGGGTATGATATGGGAAGGTTTTGAGCTGCTGTCCATCTTGTTCCTAGAGATACTAGAGTTCTGAGAATTTATCTTTAAAAATATTAAATTTATGCATGATGAGTTCCTTTATGATGGGAGTTCAAATTCCTACCACATGCCATATATTCATGCTTACTAGATTAGGAAAACCTATCTATTTATATAGATCATATTGTAGGCATTGAGTGTAGTCTTTATAGGCATTGAGTGTAGTTATGCTATGGACCCGTAAGGAATCAGTCATGCAGTTAAAGTCAATATTTTGTGCTCTCCATCCATTGATCTATGCTACTTCTGTCCTCAGAAGCATGCACCCATTTTATAAATACTACATCCATTTTGTGCTACTTCTGTCCCTAGAGGTACCACCTACAGATAGATCCATATCCACCACATAATGTGCTATCTCTACCCTGGAGATACGCACCTATGCTGCTCCTACCCTTGGAGTACGCATTTTCTCACATATTGTGCTGTCTCTACCCTGGAGATACGCGCTTATGCTGCTCCTACCCTGGGAGTACGCATCCATCCATTCATCCATCCATCCATATATACATACACCACTTATTTCATTCCATCCAGAAAAGGGTTCTACTCCTATCCTGGGAGTGAACGTCTAGAAATAATCATCGCCATTCCATTGCCTACATAAAAGCTCCAGTCATTATCATTTCAAGTTATATGCTCCCCGTTGCTAAAGTGTTGTTTTTAGAGGATTGGCTGCTCTAAAAAGAGAGAGAGAGAGAGAGAGAGAGAGAGAGAGAAAGAGTAGCCAAGTCCTTCCTTCAAGAAGTTTCAAAGTTTCCGAATAAAGGGAGTCATGTTATCCCCAAGGGAGCAAGTGTAGAAGTAGATGCTCACCAAGTGATCACCCCCCATAATCATTTCTTTATCATCATCATCCTATCATTCATCCCATTCCCTCATTCACATGCACATATGACTTTATTATTATTTTAGTTCCTTTGGATCCATGGCTTAACTGTGCAATATATGCAAATGAGTTTTGAGTGTCTCCCCACCTATGAGCTCCACATAAGCCTATTAGAAAGTAGGGTGAGAGAGAGAAGGCACTTTCCACTATGCCTTAGTTCCACAAATACCACATATTCTGAGAGAAGAGGGAAGGCATACACTACTCATGCCTTGGAGAGGATCCAGAAATACCCCAAATGAGAGACCTGAAAGGTTCATACAAGGAACTCTGAGTTTTATTTCAAAACCTTGCAAAAACCCTGGAATAATAGTTGATCAAAGAGCGAGAAACATGGCGCTTGACTTGACCGTTCTATCTTTCAACTACTCAAGACCCAAGTGACGGTTACAAGCCCCATGGTGAAAGGTAATATGAGTAAGTTTTGAGTCAGAATAGTTCACTCTAATCCAGAGGAGAGTTTTTGTTTGAACGCATGTGTACTTGTGAGAAGTGAAAGCTTTGTAGCAACTCCTGATCCATTACTGAGTCTATCTTTGCTCAGGGACGAGCAAAAGGTAAGCTTGGGGGAGTTTGTTGACGGTGCTTAAGTATCAAATTTATACCGTCAACGCAGCAAGAGAAAGGACTAAAATGAGTTCACCTATTAGATATAGGGGTTACACTGACAGAATTCCACGAGTTTTGGTGATTGTCTATTTCTGCAGGGGGTTATCAGGAAAGAACCTAATGAAGGCCCACATGTCGGGATTACATAGAGATAAAGACCGAATGGGCAAAAAAGAATACTCTAGAAGACTCAGGAAGGCGACCCCTGGAAGCTGGGCCCCACCTGGCAGCCTCCAGGGGGCCTCTCCACCTCAGCCAATGAGGTTGAGTCTCGCGGATTATGCCTCCACTGCCTTTGAGGATGAATAATAATTGTCCGTTTAGGTCGGTTTGATCCGAGGGCTGTGGTGCATCCTAGAGGGCTATATATTCGAGCTCCCCGACCACGGGAGAAACCCTAATTCATTCTCCATTCATCCATCCGAGAGAATTCGCAGAAGCCCACCACCATCTCAATTAGAGCTCCATAGTTTAGTAGCATAGCTACATAGGAATAGATCTAGAGGGAATCAAGCCTAGCTTGGAGTCCAGATCTGTCGAAGTTCTTGGTAATTCCCCTCTACATTCTTGTAATATTCATCATTGTTCGTGATACTATGAATTGTACTTTATTCTATTCTATTATATCGAATTGACTTTGCTCTATTTGATTATGTTCTCAATTATATTGTTCTTAGTTTACTTTGATTATATGTTTAGCTTAGTTGGACTAGAATTATGTTTATGCATAGGATCGTATAGCGTTTGCTCATTAGGCCAATGGGTGAGTGATAGATATTGTGTAGGCATGGTGCCTGGACCGTATTTATCTGCGATTGCACCCTATATTCCGGATCGTGAGGTAGATCGCGGAGTGACAGGTCTGTTGAGTCCTTTGTAGCCCTTCTCCCGAGTATAGGTCTAGCGTAACACCCTATTACATTGAAGTCATTGCTATGTCTCTAGTCTTCTCGGTAATATCACTATGTATAGATGTAACCTTTTCCCGCCATGATTGCTAGATGTTCTTGCACTAATCATTGTATGCTTTGAATTTATAGTTAGAATAACATAGGATTATACCCTAGATCGTCCTAGTTCATGCTAGTGTTATAAGCTTAGAGTGCTAAGTTGAGATGGTTACTATCATTTTATGTGGCTAAATGCTCTCATTTATCTTATGTCAATTATCATTCATTCCTATATTTTATGTGACACTTACCCTGTATGAGATGATCGATACAGACAAGGTTAAGCTCTCCATTATCGCATGTGCATTACTCATCACTCATTATCCAAGGCATTCCCTTCCCGGGGTAAAATTATAAATAATGATACCTGGATTACTCCCGGTTAAAATGCTACATCGGTATTATCCGTGCGCTTGCGGATCCCATATTTATTTCTAGAAGCAATTTGCATTTATTAGTACCAAAGATTTTTGGCGCCATGTTGGGGATGACAACCTAACACCGAGTGGCGTTAGAAATGTCAACACCCAACTCCGCTACTTTGTCTGGGCGTACCATGAAAGGCTATTTTGCATGCATCCATTGTGACAAGAATCCTCTATCTTGTGCCCTAAGGAATAAAATTGCATATATTGGACACTACCGTTTCTTGCCAAGTGGACATAGTTTTAGGAAGAACAATGAATACACTGGCATTCATGGAACCCATCAGCCCCCAAATAAATTTACCGAAGAAGAGCTACTAGCAAAATTAGAGAAGGTAAGACATGTCAAACCTGGGAAGAATCAAATGGAGCAGAGCAGGAAAAGGAAACGTTCTGATGGTAGTGACAAAACTGCAAATGTGAAAATTTGGGGCGGAGATCAACTCGTGGGATTTGGAGTATTGGATAAAATTAAAGGTTAGACATAATCTTGATGTCATGCACATTGAGAAGAACATATGTAAGAGTTTGGTTGGCACAATTCTTGAAATTCCTGGAAAGACAAAGGACATAGCAAATGCTAGGCTTGACTCAGTCTTTGACTTAGGAATTAAAGAAGATTTGTAGTTCCAAGATGAAGATGGTACTTCTGAGATGCCTAGAGCTAGGTACAATTTATCTAAAGAGCAGAAGGATCTGTTTTGTAAATTTTTAGCAGAGCTGAAGTTTCCAGATGGCTATGCTTCGAACATATCAAGATGTATTAATGCTGAGGAAAACAAGGTCCAAGGCCTGAAAACTCATGATTGTCATATTCTTTTGCAAAGAATCTGTGCTGCTGGTTTACGAGGCCTTGTTCCCAAGGATATATATGAAGCAATAGCTCAGCTGGGAAACTTTTTTAAGAAATTGTGTAGCAAAACTCTGAACAAGGATGTGTTAGTACAAATGAAAGAAGAAATTGCTGAAATATTCTGTAAACTTGAGAAAATTTCCCCCCAGCTCTTTTTGATGTGATGTGGCACCTTGCTGTGCATTTGCCTAATGAGGCGCTGCTCCGAGGTCCTGTGCAGTATGGGTGGATGTACCCTGTTGAAAGGCGGTTGTACACTTTGAAGTGGTATGTCAGAAATAGAGCGGGACCAGAAGGTTCAATTGCAGAGGCATATATTGCAGATGAAGCCCTAACATTTTGCTCCAAATACTTGGATGATGTTGAAACATGATTTAATAGAGCCGAGAAATGTGGGGTTCTCCAATGAGGAAGCCTATGGTGCAGATGTGTTTGGGCATGGAGTGAAATTTACCTCAGCACCAGAGTTAGTATATGATGATGGTGGCTTAGATGAAATGGGGTGGTATGTGTTGAAAAACTGTAGTCAAGTTGATGACTATATCAAGTATGTTATCACTTCTATAGTGTGCTACATCCATGCTCCCTTCCTCTTGTTCATATGGTCCATTTTTGACATTTTTTTTGGTTTCTACAGAATGTTTAGGTCTAAATTGGAAAGTGAAGGGGTGTCTAACATTGAAAAAACACTTCGACATGGATTCCGGATATGGTTTAGGAATCGGTGTTGGCGGTCGTTAACTCATAAAATTAACCGTCAACTTAGCTTGCAAATGGACCTATTTATAAATACTTGATAGATATAGGGTTACCACTGATAGAATTCCACGAGTTTTGGTGAATATCTATTTCTGCAGGGTGATAGCTGAAAACTACCCAAGATGGTCCACATGTCGGGTTTACATAGGGAGAAAGACCGAACGGGTGAAAAAGTATAATCTAGAAGACTCTAGAAGGCGACACCTGAAACCTGGGGCCCACCTGGCATTGGCCAGGGGCGGCCAACCCTAGGCATGGGGCGGCCGACTCCCCACCTCCACCAATCAGGTGGAGTCTCGCGGATCCTGCCTCCACCGACTTTGAAGATGAATAATAATCGTCCATTTAGGTCGGTTTGATCCGACGGCTGTGGTGCATTCTAGAGGGCTATATATTCAGAGCCCCTGGCCCCAGGAGAAACCCTAATTCATTCTCAAGAGAGAACCTCGAGTTCAGAAGCCCTAGACCATGTTTTCTAGAGAGAATTAGCTAGAGAAGGGTCCCTCGAATGGATCTATCTCTATAGGGTATTAGTATCAAGAGAGATTGAGAGAGTATAGAGTGGAGGTAGATTTGGAGGAAGCCCTACTGTCGGTGTCTCCTCTCCGGTGTACTGCGGGATCAAGTCTCCTAACCCGAGGCTTGGTTTCGGATCATTCGGCAATTCAACTTCTAGTACTAGTAAGTTCGTTGTTATTATTGTTCTTTGGTTTACAAGTTTACTTTATTTCGCTTCGCGTTGGGAATAGAGTAATCGTTCTTTAGCATAAGCGTGGTGCTTAGGCTAGGTTCACTTGTAGATGCTCCCTATCCGGTAAGTCGGTACGGAATCGGTTCCTATTTTTCGGTTCGGTTCTCGGTATTTTTCGGTTCGGTTTCGGTTTTCGGTATTTCGTGCCCAACTTGTAGATGCTCCCTATTCGTGGTAGTAGTGAGGGAAGTGACAATCCCTTTATTACCTTTATAATCCACTTCCCGTTGGTAGGTAAGGTAGGTCCTTTGTGCCCGGTTTAGCATCCTCTGCGGTGTCTTTTCCTCAGGTACCCCCTTAGAACAATAGTCTCAAAGCTTGCCATAGATTAGAAGAAGACTGACGAAGGAGTTCTCTCTATATCGCTTAATTCTCACTTGACTAGCAGCCCAGGGGTAGTAGTAAAGATCGGGTTAGTCTACTGCACGTTTTCTCCTAGCGGATAAAAACAAATACGATACTCAGGATTTATCTCCCGGGTGAAGTGCTCACCGATATACGTGCGCTTGCGGATTATTTCTCTTTGATTCTTTCGTGTGCGTATCTAGTGTCAACAAGCATTTCTGGCGCCGTTGCCGGGGAGAAAGGCGGTCTGCTTAGATAACCTATATCTTGCTCTACCTTGTACCTATACTTTTATCTTTTTCTTTCACTTTACCTTTTTCATACATTTTATCTTTTTCTATCCTTATGGATAATTTAAATTCCATTCCTATCTTTCAATTCTCTGCACCCACGGAGACCAACCTAGTGCCACATGAGTCATCACAACCTATCCAAACACCTAGCTATAGGCCGAGTCCGCGGTTGATTGCATTGGTCCAAAGCCTATCCTTTTCGGGAGAAGGAGACGAAAACCCTTACCTTCACATTAGAGACTTTGAGCAAACATGTGACTTTCTTCGCATAGAGGGCATGTCCGACAAAATCCTCCATTGGAAGCTATTTCCTTTCTCATTAAAGGGAAAAGCTAGACAATTGTATGATAGAGCCGTAGGTAAGCAACAAGGGGATTGGGGATCCTTACGCTCCAACTTTTGTCTAGATTTCTATCCCATCTCCCAAATCGTCGACCTTAGAGTCAAGGTTCGACTATTAAGCAAGAACTGAAGAATTTTTGGCCTTATCCTGGAATCGTTTTACTACACTTTTAGCATCGAGGCCCGGACCTTAGTCTACCGTACCCCATTCTTTTACAACATTTTTATAAAGGTCTCGAGTAGAGACAAGAGAAAGTTGCTCGACACAACTTCGGGAGGATCATTCTTGCATATCTCTCGCCGAGAAAGCAACATCAATTCTAGACCAAATCCTATCCAAGAATTAGACAACCTCCTAGAAGTAGAACCTCAAGTAGCTGAAGCCAAACCTTTGCCGATACACCATCAACTTCACTAACTCATGTCTTGAGCAAAACAAGGAAGACATTCCACTTCCCGATTTTATGCTAGATATTGAACCAGATCTATTTTCCAATTTTGGAAACATCTTCAACTATCACACAGTGAAGAAGCCACAAGGCAAATATCACCCAATAAAGCCATGCAATATTGATGAGGATATTCCAACAGAAAAGACCTAGTATCTGTTATGAGCAATGAATGGCTAGAAGAGTCAGAGCTTTCCTCTGAAATAATTCGTTTGTATTCATTTTCCCTCCCCATTCATTGCATGATTAACAAAGATCGCATAGACGCTCTCTATGATCCAGTTGTGGGTATAAATATCATGTCTACCACACTAGCAAAATATTTACAAAGGGACATGACATTAACCCCAACAGTGAAATTCATAAGAAATCTTTCAAGACAAATTCTGCCCTGTTTAGGAATCCTACATGTCCTACCACTCCGGGTAGAAGGAACCCCTGTTCACTTAAGCTTTTATGTCTTTGACATTGGGGATTTCCACCTGTTGATAGGACAACCATTTAGAAGACTTCTTTATGAAGGACAAACTGGGAAATTAAGCATTTGTTTAGGCAAGAAACTCCAGTTCGCAATGTCCATTTCACACTCTTTAAATGCTAGGACCGAGCCCTATCCGCTTTATGATCCATTGGAGGAATTTAGAGCAGCTTCTCTAGAATTCCTACCTAAACCAGAATTAGAAGACGAAGCTAGATTCTTCATAGAAGAAGAAACTGACCCTTCTGAGAATGAACCTTTAGATGAGTTTGCCTTACCACCTAAACCTCCTATTGAGTTCAAACCCTTACCAGCCGGTCTTAGATATGCCTTTCTAGGAAATGATCCAGAGTCTCCTGTCATCATAAGTGATACTCTCACTCAGGAGCAGACTTTTCGCTTAATGGCTGTCCTAGAAAAACATCAAAAAGATTTTGGCTACTCACTCCAGGACCTCAAAGGAATTAGTCCTGCCCTTTGTACCCATCGCATTCCCACAGATCCTGATGTTCCACCATCTAGAGAACCCCAACGTAGACTCAATAATGCGATGAGGGAAGTTGTTAAGAAAGAAGTTTTAAAACTGTTGCGCGCCGGGATCATTTACCCCGTACCACACAGTGAGTGGGTCAGCCCTATTCAAGTTGTGCCTAAAAAGGGAGGCATGACTGTTGTCCAAAATGAGAAGAATGAGTTAATCCCTCAACGAACCATCACAGGATGGCGAATGTGCATAGATTATAGAAAGCTTAATAAGGCAACAAGAAAGGATCACTTTCCTTTGCCTTTCATTGATGAGATGCTAGAGCGATTAGCCAACCATTCTTACTTTTGCTTCCTTGATGGATATTCCGGATATCATCAAATCCCTATCCATCCTAATGATCAAAACAAAACAACCTTTACATGCCCTTACGGAACCTTTTGTTATCGTAGAATGTCTTTTGGGTTGTGTAATGCGCCAGCTTCTTTTCAAAGATGTATGATGTCTATATTTTCTGATATGATTGAAAAGATTATGGAAGTTTTCATGGATGATTTTTCTGTTAATGGAAAAACTTTTGATGAGTGTCTTGAAAACATAGATCGAGTTTTGCAAAGATGTGAGGAAAAACACTTAGTCCTAAATTGGGAAAAGTGTCATTTCATGGTTAAAGAAGGAATAGTGCTAGGACACTTAGTGTCTGAAAGAGGCATCGAGGTAGATAGAGCCAAAATAGAAGTAATTGAGCAATTGCCTCCCCCTATCAATGTGAAAGGAATTAGAAGTTTCCTTGGCCATGCTGGTTTTTATCGGAGATTCATAAAAGATTTCTCGTTCATCGCTAGACCTCTTACCCGCTTATTGGCTAAGGATTTTCCTTTTGATTTTGATGATGCCTGCTTACAATCATTTGAGATCCTTAAGAAAGCGCTTATTTCTGCTCCAATCATTCAACCCCCGATTGGACTTTACCTTTGAAATTATGTGTGATGCAAGTGACTACGCCGTAGGAGCAAAGTGTTAGGACAGACTAAGGATAAAAAGCATCACGCAATAGCTTACGCTAGCAAAACTTTAACAGGACCTCGGCTTAATTATGCTACTACTTTGAAAAGAGCTTTTAGCCGTTGTCTTTGCTATTGATAAGTTTAGATCCTACTTAGTGGGTGCCAAAGTGATTGTTTACACTGATCATGCTGCTTTGAAATATTTGCTCACTAAGAATGATGCTAAACCTCGTTTGATAAGATGGATTTTATTACTCCAAGAATTTGACTTAGAAATAAAAGATAAAAAGGGAGTAGAAAATTCTGTTGCCGATCACTTGTCTAGAATGCAGTTTGAGAAACCACACGAACTACCCATCGACGACTCACTTCGGGACGACATGCTCTACGGAATCAACAGATCTGACCCCTGGCATGCAGATATTGTTAATTTTATGGTTACAGGTTATGTACCACCAGGAGGCAACGAAAGGAAACTTATCCAGGAGAGTCGTACTCACATATGGGATGAACCCTACCTCTTCCGAGTGTGTTCTGATGGCTTGCTCAGAAGATGTGTGCCAACTAAAGAAGGAATCAAAATTATTGAAAGATGCCACTCATCACCATATGGAGGCCATCATGGGGTGTTCCATACACATGCAAAGATTTGGCAATGTGGATTCTTCAGGCCAACAATGTATGAAGACACAAAAGACTTCATTCGGAGATGCAGTCCTTGTCAAAGACATGGCAACATTAATTCAAGGGATGCCATGCCACTTGTCAACAATCTCCAGATCGAGGTCTTTGATGTCTGGGGAGTTGACTTTATGGGACCATTTCCACCGTCGAAGAAATGTGAATACATCCTTGTAGCAGTGGACTATTTGTCCAAATGGGCCGAAGCCATGCCATGCAAAAAGGCAGATAGTTCAAGCTCCAAGAAGATGTTTGAAGAAATAATATTTCCAAGATTCGGTGTCCCGAGGATAGTCATAAGTGATGGAGGATCACATTTCATCGACAAGCGTTTCGAGCAATACTTATTGAAGCATGGGGTACGCCATAACGTCGCTACCCCGTATCACCCTCAGACAAGTGGCCAAGCAGAGACATCAAATAAGCAAATCAAGAATATTCTTCAGAAGACAGTTAATGAAATGGGAACTGTATGGAAAGACAAGCTTCCTGATGCACTATGGGCATATCGAACAGCATACAAGACACCTATTGGGATGTCACCATATCAACTGGTCTATGGAAAGACCTGCCACTTACCAGTAGAGCTAGAATTCAAAGCTCACTAGGCCATCAAGAAATGGAATATGGACCTAGAAGCAGCTGGAGAGAAGAGGAGAATGCAAATCTCTGAATTAGAAGAATGGAAAGAAAAAGCCTATCACAATGCCAAGATATACAAAGAGAGAGTGAAAAGATGGCATGACAAGAGAATCAAAATCAAGGAGTTCACACCCGGAGACAAAGTATTACTTTTTAATTCCAGGGTCAAACTCTTCGGGCTAGGAAAGCTTCGAAGCAAATGGGAAGGACCGTTCGAAGTAGTAAGCTCATCATCGCATGGAGCCGTTACGCTTCGCAACAACAAAGGTACGATATTCAAGGTAAATGGTCAACGTCTTAAAATATTTTTAGAGCCCATTGAAGAAATAGGTGAAATAGATGAATTAAATTTCTTTCTAAATTAGGTAGTTGGGCCCGACCATTTTACTTTTCGTTTTTTGGGTCCAAGATATTTTTCCGAATGACAAAAATGCGTAAAATAGGTTACGAAAAACCTTGACCGGGAGGCCACACCTGTTAGAGGCGGCCGCCTCTGACCTAGAGTCGGCCGCCCCGTGACTTCGCCCATTCGCCGCCGCCTTTTGCATTCGTGATTCTTCTACACTCTTCCTTCGGGAATTTTTGCCGATTAGGGTTTTTGAGATTACGTTGACGCGTTATTCCTTCGGAGATTCCTTTTAGATGCTTTCCGGCCCCTATATAAAGAAGCCCAACCTTAGGCCAACCTCATTCCATCTAAAACCTCCTCCTCCTAGCATCAAGCTTGCTACACAGCAATGGTGAAGCCTGAGCCAGAAAATTTAGATAGGAGATTGATCCGCTTCGGGATTGATCTCAACACCATCCCAAAGGGGGAGCCTAAGAGCAAGGCCATCGTTCTTGCTGAGCCCAAACCTCTAGCCTCTATCCCTCCAAAACCCCAAGCTTACAGCCATTGCTACTTCGCTCAACCAGTCGTCGCCACACCCAAACCTTTGCTCCTAGATGGACCTCCACCAAAGGGTCCCATTATGAAGCTCCCTGAAGGCACCAAGATCCTCCCTCCTAAGCACAATGAGATGCTTATGGGAGTGAAGACCAACAAGCAAGGGGAGATCGTCTGTGCTAAGTATAGCACTGCAGAGCGTTCTTATTTTGAGGGAGTCCGTGCTCACCCGAGCAAGGTCAAGTTCATCCCTCCAAAGGAAGCCCCGAAAGCAGCTCTCGCCGCCTCAGAAGCTCCACGGAAGCGCCGCAAGACCGTTGCAGACTTAGAGAAAGAGCTAGAAACTCAGCGCGAAATTATTGCATCTCTGCAAAATTGCCAACGTGTCCAGAGCAGTAGTATTGTCACTGTCATAGATAGACTTCGTACGCTAGAGAAGAAGACGGATAAGTTAGAGAAGAAAATAGACGATCTGGAGAAGCAAATCAATTAGACAAGATTTATTCTAGCATCGGAAAGGCCTAGTAAGATTTAGATTGCTCAGTTTAAAGTTTTAGTTTGCAGTGTGCTTAGTTAAAGTTTAGCTCGATCTTAGTTCCTTTCAATACTTGTAATCCAGGCCTTAATGATGATCAATAAAGTTTTCTAGTTATATTTATTATTGGATATGTGTTGCCTCTTTTGTCTCCACCTTGTTGTGAATGAAGATAACAGGAATCTAGTGTGGGGGAGGCAACCGACGACGAAACTAACGGATATCAGTGAAGCAGCAAAAATATTTGAAAAAGATATGACATAAAGATCCCACTTAACTCTAGTTTTCGTCCACGGTCAGGTTTGCTTCCCTACGTTCCAAATTTTATATCGATCACATTTTTCGGATTCATTTTGGGAAACACCTTGAATTAAATCACCTGCTATATATAGTGAGAAGGTAGATTATTTTAATCATGACCCCAAGATAGACTCACACCATGATAATTCCTGGGAATTCCTGTTGCTGTTGGGAACGTTATTTATAGGGACCCCATTTTACTTAGGTTGTTGAGGACAGTGAGATAGCATGAACCATGAGAACCTGATTTCTTGATGTCTAGTTACTTGGAGAATTTCTTTTCGAAATATCTTAAATTTTAGCTACACTTCTCCTCTGTGGTAATAAATACCTATAGAGCCTCGTCGACAAAAATCAGAAGACCAAAGACATAAGCTTTTTATTTGTGTTGAGAATAGTCTTGGCGGTTAGAGCCATAGAGAAGGGTCTCTTACTCATATGATCAAGTGCACTTACACCCACATATATATCTGCTGCTCCTACACTGGGAGTACGCAAAAACATGCTTTCCGCCATTTATCCATCTCCTACACTGGGAGAGGATACATACACTTTTTAGGACTTCTATATGCTCCAAGGATTGTTATCATCATCTAGTATTTTGAAAGAAGATTACTATCATGCATCGCATCATCATCATCGTGTTCAAGAAAGTTATTGTATCCAAGATTGAGACATGGGCTATGCAAAAACAAGCTTGTTAAAAAAAAAGAAAAAAAAGAAGAGAAGAAAGAAAGAGATAGCCCATGAGCTCCAAAGTATTTTGATCCCAAGAGAAGGAAGTTCAAAGAAGCTCAAAAAGTTATTCAGAAGAAGATCAAATCATCATTCAAGAGAAAGTCGGCGAAGCAATGTTCAAGAGAAAATTGTGCAAGAGAGGAAAGGAGCATCATTATCATAAATTTAGCCACCAAATATTCCACACACTTGCACACACTTGATCTAGAGTAAGGTCCCCCTCTCCGTGGTTCCCGTTTTTGACTAATCAATATACGCAGGTAAAAATGCTATTCCTTGAAATACCTTAAACTCCACATAAGCCCTTATAGAATAGGAGGCATACCCTTCACATGCCTCAAGTGAGTTCCATAAATACTACATATATTGAGAGATTTGAGTGCTCTATACATAATGGTGAGTTCTACAAATACCACATATAATGAGTGATTCGAGTGTGCTACATGATGGAGAAGGGTAAGCTAAGTTTTCTTTGCAAAAATATTATAAAAAACTCCAAGTGACAGGATTGATAGAAGAAGGATCTCTACTTCACGCTGTTCCATCTTTCAACTCCCCAAAGTTTAATGGTAGACACTTTGAATCCCGCAGTACAGGTATGATCAGGGATAGTCTAATGTTGATGTCTTGGTTTGAGGCTATGCTTAAAGTAATCCATCCTTTTCCTCGAGGACGAGTAAAAGACAAGTGTGGGCGAGTTTGTTGACGGTCGTTAACTCATAAAATTAACCGTCAACTTAGCATGCAAATGGACCTATTTATAAATACTTGATAGATATAGGGTTACCACCGACGTAATTCCACGAGTTTTGGTTAATACCTATTTCTCGCAGGTGACAAATGAAAACTACCCAAGATGGTCCACATGTCGGGTTTACATAGAGAGAAAGACCGAACGGGTGAAAAAGTATAATCTAGAAGACTCCGGGAAAGGCGACACACGAAACACCGGGCCCACTGGCATTGGCCGGGGAGGCCGACCCTAGGCATGGGGCGGCCGACTCCCCACCTCCACCAATCAGGTGGAGTCTCGCGGATACTGCCTCCACCGACTTTGAAGATGAATAATAATCGTCCATTTAGGTCGGTTTGATCCGAGGGCTGTGGTGCATTCTAGAGGGCTATATATTTAGAGCCCCTGGCCCCAGGAGAAACCCTAATTCATTCTCAAGAGAGAACCTCGAGTTCAGAAGCCCTAGACCATGTTTTCTAGAGAGAATTAGCTAGAGAAGGGTCCCTCGAATGGATCTATCTCTATAGGGTATTAGTATCAAGAGAGATTGAGAGAGTATAGAGTGGAGGTAGATTTGGAGGAAGCCCGGCCTGTCGGTGTCTCCTCTCCAGTGTACCTGCGGGATCAAGTCTCCTAACCCAAGGCTTGGTTTCAGGATCATTCGGCAATTCAACTTCTAATACTAGTAAGTTCGTTGTTATTATTGTTCTTTGGTTTACAAGTTTACTTTATTCGCTTCGTGTTGGGAATAGAGTAATCGTTCTTTAGCATAAGCGTGGTGCTTAGGCTAGGTTCACTTGTAGATGCTCCCTATCCGGCCGGAACCGTGGTAGTAGTGAGGGAAGTGACAATCCCTTTATTACCTTTGTAATCCACTTCCCGTTGGTAGGTAAGGTAGGTCCTTTGTGCCCGGTTTA
This sequence comes from Themeda triandra, assembly GCA_018135685.1. Classification (NCBI taxonomy): domain Eukaryota; kingdom Viridiplantae; phylum Streptophyta; class Magnoliopsida; order Poales; family Poaceae; genus Themeda; species Themeda triandra. The sequence goes on along the minus strand of JAENPR010000079.1, from coordinate 1,156,886 downwards.
TCATCCTCTGCAGTGTCTTTTCCTCAGGTACCCCCTTAGAACAATAGTCTCAAAGCTTGCTATAGATTAGAAGAAGACTGACGAAGGAGTTCTCTCTATATCGCTTAATTCTCACTTGACTAGCAGCCCAGGGGTAGTAGTAAAGATCGGGTTAGTCTACTGCATGTTTTCTCCTAGCGGATAAAAACAAATATGATACTCAGGACTTATCTCCCGGGTGAAGTGCTCACCGATATCCGTGAGCTTGCGGATTATTTCTCTTTGATTCTTTCGTGTGCGTATCTAGTGTCAACACCTGGTGAGGTTTCATTCGTATCTTTTTCAAATTATTATTATTGTTCATTCAGTTTCTAATTAATTTTCATTTCCCTATGTGGTATGGCGGATGCTAAGAATGAATACGAGATGAGGAAATGGTAGATGATGACATCTTTTCCTTGGCATGTGGTCCTATGCTAAGAATCAACAAATACAAGTCATGTATAGTTAATGGGGTGCGGTATGGCACTATTGAATGTGATACAACTAAGAAGACTCGGAATAGTGGGGTAATGTCACTAGGCACACATAACTCTAACCCGATTCGGTTCTATGGAAACATAAAAGAGATAATCCAGTTAGAATATAGTGGTGATGACAGTCAGTTGTCTTGTTCAAATGTGATTGGTATAAACTGGATGGGAGGAATGCTATGAAAGATGATGGGTTCTATAAAAGCATCAATGTTTCAAGTCTCGTGGTACAAAAATGATTCTTTCATTCTAGCTACTCAGCTACAAAGGTGTTTTTCCCGGATACAAGATTTGGTAAGAATTGGCGGAGTTGTCCAAACATTTGACCATAGACATCTTTACAATGTTAGTGAAACTTGTGTACCATTTGATGGTCCCGCATATCAAAAGGAATGTTGTGTAGATCCCGAAGAGCGAGGTGCGGGGTACCCATCGTAAAGAGCCGTTGAACTAACACCCGATCAGATGCCTTTACAAAGAGATGCTGAACCAGGGATAAGGTTCAAAACTACTGAAATTGATAGATTGAGGAACCAAAGGACAACCCATTTCCATGAACTGGACAATGAAGATAAAGATCAAGTCTGTGATGAAACATTGGCTGAGTACTATAGTGAGGAAGATGGAGAATGTCTATTTGAAGTCGACAGTGATGATGAATGATAGGCATTTTTTCTGTTTTTATGTGTGTTGCCCTTGTTACATTGAAACAATGTGTTGTGAACTATTTGTGTAAGTGCCATCATTCCCAGACTTGAAGTGCTATATGTACTACTGTCAACTATTTATGGAATATGTGTGTTTGTGAACTATTTCTAGAATATGTGTGTTTGTGAACTATTTCTGGAATATGTACTATATATATTTCCCACATATCACATTTATTTGCACAACATGTCACAAAATTAAAGCACCACATATGTTACCAAAAGTGCATAGAGTTTTACACATGATAACACAAACTTCAAACATCACATTCACTTCCACATGGTGGCGCAGAGGATACCAATGACAAGACCTACAAGCAATGTCCCTAGAACAGAAAAATCCACTACAATCTGCCACTTCCTAGTCTTTGCTTCCTTCTTGTTCTCCACAGCCAGCATTGGCAAACCATTTTTCTTCATGTCCCCAACATCAATTTCAAGAGTGTCAAACTTTTGCTTCAGTGTCAGCACTTCATGCCATAATTTGACATCTTCTTCACCAAAATTGGCTTTTGCCACCAATTCTTTGCGTCGCTTCACTGCCCATTATTGATACTGCTCCTCTGACCATATGAATCGATAAGTCGTGGGATCACCCTGCATAGAATTGTGGACAATGCAGTGAATCAAGGTTGATACTGCATTGACAAATTCTTCACTAGAATTGTTGATAATGCATTGAATCAAAGCAAAAAATTTCACCTTCACACTGTAGGGGCACTTGACGTAGATTTTTTCCTTGGTTTTGGGTTGCTTGCTCTTGATGCGAACCAAAGGGACGCTGCAAAATGGGCAATCGAGGTCGGGCTGCTCCTCCTCCAATCTGCTGGCGCTCGTTGTAGAGCTCGTCGCCATCGCAGCGCCTTGCATCTTACCTGCTCCAAAGGAGAAGGATGAGAGCACGGATAAGATGGATGATGGCGCGACCGAGAGGGATGAGGGCGCCACCGTAGTGGACTGCCGCCGAATCACCGCCGCTGGCTAGGGTTAGCCAAAGGAGGGATGAGGGCGCCACCGCCGAATCGCCGCCGCCGGCTAAGTGAAGTGGGGAGTGGGGAGTGAAGAGTGGGGAGTGAAGAGTGCTCCTTGAAGCCGGGATTGCCAGTGCTCAGATGGCACGCTGACAGTGGGCCCAGATTGCCAGCGGAGAAAAAAAAGAAAAAAGTGGGAAAAACCTACCCACCTCCTGGGTTCGAACCCGGGAACTGGAGCACAGCGGGCTAAGTACCTGACCAGTGCGCTATTGAATCGAGTGTTCGATAGTGGCACACTACAACTCCATTTGTCTTGAAGTCGGGCTATGGATTGAAAGTGGGACCAACTTGGCAGTGGGACTCTTTCACATTCACCCCTTCGACTACCCACCGCTCGCGGCCACTTTAACCTACCCCTTCACTTTCACCAGATCCAGATTCACTTTCACCACCGCCACTTTCACCTCCCTCATCGCGCCCGCCCATCCCTGCCGCCGCCGCCGTCCATGACGAATCCGTCGAGGAGGCACAAGCTCAAGGACGCACGCGGCAGATGGGCCCCTGCCTCTTCGGCTGCGATCGACGCGTCCTCGTCGAAGAAGGTGCCGGTTGCGGCGACGAAGAAAGCCGAAGCCCTGGCCAGGGCTATGAGGGCGAAGTCCTCGTCGGTGATGAAGAAGACGGCCAATAAGAAGGTCCCGGCGGCCGGGAAGAAAGCCCAGCCGGCGGCCAACAAAAAGGCCACGCCGGGGGCCGGGAAGAAACCCCCGGTGGCCGGGAAGGAGCCCGTGGCGGCGGAGTCCAAGAAGAAGGCCGTGGCGGCGGAGTCCAAGGAGAAGGCCGTGGCGGCGGAGTCCAACGAGAAGGCCGTGGAGGCGCAGTCCAAGGAGAAGGCCGCGGCGGCGGAGTCCAAGAAGAAGGTCGCGGCGGTGGATTCCAAGAAGAAGGCCGCGGCCTCCTCATCGGTGGAGAGCGACGCCATCGTGATCTCTGCAGGAGGCTCACGCGCGGGGAGGCATGTGGCTGTGACGGTCCCGCTTCGCCGGCCAGCTCCAACACCAGGTCGCCGTCCAGCTCACCGTCAAGCTCCTTCATGCGTTCCACCGATGATAGCGACGAGGTATCCCTTGGTCCTGGACATGTTTTGCTTAACTTTGATGATGGTAGCATCTGTTTATGCCCTCCGGGATATCTCGCATTCATGGACAAGAATTCTGCGAGACTATTATGTTTATTAGCACTAGTTCGATTAATTCTTTGAGCATACCTATTGTCTTATGTGTAATATAAATCAACCTAGTTCCTCTGCTTAAATCATGCTTGGGTACCTATTGTCTTATGTGCAATATAAATCAGCCTAGTTCCTCGACCTTGTAGGATGGTATACTTTTGAATAATAATCAAATCTTCTCTATGTTCTTAAAAAAAATCCAAAGGTTTTCTGTGGTAAAGGTCTATGTTTTGAGTGATTAGCCTTTTGAACCATGCACTGTCAGTAGCCTGGTGGTTGTTGACATGATCATATGCCATAGGATTGCTTGTATTTGTTCTACAGCTTGTATTTTGTTTTAGCTATTCTTCTTATTTGCTCCCTTTCACTGTCACCACTAGTCATAATTAGAGAGGCCTACTAGTACCAGTGGAAATAAAACAGAGATATGTTCTACTCCTTGAGTCTGAGAAAATATACAGAGCAAATGACTTGAAATTTTATCTTTGAACTGCATCTTCACTTAGCTTTGAACTGTACAATTGGCACCATACCTTGAACATATCATGTTAATTTGGCATGTCTCTATGGTTTGCATATGTTAACTTTGTAAGTGTTGTTTCTGATAGCGAAGTACTAACAATTCATGTTTATCAATTTGCAGTACCATGTTGAACCAATGATGATGACTAGAACTGCGCTCATGAGCGCCATTGAAGATGTCATTCAACCCCTACAACAGAACATCACTTCTCTGGGCTTGAAGGTTGACAACCTCAGTGACATTGTCAAGGAAGGCAAGGGCAAGAAGACCATTCTCGATGATGTGGAAACCATCAAAGCCAAGCTGTGGTCGTGTGAGAAGGCATTGGAGAAGGCAGGTGTTTTCAAGAAGAAGAACTGATGATGTTGTATATAGCTGTGGTAGCATCTCTATTTTGGTGATCTCACTTCTGGTAGCCCAAGTGGGCTTTGATGATGTATTATATATGAATGAGACCTAACTTAGTATGGATGTGGGGAATCGACTTAATTTAGTATATATGGATGTGGGGAATCAGACTTCGTTAGTATGGATGAATGATACCCTTATAATGGCTATTTTTATTGCTATTTTTAGTCTATATGCATGGCATTCTGGTTTTTGTGACATGGCGAATTTATGTCAATTTTGTGATGATGTTATGGCGAATTTATGTCAAACGAATTATGTTATGGCGAATTTATGTCAAACGAATTTTGTTGAAGAAATTATGTCAAACGAATTATGGTGAAGAAATGATCAAGCAAAAAATTCTACCCGATGTCAATATTGAATTAATTTGCCAAATTTTGAAATTTAAGATCTAAATCTACCAACCGAAATCGTAATCAAGAAAATTATCAACACAATAAAATCTATCTCGAGGAGTTCTAACAGACTGTATTTTACAGTTTTTTATTTGGAATCATTTACTCCCCCAAAATCCTGTTTTAAGTTGGTATATATAAAATATCTCTCAAACTACATGAACAAGCACACTTTTTCTTTTTAATCTCTTCGCACAACTTGTAACTAGTTTTTCTCCCTTGTACGGACTTCAAATTAGATGATTTTTTTCTAAAAAACTCTAAAATCATGCTACATCAAGATCTGATATTATTATTGCTATAACTATGGAAGATCTACTCAAGTTTCTATGTTTAAACAAATTAAATTTTGAATTACAAGAAATGACAAATGGAAGCTTGAATTTGAAACACTAAATGATTTCAAATGAAAAAGTCATGAACAACAAGTTTGAATAACTCATCAAGATGTAACTTTTTTATATAGACCATTTTTCATTTGAATCATCACTTTCTCAAATGAAAAATGGTCTATATAAAAAAGTTACATCTTGATGAGTTATTCAAACTTGTTGTTCATGACTTTTTCATTTGAAATCATTTAGTGTTTCAAATTCAAGCTTCCATTTGTCATTTCTTGTAATTCAAAATTTAATTTGTTTAAACATTGACAAATGGTGTTATGGTCAAAATAGATTAGGTGTATAACGAAGAGTTGTAAACATCTCATGTTCATGACTTTTTCATTTGAATTCATTTAGGGTTTCAAAATTAGCACTTAATGATATTTGGCATGCAAGGACCCACCTGTCGGCCTAATGACCATGCTAGACCGAGTCCACCATCTCAAGGGCTCACTTGGTGGACCTACGCTGTCAATCTCTTACACCCTTCACTTGCAAAATTTCGCCCCCCACCACCCCCCACCCGAATTTTGCCTGTTGGCGCGCAAAATTTCGCCAACTTCGGGCACCAAATGACTCTTACACCCTTCACTTGCAGAACCCAGTCATTGAACCACCCGTGGGCTAGATTGTCATTTCCCATACAACCCCCATCTCTATCGACAACGACGCCCAATCCTCCTCCATTCCGCCCTCGCCGTCTCGAAACCCTAGCCTCTCCATCCCGCCGCCGTCTCCATCCTCGCCGTGGTCCATCCTCGCCGCCACCACCGTCATCCAACTCCCAGCCGGCTCCATCCTCGCCGCCACCACCACCATCCTCGATTCCCAATCCCCCTCCATTCCTCCACCGCAACCAGCCACTGCCATCTCCAAACCCTAGCCTCTCCTCCGCCGCCGTTTCCATCCTCGCCGCCACCACCATCCCTGCTTGCCCCCTCATCCATCGAAACCCTCGCCTTTCCCCCTCATCCACCGAAACCCTCGCCTTCCCGCCCTTATCCACTGAATCCCTAGCTGCAGCTGCCATCCGTCGTGATGCCAACGGGTAGGGGACCGAAGAGAGGCAACAAGCGCAGGACACCAGGTAGTTGGGTTCTTCTTGCCCGCATTTTGATTTATTTTGATATACTCTTTCAGTCTTTCAGTGTTTATTTTGATGGGTAGAAAGATTAACAATGTAGGCAACAAGTTTAGGTCTGTAGTTTAGGGATGAATTAACAGCTGTTAGTTCACTTTTGTTATGAGTGCTTTACTTCATTGTCTTAGCAAATAATATGTGGATGCATATAGCTTGTGCTTTGATTCATTGTTACCCGCTGTGATTGAATTCCTTGATATCCTTGTTCTGTGATGCTTTGGTCCATATCTATTTTCGGCCCAGCTAATGACCACACTACCTTTCTTTGTTTAGAAAGCCAAATCCATCCCTACGAGCTTCAAAAGCTAAAACAATGTATGCAAAACGCTGCAAGGTTCAAAGAGCTAGGTATACGTGCTTTAGTAAATGCAGTTGGAAACAAAAGAGTGCTGGCAAGCAAAGAGGCAGCAACTGACCATAGAAAGGACAGCAATTGTGATCCTGACTACTAACAACTATAAGGTGCTAATTCTATCATTGCTTTCATGCTCTCATGTTACTACAATGGTAATCCAATAAAAAACAAACCATGACTTGTATTGATTTATCTTTGTTTGCATATGTTTTCAGAAAACATGTACTAGCAAGGAAAAACATGCATCCTTGGCTCCAGGTGGCGTCAAGGGCCGTACTAAAAGTCAGCGCTTGCAGTTCCGCCAACAACTGTTATTACAAGGGGAAGAAAAAATTTGTAGACAACAAAAGCTGCTCCAGTTCATATAGGCAAGTCTTCATGACAGCTAAATTGTTTCTTACTATATTACCATCTTTATGTTTGTTAATGTTAAATAGTAGCCATTCCGAGTATATCACTTTTGAAGGTGAGGGTGATCGAGATGGTATAGCCCACTCCCCGGTTCATGGGGGCAATCAGGTGGTCGATGGACGTGATGAGGATGGTACACTCCAGGATCATGAGGCAAATCAGGTGGCCGGTGGAGCTGATCTGGAAGGACAGGGTCATGTGGTCAATCAGGTGGCCAGTGGAGGTGATGGTGATGGTATATCCCAAGTTCATAGCGACGCTCAGGTGGACAGCAGAGGTGATGGTGATGGTTCATCCCAGCGTCAAGTGGGCAGTCAGGTTAACAGCAGAGGTCATGCTAATGTTCAAGAAGAAGATGAAGCTGCAATGAACACAGACTGTGAAGGTATGTTATGGCACCCTAATCCTCTTTGCCCTGTTGTCTGAGTTCAAGTTTTTTTTGCACTAACTTAGATGTGGTTTTTGGTTAATGTACACCTAGAAGAGGAACCTTGGGTCAGGGGGAAAAACAAAGGAGCCCAGCTGCACAGGATGACCCGAGCTCATCGTGCGAAACTACCAGTGATCATCAACGAAGGGGGCATAAGGCCGCTACAACGTATTGTTGCTGCAAAGTTTGCATCTCAATGCAACATTATAGTGAGGACCTATATCCCTATCCTACCCAAATGGAAGGACTACAAGGAGCCATCTGCCCAGTCCATCCACAGAATGTTTAGGATGCACTTAGCTATAAGTCCCTATGGAATGCCACTGTTGCTTTAATATTGTAACTGCTATCTTGTTTTGGAATACCATTGTAGCTTTAATCTTGTAAATGCTATCTAGCCAATTACTCCTACATTTAGAAGTAGGGGCAACCTTACCAAACCTATTATGTTCCAGTTACCAATATGTTCTTTGAGTTGTGTATTTATCTATTGACATTTAGAATTAGGTTTGCTAGGCAAGTTCATTTAATTCTGATATTTGTTTTGAATACTTACCTATGAAGTTTTCAATTTAGGTTTGGTAGGCTAGTTTAGTTAATTATATTTTTTAATTCCTATAGTTAATTCTATTTGCCAACTCCAAAACTTCCTTGGCTTGAGCTACTCTCTTGCTAATCATCTTTTATTCTGTTGTTTGTATAGGCAAAGTTTGATATCAACATAGAAGATAAGAATGTTAAATTAGCCTGTTTCCAAATGTTGAAGAAAGCAGTTCGCCAATATCGCTATCATCTAAAGGCGAAGCACTTCAATTCTTTTCCCCTTCATTTGGTCGATAAAACTTCTCCCGTGCCTTGTATGACTGATTAACAGTGGGACGACCTTGTCAAATCTTGGTCATCTGAAGAAAAATTGGTACGTTCTTTGCTTAAAGTTTGCTGCGTACATGCTACAAGTTTGAAATAGCAAAAAATGGTACATTCTGTTTAACATTGTTGTTGTTCATGTAGAAAAATTGTGAACTGAACAAAGCTTACTGAAGCAAGGTCAAGTACCACCAAACAACTGGCTCACGCAGCTACATGGTGCATTTGGGAACTTTGGTAAGTTAATGTATCTTGCATTTGAGTTGTGAATACTGTGGTACATCTATATTAAAGATTCCATAAGCACATGGAAGTTGCAACACAAAGGAAACTATGTAGCATACAAAATAGGACTAATGGGATGTGTAGTGGTGCATAGCTAATGGGATGCCTCTTTGCTTCTCTATGACATCTCATGTATTGCATGTTGATGATGAAATGTGATGACACTTTACTTCTATATGCCCTCACTGTAAAGCCAGTTAATGATGAAGACGTAGTAATGAAACTTGCATGTTTTTCACACTGAATGAAGTTTTGCATAAATGTAATTGTATGGTGACAATTGTACAGGGAGACGACGACAAGTTCAAAGAAAAGCAAGCTAATGCACTGGATATTTTCAAGGCGTGCCACTACAGTAAAAAGAAGGGCTACACACCTCAAGCTCAGCTTCTTTGTTGTAAGTTAATTTCACCCAGAAAATCTGAGTCTTCATATCTGTTGTTGTATCTCATGAACCATGTGTTCTACTTGGACTCCTAGGATGAATTGGAAAGCAATGTGGCTGCATGTGCAGAAGTTGAAGGTGTGTTGGCATTTCTTAGCGTAACCACCAGAAGTATGGCAGCAACGCCAGAGATGCCAGGAGGGGTAATTCTCTAACTATTGGATATTCCACAAGCGCACAGAATGTACCGCTGTAGCATTTCACCAAGGAGTATTCCAAGGTTGTCGATTTATATTCTCCCAAGGGAAAGCCGTAGCTAGGAGTCAATAGGGAAAGGAGATCCAGATGTCTATCATCTAGTATCACTAGTGATAGGGGGATGAACGAAGTGGATAGGAAGAATGGATCAAGGAGTTGGTAAGAGAGTCTAAGGGGTAACTAATGGAATAGCAGCTAGGTGAGAGGACAACGAGAGAGTGTAAGATTCCTAATGGGTCTTGGCTTACTTCGATGAATTAGTCCTAGCGTTTAGATTTTGACCTAGCTATCCTAAGGATACGTGAGAGCTAACTCTATCTTTCTGCTGCGGCCGATGGGCGAGACAGGCTGTTAAATAACACACCCTGAAGTGGCCACCAGTGCAGGCCTACAATCTAACCTAACAACACTCACAGGAGAACTCCATGGTCCCAACGGAAGGCTGTCACACTTCACTCTGGGCGTTCCTGGTTGCAGCCACACGTTCACACCGGTAGATCTAGTCTAGACACCGTGCCTACACTATATCTACTACTCTAAACTTAGCTAGGGTTTAGAGCACTTCACTCAAGAGCCTAACATACGCTCGCTCAGGAGAGAGCAATGTGCCAGTAGAAAGGATGTATACTTACGATAAACTAAGACAAAAAGTAAATACTAGTACTACTCAGAGGAAAGCAAAGCAAGAATACTATATATTAAATACTAAGAATCTTACTAGAACAAGAGGAAGACACACCAGACTCTCCAGAAGATGACTCCGGAGACCCCGAGCTCCGCTCAACTCACTCTAACTCACACACTACTACTACTACTACTATAGTGGACTACATAGCTTTATATGGCTCTCAAGAGGCTTCTCCTTGATGTCCTGAATGAGAGGGAGTGAGGGGGTATTTATAGTGGGAGGTGGAGTAGGGGCTACTCCACTGCCACGTCATCGATCTGCGTGACATGCCTGCTCCACCCTTGGATCAAACCGACTTGGAATGGATGTTTGTGGGCAGAGGACACGTGGAGACCATGCAGGAAGTCGGTGGGAGGCCAACCGACCTTTGGTGGGCCCACATGTCAGGTCGGCCGACCAGGCTTTGGCGACATGTGGGTCCCACCACCTTCTAGAAGCTCCCGAGGTCGGTGGTGAGTCGGGACGGTGGCATCCCACCAAAGGGTGGTCGGCCGACTGGCCCATTGGGGGCCACCCACCACCGTCTTCCCGACGTCTCGGTGTTCTCGGTGTCCGAGATGGCCCCAAACCTTGGTCGGTCGACCTGCCTTTGGTGGAATCAAAGGGCCATCTTTTGCGGTAGTTTCACCATGCAATTCTAAGCACAATGGTGGTATTGGACCCACAAATGTCAGGTCGGCCGACCTGACCTTTGTGCACATCTTTTGCACACTGTCTCCAGAGGATATGGCATTGATGAATGTGGAGTTGGTTTGGTCATTGTCCCTCTTGGTTGGTTGCTCTTCCTTCATTTGTAGCTTCTGAACACTGAAAAGTGCCTGTTTGCACCTGCACCCAAATAATGACACGTACATCTGGAACCAAGTCAATTGTACCTATGTCACTACTCATTAGCATGGTGTTAGCTCCAAACTCAACCATTGTTGACGGCTTTTCATGGGGTGAAAACAGGGTATAATTGCCGTCAACAAGATCCCCCAAGCTTAACCTTTGCTCATCCCGAGCAAACAATTAGACTTAGCAACAATGGATCAGGTGTTATCACTAAGTTAACATCTCAATAATACTAAGTGCACAACAAAGAACTTCTCCTTGAATGGAAAATTAGCAATACTAACACATCAATATTACTCTAGCACTCATGGGGCTTATGGCATTAACTTAGTCTTGGGATGTTGGAAGACGAAACAGCTTTGACTAGAGCATCTACTTTTCTCATTCTTTTAGCAAGTTTCATGCCGAGGTTTTTGATAAATTTTCAAAAGAAGTCTTAATGTTCCTCAAATGGTTTCCCTCAAGTCACTCAAGTGGTGTATGAATCCTCACCAAGGCACATCATGTGTTTGCCTTTCAAAAACATCCTACCTCTAATAAGGCTTTATGTGGAGCTTAAGTAGGTATGTCATGGAATAGCAAACTAGCAATGCATATGTTGTCTTAGTTAAGAAAGAACAAGATCTTGGACCACAGAAGAGACTCATCATACCCCCAGATCAAGATGTAAAATGGAATGGATGGAGTGAAGAAATGTAATGAATGGTAAGGTAATGGAAGAAAGGTGGATGTATGGTGGATGAGGTTGCTCCTTTATTTGATTCTATCTCTCTCTCTACTTCTATTGAGACAAGGCTAGCTCTCTCTCTTTTTTTCTTTTTTTCTCTCTCTCTCTCTTTTCTCTTCTTTTTTTTTCTTTCTCTTTTTTTTAAGGAATAGATGCCTAGCCTTTTTGGGATGTGTTTCACCTAACAAATGATAACTTTGAGAGAAGATTTCTAACATTGAAACATGGAGCAACCTATATGATGGAAATGGTGAAGGTGCATACTTCCAGTGTAGAAGCAGCACAAGAATGGTGGTATGGATGATGATGCGTGCTCCCAGGGTAGGAGTAGCATAATGATGATGGTAAAATGCGTACTCCCAGGGTAGGAGTAGCATAATGATGATGATAAAATGCGTACTCCCAGGGTAGGAGTAGCATAATGATGGAGGTGAGATGCATACTCCCAGGGTAGGAGTAGCATAATGATGATAGTAAGATGCATACTCCCAGGGTAGTAGTAGCATGGTTCCGTACTTCCGGATTAGAAGCAGCATATTTGGTGGTCTGTGGATCTTGATCTTAGGGCCATGACAAACCTCTAACACAGGTTCTACAAGTCTTAACCAAACTCAATGCAAGCAAGTAGCTTATGTAGAAGGCTTTTTGATATCAAGTGTATATGGTCATGGTAGGAAATTCAACACCATTGAGGAACAACTAAGTTTTTCATTCATTTTCAAGATAAATTCTCTGGCAATCAAGCGTGCTTAGAACAATAGTATAGAGCTCTTATCTTAACTATGTCATATCTCACAACAACTTAGACTTTGTTTTAGCACTTGCAACCCACTAAGTGATCAAGTTCATGATGGTTAAAAGTGCCAAGTAATCCATACTTAGAGAAGTGCTAAGTTGTAAACAAGCATTAGAGAAACATTAACTAGCAATTTAGCAATCATTTCCGTAGGAAGAAGAGCACTCAAGAAGCATGATAAGCCTTTTTATTATAATCAAACTTTTATTTTATTTATAATGTAATAAAGTAAATAAAGGAAATGCAAGATAGAGGACATACCTTGGATAAACTTACCTTAGTGGGGAGAGGATCTCCCCCAAGCTTGGCTTTTGCTCATCTTGTATAGTTGTAGAGGTTGGGCGTTTTGTTGAGCCAAGCTTAGTGTTGTCGATGAGGCCGTCCATGTCCATCTTTTGATGGCGACTCTCCCTCATCGTCTTCTTCTACACTTTCACCTACAGGGTCTGCTTGTTCCTGCAACACTTTGGCTTCTTGCCTGTGCAGTCCAAGAGGGCCGGATATGAGGCAGCCCTTGGACTCTTTTTCTCTCAGTGGAGGTGCACAAGGAATTTATTGGGGAGAACAACTTTTTCTCTTAGCTGCAAAAGGTGAGACAACACAAGGACACACTAGGGAAACAAAGATTAGCATTAGCATTAGTCTTCCCTAGTGTTAGTGGTCCTTGTGGGGCATAGTCACTCCGACAGCAAAATGTGCTAGTGAGAAGTGACACACGCCACACTTGCTTTTTGAGCAAGACAAACTTTTATTGCTACCAGAAGAAGGGCTCACAATGTAGATGTGTTCACGGGGGGGAAGAGCAAGTGAGCAAGGGTGTTGGTGACCAACTTTATGGGTCGATCGACCTAGACACTCTAAGAATTTTGTGGTGTGGCTCTAGCAGCTAGCTAGTGGATGGCTTGTATGATAGAGCGAGGGTGCTGGGTGGCCATACAATAGGTCGGCCGACCCATGACTCTCCTCTATTTCAAGAAACAGCACCACCTTGAGCATCTAAACCCCTATGCTGGCTACCTACCTCCTGAGTCAGCTGACCCAAGATGCTCCTCCCCTTGCTTTGTGCCAAAGTGGGAAGTGAGGTCACTCTTTGTTGGGTGCACTCCCAACACGTCTCTCTCTTTCTCTCTTTGGGAGCATGCTCGTGGCATCTCCCTTCTTGGAGTGATTAAGGATAAGGAAGAGGGCAAAGGCGAGTTTCTACTTATCCTAAGCTTAGAGAGAGTAGAGAAGGCAATGTGAGCTCAAGATGATTCTGAGTGTGGATTTGGGCTCACACTGCAAGGGTGTTCACAGGGAGAGAAGGGCAAATGGTGAAGTCCCAAAGCTAAGGTAGGCTGATCTCCCTTAAGCACAACTAAATGTTCTATTGGACTATGAGCAGGGAATCTTGATGAATCCATCTCTGAATTGGCACAAAGTGGGGGTCGGCCGACCCCCAAGCTTGGCCTCTCAACACTCTCATCCTTTTGCCATGGAATTCTAGGAGAGTGAAGGCTAGTTGTGGATTAGAGGTAGTGATATTTCAGTGATTCCCTAGTCTAGTGCTTGGTGAACGATAGAAGGTGATTGGAAAAAGTGAGGACATGGCTCGAGTGATTCCCATGAACCATGGGAGCACTCAAGCATGTCTCATTGACCACTTTGCAGATATGAGCTGGTGGTTTGGTCCCAAGGTGAAGAGGAGTATCTATGCTAAGAGTGATGGACCAAGGGACCACTTCTTTCAATGTTTGGCTAGCATAGTGTGTATAGGATTCTTTTGTGGGGTGAGTAGAAGACAACAGGATGCCCGCGGGGTTCATGTGTGGGTCGGTCGACCGACACTTGGAGACCCCTTGAGTATCCAAGTGTCGTTCCTAAATCTACACATCTAGCCAAAGTGAAAGGAGCATGAGTAGGCTCAATGGTGGGATCGGCTGACCCCTACCTTTGGCAGTCTACCGGCTCAAAGCCTTGGTCCAAGAAGCTCTCAAGGTTATGATTGGCTTAGTGGCTTAAGCACTCTTGCTTAGCTAAATGGAACGGTGAGTTTCTTCATCTTCTTGGCTAAAGCAAGAGGTGAGAGTGAGGGAGTTTAGCTCCAATGATGTAAGTTGACAGTTTCCTGTCTTTCTTTTTATGTAGCACTCACCCTACAGCTATATGATCACACATACCAGAAGCTGGAAGGAGGTGGGCCTCCCCCAAGCTCTAGTGACACTCTCAAACAACAAGCCAACTAAGTGCACTGAAAGTTCTTTTCTTAAAACTGCAGAGCTTGCCAAGCTAGCTTCATCTAGATGTTCAAGTAAGCCTATGAAGCTAATCATGTCATGATTTTAAGATTTTAGCTAAGAGAAAGTCATGAACATGGCATGGCAAATCACGGGGGCAAAGTTGGCAGATGGGTGGCACCAGGGCTGAGTCGGCCGACTCGCCATGGGCCCCACCTGGTCCCTAAGTTGCTTAGCGGGTTAAGCAAAAGGCTTTCTCATTTTTTTTATTATTATTTTTTTATGCATTTGGAAAGGGAAATGTTTTTGGTTTTTTGGTTATGGCTACTACTACACTAAGCTTGAGAAGGCTTGGAACACTAAAGAGAAAAGAGAAGGCCAAGTGAGCTCGAGATGATTCTACTAGTTATGCTGTGGTATTGAGCTCAACTTGGGGTGCTAGTTATAGGGGGTGAAAGGGCAAGGCAAAGCCACCCAAAGGGCAAGTCGGCCGACCTGGCCCTGGCCCCTAAGAAGCATGTTCTCCCTCTGGCAAGAAATCTAGCCTAATGTTTGCAAAAAGTCACAGACATTGGACCATAAACCTGGTCGGTCGACCAAGGTTTGTGCCCCCTACCACTTTATTCATGCTAAGTCAAGTTGTCTAGCAAGGATGGTGGTCATGGTCCAAAGTTGTTGAGGTTGCTTCGGATTCCTATGTTTAGTGTTTGGTGAAAGGGAAAAGGAAGAAGCAGAAGTGGAGACAAGCATCAAAGTGATTCCCATGAACCATGGGAACACTTAAGTATGCATTGCTACTCCCTATGCTGGCTTTGGCTGATGGCATGCTTCCTAAAGCATTCAAGATGCTCGAATTCTGGCTAGTATGGTGGGCATAGGATCCTTGGTTGTCATCATTGGGAGACAGCAGGGTGCCTGGAGACACCAAGTCCAGGTCGATCGACCTGGGCTTTGGAGCCCCAGAGCATCCTATGCTGCTCCTTGGATCCCTGCTTCTAGCCAAAGTGAGGAGAGAGGTGGTGGACCCCACAAGACAGGTCGGTCAACCTGGCCATGGTGGCCCCACCAGCTCAGCTTTTCTCTAATCACTCTTCTCAAGTTTTATTACCTATGTCTAACTTATTTTGTTGAAATAAAATATGCAGTGCTAAAAGTAAACATGCAATTGAAAAGGGAAATGCAAAAATTGAAATGCAGAAAGTAAATATGAGATAACTACTGACATACCTTATCAGTGAGGGCTCCATGTTTTAGGTCCATAGAGCAGGACCTCTCCATTGACAATTGAGCTTGAATGTGCACCATTCCATCCTGGAGATGGAAGGGATGATTGCACTTTGCCAAACCTTCGAGATCTCCATTCTCTTGAAGGAAACCATGTTCGAATGCCTAAGCAGCATCAAGGTCCCATCTGGGTACTCCTCGAATATAAAGTGTACAATAAATGTCCCAGACAAGAAGTTCACAAACCTGAAGTCCCATGACTGCCACATACTTATGATAGAGTTGCTTCCTGTTGCATTAAGAGGCATTCTACCTCCAAATGTACGATTAGCCACCGTGAAGCTATGTGCATTCCTCAATGCAATTTCACAAAAAGCAATCAATCCAGTGGATCTAGTTAAGCTGCAGAAGGATGTGGTCCAATGTCTTGTGAGCTTTGAGTTGGTGTTCCCACCATCCTTCTTTGATATCATGACACACCTCCTAGTTCACCTAGTAAAAGAGATTACTATTCTTGGTCTCGCGTACCTACACAACATGTTCCCCTTTGAGAGGTTCATGGGAGTCCTAAAGAAATTTGTTCGCAATCGAGCATGGCCAGAAGGAAGCATCACTAAGGGCTATGGAACAGAGGAGGTCATTGAATTTTGCACTGATTTTATTCCTGACCTGAAGCCTATTGGTGTTCCTGAATCACGGTATGAGGGGAGACTGAGTGGGAAGGGTACACTAGGGAGGAACTCATATGTAAGCAATGGGGACGATTCTTTCATTAAAGCGCACTACACGGTTCTGCAAAACTCCACATTGGTGCAACCTTATATCGAGGTACACAAAGGCCATTTACGTTTCGAGAACGTGGGAAAGACTGAAGCATGGATTAGACGTGGGCACCTTTCTACTTTTGGCACTTGGTTGCGAAAACAATTTCGAGGTGATGAGACTATAGATTTGCAACTGTACATGTTGGCAAGGGAACCATCGTGGAATGTCTCTACATTCAAAGGGTTTGAGATAAATGGCAATACGTATTACACGGTGGCACAAGATCAAAGGAGAGCAACCAAAACAGTGGGGTCTGCGTAGATGCCATAGACCCAAATGGAAAAAAAGGGAAGATATTATGGCCGCATAGAGGAGATATGGGAACTTGACTATGGAGTTGATCGAACCGGCAAACCATTTAAGGTCACTCTATTTCGGTGCCAATGGGTGAAGTTGAGCAGAAACACGGTACATGTTGACCCTGAATACGGAATGATAACAGTGGACTTCGATAGTCTTGGGTTCCCAGATGAGCCATTCGTCTTAGCCAAGGATGGGAATCAGGTGTTCTATGTTAAGGATATGGCGAGCAGACCTAAGAGAGGGAAATCAAAAAACAATGAAGGTGTCACAGACAATGAGCCAATGAGCCAAGGCGCCACATAGTTGTTTCAGGGAAAAGAAACATCATGGGAATCGAGGATAGGACTGACATGTCTGAAGATTATAAAATGCACGACGGATTTTCACCCTTCACAGTGAACGGTGACCCAAGTATCCTACTAAATGCTGAGGATACTCCATGATTACGACAAGATCATAATCAAGGGACATATGTTAGGAAGAAGTTTGTTGCTGTGCCTGAATGGTATTGTGGTGTATCGTTTGAACTATATTTATTACCACATATATGTAATAATATTGTACAATAAGATTTTATTGATGGCTGTTTTATATTTGGCCAATGTGTGCCTAAAAACTCAATGATCTACGTCAATTAGTTGCAAAAACTAATTTTCAGCCGATACACAAGTGTTTGAATAATTTTAATTTGTAGCATCATGTTTGCATTATTGAAATTGTCGTTTATTAAGTTTACTACATTAAACATTAGTAAACTTTTTCCAACTTTATTCAAATATTAGTAAACAACTTTGCAGGATTACGCCAAAGATATTTTTTTCAACTTTTTTTTGGCCGACTATTGATTTACCAGCCAATTTACGGTGTCCTCCATTTATAAATTGACATTTCAAATAAAATTATTACACTCCTGTGTTTAGGTGGGAGCCAAAACGCAGGCACCATTAATCCCGGGTGGTGTCACGGCCCGGGACTAAAGGTGGGCTGCATTTTGGCGGCCCGCCAAAACACAGCCTTTAGTCCCGGGTGGTGCGCCCAACCGGGATTAAAGGGTGACCTTTAGTCCCGGGTCGTAACCCCAACCGGGACTAAAGGGGGGTTGAATAAAAGCAGCCGCTCGCGGCTAGCTCCTTCCTCCTCCCCCCATAGTCCCAATTCTCTAACCTAAATCGCTCGCCGCCGACCGCCGCTCCGGATCTCCACCGCCGCTCCCTCGACGCCGCTGCGGATCTTCGCCACTGGTCCCTCGACGCCGCGGCGGATCCCCGACGCCGGCTCGCCACCACCGACGACACTCCCGACGCCGGCTGCCACCCCGACGTGACCCGGCCCGGCCCGCGACGCGCGCGCCGCGTCACCACCACCGACGACGCCCCGTCGACCGGCCGCGACCCCGCCCTGACGCCGGCCGTCCGCTACCCCGGCTCGATGCCGGCCGCCACCCCGATGCCCGCCGCCATCCCGACGCCTCCCCGGCTCCCCGCCGACTGCGCGCGTACGTCGTCTCTGCGCCACGAGGCCGGGCGCCACCCCGGCACCAACCCCGACTCGCGCGGCGCCGCCTCTCGATCGCCACCACCGACGACGCCCCGGGCCCGCTGGCCGAGCACCACCCCGACGCCCCGCGCGCGCCACTCCACCCCGACGACCTAGCTCCCACCACGCCGGCCCCCGACGCGCGCATAGGTTGATTTTCTCTAGAATTTAATTGGGACGTAGTGTTTCTTCTTCATTGAAATTTCTCTATGTCAGTAAAACTTCATATTGATGTTTCATGTATCCCCTGTGTTGTTTGATTTTCATCAAATGATAAAATTAAATTAGGTTTGGTTTTCATCAAATGACATTGGCTAGCTCTTATCATATTTATAGGATGGGGAGGTCTTGCCTCCTTGTAGAATAGGGACATGATCGGGAACAATTCACAAATTCATTCTAATGTATAGAGACTAGATGCTCCTATTTTTTGGCCTGTGAAAACCTTCCGGTCATGATAACTTTGACATTCGTACTTCAAATTATATAAACGATATGCATGTTCCAATCATCTTGATAACGCCTTTGTTTTGGTCAAGTAGTCTGATTTATCATTTGACTCAATCTTGTAGTTGGTGTTATTATTGTAACGCATAATTGCTAAGCAATGACGATTTTCATATATAGTTCATAAAATATGGGTGATCCGACGAACAATGACTTAACAAGGGACACTGCGAGATGGAGGAAACGTATTCAGGAAGAGCGAGCACGGGCGCTTGAGCTCAAGGAGAACCCACCACTTCCTCCGAAGATACAACAGGGAGCACTAAGGAGAAAAGTAATGGAACATCAGAATAAGATGCGTCAGAGAAATAAGTCCCCGCCATTGTTAGACTATGAATGCACACTTGTAAAGTGTCACAAGTCCTACAGTAACAAGGGGCAGAAAAAGGAGACATGGAAAGAGGTTGCTCAGCTCAGCCAACAAGCTAACCGGTCTCTCGCGCCCTTAATTATTCATAATGATCGGGCCCCACCACAAGTTAATGGGTTCTTCAGGGTATAGCGGCTGCGTATGGGGGTCCAGTTTCTCCAGAAAAGCTTGCAGAGTTCCTGGCGTCCACGATGATTACAGAAGAACAATTACGTGATGAGAACTCGATTGAAAGAGCTAAGGAGGTTGATTTATTCAGAACCTATAAAAGGGGCAGGAGTCTAGTCGGCAAAAAAGACTGGCCAACTCTGGGCACACAGATGAACAACTTGAACAAGTGGTACATGGATAGGTGTAAGGCAAATGCGCAAGAGAAATACCTAATTGTCAGACTTCGTCCTCACCTTTGGTATAATACGCATGGATATTCAGCTATGCCGATTGATTTTGAAGACTTGCACCTCCTTTTTTGGCAGGATTCTCTCGACAAAGCATTGCTTTGCTCCTTTTGCTTGTAAGTGTGACAAATACATATAATATATAATTGTTCTTTCATGCATGTTAAAAAGTTAATTAGTACTGACATATATAATATATGCAGACTGCAGATGCTAGAACTCAGGAATAAATAGACGGACCTTGGCTTCATCGATCCGGACCTAATATTCAAGTGCCCATGGACTGACGACAGACAAATTTGGACGAAAGCAGTAGTGGACAATGTGTTCAAATTCATGGCAGCCCTACGAGAGAAGAAAAAAATCCTCATGCCTTATTGTGCCAAGTGAGTACTAATTAGTACTTAATGCTTTTCACACACTTTATTTTGCTTAGCTGCAGCCATGTTTTCACACTTGGGTTACTGATCGGAGTTATTCCCCGCAGCAATCACTGGATACTGCTGGTCATCGATATGACCAAGTGCCACATAACAATCTGGGAGTCATTAAGTCACCCTATAGACGACCATGCAGAAATACTACATCTGATCCAAGAGTAATAATAATTAACATATATCAGATAACTCTCTTTGCACGCATGCACGAAATCTAGTTGATATATAACTACATTATTTTAATTAATTTTCTTGGGTATGCGGAGCGTGGCTTAGGTTCACAAAATATATTAAATGTCGACATGGATCTTGGACCGTTCCACTAGCGGTGAATCAATACCATGTAAGTATATATCTACTTAGATATATCCTAACAATAATATACGTATTCACTGCATGCATCTTTGTTATGTCATGTTTCATCCATTGACGACAAATCTTTTTTTCTCGTAAAGTGGGCTAGACAGCAGGGACCTGGGAACAAGTTATGCGGATACTACGTTTGTGAGTTCATTATGGCACACATAAATAGAACTCCAAAAGAAAACCTAAGGGTATATGTAACAAAAAAAATTTGTTAGTTTTTTACTTATGCACCAGTCGACATATATTCATGTATATTTAAATTGCAGGAGTTATTTCTAAGGGAAAGGTGCATGCGGGAAGACCAGATCAAAGCAATACAAGAGTCAATCGCGGGATTTCTTGTTGATCATGTCGCAAACCCCAACGGCGAATTCTACTATGACCAAAAAGAGCTCCTTCCTAGTAGCGGCACTGACACGACAGGCACCCGGCAGTAGGAGTGAGAGTGCATATTATTCCCGGCCAGGCAGAACAAAATCATGAAGTACTTATTATTATTTCATGTGCATGTTTGGGACGTACTAACACATTAAGTTAAGCTTTTGTGTATGTATAAGAACTTTGCTAGTGTGAGATTCATGTATGAAATGCTCGAACCAACGTATATTATATTATTAGCAAGATTGAATTCGTACACGACAATCTAATTTCAAATAAAATTGAATGCAATTGAAAAGAAACTAGAAAACATAAACCCTAAACCCTAAATCATATTATCCCGGTTAGACACACCAACCGGGATTAACAAGGGACTAAAAAGGCACGCTCTAGGGAATTTGTCCTGGTTGGTGGCTCCAACCGGGATAATAGGCACCTCTTTAGTCCCGGTTGCCTAACCGGGACTAAAGGTACCCCCTTTAGTCCCGCATGGCCAATCCCGGTTGGGAAACCAGGACAAAATGGGGTTTCCCAACCGGGACAAGAAGCCGATTCTCTACCAGTGGTTGTATTCATCTAGCCTGAATTCTGATTCCTGATCAAATGGAAGATGCTATGAATCTTCAACCTAGAGAGATGAGAACGCTGTCTCAGATATAAAAAAAAGGAGCCACGGTAGCTTGTTGTATTCATCTAGCCTGAATTCTGATTCCTGATCGAATGGAAGATGCTATGAATCTTCAACCTAGAGAGATGAGAACGCTGTCTCAGAGAATGGAGATGGTGGTAGGCTGATGCAGCAGCATGGTGCCTTGGCCTACCTCATTGCACTCGTAATAAGCTCAGCTGGAGGGCTGTCTCATCATTCCGGCAGCTGCTCCACACCTAGCTTGCCTAGGCCTTCCTTCCCCTTCCCCACATAAGAACAGAGTGTTATATACTCTGCTGCTATCTCTCAAACATCCTCATTTTTTGGCAAAGGAAAAATACACAGAATGACATACAACTGTTGATGAACAACTCCATATATCGAAGTTTGAATCTAAAGAATACAAATAGAAGGGTTTACATTACTTACTACAACGCCACAAGACGGATTCAAAGTTTCTCTAACATTCAGAACAGCTTAAGAAGGCAGAAACGTAACATGGAAGCAGCTTCAGACAACAACTTGAGCGTAGGCACGAGACCATCTAATCCATTCAACATCTCTAAGAAAGCAGGAAATCTGCACATCGCTAGATATATGCAGACCATGGTCAGCACCGAATGAGTTTTAGTGGAAAAGAAAAAAATAAAGGGATCTAGTGATCCTATCGTGTGGCTGTGGTTTGCATCCTTAGTGCATGCGAACTAGCATCAAGTAATAATAGTAATAATAGTAGTCATGTTTTAACCATTCCCATTCCCACACACACATCCATCCACCATCCTATCCATCCCGAATCCATCACCATGTCTGCATTACCGCACAACAACCCACACTCAGGTGGGTAGGCCAACTCTTCTCTCAGCATGTCTCAACGGCCTGCAGCCTACGACCTAAGGGCTCACGGCCGACAAGCTCGGGAAAGGTAGAACACTCCTCTCCTATCTAGTGAAGCAGAACACAGGACAGATCAAAAGCCAACAAGTCGGCACATGTATCGATCGATCTACCAGAAAACTCTGCAGAGGTGTGTTACATCCCACAAGATTAGCCATCATCAACGTCTCGAGTTAGCTAGGAAGAATTTTGGATGCTTGCTATAATAGAACGATGTCACCCTACCTCTCAGCCCTGGAACACCCCAAGTACTTCTGGAATGGTTGAAGTGTGAACTCATGAACACGATCCCGGAGAGGGTGCGATGATCGTCTCGGAAGGGTGTGAGACTCACCAAATGCCCTTACCTCCCTACGCTACTTGCCTAGTAGTAGTGGCATCGCGCTACCAAGTAGTCCAACCGTCTCCCCATCACAGAGAGCTTGTGGTATGCAAAGGAGTCCTGAAGAAACAAAGTACTAGTAAGTCCTTAGGGATGACCAAGCCAGAATGTCTCCATCAGGGTTTCCTATTTGTGTGCCATCATAGCACCATGTGCCACCACAACACCTTCTCCATGAGCTTCCCCTCAGACGCTCACACTCAAGGTTCACCTCACACACATTTACCCACCACAAGGGATGTCCAGTTCACCCCGAGGCAAGACTTGTGCCCCAGGCTCATTGTATATTCCAGCTTGGTTGACTCGACCCTCACCCTCCACGCACCCAAGTCACACACGCAGTACCACCAGATCCTCACCAAGTCCACCAAGTCAAGCATCCCAAGCCAAACCATTTCTAGGGGTTCACCACCCGCTTCACATCAAAGATACAATACGAAGTGGAGTTATAATAAGTATGGCGATATAAAGTGCAAGCAAGCAGAGAGGCAGTAACATGTATATAGGTCCGAGCACAAAGCTGGGTGACATGCTAAAGGGTTTCAATCAAGGTAATATTAGCTCACGCAATAGCATGCATCATATACTAGCAAATGATTAAATCTAAAGCGCTAGCATTTCTATTAATTATGCAATGTCTAAATAGCATTCTCTAAAAGAAGGTGCTGTCATGACACCTGAGATGTCGAGATAGTAGTGGTACAAGTCCTCCTATGTCTAATAATGTAGTCGATCAGCGGGTTTCCTCCTCCTGGGTTGACTCTGTAATAGAGACATAATTATCGTGTTAGTGACTCCTATAGAATTCACGAAGAATGAATGAACAGCAAAAAGATCGAAATTTACTCAAAAATAGGCTCATGACGTAGAGCTCGATTTATAGAAAATTTAGGCGCTAGTTTTATATTTTTATGAGCTCAAATGAATCTTATCCTAAAACTAAAAAAACCTGGACATATCATTTTCCTCTCGGTAATTATAATTAGTGATAGACAATAGCCTAACAGGCTTAGATTACTTAATCAGAGGATTACAGAGGGGATTACATTTATAGGGGAGAGGAGGATGGCCCAAGGGGCGAGCCAAGTCTGAACATGACTCGAGGGGCCAGCTGGGTGTGAACCCGGCATAGCAAGCTAGGCTAATCAATAGCCAGATTACACAAGTAACTAGGAGATTATACTAAATAACAATTAATTCTAACATCCCCCCGGCAGTCGGAGCGTTGGTGGAACGCACATTCAGACTGGAGCAAAAATCCATGAAGACGGAGGAGGGAAGGCCCTTGGTGAAGACATCGGCGAACTACGACGTGGTGGGTACGTGAAGAACACGGACAACACCTATGGCAACCCGTTCACGGACGAAGTGAAGGTCGATTTCCATGTGCTTGGTGCGCTGATGTTGCATGGGGTTGGAGGAGAGGTAGATGGCGCTAACATTGTCGCAGTAGACAAGGGAGGCAGAGTCCAGGGGATGATGAATCTCCTTGAGCAACTGCTGCAGCCAACTGACTTCAGCGACGTCGTTGGCAACAACCCAATATTGAGCCTCGGCGCTGGAACGTGAGACAGTGGGCTGCCTCTTGGAGGACCAGGAGATCAGACTGTCTCCGAGGAAGACGGCGTAGCCGAAGGTGGACCGGTGGGTATCCGGACAGCATGCCCAATCAGCATCAATATACACACGGAGTTGAGTTGGGGCTATGCGTGGGATGACCAGACAATGACCGAGGGTACCCTGGAGATAGCGAAGAATCCTTTTTGCATTGACAAGGTGAGCTCCACAAGGAGCATGCATATGAAGGCATACATGTTGAATGGCGTAAGCAATGTCCAACCTGGTAAATGTGAGGTATTGAAGGGCGCCCACAAGGCTGTGGTAGCTGGTGGGATCACCAACCGGAGGGCCGGCATTAGTAGAGACCTTTGCACAAGTGTCAACTAGGGTGGAGCAAGGTTTGCAATCACTCATGCCATGGCGAGCGAGGATGTCCAGTGTGTATTGGTGCTGCGAGAGGATGACTGAATCCCAATTGCACTGAACTGAAATGCTAAGAAAGTGATGCAGTGGTCCAAGATCCTTCATGGCGCCATCCTTTTTCAGTGCAGCAATGACATGGTGGAGGAGCTGCTGTGAGGAAGCTGTGAGGATGATATCATCTACATATAAGAGTAAAAGACAATCTCTGTACCGCGGCTGTATATGAACAGCAAAGTGTCTGATTTGGCTTCAGAGAACCCCAGATAGAGCAAAAATGAAGCAAACCGGTTGTACCAGGCCCGTGGTGCTTGCTTTAAGCCGTAGAGGGATTTATTGAGCCGGTAGACATGTTCTGGAAAGGCTGAATCAGCAAATCCGATAGGCTGAGAGCAGTAGACAGTCTCTGAAAGTGTGCCGTTAAGGAAGGCGTTCTTCACGTCAAGCTGATGAATGGGCCAAAGCTTGGAGTGAGCAAATGTGATGACTGTCCGAACAGTGGCGGGTTTAACAACTGGACTGAAGGTTTTGTCATAATCAACACCAGGGCGTTGAGTAAACACCCTCAAAGTACCCAACGAGCCTTGTAGCGTTCCAAAGACCCTTTTGCATTGAACGTTTTCCTGAAGATCCATTTTCCAGTAACCATGTTGGCCTGGGCAGGGCGGGGAACAAGATACCAAGTGTGGTTGGCCTGAAGTGCTGCATATTCGTTTTCCATGGCATGCCACCAATGAGGATCAGAAAGAACATTGCGGCAGGACCGCGGGAGAGGAGACAAGGCCTCAGCATGCAAGGCAAGGCGAGGCTGTCGGTACCCTGTTTTTCTATGGGTTGCCATGCTATGGGAGTTGGCGACCGGTGGAATGGAGACAGCAATAGCATGGACCGGAGGGCCGCTCTTGACATAACGTGGTGGAGACGGGATCATGCTGGAAAGTCGAGGAGGGGCCCCTGCCGGGCGCTCGGGGGCCAAGGCAGGGATAGGGGCACGCCTGCTGTAGACATGAATGATGGGCGGCCGCTGGGGCGCGACCACCAGCGATGGCGGACGCCTGCTGTAGGTGACGGGCGGAGCCCGGCCAGGTGGTGCAGGGAGCGCCTGAATAGGAGCCCCACCGGACATGGCTGGAGAGGAGGGTGCCGAAGTAGAAGGCATGGGCGCCTAAACAAGGGAACCCCCCCCCGGCGGGGCGTCGATGACAAAGTGGGGAAACCGGGGAGACCCGACCGCCGGTGTCCGCGGGCGCCGAGAGACGGTGCCCGGGGGCACCGACCGGGAGGGGGCATGTGCCGGGGAGGTAATGGCTGGTGGCCAACAACTCCAAAAGAACCCGCAGTAGAGGAGACACTAGGAGAGTGTCGTAGTCATTTAGAAAATCAAGTTCTTGCGGAGGTGGGGAGGGCCGACTACGGGAGAACGGGAACATTGTTTCGTCGAAGACAACGTGACGGGAAATGATGACCCGGTTAGTGCTGAGGTCTAGGCACCGTTAGCCCTTGTGATCCGGTAGGTAGCCAAGAAAAGCACAGAGAGTGGAATGAGGGGCAAGCTTGTGGGGAGCGGTGGCAAAAAGGTTAGGACAACAGGTGCACCCAAACGCTCGAAGATCATGATAGCAAGGGAGGGTGCCGTGAAGGGCGAAGAAAGGGGTGCTTATGTTAAGTGTCTTAGTTGGGAGGCGGTTGATGATGTAGGTGGCAGTGGCAACAGCATCAGCCTAGTAAGCGGGCGGCATGGAAGCCTGGAAGAGGAGGGTGCAGGTGACATTGTTGACGGTGCGAATCATGCGCTCAACTTTCCCATTCTGCTGGGAGGCATAAGGACACGACATGCGAAGTGTGGTGCCATGAGCAAGAAAGATAGAGCGGGAGGCAGAGTTGTCAAATTCGTGACCGTTGTCACATTGTACTGATTTAATAGTACAGCCGAGCTGGGTAGACACATGAGCAAAGAAATGTGAAATAGTGGGAAAAGCATCGAGACTCAACACATAGGGGAAAAGTCCAAAGAAAATAGGAGCAATCATGAAGAATGACTAAATAATATTTGAAACCAGAGACACTAACAATAGAAGATGTCCACAAGTCACAATGAATTAAATCAAAATTCTTGGATGCTCTAGACATGGAGGTAGCAAAAGGAAGGTGAGTTGTCTTCAGGCTTGCTGCTGACAATGGAGGAGGTCCGAGTGAGGTTCTGAAGGGTTGCCTTGCCGGGGTGACCAAGACGCCTGTGCCAGGTAGTCGGGGAAGGAGTGGCGATGAGGGCAGCCGACCTAGTGGTGGATGAAGGCAGCTGTAGGGTGTAAAGGGGCCCACTGCTGTTACATCTGAGGAGGGTGTTCCGGGTACGGAGATCCTTCACAGAGGAAGGTTGGCCGCTTGAGAATCCAAAAAAGAAAAAATGAGAATGGAAATTTGGACTGATGAAGATGGTGCCTGACACTGAAAACCTCTTTAATAATAAAAATAAAAAGTCCTGAAAGTTAAAAAAATAGAGATGGGATCAACATACTTTGGTAAACACATACCAACAAAGTCTAAAAGTTAGACTGAAGCAAAGAAGCTACAATCTAATGAGTGGCTGCCATTGGAATATGTTGACATTAGGGCATAAAAGAAGGCTGATATGATGGAGTGAGAATTGCCTTTGCTGTTCTTCTAGCTTTATTTGTTACAGGTGTGCCACTATGACTTTTCTCTAACTTTCTGTGTATAGACACCCTCCTTCCTAAACTCCTGATATAAGGCGTAATCACTTTTATTCAAGTCAAAACGCATGCATTCTCTAGACACAGGTATAACCATGCTCTCTCAAGACACGTGTAACCATGTGTTCATTATCATAGACTCCCTCCTTCCTAAAAGTATAAAGCTTCCAAGCTTTATACTCAGGAATTCAAGATTTTGAGGAGAAAAGGAAAACCATTAGTAATATTCCACAAATCTCTAATCGATATAAATTACAACAGAAAAGTAGATAATAATATCACACAGAGACAAACACATTAGCCTAAGTATAACCCTTGGAAAAAAATGAATTCTCTACTCACAGTATTGTAATTTAGACACACCAAGTGTTACCTGCTATAAAAAATCACACAGCCATGAGCGTGATTCAAAATGAACTCGTCTTCTTTCATATTGGATTATCTTACACACAAATATCATAATTATAATACACTAAAAAGACCCATTGTCTACAAGCATCCAAGTCTAAATCTTCATGTTTTTGTATTCTTCCCGTTTACAATAGAAACCTTCAAATTATCCCTTTTATCAAACATCCTGCCTAGTTAAGGTAGAGAAAATTAAAAGCACTAACTAATCAACATGTAAACTAAAAGTTTTTGTTGGCCTAATCCGTGATGGCCTACTACTACAATCTAGCTAATTTGATAGCAGCAATAAAACACTGCTTCATATCATATCATATAGTAATATTTGCTCCTAGCTATAGCTGCTATTAAGGTCAGTCTTTTGCTGCTGCTGATATGTATGTGCAATTGGTTGAAAAAAGCAGTAATGCTCCCGCTGCCACCGGTATGATCTAGAAGAGAACATTTAGACAGGGCGTGGAAAAAAAAGGGAAAAGGAAGCACAAGTTCTTATCGTTTCGTGCTTGCCATTCCAATCCTAGGGCACAAAAGACCTAACACCCCTTGCTTCACTAATTTGTATGAATCAGTTATTCCCTAGTTAATATAATGGATTAAATACGTTTTAAATTCTTGATTAGAAAAATGGGACATGAGTACACAGTCAACGTTAATGGCAATATGAATCTATGCCATGTGGGGTAGGATAGCAAAAATCTCCAAAAAATAGCAAAAAATATAATAGCAATCTTAAAATTATCCTTTTGACTAAATCGAGAAAGCTTTAAAAGAACAAATATCTCAATAAGAAAACCTACTCATTGTTTTAAGTAGTGCTACAAGTTAGCCAAATGCCACAGGAAATACTAATCACTTTTAAGCAGAGTTACAAGTTAGCATATACCCTAGGAAGGTTAGCAGACTATACCATAGTAAAACGGAGAGAAATAGCCTATTCAATTTTCACCACAAGCCTAAGTTCTCTTCATGTGCTCCCACAGGCCATGAACCTAGAAAATTGGAGATAAGTCAATAATTGATGAATGCTCAAACTGTCGTATCAAAACAACTGTGTGATAGCTCCTCAACTAACATAAAGAACTAGACATGTGATTGGGATTTAATATCTAAAAATCATTTTAAATAATCATGAAACACCATCAGCTACACAAAAAAGAGCACAGGAAAGCCTCTCAAATTCATCAGTGGACAATACCTTTCTTTAAAAAAGTGTAGAAAAATTGTTATTATTGGTGACCATGGAAGGGGAAAAATAAAAAAAAAATGATCAGTTATTGGGCCAACAGCACAGGCAATACAAAAGGGAAAATGCATTATGTCGGTGCCAGCATACAGTTCACCGGCATGAATCAACAGAGAAGAAATTATAAGAAATTTACCTAGAGAAACTGCACATCAAAACAAAGACCTACTTAATTTATGCAGAACCCTTCAGCCCCACGCAAGGACACACACACACACACACACACACACACACACACACACACACACACAGATGCAGGTTGGTCAAACACATTTCCTACAACACAAGTGAGGTGCAAATAACCCCTGATCAGCGTATTCTTCGTTGTAATAAGTTGGTTTATTAATTCATCTGAGGATGAAGCCAGATGTTTCCATTATCTGAAAAAGAAATGTATGGCCATTTTAATTGCTAGTCAATCCCAATTCAGATCATAACTGGTAGTATTTACTGATAATAATAATGGCTCAAGCACATATCGACATCAAAATTTAAATATTAATATTCCTTCTAGACTCAGCTGTAGCAATGATGGTGTTTATTGGCTTATATCTGATAGGTCCTTTACCACAAAAACAACACAGTTGACAGGTGTGTAAATATGTTGAGAATATTTACGATATTTTACAATATAGTAACCGATTCTCATTGGAACATTATTTACATATTTCATTTTAAACAACCAAAAACAAACTAATGTATCAAGTTGACTCACCCTCAAAGTGTAAAATCACGGAGACAAGAACTTAGGCAATAATTTTGAGGGTAACATCCTTGTCCATTAAAATAAACAAGACACAACACTACATGAATGGCACATACCTACCACCAGATAAAAATGGCACTGTTTTTTCAGCTTTTCTTTGGAGGCCTCACACTGAAAACAACACCTTCTGGAAAAGGGTCGTAATCAACAAGTTCCAGTTCAGCATCACCTCCGATAGTAATCATCTGAAACCATATCATTAGTTAATACAAAAATTCATTTAATTTGAACATGCCACGTGACCAGAATATAAAAGCACTTCAGTTAGCACAAAACATTTTGCAATAAGGGTTGAGCAAAGCTTATTCTCATTTTCTTACTATGTCTACTTTGTGTCATCTGGTTTGTGTCTGTGTAAACCAAAGGTGCTCCACTATAGTATGTTGTATGTATTCAGTACCTAGTACATCTCCTCCAATTTCAAAGATATTATGTTGAATCCAGCCATGAATTCATCTAGCCTGAAATATATACAATGCAGGTAAGAGATGATAACTGACCAACACAACTGCTATAGTTATTTAGAAAGACACACCTTCTCTTCCTTAACCCATCATACAACTTGTTCGTGCACGAGTTAATTCTCCTAGCTTAGGTCAGTACACCTTTGACCTCCCCCTTGCCAATCACCGCCGCGGTTTGACGAGAGCGGTAAGGCAAAATCGTCAAAAATTCCTTGATCACGCAAGCCTAGATCAGCCCAAAAACCTAACTAATTAAAAATTCAAACAACTGGTATGTCGTTGGTATAGCATATCACCTCTTGCTCTCGCTGGAATATGAACGGAAACAATGATTCACTAAGGCCTCTCCTCCGCCTCGGAGAAGACGAACAAGCTATGCCATTAAATTACCGAAGTCAGACATGTCGAGACAGAGACATTGGCACTAGCTTGTTAGGATAAGGAAAAAAATACGAAGAGCATTGGTCCTGCGTTATATAGTACAAATAAATGTTGAAGGGCATAATATTTAGCAAAAGTGGGACACACCTTTTTTATCAATCTATAAGTTGGACTGTAGCTATTTAAAAACTTCTCTCTTAACTTTTCTCCTCGAGGCCTCAAGTTCTTGTTTAGATGTAACACGCACCACAAAAATCAGTGTGCTGGTACGGTGCATTAGTTTTCCCCTATAGATATAATTGAATAAATAGTATTCAGAACAACAATGAACACAAAAATAGTGAACAGATCAGTGTGTTCCTTTATGAGCATACTAGAAAAGGCAGCAACAGCAGGAAAGTAGAAACACACTATACCCCTGCCTCAAACCGCACAACACCCAGCTCTCTGGCTGCCGCCAGGGCACGCCGGCATGCTGAAGCTCCACAATGGCCGCCATTGGATGAAGTACGACTACAGGACCAACAGAAATAGAGGGTGAAGATCGAGAAGTGCATAGCTAGTGCGAACCTGGAGGAGCCGGAGTTATTTGAGGACGTCGCCGATAATGACACCAACGCCCTCGCAGCGGCATGGCAAAATCGCCTAGGGTTTTGGTCCTTGTACCGGTCCTGACTGCGCAACCGCCAGATCTCGCCTGGCCGCAGTCTCTCCAGGTCGAGCCGGCGAATCTGCACCAAATCGAGCCCACACGACGACGGATCAGCCAAATCGCGGCAGCACGGCGACGGATCTGCCCACAATCAAACCCGCCCACGGCGATGACGCACCTTCATTATCGCGCCACGGCGGCAGCACCGACGTCGACAAGCCTTCGACCTCCACATCGACGGAGGAGAGATCAGTGGCCCAAAATCGATGCCAGGACGAGACGAAGACGGAGCTTCCACCCCCGAATCGAAGAAGCTGTAGAAGGGGAAATCGATGCCAGGCCTCTAGGTAGGGTTTCCTACATGACAAGCAACAAATATGGGTTTGTTTTTTCAAAAAAAATTATAGTTGGGATTTTTATGTTTGTTCAATTTTTTTTTTGGGTTGTTACAATCTCCCACATAAAGATCGAAGTTTTCCCCATGGTGCGCGGTGATCTCCCGCCTCCTCTCCCCCTCCTCATGAGGAGACACCGACGGCGGCGGCCGAGGAGGACGAGGACCTGATCGAGATCGTGGAGGCGTTTCGGGCGGCTGGACATCGCCTGGCACGTCGACCACGTGGACAAAAATAATACTCGACTGTAGAGAGATGTTAATTTCAGAGACGGAGATGACTAAGAAACGTGTCCGAACAAGAGTAGGCAACAAAGGGAACTATCTCTACTCCAATATGGTACATTCAACCTGAGCAATGGAATTTAGCGTTGCAACGTGATCTGAGCTTAACTGGCCAGATCGCCACCACTCCAACACGATGATGTTGTTGGAATATAAGTGAATTGCCCATCTCATCCTATTTGTTTAAAGGTTTTGGGTTGAATTGTTTGATGCATACAACTCAGTATGGTATCAAAGCCAGAGGTCTCAAGTTCGAATCCTTGTTAGCACAATTACTATAATAAAATAATTGTTGCTCGCTCCTATTCGACGTCTGAGGCTTAACCGTCGCTGGGATCTTTCACCGAAGCCTCGATGGGAGTGTTGGAATATAAGTGAATTGCCCACTGCTTCCCATTAACTTAAACTTTTGGGTTGTAGTGGTTGGTGCATACAACTCAATAGATGTGAACTAGCAATGATCTGATTGCCATTGAGCGTTGCCACGTTCTCTGAATTTGATATACTCACCAACATGCTTTGGGAAAAGGGTATAGTTTATTAGTTTATCCACCCAACAAATATGATATACCTGCCTAGAATATTCACCAATATCTAATTTCAATAACCTACTGAGTATATTGATTTTTTTTTTTTGAGAAACCATGGGGAAAATGCTAAGGAAAGTTAGCAACAAAAACTTAAAATATGTCTGTACAAGAAGAAACAAACTTTGTTTATTATACAAGGAGATGATAGGTATATTACAATATACAACGCCACGATAGGTTTACAGTCGAACAACACTCAACACTGTATACAAGCACTTCTTATTTTTCCTTCACTCAGAGATACATCCTGTAATATTTCCCAATGCTATACTATATATACTCAAATGGACTCATTTCTTTGCAGTAAGGCCACGACGATACTCACCAAGAGCCCAGATGGGGAACAAGTTGCGGTAGTTTGGGTAATTGAAGAAAAGGGAGCAGTTGAAGCATCCTACGTGCTCCTATCATCAAAACACGAGTGCGGTCAACAAAACCCCTTTGACCTTTGATAATCAAACACCCTTACACCCACATATAAATAATGCTGAATTCAAAGTTCAAAATCCCTACAAGAATGCATGCGCAATTATGCATCTGCTAAATATCCGAATAGCTTCTGTCAAAATTCCATGTGCAATTAGACATAATAATCCCTTGAGTGTCATGTTTCTATTTTGTGTCTGATTAGTTTTATAAGCTGATGCTTCAAAAGAAAAAAAAAAGCTTATCTATTCTTTTTGTGCCAATTCAATTGCAGTCCTAAGATTCTAGCCACCAGTATATTGTTTGTCCATATATCCCTAAGTGATAAAAAATGGTGCCTCATTAATGCAAATATATACTAATATGCCATGCCATATGATAGGGTTTTACTATGTTTCTCAACATTGCCACATCAATTTTCATGACAAATTGAGAGAAATAGACAAGTTCACTTGTCAATAGTGCATTACTATAAACAAAAATAGAATGAACTTACTTGTTGTGGAAAGTCTCCTGTATCCAACTGCATATTGATCAATTCTTTTGCAGCACGATGTAATGGTGTTGGATCTCGTTCGATCTAGTATTAGTAAAGAGGTATGCAATTAGACTGATATATTGTATGTTACTTTTTTACTTAACATTTAAAAGAAATTTAATAAATGATTTATACCTGTCCAGCATAAATTAGAGCGAGCATTGCCCAAGCAGTATTCACAGCGTGAGGACGGTCACCTTTGATATTTACATAAACCTATTTAGGATTGCATGGGTGCAAAGATTAGTTATGAATGCATATACTTATGACACACGGAAATATATTTTTTCCGCTGGATTAAATATTGTGCTTGCCATGACTTGCTAGGGACTTGACATTAAAGGCATTGTTGTTGTTGTTGTTACTGGAGAAACTCATATTGAGAAGGAACTAGATGTAGTTAGAACAGAAAGTTCAACATACACAATAAATCAAGAAATCCCTAATGGTTCGAAAGCCATGCTAAAAAGCAAGATTCACCATAAACTATCATGTGTCAATTTGTTAATAGTATCTTCAACAAGGATTCAACAAACAAAATTGCATGCTCTTATCAGTTATCACTAGTAGGCAATGTTAGAATGAAAGGATCTAAAGAGGTAAAAGGAAACAAAATATGATTACCTGAGTTTCATTAGAGACATGGCTTTCTCCCCATCCACCAGTACTGAGCTGTTTCGACAATATAAAGCGGCATGCTTTTCGTATCGAAGGGCTGTTCTTGTACGTTCTTCCACAGGCAACTAAACCTTTAATTGAAAAGAAGGCCCCGTAGGTGAAACATACACCCCAAGTACCTAACCTGGAAAACAATTATATGTGTTACCGACTACTAGCACAGAAATTATCTGATTAAATGATGCATTAGAACAAACCATGAACCGTCTTCTTGTTGTTTGCTCTCAATAAATTTTGCTGCATTTCTAACTGATGTTTCTATCTCTTTGGTGCGGTAACCAGGATATAATTCTTTGAACAGTACCAGAGCTTGCAGCACTGATGAGGTGCATTCTGGGTAACTGTCAATTAATAATGCAACATAATTACTTATTTATCTGAAGTGAACAAGTAGGATCATCTTCTAAACAATATACACGCCATTGGCATCCATCACTTACGGGTAGTCGACAACCATGTTCGGAAAACTCTCACAAGGACTTAGATTCTATAGTTCATAGAAAGAAGTGTTAATACAGTGGAGCTGGAAATAGTAAGATGTATTGAAATAAAAAGTTTACGATTACTGAATATGAACTGGATATTGCTAATGTGATGTTTCTAGCCAACAGAAACTTACCTCTATCCAAGAAGGTGCTCTTTTGCACTCATATGTAGAAAAGGTACCATCTTTGTTCTACGACATAGAATGATTAACCATTAATAAATTATAATCATAACTTAGAATAATTCTAGCATAGACATTTAAAAAATGATCAAGACAAGGTGACCATGTATATTTTGTAGAAATTTGGTAAGGTGAGAAGGTGTGCCAAATTCAAAATTGAGAAACTTGGTTCCTTAAGAGATTTTTTAATCTAGACACTTAGACTTCATCATGGCATTCCCGTAAGCTTGGTGTAACTAGAAAAATGCGACATTTTTTATTTCCATGGGTTACATAAGCATGCCTGATAGCAAATTTTGTGTTGCAATTTTTCTAGGGTATGAGACAAGATCACTTCTGATATGACTGAACTTTAGAGAATGCGTACCACAAAAGATAGAAGACAATCAACAGCATCATGCAGCCTTTGTTTTTCTATAGGATCCCCAAGAAGGTTGTTTCCATTTGAGATTTTTGACAGCAATAGTAGAGCCTGGAAATAGAGTCACATTAAGCTACTTTAGAATATAGAAAATGTAAAGCCATCGAGATGAACAACATATCAACCAGGGCAGTTTTTTCTCAAACGAAGGTGAGCACTTCATTAAACTACTAGTTAACATGTCTACATTAACAATAACATGATATGATACTTAGTTACCTCACTTTCATTTCTTCTCAATATAATGGTGGGTAGTTTTCCTAATATAACGATATGCAACTCTCATGCGTGTTTGAGAAAAATAATGGCAGGCAGGTCACTTTCCAGTTTGAGTAAAAAAGGTAGCTTTACTCATCTACATTGGAGCAAAAGAAAAACTGACAGATGGAATAACCTTAAGTGCTTCTCCTGTAGTGTCAGACACAGCCCATCCATTGTCCGCCGATGAAAGTGTCCATGAACCCTTCGATCTATGGCGATGCCAATAACTTTGGTCACCAGGAGGGTTCGTCAGAACCTTCAATTTTACAAATGCATGTCATGTTTCATTATTGCCAATGTGTTGAGTATATAAATTGCCATGATTTGAAGATAAAGAAACCTGTGAATTTTTCATGAAGTCATAGGCTCTCTGAATAGTTGGAGCATACTCATTGACCAGATCTGTAGCGCAAAATGCTTGAATTATAAATGATGTCTCCCAGCTCTGGCAGCCATCATACACCTATCATGGTAACACAAAAACATGTACACTAGTCATTCAAGGTTATATCATAAGAGGAAGTTTTCAACAGACTGCCAGCATGACATAAATGCTAGGCAATACCAGAAGTAAAAAGGAGAAAATATGTACCTGTGCTTTCATGCCATCTTCTGAAAGCCACAAAAAATCTGGTATCCTTGCAAGGTGACGCTTGAATGCATCTGAATTTGGATCTTCTACCCAACAGCAGACCATGTTTAGAGCCTAAATCAAAAAGTGACCAATATTTAATATGCACGAATCAGAAGTTCGTGATCCACAAGGTAATTAACAATAAACATTAAATAGAGCATATAATAAATCACAAAGTGCGAGAATAAAGAACAGTAGCGTGGAGAACTAAAGTGCTGGTAATGAGACGTCAAACTTTGGCTGATATTTACCTTGCTGACAGAACATACGCACAGGTATTGTGTATTCTCGTCTTCATAATGGATATGCTCCATGAGGTTTTCCAGAGCTCTGTCTCTCAACTTGTTGACCGGCCAAGTACTCAATACTGGTTCCACACACTTGTAAAGTGAAGTCCAAACAACATTCTGCAATAGTGTATATGGACAGACGAGGTCCTCCTGAAATGCCAAAGATAAAATAAAAGAAATTATAATCAAGCTAAAGAAAATAAGTATTTCCTAGTAGTTAGCCCATTATTGTAAGTCGATGCTTGGGAATTTTGTGGGAGTCCCATCACCATCTAATACATTCCCACCATGGAAGGGCATATATATTGATAATGAACTGTAGAATTGGAAAGGATGCGAGAAACCTTTGCACATTTATTACGAGCATTGCTCCAGTCAATCTTGCCATACGGAATGTCATAGATCTCCTCTCTCAGTGCCAATATAGTTGGCGTAATCGGTCCAACAAATTTCTTGCCATAAAGATAAGCCATTGGCAGATATACCATACGGGTTAAGCACCAGAATTTCCCTGAAACGGACAGATCCGTCAGAAGATATAGCAAACTTATCTCAACAGACCACATATCCAATGTATAATGTACTAGAAGTGGGAATGCCATAATTCCACACAAGGAATATATTATATACCTGGATGAAATGGAAGAAATTGAGGGGCGAGCCATAGTTCAGGGAAAATTGGATTATTTCCTGACCAATCAAACACTCCGAGTACCTTCATAAATTGATACAAAAGCAAAGCAAATTAAGTGTCAGTGACACTGCCATATAGAATTAGAGGTTATAAGTGAGAAACTTGTCGTATTTTATTTTTTCAAATATAAGAGTCCTATCATACTCATCGATGGATTATTTCCTAGCAGAGTAATATGCATGTATAGGAAACTAGTACACATGTATGGATCACAAAGAATACCGAAAGCCATATCTTTCCCCACTGGGGCACAGAGGTTGCACCACCATGGGATAGAATCCAAGAACGCCCTTTGGCCAATGCATTGTTGTTGCCGTATGGCTCCTCACCGAGAAGCCTCAGAGTGACGTAGTTTGTGCATGTGCCAAACATGGTGCTCGGACCCAGGATAAGCGTACTCCATCCACCATCTTCGTTCTACACATTATTTCTTTTATGAGTAAAACTAATGGCATATAGATGCAAAGTGAACAATTTGGTGCAAATTGACCTTGTCCCCTAAAAGGACTTAATGAGTAATATAATCCAAGGGAACTATGCCATGCATGCCTGGTGGTTGTAAATGTAGCGGCATATCTCACGCCGATGTTCTTGTGATATGACAACATTGAGTGATCCAGTGACATACAAAGAATATATCTGCACACGAAGGGGCGAGTATATATGTTATAAGCATATAATTGCACACGAAGGAATGAAAATACCTAGCTCAGCAAGGGGTAAAATGAGTTAATTGCATTTTGTGCAGAAACAATGCGCACCAAACCAGGCATGATGAACATGATCCCACTGAAATCACCAGGCCAGTGCCCATCACATGCTTGGAGTGAAGAGAACTGATCCATGGCCCGTCTCAATGAGCTTAGTACAATTTCTTCAGTGACGTGCTCATCCTCCTCAAGCTTGATGCGTGGCAGATCACGTTGATGTCCATTTTGTTTTGCACACTGCAATGAAAGGATTTATTCAATTAGTTAGCTGCTAAAACTTCTTTTTGACCTAATTTGAGCATAAATTGATTTTAAAAAACCAGATGAACGAGATCAGATAATTGGTTGGGATTCTAGGACGAGCTGCTCTCCTAGACAGAATATACCTAAAAATGCAATGGTTGGGATGAAAACCTTTGCGCTGCAACATGGCCACACACAGTCACATTCTCATCGGCCTTAGGAGACTAGGAAGCTCCCACCACCGCGGATGCCCTCTCTAGCGTTGTCTCCTCCGTCACAGTGAGGCTCGTGGACGGGACCTTCGCCTCGGGCCCTCGACCTCTAACCCTGGCGGCAGTGACACATCCTCCGCATTGTCGTCGCTGGCCAAAGCCCACCACCGTCCAATGCAGCTATTCCATTGATCTAACAAACTATCTGGCGGGCTTTGGGTCTTGGACAGTCCACGGAAGGGACAATCTATCTTTTTTGCATGGAATTGGTCTAGGGTTGCTTTAATTGCTACCAAAAGTTGTGGTGTCAAAGACTTGATAAGCAAAAGTTCAACAAAATAATTGCCGACAGATGTAAGCGGCTGGCAAGTTTTGGCAGCAAACCTAAGCAAAATCATGAATTGTTAAATCTCTCGCTTGGCATAGTTTGCAAGCCAACCAAGTAGAGCCCTAAATTTATCTCTCAACTATTGCGGTCGTCCAATTTCACTGCCTAAACTACAAAACCAGTTTTTGATCCATCAATTTTTAAAATTATTTTTTTTTAGCTTGGGTGGTTTTGATGATGATTTTCCACGCCGGACGAGTAAATAAGACTTAGTTGAAAGTTCAACATGTAAATTGGACCACAAATGTTTCTAAGATATATCCCAAAACTCATAAAAATATATTTAAAATTATTCAAATATTGTAAATAAAAAACTTAGAATATGATTTAATCTTAGAAAATTTATTTTACCTCAGAAAATTATTAAGTTTGTTTCAGTTGTTTTAAATTATTATGGTTATGTTTTGGTGCACGCAAAGAGAGAGAGAGGGGGGGTGGGGTGGGGGAAATCTACGTGATGGAAAGATAGACGGAGGAGGTAGGTTAGACCATTGTAGGCGAGAGTTTTCGATGTTTGTTTCCACTAAGATAATATTAAATATTGTTACATTATGTAAAATAAAATGAAATATGGATAAAAGTTTCATTCTTAATGCACAATTCCATTCTATAGCTTTATAGATATTTTTGTTCATCGCTCATAGTGTTGGTGATCATGCAAGAGAGTTTTATCTAGATGGAAATCACTTATTCTCTCTTCTTTAAAATGGTATACCATGTCATAAATTAGATCATCTATATGGCAACTTACTAAATGTAAATGAAGCTCACATTAAACTCCATTAAGACTGACCTTAGTATGGAACTTGTGTTGTTACGGGAAAGATGAGATAGACCGCTAGTCTAGACGACGCAACAATAGCTTTGCACGCGAAAATAATATGTAAATACTACAGTACCTGCATGCGCATGATAAGGTCGGCAGACTCCCTCCTCTCGAAGCGGTGGTCGGTGAAGTCCTCGCGGAGCCTCTCCACCTCGGCGCGCTCCTCTGGCGTGCCGAGGTCGGGGTCGAACTCCCACACCGCCCGTCCGACGAAGCTGTTCGTCGACTGCAGCCACGGGCCGTCGTCGCCCTGCGCCACCTTCAGCCTCCACATACTGCTGCTACGTACTGCTACTGGAGAGCTAAACAGCATCGTCCAAAAATCATATAGCTTTAACTTATATTAGAACGGAGAGAAAGCAATTATTAGGTTATGAGATCTAAACGGACCTTGCTTATGTTGTAAGAACGATCGGAGCCGCTGGCCGGCTGCACAGGCACAGCCACCGCCGCGCGCCGCCAAAGTGTACGAAATGCTGCACAGGCACAGCTAAGAGCGAGAAGTGCTATTAGCTGTGGTGTGGAGCTCCCACGAGAGGACGACTATTTGTAGAGATTTCAGTTCAAGTATGGATTAGTTGGATCATTTGCTAATTGGACCATGTGTCCCTCGAATCTCGATTCCAATGTATTCACATGAACTGTGCTGTACACGACGGCATCTCGCCAGCTTGTGTACTCACTTGTAAAATTTGGATCTCCTCTTTAAAAAAATACGGGCTAAGCGCGTCACTACTAGAAACTAGGACTCGTCAAAGTTGCCACTCAGCAAAAGGTGGCCGGCCCATGACTTTGGCCACCCACCATCACAATTTGCCGAGTGGCATCTGTTAGGCACTTGGCAATTTTTTTAAAAAAAATTCTTTGCCGAGTGCCAGACATTTTGCACTCGGTAATTTTTTTATTTATTATAGAAGTTTCTTTGCGCAGTGCCAGCCCTAGCCACTCAACAAAATTTATTTTATTTTTTAGAAAACATATTTTCCCGAGTGCTAGCACGAGGAACTCGGCAATGTTCTTTTTAATTTTCTTACCACATATTTTGCCAAGTGCCAGCCCTAGGCACTCGGAAAATCATTTTTTATTATTTAAAACATATTTGCCGAGTGGCAGCCCTAGGCACTTGGCAAATTATTTTATTTCTTCAAAACATATTTTACAGAGTGCCAACCATAGGCACTGGGCAAAATTTTAAAAAAAAATTTAAAAACATATTTTTTTTATTTGGGCCCAAATTTTTTTAGGGCCTTGTGACAGTATTTAAAACTCTATTTCAAAATTTGGGGAAATTTTGACTTTTGTTGACATATTTAGTTAATTAATTGTGTTTCTTTGAATTTTTTGCATTATCCAAAATTGAACTACACGTGCATGAAATAATGGAATGTAGCAATTCAAAATTTGATATTCATGATATTTAGTGTATGTTGAAGCCGTATCCAAGAACTCACATTAAATTTCGAACATCTTGTTGATGTAACATGTCGAGGTACCTACGGGAAAAGTGATTTTAAATTATAAAAAAAATCCATACGAAGTCTGAAATCATGAAACTTGTCGAGGCGTCGTGTTATCACATGTGGAGGCTATGGTAAAAAATTGAGAAGGTTTCGAGCAAGTTGTGCAGTCGGATGCCAAAAATCTAAACATCTCCGTATGTGATCACTGCCCCTGCCATCTCCATCCCTATCCCCGTCCCTGCCCCTGGCGAGCCCATGCCGCCATGAGCGCCGCCGGGCCGCACTGCGCAGCCCGCCTCCCACGCCACGCCGGTCTCGTCGCTCATTC
This sequence comes from Themeda triandra, assembly GCA_018135685.1. Classification (NCBI taxonomy): domain Eukaryota; kingdom Viridiplantae; phylum Streptophyta; class Magnoliopsida; order Poales; family Poaceae; genus Themeda; species Themeda triandra. Next base: position 1,115,432 of record JAENPR010000079.1, on the reverse strand, counting down.
TATTATTATTGCAAATAATATATGGCTAGTCTCAATATGATGTTTCATCTCCCAGTTTTCAAAGACATGAAATTATAAATGAAACGGGTATCTCTCTCAATGCATCGTTTTATGACACGGTTTAACGTGCATGACACTCTCATGATATCCCCATTGATAGTAGCCTAATACACATAGTATTTGATTCTCCAGGTCAGATGATCTCTCTCTTCTATATATACCAGTCAACCTCCTACCGCTCATTGGATTATTATTGCACATGCATGGTAAATATAGCATTTGTTGATTTTATTCTCCGGATCAGATAATCTGTCTTCTATATATACAAGTCAACCTGCAACCGCTGAATGATTTGCCTGGCTCGTCCGTGCGTCCCACATGCTCTAAATTTGATACTCACACAACATCTATGATATGGGAGGAGGAGACAGCTCAGTTATCAAAAAAAAAAAAAAAAAAAAAAAAAAAAAAAGAGAGGAGACTGCTCGTTTCGCTCACCCCAAATATGATATAATTTCTTAGAATATTCACCATCAGTGTCCATACTAACACTGAACTCCTTTTTTAGCACATCATTCATGGGGTAAATTAGCAAATCTAAAAACGCAAAATCTATGAGTAAAAGAAGGAGCAAACTTCATATTTTACAAGGAGATTACCTCTAACCTTTGGCACACCATGGATGTTTTCCATTTGCGAGATGAACCTGACAGAACAATTTGGCGATGGAACACCTTCGGCACATGTACACAGCGAAATCAGCTTACAGATGCTGCAAGTCGGTTCTATTCCCTTCACATGCCACAAGCTAATATGGAAAACCAGGGCTCCACTCAAGATACGAATCTTCCTATGGCTAGCGTTCGGCGAGGAATTGGACTGCGGATGACGGAGGAGGCACGGACTCGATACGCAACATCAATGTTATCTTTGCGACAAGGAAGACGAGACCATTGACCACATCATCGCCATCTGTTCCACCTCTAAGGAGGTACGGTTTTGCGTCCTACATGTGCTTGACTGTCAGCCTACGCCGACAGCCATGTCCACTCTCAAGTGGTGGCGTCGCCTTTGTGCCGGCTTCACCGACGACTAGCGAAAGGGCTTGACACCCAGTCCGCACTCGTATCATTGACGCTTTGGAAGCAATAGAACGCACGCCGCTTTTGTGGCGTGACGACAACCACCAGCGAGACCCTACAAATTATCAAGGCGTAAGGGGAGCGTTGGATTGAAGACGGTGCCATCGGTTTGAGAGCTCTTTGCTCATGGATAGCTGCGCTTCAGCTCTTACCAAACTTTTCAAGATCAAGGAGTTCTCTATCAACTATATCATGAATTTAGAAACTTGCATGATCTCCTTTCCTAATAAATTATTTATTTGCAGTGGATTTAGAGCTTTAATGACTAGTGTCGGTGTGGTAAACATTGACACCGCGTACAATCTTCACCAATTAGTAGAACCGAGAAATTAAATCTGCCATTTTAAAAACTTTTTGTTAAAATGGCATATTTAAAAAAGCATTGATGAGTTGGATCATTTGCTAATGGGACCATGTGTCCCTCGAATCTCGATTCAAATGTATTTACATGAACTGTGTTGTACACGACGGCATCTCGTCATATGGCGTACTCACTTGTAAAATCTTCGCCTTTTCCTTAATGAAATACGTGCTAAGAACGTTCTCAAAAAACAATATTCAAATGAACTATCTGCTATGACAAATTGTATTTATTTACGTGAGCTAACATGATCAAATTGAGTTACAAATCTATTGCTTTTATCAACATATATTGGAATTAAACTTTTTAGTAGAGAAATTCATTACTAACACACTGGACACCAAACTTCCAAGAGAGGAGGTACATCATCTATCCCAAGTTGAAGGTTACTATTTTTTTTTTTTGTTACACACAAAACTCTTTCTATAGAGTATATACAACTCAACAACCTGCCGCTCATTCGATTATTATAGCATTTGATTTGATTCTCCGGATCAGATGATCTCTCTTCTATATATACAAGTCAACCTGCTACTGCTCATTCGATTATTATCGCACATAATATAATACACATAGTATTTGATTCACCGGATCAGATGATCTCTCTCTTCTATATATACAAGTCAACAAGTCAACCTCCTAACGCTCATTCGATTATTATTGCACATGCATTTGATTTCATTCTCCGGACAAGATGGTCTCTCTTCTATATATACAAGTCAACATGCGGCTTATTCAAATATTATTGCACAATGCATGGTACATATCGTCGCAAAAAAAAATGCATATGGTACATATAGAATTTGATTTGATTCTCCGGATCAGATTAATCCCTATATAGAGAAGCTCTTGTCGCGACACCAACTGCCATTGTTGCTTAGTTGTCAAAATAAAAATGAACCTCGACCATTGCTCAATGATTCGCCTGGCTCATCCGTGCGTTCCACATGCTCTGAATTTGATACTCACACAACATCCATGATATGGGGAGAGGAGACTGCTCGTTTCGCTCACCCCAAAAATGATATAATTTCTTAGAATATTCACCATCAATGTCACAACTGACGACACTGAACTCCTTTTTTTAGCAAGCCATGCATGGGGTAAATTAACAAATCTAAAAACGCAAAATCTGTGAATAAAAGAAGGAACAAACTTCATATTTTGCAAAGATATTACCTCTAACTTTGGCACATTGTTGATACTAGATACGCACACAGTAGAATAATCCGCAAGCGCATCGATATCAGTGAGCACTTCACCTGGGAGATATTTTAGAGTATCGTTATTTATTTATCCGCTAGGGCAAAACGTGCGTCCGACTAACTCAAGTCTATACTTAACCCCTGAGCTACAACAAGGTAATTTGCGATATAGAGAGGATTACTCTAACAGTCTTCTACCAACCAATGGCAAGCTTTGCGACTATTGCTCTATGGGGCACCTAAGAAAAAGAGACACCACATAGGATGCTTAACCCGGCACAAAGGACCTACCTCACCTACTGACGGGAAGTGGGCTACAAAGGTAACAAAGGGACTATCACTTCCCCCGCTACTACCACGATTCCGGCCGATAGTGAGCATCTACGAGTGAACCTAGCCCAAGCACCACACTTACACTACCAACGATTACTCTATTCTCAATCGGAAGCGAATAAAGTAAATTCGTAAACCAAAGAGCAATAATAACAATGAACTTACTAGTCTTAGAAGTTGAATTGCCGAATGATCCTAGAACCAAGCCTCGGGCGAGAAGACTTGATCCCATAGGTACAACTGGAGAGGAGACATTGATAGGCGGGCTTCCTCCAACTCTACCTCCACCCTATACTCTCTCTATCTATCTCGAATGCTAGGCTCTAGGGACGAGATGCATACAAGGGACCTCTCTCACATGATTCTCTCTAGAAATAAAGATTTAGGGTTTCAAGGGATGCCTCCTCCAGGTGCCAGGGGGCCTGTTTATATAGACCCCTAGGATACACCTTGCCCTCAGATGAAACCAGCCGAAATCAACGATAATTATTCATCCTCAAAGGCGGTGGAGGCAGGATACGCGAGGCGGAGCATGATTGGTCCACCTCTGCGGGCGGTCGCCCCTAGTGTAGAGGCGGGCGCCTTTTGGCTGGGCCCAAATGGGCTCATATTTCGTAGGCTGATAGATCTATTCGTTAGCTTCGATTCGCCATGTGGATCACCCAAACCAGAGTTCGGATGAGGGAGATATGCCCGTTATACTCCAAACAGCTCTCGGAGCCCAATTGCAATCTTCCGGAAGGCGTAACTTTGTCGTCCAGACTCTGATTTGGGTGAACCATGTGTCTCGATGAGCTCTACACAATGGTTCACTTTGTTCCATCATTTGACATACTTCTATTTGATGATTCTGATCCTTTTTCAGTTTAACCCCTGCAAAACATAGATTCACCAAAACTCATGGAATTCTATCAGTGTAACCCCTATTTCTAAGTGATAATTATATTTAGGTCATTTTTCATGTCTAGTTGTGTAATGCGCGGGAAAAAAAAGTAGAGTTACTGTAGCGCGCTACAGTAACCGCATGGCCTCTCCTTTCGGTTGGAATCGGTCTTCAACCCTCCCCTACGGTTATTCCTCCCCCAACTCATGGCACCTCCACTCCAATAGCCACCACCCCTCTTGATCTGCATGGCACAGATGAGGAGAGAAGGAAAAGAGAAGGAGAGGGCCTAGGGTTTCGCCACCGCCGCCGTCGACGTGCCTTCATTCTCTATAATTCTACCGGAAAAATGCCATCGCAGCAACACGGATAGCCCGAGGGTTGCCGCCATACTCGTTGTGGTTAATCTAGGTGAGGTTTCATATCTTAATCCTCTTCTTTGGATCAAGTTTCATGGATCGAATCATCTCTTTAGGAAGGGTTTAGTTGGAGTAATTCCCGAAATCAATCTAGCCCGCATTTTGAGAGCCATCAGATTCTATACTTTCTTTTCGTCACTGTTTTAGGGCATCTTAGAGGCCTCAATAAATGTTGCTCCTGTAGACAAAGTTATAGAGAACTTTGATATCTGTCTTTGGACACCAGAATCACCCCCATAGCCTTCGTCGTTTGGGAGATATGACCTGTTGAAATAGACTATTTTTCAGTGATGAGATTCTGGACAGTTGTAGATCTATGGCGTTTTGGACTATTTATATTAATTAATTTGGTATGTGACCTAAACGAAAGTTATAGGGTTTTTCTTAATCTTTCCAGATTGGTGAAGGTTATATTCATTGAATTAGTATATCGTCATTTATGAAGTTTTGAACTTCGATGTTCAGTTTTGGATGTCAGAAATATTCAGTTATGTTGCATGGTTAATTAGACCATCTTAGAAACCTTTGATGGCAAACTTTATAATACGTAAATTGTATATAATGTAGTTTTAAATAATTTGGTAAATTTTGAGAATTTTTGAAATTGTAGTCTGAAATCTATAGAAAAGAGAAGAGTCGGTGCTGCTGTCTTGATCGGTAGCGCAAACGGTAGAGGCTTGAATGTCGGATTTGGGACGCTCTAGTGCGTTTTTGTTGCCATACTTGCTTGTATGTTGGTGCATATACTGAATATTGCTTGTGATCAGGTGGTAGCACTTCGGAACATTGCTAGTGCTTTTGATCTTCTTCAGTAAAGAGGCAAGTGAATGTAGCGGTGGTTTGTTACCGTTTTTGCATGTTATTTTCATCACCTACAGTTTATTAACTATAAGAATGTCATCCCACCAATAATTAGAATTTGTGGTCTTGTTATGCTCAATCTTATTTAATGGTGGTCTTATTTAAGTATTTATGGTGATATTATTATGATATATTTCTATCTGTGGCTAGCCCACAACTATGAAGATGAAGTTGTTATTATCCCATATTACATTTGTGGCTAGTCCACAAATGTGAAGTGAAGTCGAAGTATCGTTGATGGTATATGTTAATTTTTTTATAGCATGCCAACTGCATTGCATCATTTGTTGGCATTGGAAGTTAATGTCTTAACCTATGGTCATGACTACACTCGTACGCATCATGGGATACAGCTCCACACCTTGTTGGGTGTGCAGGCAGGAGACATTTGCATTGCATTCATATGCATTCACACGAAGTATATTATTGAAGGGATTTTTGGAAGTATTTATTGAAGGCCTTATGTATATGTTGTTATGAAGTATATTAACGGTGTTATGTCTATGTTATTATGAAGTATATTGAAGGTGTTATGTCTATGTTATTATGAAGTATAATGAAGGTGTTATGCCTTTGTTATTTACGAAGCTCTTTTATCTGGCTATGTCTAAAATTAGAAGTCACTTATTGATATTAATATTATATTCTCATGTTAAATTAATGTTTAATTCAACTTGTGGTTTAAATAGCTTGTCAAAACAAGTTCGCTTGCTGAGATGTTTCATCTCACCCTTGTTTTACTAAATCCAGGTGTTTGATGCTTGCTTGGAAGGGAAGGAGATTAGCTGCCGACACACACCTTTTAGAAGTCTTCATGTTTAATATAAAATATTTATGTTATTCTCATGAGACTTAATTAGCTTTAAATGTTAAAGAGTGGTTGTTAAACTTTCTCATTCTAGTACCACATATTTGTGTTAGAATATTCCTTAATGATATTTTGTTACTTTGGTTATATATATGTTTTGCTTCCGCATTGCTTTTATATATAAAGGAAATGCTGTCGAAATCTTTATTGGATATATGCGGCTATTGTCGGTGTTTTTAGTGATATCCCGGGTGTGTAAATTTCGGGGTGTTACAAGTTGACGGTTAAAAATAGGAGTTATCTACCGTCAACACACACCCAGTTTGGCGATGGAACACCTTCGGCACACGAACACAGCGAAATCAGCTTACAGGATGCTGCAAGTCGGTTCAATTCCCTTCACATGCCACAAGCTAATATGGAAAATCTAGGCTCCACTCAAGGTATGAATCTTCCTATGGCTAGCGTTCTTGCACAAGCACTAGATTGCGGACAGAAAGAGGAGGCACAGACTTGATATGCAACATCAATGTTATCTTTGCGACCAGGAAGACAAGACCATCGACCACATCATCGCCACTTATTCCACCTCTAGGGAGGTATGGTTTTGCGTCCTACGAGCGCTTGGCTGTCATCCTCCATTGGCAGCCATGTCCACTCTCAAGTGGTGCCATCGCCTTCATGCCGGATTCAACGGCGACTGGCGGAAGGGCTTGACACCGTGTCCGCGCTCGTATCGCGGACACTCTGGAAGGAACAGAACGCATGCCGCTTTAGTGGCGTGACGACAAGCACCAGCGGGATGCTGCAAATTATCAAGGTGGAAGGGGAGCGTTGGATTGAAGCCGGTGCCATCAGGTTGAGAGTTCTTGCTCATGGATAGTCGCGGTTCTGCTCTTACTAAACTTTTCAAGAGCAACAAGTTCTCTATCAACTATATCATGAATTTAGAAACTTGCATGATCTCCTTTCCAAATAAATCATTTATTTGCAACGGATTCAGAGCTTTAATGACTAGTGTAGGTGTGGTAATCATTGTTCACCAATTGTTAGAACCGAGAAATTAAATATGCCATTATAAAAAATTTTGTTAAGTCCTTGTTAAGCGAAAATCTAACTTAGTGGAACCCGATGACCAAACCCAACTCATGTGGGTCGCTTGAGAAGCCATCAGGTCATTTTTCTCATTGTGAGTTTCATATAGTATAAAGTATCTGAATTTGAATCATTTTTTTTATAAATTCTAAGTAAAATTTTGAACCATATAGCATAATGTTTGTATTGTCATAATAAACTTCTAAAGCTATCGATATAAAGTTTATAATGTCGTAGTTCAAAATTTTATTGATTTTAGGTGTAAAGTTCTTCACCTGGCAATACAAAGTTTTTGATGTGACATAGGTCGAAAGTATTGTTGTGATATAGGTCAAAGTTTTTAACCTAGCATTACAAAGCTTTTGATTTGATAGTTCAGAGATTTTACAAATTTTGAGTGTAAAGTTTTCAACCTATGAGTACAAAGTTTTATGATTTGATATTCCAAAGTTTTTAATATAGCATTATAAATTTTACAATATTATAGTTGAAAGTTCTAAAATTATAAGTAAAGTTTCGAACGTAAAAGGACAAAGTTTATAATGTTATAGTTTAATGATTTGTACCTAGAAGTATAAAATTTGTAATGATAACTCAAACTTTATAAATTCTGAGTGTATCGTTTTCTAAACATATATAGTAATGTAAAATTTATAATATGACAATTCAAATTTTGATACTGGCATTACAAAGTTTACATTGTGGTAGTTCAAAGTATATAAATGCTTTTTTTTAGATAAAGGATATATTTCATACCCGGCTTCATCTACCAATAGGTAGAATCAGGCCAATTATTACAAAAAGGTATCCAGTGTATCAGGTACGACCAAAGTCACCGGACAACACTCGTACAGCTAAATAAAAGAAATAAGCTGACGGAAAGAATACATCTCCAATAAGGAGCTCGCGATCTTGCCAATAACACAAAGCACTTGGTAGATGCGCAAAGGAACCACCATGATGCCGGCACCAAAGCCGACGAACCAAGAGATCTTCCCCAACGAAGTCTTCAACAAGGAAATAACATCCGAAGACGCCATCATCGCCCACCAGTGGCACTGGTGTATGGTTTTCACCCGGAGAGATCATCCTGAAATAAGACAACGCCTCGAACGAGGAATATGGCACCCGCAGGCGTCACCGTCGTCGAAACATGGTAGCATACCAACGCCCACCAAAAGCACATACTGTTATGCCCACGATCCAAATGGGCGCTGCCGACGAGTTGCCCCGCGTCGCCTCTGTCTTGATTTGGCCACCGTCGTAGCCGCTTAGGTCGTTGCCACCACCGCGCAACAGGTACAGCGAAGAGCCAGTCGGCAGCCGATCTACACGGGTCACCGCTCATGGAGCAGATCAACTCCGGCGCCACCACTCCACCACGGCCGAGGAAGGACCTCCTTGAAGCCACCTGCTAATTGCCATGGAATAGCAAGCCGACCAGACAAAACTCCAACCAGCCTCCGTCAGTGCACCACTTCCAAGAACGAAGCCCGCCACCATCGATCCATTTTGCGCCTGCCAGATCTCCTAGCCGCCGCCGCTGCGGTTGCGGACGACGGTGGATCGGCGACCTCGTCGCTCACCGCCGCCGCCGCAAGTCCGAGCTCCTCCTGCGCCCCCGTGCTCCTGGCCCCCAGCGCGCCGCCGCCTCCAATGGAGGAGCGACAGAGGGGACAACGAAGCCCGCCACCATCAGTCCACCTTGCGCATGCCCGGTCTCCTGGTTGACGCCGCCGCGGTCGCGGACGACGGTGGATCGGCGACCACGTCGCTCACCGCCACCGCCGCACATCCAGACGCTGCCCCGATTGGAGAACTTCCATCCTCGCCGCCTGCTCCGCCCCGGGCTCCTGGCCGGCGCCACCACGGCCGCGAGTGACGGCCTCGCCGTGCCCCACGCAGCGCCGGCGAGACGCCCCTCTGAAACGCGATTTCCGACGCCGCCACTCCACCAGAAACGTGGCCCCGCCGCCGCCATCTTGGCAGGCAGCGCTGGCCTTGCCGGCTGCCTGCTCCGGCGGTGGCGCGGAGAAGGAGGTGAGCGAGGGGGCGGTGGCTCGGTGTTAGGGTTCCGCCCGCGTGGGGGCGGAGGACTTCTCTTGGAGAAGATTTGGTGTGCCATGTAGAATTTGATCCAAAGTATATAAATGCTAGATGATGTTTAGATCTTTCTGTTCTGGCTGATGTTTAGAAGGCCAGTATCATGGCTGGAGTGTGCTGAGTGTGTTGCGGCAGTGACAACTTGGAATGAGTAGAGATGGGGAGAAAAAATCAAACTTTGATTAAGGTTATTGGATTAGCTTTGGCATCTATTTGGATGATAAAATTTTAAATATGAAAAATTCAGTTAATAGAGCAAAAATTTCGGACCCAAGCGATAAACGGGATATCTTGGAAATCTCGGACTCCATAGGCCGATATTTTAGCGCGCCTTCCGGCTCTGGCGACAGTAAACTCAGGCATGGTGGCGCGTGGAGCGCAGAGCCACTCTGGCAGGCTTGGGGAGGTTTTTGTGCCTGCAGCAGGCAGCACGAGGAGGCCTGCAAGGTTGCAGCAAGCGCAGGGGAGGTACCGCATCGAGGGTTGAGTGTGCTTGACGGGGATGAAGTGTGCGGGAGGCCAGGTTGGGGAGAAACTCGTGCAGTGCGTGATGCTTGCGGCCATGGCAATCTCGTGCGCGAGGGAAGGGGAGGAGCTCGTACAGTGGCGTCGACAGTGGCGGAGCAATGACTTTTGCCGAGCCTGGGCGAAGATAACACTTGGAAGAGTAGTTCTTCTAGTGGAGTTGAAGCCGTTTAAAAAAAAACATTTGGTAAAAATAGCTCTAGTGCCCGTTTTAATAAAGGAATCATCCTGACCATACGGAGCCAATCCCCAGTGTCTCCGATTCCCCGTTGAGTCGTGCCCTCGTTCCTCTCTCCCTGTGTTCCGCCGCGGCGTATGCATTCTTCGTACAAGCATATCAACATAAACTTCCTTGTGGCCTCCCCTGCCCTACGTAGCTGCTGTATGCATTCTTCGTACAAGCATATCAACATAAACTTCCTAGTGGCCTCCCCTGCCGTACGTAGCTGCTGTTTAGTTTAGCATCAGTATTGCAAACTGATACTGCGTGTAATAGTGACACTAACTAAACATCTAAAGCACACATTGTAGATTTTCAGCCCGTCAAAGCATGCTTTCAATTTTGTTACCGAATTGGCGGCTTGTTACTCAGACTCACACAAACACTCACGCACACTCATCTGAATAAACATAAATACATAAATTCTAACTCCACAAGCATTTTTTGGGAGATTCACCTGAGAGATCTTGAGATTGACAAAATCACCATTGATGCCTTCCTATCGATAGTCACATCACTTATTGCTAAAAGAACAACACTGTTAAATCCTAACATAAATCTAAAAAATACAGTCGGTGCCTTGCTATCAATAGGCATATCGCTGATCACTAAAAGAATAGTGTTGTTAAGTCCTAACATAAATCTAAAAGAAAATGACGCTTAATGTGCCATTGGTACATCCGGAAAGTTTCCTCAGCCTCGCGTCGCTCTCCGTACGGGGGGCGACTCGGGGCGACCCCCACCCCGCCGCCAAAAACCACCCCCTCACCGGAGCTCCGCCGGCCGCTGCCGCCGCTCCCCCGATAGCGGCGGCGGCGGCCAACAAGCCTCCCCGCAGCTGCTCCCTCCAACCCTCTCCCTCCCTCCCTCCCTCCCTCCCTCCTGTATCGAGCTCCAGATCTCCGTCATGGACGACGAACGGCAGCACACGAGGTGGCCGGAGAACAAGCGGATCCGTGGCCTCTGGGTCCAGATCCTGCGTTCTTCCCCCCGGATCCGCTGGCCCTCGCGCCCTGGCCCCCTGCCTGCTCCCGTCGGCGGTCGGCAGCGACGTCGTCCCTGGCGCCCGGGGTGAGACGAAGGCGTGCTTTGGGGCTGGATCCGGTCCTCCCCGCCACAGATCCGGGCGCGTGACGAGCAAGGGCGGCAGGGGGCCTCGCAGCCGCGCTGGTGGTGCCTTCTGGTGGCCGGCGGGCTTGCTGGTGGGCCCCGGCTGCTAGGGCGTGGTCCCGGCTGGGGCTCTGGGCGACGTGCGCCCTCCACGGGTGCGCTACGGCCCTGCCCCTAGACGGCGCCTCGGCTGGCTGATGGGTGCCCGGCCAACTGCTTCTCGTGCTCGACGGGCTCTCGCAAGATGTGGAGCCCCTGCTGCAAAGATGCGGTGGGCGTCGAGCGCGGCCCAGCGGCGGTGGCAACGGCAGGCCACACGACTCTCCGGCCAAGTTTTGGGTGAGTCCCTGCTGCGGAATGGAGTGGGAGACACAGTTCGGCCGCGGGCATGCCGGCGGCGGGGCAGTGTGCCTATTTCTTCTCCGTGCTCTGTAGGGACCCGGTAGTGGTGCGTGTGCGCAGTTTGGCCGCGGGCTTGCCGGCGGTGGGGCTGCGCACTGAACGAAACCTGGGTGAAAACCCTGCCTAGCTTCTTGCTGGCCGGCAGCGGTGGCGCAATCTGCGTCACCTACCTCCTTGGAGGCGTTGCCTAAGGTTCCGTTTTGGCATCACTTGTCGTGGTAAAGGTAGCAGCATGCCCTCTTGCAGCTGACAGAATCTAGGCGAAAGCCTCAAACCGGCTTTGTTCCGGTTCGACGACGATGGCGCGCCTAGCGTCATGGCCCTCCCGGGAGGCGTCGTTGGAAGATTCAAAGCTCGGCAGGTTTGCGTGCGTCTTGGGGCTAGAACCCCCACCTGCTCCCGGCCTACGACGGTGGCGTCTGTGAATGTCACTTCCTTGATGAAGGTGTCGTTACCTATGGCCATCCTTGTCCTTGTTGTCGATCTGAGCTCTCTCTATCCTCTCCTTTCTTTCTCTTGTTCCTTGTTCCCCTCTTGGGTCAGACTGGCTTGGTTGGTAGCCGTTGTCGTTGCTTCGACGAGTGTCTTCTTTTGGCACCTCTGCTCCGTCGGCGCTCTCCTTGGTGGTGCCATAAAATCAAATGTCGGGTGGAGTTTCCACCGCTGTTACCATTTCCCTTTACGGCTTCCTCCCCTTGAATGGCGTTGAATGGCGATACGTAGGCCCGGATTTGCTGGAGGTGTCCCACCATTCTCAAAGGAGGTCGTCGTATTCGGTGAGCTTGCGCCCGCGTGTTCGTCACTGCTCTTAGTCCCCATTCCACTGTTCGTTCCCAGTCCACACTTTCGCTTCTATGGTGGAGGGCAGCAGTGGAGCGGCGTAGCTACGTGGGGTGGTGCAGGGCACAAAGGCTCTGGTGAAAGCGGCGAGCATGTTGTTCGGCGGGAGCATAAATTGAAGATCGGTCGGCGTCTCTCAGCTCATGTCTAGGATTACCCCTTGGTGTTGTATTTTTGTGTTGTGGCTGTTTTCAGTTCAAGTGTTGTTGTAATTCCTCTCTCGCCCCCCTTTGTACCTCCTAGAAATATTTGTACGAGGATTGGCGCTTACGCCTTTCCACTGATCGGCTTGCCGATCAACGGTGGAATGAAAAGTAGGTGGGAATAATTTTATCCCCCCCGAATTCCCTCGAAAAAAAATCTAAAAGAAAATACAATCACCCATGCACCTTGAAATCCTAAAAAATTGAGAAAGAAAACAAGAAACATGGCAAGTCAATGACTTGAAATAGGGTGAACATGTCCCGTCACCATTCCGATAACCAGCCAAACGACTCCTACATTGTAGGTTGTGGTGTCTAAAACCATTTTAATGGAATATTTCATGTATTAACGTTTTCACGTTCGCAAAAAGAAAATATTAAGCAATAGGGTGTTGAGACGATGAATGAAATGAATTGTTTCATTATTTTATTATAGGCAATATGTATATATACACAAGTTGACATGGTTTCGTCTAAACGAAAATCATATATATATGAATCTCTCTTCTTCATTAATCTCTTTGCTACGCCAGAAAAAAGATGACATGGTACATTATTATGAATTGGATGAGAATGAAACTCGCTCCCGGAAATAATAACTCTTCGTGATGGCCAGCTCTTCGTGAGACATCAGCTCATACTGTTTATCGACTGAAAAGAAACCCGGAAATAAAAACTCTCAGACATTTGACCCGTACTCGCACCCATGCCAATCTGTCTGACACGTACGCTTTGAAGGATCTTCCGGTATCTTCCATTTTACTGTAGTATACGCGTATACCTACTATGTAATATAATTAATTGTGTATTATTGGCTTATTACACTCTGATGACAGCACGTCGCCTCGAATAACAGGCTGTGCACATGGTTTGGCCGAAAGTAATCGGTGTAGCATCATTCAGACGCAGTCGACAATAAAAAATGGAGATACGGGCGATTTGCTATCTGTTCATTTCACGAGTGTTCTTTTTATAACAATTCATGTCAACGCAATTGACAATAGAAAATGGAGATACGGGCGATTTGTGCTATCTGTTCATTTCACGAGTTTTCTTTTTTATGTATATAACAGTTCATTTCATTCCACGTAGCGTTGTATCCATGTCATCGTTCTGATGCCCAGGGCCTTTCAAATCGTTTGCCTGGCTATAAATACTTGCATACAGTATATGCAATGGCCAGAACACATAAAGCAACCAGGCGTACATAGTACTGCAGCCACTCTAGTACTTCTCGATATAGATGGCCTCCTCGCAGCACGACGATGGTGGTCGCCGGGAGACGAGGTGGTGCGCGGTGACCGGCGGCCGTGGTTTCATGGCCAGGCATCTGGTGGCGGCCTTGCTTCGCTCCGGTGAGTGGCGTGTCCGGGTCACTGACCTCGCCCCTACTCTTGTCCTCGGCCCTGGAGAGACGGAGGAGATCCTGGGCGATGCTCTTCGTGATGGCCGTGCTGTCTATGCCCCGGCTGATGTCTGCAACCAAGAGCAGCTTATCAAAGGTAACAGATAGATATATGATGTATATAAATATTTTTTGAAAAGGCAGATATATGATATATCACTAGATGATAACTGTCTGTAAAAGAGATTGTTTTATGTATATACAGGCTCATTTTTCTTGTCATCATTTTACATAGTGCCATGAATGACTTACCGTGTCGACAGCACTGACCAACCCAAGATCACACAAACTAGACAGTTCTCCAATAATACAAATATAGTTTTATACAGTTTGGAGTTGCAGATGACCTAAACCTAAGGTGGATGGATGCATGACTATAATTTCACCTAAATAAAATTATAAAACAGAAATGCTTTAGGGGGGGCCTCGTTATCCTTGCAACTAGGACAACTGTATCATCGCTCTCTCTATTGAATTTGCATGACTTAGAAAGTGCACCATAAATAGAGCTGAATTACATGAGACTTTGTTAGGATCGAAGTCACTAGTGTTAGTTCCTTGTATCAACCAAAAACACCTCATTCCTAAATCAAAATCACAAGAAAATAGGTATTAGTTAGCGTGTGGTTGTAGATCATCCATCCAATTTAATCCATGCATAATCGAAAATTGGAATTTGCATGCTTGGTAAAATGGCGGCATGGTATCACATAGCATGAGTGTGGTGCTCGTTGCTTCAGCCTCCCCATCTGTCCGTCCGAGCCTTCATGCATGTACCTATATCTACGTTTTTTTTAAAATATCTACCGGAGGATTGCACTCGGCCAGCAGCACGGGAGCCCAATCATCCGCCCAGGGTGGCCGGGCCTTGGCTCCGCCATTGCTGACAAACAACATAGCTGCTAGAACCCATTTCTGTGTACTCCCTCCGTCCCTAAAAGACTGTCACCGCGTTTCTCGAGAAGCAACTTTGACCAATTATATATTAAAAAAACAACTTAAAATATATACTTGATTATGTATTCTCTAATATGCAACATGCACGTATGAATTTGCATCTATTGTATCTGCGTAAAAAGCTCTCTTAATATATACTTGATTTGTAGAATGGAGGGGGTGGAAGACCCCACAGCTATACGGAGTATATATAATTGTTTTTTTTTTCAGCTTTTGAAGGGGTAGATGTTGTTTTCCACGCAACCGCTGCGGATTCTAGCAAAAACAACTTGCAACTTCACTACAAGGTCAACGTGGTCGGTGAGTAGAAGAATCATGCCAAAGGACAGTATGACACTAATTACATGCTATTCAATACCTAACGAGCCATTTGGATCAATTATCTGCTATAGTTAGCTAGCTATAGTAAATAGTTGCTAGTTGAGCATTCAACTAATAATTATCTAACTAATAGTTAGCGGCTAACTATTATCTTGTTTGATGCAAACAGGGCCTAAGTAACTCTAACTGTTTGATCTTTAGGCTTTAGCTCTGATGTTGTACTCTGCTCTGTACCAATTAAACTGCGTATCGCAAAGTCAGCTGACTATATATTTGGGTAACATGGTAAATATATTGGAAGGAGGGTCCATATATGGTCTGATCTTGATAGAACAATCTCTCCTCTCTTTTTACTAATCTTTTGTTTCATTTCAAAATTACAAGGTGTATTTCATTCAAGATATGAGTGATAATTATTATATTAATACACAGTTCTCGATATCAATATATTAGTACTAAAACAAATTTTAAATATGCTAATGTAGTACTGTATTCATGAAGAAAGAGATGCTGAAAGTTTTATGGGAGTAGAGAGTTTCATGGAGATGAAACTATTTTGCACTGTTTTCAAAATATTAATTCATTGGAAACTGGGTAATGAAACTACTACTGGAACTAACCTTATGGTCATGGCTATCTATAACATAAATAACATATATACTAATTAAGAAGTTGTTGGTCAAAGGTTTTTCTTAACAAAATGAAGTGCAAGCTATAATTTTAAATGAGGGGAGCATTTATTTGTGATATCACTACAAATTCATGAGAATGAAACTCCAGCTGGGAGTAGCTTAACTAGACATTTAACAAATAAAAACTCTCGATAGAACCTACCAAAGGATAAGGATGTTACCATTCACTTGCTCAATTTACTAACTGTCCTTTTCTAAAAAAAAATACTAACTGTATTTTTATTTATGTTCTACCTGCTCAGGAACAAAGAATGTAATTGATGCTTGCAAGATATGCAAGGTGAAGAGGCTTATACACACAAGTTCCAGTGTTGTTGTGTTCGACGGATTTCATGGTCTGTTTAACGCAGATGAATCATTGCCATACCCAGATAAGGTTGTATGACAATACCTATTTGGAAAACTTTATATACACATATTATAAGATTAGAGATTGGTCACAATCTAGTGTTTAATGCATTTTACCACCTAAATTGCACTTTTTACTTCTAGCAGTGAATCATTTAAAGTAAGTCTATAGTGGAATATGTATTTTTTTTACCATTCATTATTTTTTTCTATTAACAGTTTCCTGACGCATATGCAAAAACAAAAGCAG
This sequence comes from Themeda triandra, assembly GCA_018135685.1. Classification (NCBI taxonomy): domain Eukaryota; kingdom Viridiplantae; phylum Streptophyta; class Magnoliopsida; order Poales; family Poaceae; genus Themeda; species Themeda triandra. The sequence continues at coordinate 1,098,949 of JAENPR010000079.1, read as the reverse complement.
AAGCAGAGAAGTTAGTCATGGATGCCAACGGCACTAATGACCTTCTGACATGTTGCATACGTCCTGGTAGCATATTTGGCCCAGGCGACCTGATGATGCCATTTTTGGATCGCTATGGAGGGACACACGTGAGGAACTCTGTGCTATGTTTAATATTAGTATATTACATAACTAATTAATGCAACCGGCAAATTAGGATGCTTAATTCGTATGTGGTTATTTTCTATCATAATTATAACATCTAATAACATTAATTCAGTGCACCAAACTGAGTCATTTCTCCACAAACCAATCGATCTCATACAAATAAACTATATTTTTGGCTAAGTGAGTACAAAATCAAACAAAAGCTTTCCTACAGTTTGTGTCTATTGGAGTTTAGTGCATATATTTCTCCTTATGAGAGGCCTAAATTTCCAAGTTCGTGTTCATGGTTTGTTGTACAACAATGCTTTTCAATCAAGGCCAATCATGGCATTCCTTAACAATACCAGTTCAAGAAAAAAAGTAACTCAAGGTTGGCATGCCCATCAATGAGATTGTTAATTATGTTTAGCTAGTTTAGAGCCGATGAAACGATTGATAGAAAATTTAATGATAGTTGTTATTCCTATGTCAGTCTAACAATAAATGCAACATGACTGCAGTTCACTATTGGTGATGGGAAAAACTGTGATGACTTTATTTATGTTGAAAATGTCGTACATGGTCACATATGTGCAGATAAGACTCTTTCTACTGTCGATGGTGCAAGAACCAGTGGCGGGAAGGTATGCTTGTACTATTGAATGAAAATTCATAATTGAGGTATAAATTATATCATGACACATATCTGAACTTTTTAGGCCTACAATATAACTAATTTGGAGCCAATGAATATGTGGGACTTCCTCTACGCTGTTCAAGAAGAGCTTGGATACAAAAGGTGCTCTTTCTAATGATGAACATTTATGTCATGATAATGTGCCCAATTTATAGCAATGTTTGCAAAATAGGTCTTCCATGTGGAGCTATATTTATTTCATCTGGTTTGTTTTATCACGATATGGGTGACGTTTCCTAGCTATATATTGTACTATACACCTCAGTCAAGCAAAACTCCTTGGCAACCGCTAGTTTCAATTATAGGATTTTTTATGGTACACAAACTATATAATATTATTACCTATATAACTATATAATATTATTACCTATATAATAGTACTAGGAAAATTTGTGTGCAATACAAACAATGCAAATTACCTACTGGAGGCTTGGATATAAGCTCTTGAACATAACGGATTGTAATTTTAGCATGCATATGGCATGCATATCGCTGACATCCACTATTATTTATATCCATATGGAAGCATAATAATATGGATATTAATTTCTTTATATTTCAAATATTTGGTGATTTCTATGGCAATATTTGACATAAATCTCTTTATATATTCAACTTTCCTATCTTGTGTATAATTTATAAATTTACTACATTTGTTTGTTTATACATCTCAGTGATATTTACTTCATGTTCACTAATTCTTAGTTATAACTATATTTATGACTTTTGTTAAGTTTAACTTAAATTATGGAGATACTAGTTCTATTATGGAAATCTTTATCTTGACCTTTCGCTTTCAGTGAATAACTCACTACTTTTCATTTTTCAACTATCTAGTAAATTATGCATATGAACTATCTCTTTGTTTATACTCCTATATATATGAAAAACTTATTTTTTAGTAGACCAATTTCATACTTAAGAGAACATGTTGTAGAATAATCGTTATATTATTAATATGTTATTGCACTTTTTGATACTCATAAGTTGAATATTTATTGCAGAATATTTAAGATATGGATACCTACACAAGTTATTAAGCCTGTAAGCTATTTGGTAGAGGGAGCATACAAGGTTTTATATCGTTTTGGAATGCCGACACCTCAAATGCTATCACTGGCTAGGATTAAGTACGTGACACACAATCGAACATTTAGTTGTGACAAAGCTGTCAAAGAACTCGGCTACAAACCTGTTGTGAAGCTCATGGTACCAAATTCTTAACTCATTTAGTGTTATCCTCAATTTATTTTTCTATTGGTCTTATTAATCTTTTATTTCAAATGTTAATTAGTTTTCTAATTTGTGGTCCAGGATGGTATAAAGATATCGGCAAAATTTTATACTCAGTTGAGAAATAAAGATTTATCTTAGAACGAAGCAAAGGTATCAATCTTAACATCAGTCGCCATTGTGCTTTATGACATTATATATCATCCTAGATGTAAAGTTGATCTCACTAGATCTACAATCTCTAAGTAATAGTAAAGAGTGAAACATGTCTTCCAATCCATTATTTTCATTTTTAAAACACCCATGCGGTCCTTTCTTTTATCTTTATCTTTTAACTTCCCAAACTACCACGAGTTCCTTCATATCTCATGTGTGACACAAATTGATGACTAGTGCTGATATGAATTAGAACATTTGCTAATTATAAGGTACAGATAGTCTAGTGATAAGATAGTTAAAAGCTTGTATGGTTCAATTGGGATGACAAGTCCCAAGACCTTTGTATGCAACCACCATCTCTTGGTTTCATCAGGATGACGTACGACATCATCTTTCAATTCCATCTAATTTGCACAGTGCCACTAAATTACTTTTAGCCAGAATTGAAACAGATCTGTATAGGCTACTTTCATAACCACCTTTACTAAGGATCATTTAGAAATAAAACATTTACATGCTTGAGTATGCATTTTCCCTTGAAAGTTGACTTTTAGGGACGGTTGAGTTTATATCTCGAATGTGTTTTTTCGGCATTTTTTGAATGCTCCATGTTGAGCACCTAACAATAGGGTTACCTAAACCCATGGATTATAGCATCGTGACAGTTGATCCTAACTAGCTAGCAGCTTGGGGGCTACATCTATCCCATGTGCTTGCGTGCACACTATGAACCACTGCAGAGACCTCCTAGGCCTAAAACAACCCACGTCTGGAAACTACCCAACTCTACTATGAGTAGGCCCGTGACCAAGTAATCGCCGCCGAGAAAGGATCAGAAAGTGCTAACGTCATTGTATTGTCTCAACTGTGCCTATTATATCGAGCGACATGAGGAATCTTCATCTAGAATCCACTAGATGCTCTAAACTTGACAAGTGGGTAGATCCATAGGGAACTACACCCTGCTAGGGCTCTATCCCTAACCCTAGAAGGCAGTGTCTACCACTTAAGGCTTTGTGTCACGCATAGTGCATGACACAACATGATAAGGATGCGCACACGACCACTTGATGGGGGAGATACAGGCCCACCAATGAAATTTAGCATACTATATATTTCATTTCTTGGGACAATTAATATTACCATCCACCTCTAAAAATGGAAGCCATTCTTAGGGGCGGCCGATGTTACTATTTATCTCTAGAAACTTACTCGGTTTTACTAGTAAATGTAATATTTATTGAAGTGTTATCCATTTTAGACAAAAATTACTTCTTAATTGACGTTCAGTTGTCATTCATGGATCCATATGTTGCATTTGTTCCTCTAGTTATGAACTGTAATTGCTTTGTTTATATTCACTCTTCTATTTATTTGGTTCCAGGTACCAATTAATTGTGGCATAGATGGGGATCAAGAGTTACACACTATTCTCGAGCACAAAAAAATTAAATTTACATGTATTTAGCTCATTATAATAAACTTTAGAATGTAATTGAATATGTTGGTTGTGTCAATGTCATTCTTGAATGAGATAGTTTTATGGTTGGTTTGCTCATTCTTTTGGTCACTGGGATACATACTATGTCTATGTTATGGTTAACATTGATCTTGTGGTTGTTTTATAAATAAAACTCTATGGTAGTTGATGTATAAAATTTTTATAAAAGATGGAAAAATAGAGTGTAAACCTCATAGTCTAGAAATCGTTACAAGAAGAGAGAGGGTGCGGAAGGGAAGGACAGCGGGGATCAAGGGAAATAACTGGGAGGAAAAATAAAACTAGGGATTGTATTGTTACTAAACAATTATATTAGACCCACACCCTATTTTCTAATCCTATGAGGTTCAAAGAGGCTTGTTCCTTGGAGCTATGCAATCACATGTCTAGAGAATTTGTAATTCCATAAAAGAATTAGATGATTCCTTATTTTCCATAGCCCCTAGGTAGCAAAAAGCTCAATAAAGAAAGTAAGCTAGGAAGAATCTCTGGTGGTAAGAATCCTACTTTGGATACTAGTTATTTTTTCACACTAGTCCTAGCATAATCCAAAATCTTGTGGCAGAAGTGTGGCTAAACAAAAAATCCATTATCTTCTTCATGGTTGTTAGCACAAACTAGAGGAATTTGGGTATACATTGAAGTTTTTCCTATTGAGAATACATGTTTTACTGAGTCTCATTAAGGATTAGCCATGCAAAGAATTTGACCCTTTGTGTTATTTTGATTTCTAGATTAGCTTAAACATAACTAAAGACATATTCTTACAAGCCAACTTATATAATTTTGGAGGGAAGTAAAAACCATTTCCCCAATAAAAGATCCTCAAGTCAACATCATACACAATATAATTTATAACCTCAATTCCTCCAATTTAATTGTTGCTGCTCGGAGAATGAGATGAAGATTCCAAATTTTTTCTGCACTTGAATGAACCTGTTTGCCCCCCCCCCCCATGTGTAGTTCGTATAGGGGTGACTCGGGGGGGGCGCGATTCCACCGCCACAAAACAGCCCGCCCGCTGCCGCCATGCTCCATCTAGCGGCGGCGGCAGCCCACGGCGGAGCCCAACAAGGCTCACCTCCGCGCCAACTCCCATCACCTCCCTCTTCTCCTCTTCTTCCTCTCGTCGCGCCCTAGTGAAGATCGTGGACGCCGGCGACGGGCGGCGGCGGGGGGGGGCGATCTGCGCCCTCGGGACCCGGATCCGGTGACACCTGCACCAGATCTCGTGCTCCCCTACCCCGGATGCAGCGCTGGTGGCGCCACCGCCGGTTAGTGCACCCGTCTGGGCAGGACCAGTGCCAACGGCCGTGTCACTATGTGCGCGCCCGGCGCGCCGTCGTGTGGCCGAATGCCACCGCCTACAGACTAGGTTCTTCCCCTGGGAACGGAAGCGTGCCACACAGCAGCGGTGGACGAGGAGGGCCCTTGGCTCTGCTCAGTGCTTGTTGCTGTCGGGTGGTGCCCTGCGTCTGAGCTGCATAGCCGGCTGGGGGCGGGCGGAGTGCAACAAGTTCGGCCTGACAGCCACAGCTTTGCTTTCACCTCCTCGCACCCTACGTCGGGGTGCCGCACGTTCGGGGTCTGCAGCTGCCCAGCACGTCGATGTGTGGGGTTTCCTCATTGTCCACCGTCGCCGACGGCCATGTCCGGCTAGTCCCTTCTTCGTTGGGGAGTGTCGGCAAGGTATAGTGTTCTGGCTTCTAAGTTGACAGACTATGGTCCATGGATACAGGAAGCTTAGGCGAAAGCCATGCACAACCTTGTATGTGTGTTCGACGTCGACAACCTTCGGCGCCGATTTCCTCCTTCGAGGCGTCGATAATGTAAGCTTCCAACTCTATGACCGTAGTTATGTATGTCCTCTTGGTGAAAACCTAGCTCTATTATGCGGAGATGGTGGCCGCAATGTCGTTGACATCGAAATATGCGGCACCGGAATCTTGTCAAGATAATTACAGTTTGCTCTAGCATCGATGCCATGGGGAATGATTTCAGGGCAACTGTTTATGACTTCATGCCCAATGGAAGTTTAGAAAGTTGGCTACATCCAGACAGAAATGGCCTGGAAGAGCAAAGGTACTTGAACCTCTTGGAAAGAGTGACTATACTCCTTGATGTGGCTTATGCGTTGGATCACCTTCATTGCCATGGACCCACACCTATTGTACATTGTGATCTCAAGTCAAGTAATGTGCTCCTGGATGCTGATATGGTAGTCCATGTTGGGGACTTTGGGCTTACTAAGGTCCTTGTTCAGGGCAGCTCATTGTTGCAACAGTCATCAAGCTCGGTCAGATTTAGAGGGACAATTGGATATGCTGCTCCAGGTTAGCCTAATATATTTTTCATCCTTTTTTTTTGTTATATTCACTTTCTTTCATTGCTGCCTATTGATGTTTATAGATTGAAGTGGTTTTCTAGGGAAAAATTACTAGCCACTCCATTATTATAAATTCAGAATTTCATGTGTTGCAAAGTGTAATACTTTTGAAATATAATGCAACAGAGTATGGTGCTGGAAATATGGTGTCGACACATGGAGACATTTATAGTTTTTTAATTTTGGTCCTGGAAACAATAACAGGAAATAGGCCTACTGAAAGTAGATACAGACAAGGACTGGTGAGCCTCCGTGAACAATTGATCTAGCCCTCCGTGAAAGAACAATGGACGCCGTCGACACACGCCTGTCTGCGGACCTCGAAAAGGAGCTCCAAACCATGGGTGATGATTCTTCATACAAGAAGAAGATGGATTGTGTTGCTGCACTCCTGAATCTTGGAGTGTCATGCACTCAGGATCTGCCATCAAGCAGAACACCGACGGAAAGTATCATCAATGCAATCAAAGTTTCGCTCCTGAGAGAACACCGAACATGACTGGAGGACGCCACTGCAATGCCGATATAGTGCCATGTGCAAAAGGTGTTTCCATGGGGTATTAAAATGCACCCTGAGTCCTCAAACTATTGGGGTCTTCCCTTGCGTCCTCGAACTATGGAAACGACTATCTGAATCCTGATCTATTATCAATGTACACCAAAGGTCCAAAAGTAGCCACACTAGCACCAACATGTGACGTGGTAGTGCCATAGTGGTGGACATCATGGCAGTGCAAACTTTCCAAAAACAACCCTGTTCTTTTTCTCTTTCTCACTCCTGGTCCCGGCTCCTTCCCCGTCGAAAGAATAAAGCAGGGCCGCAGGCGGAGCGCCCAGCAGTGCCCGATTCTCGCTTAAACGAGCTTGGCCGCGACAATGACTGGGCAGTGAGGTGCGCAGGTCCCACGCAGACCGGGCCGCGCCCCGACCCAAGCTCCATGAGTGTGAGGCCACAGCTGGACACCGCGGGGAGCAGGGCAGTAAGCGCCACAGCCCGACATCGTGCTGCACAGCCGGCCTCGCCATGGGAGCAAGCACTTGGGACGCGGCAACGTTCACTGCTCCCCAGTGGCACCCAATCCGGTGAGCGTGTGCGGTCATGTTGGCCACAACGTCCACGTGCCGCCGAAGCACAGAAGCATCCAGCAAGTCGATGGTGCCCATGGGTTCTCACGGCTCAACCCAAGGTTGACCGACCCACAGTGATGGGTCCATACGAGCGTTCTGCCTGTCCCAGGATTCCAGCCCAACGCCAGAGCACTGGTTCGGGCTGTACCACACGGACCTCATCGTGGCATACGACGACGAGTTGACCTCCTCCACGGTAGCAGCAGTCTCTCCCAGTCCCAGTGCCGGAGCAGGAGGCGCCGCTGCGCAGCCCAAGCAGGCCGACGGGTCGTGCTTCAAGCCCAAAATGGGACGCTCTGGTGACGAAGATGAGGCGAAAAGGTGCCGCCGTCACGGATAGCCGCAGCTGAATCTAAAGTTTTCCAACTGGGTCGAGCACGCTGGGCCGGCCCGAGCACGGCACTAGGAAGCACGGCCCAGGCACGGCCGGCCCAGCTACCATAGTGCCCGTGCCTGGCACGGTACGGCGCTGTGCCCGTGCCTGGGCCGCCAATCCGGCCCGTGGGCCAAGCACGGGCACGGACCGAAAAATGGCCTGGCCTGCCAGCGGCACGGCCTTTTCCTCCGAGCCGTTCGATCCCGCTCCCCAATCATCTACGCCGTCCATTTTTTTTAGGGTTTCGAAGCCGCGTATAAAAGAACCCCCCCCGCCCCCGCCACCGCAACTCGCTCTTCTACGCCGCCGGCCCGCCGCTTGCGACTCGCCCTCTCCGTCAGCCGTGGCGAAGGGAGACCAGCCTAGGCGAGGGCGACGGCGGCCCGCCGCCGTCGTCCCTAACCCTAGGCCGTCTCCGGCAGCGGCACCGGCAGCTCCGACGACGGAGCTCCGATGAAGCAGGTAAGATTCTGTCCTCGCCGTTCATCTTCTTCACCCCTTCTCCTCATCCTTCATCTAATCTTTCTTTGATCCGATGCTGACCTTTGTGTTTTGCGCAGATCTGCGGATCCACTGTTGCTGCTCGGAGCTGCTGCTAAATCTTCATCGCCACCGGCGCCGTCTGCTAGGTAAGTCTTCTTCGTCTTCACCTCTTCGGATCTTCTCCTCGTCCTTCCTCTTCTTCTTGAGTTCTTGTTCTTACTTCTTCATTTTCTTTGCTCTTGTTCTCGCAGCCGGTTGAGGGTAGGGCTAGGGCCCGTGAGGAGGACGCCGGCGGCACCTGCCTCTGTCTCTGTCTCTGAGATGGAGACAGAGGCCAGTGTGACTGCCATGGCCGAAGAGATGGAGAGGCAGCGCGACCTCCCTGGTGACTCCGAGGACGACGACATGGGCTCGGACGAGCTTGAAGAGCTCTTCGGCCGTGACGTTGTGTTCAGTGGAGGAGGAGCTGCGTCTGGTGGAGGAGCTGTGGCAGGGGACCCCATCGACTTGGAAGAAGATGGTGAGAACGACGACGACGACGCCGACAGCGACCATGTCTCACGGCCCTCTACATCTGACGTCTGGGAGGATTTCCAGAAGATCTTCAAGATGGGCCCCAAAGGTAAGCAGGTAAGGGTCACCGCTGTCTGCATCCATTGCAAGAAACATTATTCTGGTAGATCTTCTGGTGGCACTGGTCATCTTCGTCGTCATAGGGACAAATGTGCTAAGAGGAGGGAGAAGACTAGGGGATTAAGTCAGTCACAGATTTCTTTTAATCCTGATGGTTCTATGCATTCTTGGGATTACTGTCCTATGCGTGCTCGTAATGAACTTTGTAGACTGCTGTCTAGGGTTGATGTTCCTATTAGCTTTGGTGAATGTGCTGCTATTGAGGATTATATTGTCAATGCTCACAATCCTAAGTTCAAAGTTGTGTCAACACAAACCACAACTAGAGACCTAGCCAAAATGTTTGCTGATAGGAAGAGCAAGCTTGTTGAGCTTCTGTCTTCTGATGCTGTTAATTGTGTGTGTCTTACTTCTGATATTTGGTCTTGCAAAGCTAAGGAGGATTTCCTTAGTGTTGTTGCTCATTACATTAACCCTGACTAGCAACTAGAGAAAAGGGTTCTTGGTCTTGTGCTTATTGATTGATTGTTCCCACACTGGACAAAACATTGCTGATAGAGTTTATTCTGTTCTTCACGAATATGGTGTTCTTGAAAAGGTGTTTGCTGTTACTTTGGACAATGCTTCATCTAATGTTGCTGCCATGCGTATGCTTAGACCTATTTTGTCTAAATATCTTGGTCTTGAGGTCCCTGTAGAGGATCCAAGACAACCTGAGTCTGGTGTTAGCACTATGTTCTTGCATCAGCATTGTGCATGCCATATCATCAACCTGATTATTAAGGAGGCACTTGAGTATCTTAAACCTTTGCTTGAAGTTTTTAGAACTGCAATATCATGGCTGAACTCATCTAACCCCAGAATTGCAGCATATAAGAACTTTTGCATTGCTTCATCTGTTAGACCTAGAAAGTTTCAGTTGGACATGGAAGTCAGGTGGAACTCTACATATCTCATGCTTAAGAACTTGTTTCCTCACAAGGTACCTTTCACTACTTTCATACATGCAAACTACCCTAGAGGTGAGCAAAGTGAGTTGCTTCTTACTGAATATCATTGGGCTATTGCTGAAAAAGTTTATAAGTTTCTTGAACTTTTCTATTTAGCTACCGTTGACCTGTCTGGTATTTACTACCCTACATCTCCACTCATACTTCATTACCTGATTAAGTTAGCTATATACCTGAAAGATTATGCTAATGATGTTCACTTGAGAAATGTTGTTCAACCTATGCAAGAAAAGTATAATAAATACTGGAGGGACATACCTTTGTTGTATTCTTTTGCATTCATCTTCGACCCTAGAGCTAAGATGAAAGGTTTTACTATGTTGTTGAGGAAGCTGGGGAATCTTACCAGCACAAATTATATTGCTTATCAGGTTGGCACTAGAGCAAGGCTTACTGATGTTTACAATAAGTATGAGGAGAAATATGGGTCTGTCGGGTTGAAGAGGATCGTCCCTCAAAACCTTTACGTAGAAAAAGGTCTCGCCCGGGATGAAATATATGATGATGATGATTCTTCTCGGTGGGAGTACTAATACTTCAATGTTGCATTCTTCTCTTAACTTGTCTGGAGATACATCTGCTACTACTTTGCTGCATGCTGCTACTTCTTCAGCTTCTATTTCTTCTGAACTTGTCTCATACTTGGACTGTGACACTGTTAGCTGTTTAGATGATTCATTTGACATCTTGAAATGGTGGCATGAGCACAAACTAACATATCCAGTGCTGTCCATCTTGGCTAAGGATGTTTTAACTACTCCTGTGTCTACTATATCTTCAGAATCTACGTTTAGTATGACTGGCAGGATCATGGAGGAACGGCGGAGGAGGCTGAAGGCGGAGACGGTGGAGTGGCTAACCTACATCAAGGACTGGGAGTTAGCGGAGGCAAGGCTGCAACACACTGTTGAGGACAAGGAGCTTGAAGATGAATTTGAGAATCTCTGGCTTGACTAGTGCTCCTGCCGCCAAGGTAATTCCCTAACATCCTCTTCTTCTTTTGAAGATCTCATTGTTGACCAGTGCTCTCCATATTGGCTAAAGATGCTAACTCTTCTGCTTTGCAGCTGGCCAGCAGGAGCTTGAACCTTGAAGGACAGAAGGAGCTTGAAGCTTGATGGTTGAAGCTTTCAAGCATTAGTCTTTAGTTATTACATTTTGTTAGAACTTGCTGTAATCTGAGAACTTGAACTGTGAGACTGAACTGTAAGAACATTGAACTATTATGAAGCTTGGCTGTACTCTTTTCTTGCCTAGGGTTTTATCTCACAAGGGTGAGTTTTACCTAGGCAAGTTTTTAATGAGGCAGCCATTGCACTAAGCTCCAGTTATATATTTTTGTTAACTATTGTGTCATTTTGTTAGATTAGCTACTTTGAAGTTTGAATTGAAATGTGAATCTGTGATTCTATGGATTTGATGAGGCTTAGTGCCTGGGCCGGCACAGGCACTGCAGTGCCATCGTGCCTAGAGGCACGGCACGGCACGGTTAACCCTTGATAGGGCCGTGCTAGTGCCTGGAGTTGGGCACGGTGGCACTATCAGGCACGGCACGGCGTGCCGCCGTGCCAACCGTGCCCGTGCCTCGCCGTGTCGTGCCTTGCCGTGCCCGGGCTAGTGCCGTGCCGGGCGGCCCGTTTGGAAAAGTTTAGCAGAATCCCAGCATACAGCCGATTCCGGTAGTGAGGAATGGCGCAAGCGTGTCGAGACGAAGCGCAAGGTCTAGGCGGAGCTACGAGCGCGAGCTATTGAACTAGGATGGATCGACGGCGACGAATTTTGCCGGTGAACGGAGGAGCTCGCAGCGCCGTGCGTCCGTGCGTGTGCGTGTCCTCTAAAATCTCCCACAGAAGCGCACCGAGTCAGCTGGGAGCCGATGCTGCAGCCTGCAGGTGGACGAGCGCTGGTGGTGATGCTGTCCGTGGCAGCGTCACACACGGAGCCACGGTCCCTGCTCGTCCTCGTGGAGGACATCCGCACTCAGAACGTGGTGGTCCGGCCAGTTCTGCTCGACCTGCTAGCGTGCCCGCGTGGTCTCGGTGGCATCTTCCACGCGCGCCCATACGCCGGCATCCACTGCTCGTCCGCGTGGCTGCTACGGCGATAGCTCGCCCGCCGCCCACAGTGAGCATGGCGACAGCAGGTGGCCCATGGTGGCGGTGATTGTTCGCCCGCCCACGGTAGCCTTTGGCACTGACAGGGGTCTTTTTGAAAAGTTTGGCATAGCCACGGTGTCTAAGTGCCACTTTGGCCATGTCAGCAGTTTGTGCTGGTGTGGCAGGTTTTGGACCTTTAGTACACAACAACAATAGTTTAGGGACTCAGGTAGTCGCTTCTTTAGTTTGAGGACCTAGATGGAAAGAGACCAATAGTTTGAGGACCAGCGTGCATTTTACTCTTTCCTTTTCATGTGTCTGAAGAAGCTTATTCCATTTTACCAAGTAAGGCACTGATAACAGTAAGGTAGAGGTAGCGTGGAATGGTTTCTTTTTGTATGTTTTCAAAAGTTACCACAACTGAGTAAGTAAGGCTGGAGTGGGTAACTTGATGTTACATGGCCGCATAGAGATGTTTTAAATCTCCGGCTGCTATAGCCAGAGATAGCTGCAGCTAAGCCATGTAGCTGTTCTTGGCAAAATCAGAAAAAACTAGAAATGTTCGCGGCGTTGCCGCTTATGGCCAGTGTGTGTGCAGTTGGTAGCGCCGATGAGCCCTTTTTTCGTAATGAGTTTGAGTTGTTTTGTCGTAGTAGGATAAACATTTATTTCCAGTAATGCATGTTTGTTCATATTAATTAACCTTTTATCAAATTATCCCCAAGTGAGATTATTTAAGCATGTGCAATAAGTCACCTTCTGTGCCACGCAAGGAGTAGCAGCAGCAATATTGCCATTGTTGGTTGCCAAGGAGTGGGAGTCAATGCTCACGTACACAAACAAGTACCATTGGAAATTGGTAGTATCAGTTAGGGTTTAGTTCCCTAAACCTTAACAAAGAACCATGAGAACATTATGGGTGGCAAGAAATTGTCAACACAACCATACTTTCTAGAGCGTGAATAATGTAATAAAATTATTAGATCTGAAATCATCTTAATATGATCTTTGCCATATCCTCGTCAATTACAACTTGAGCACACTCTTTGCATGCATTTCACCAAACACATCTTGGATGTTTTAGCTGAATGTTCTGGTAGTGAGGTAGTTGACTGAGCTGAGCTCAAATTGTACTGAAGATGAGCAGGTGGTATAGCTTCGTAAATCTCATGCATAGAAGGCTTACAAGTTACAAACTTACAACTGCAATTTTTACCAGAAAATAAACACTGCAAAGCTTAATAGGAAGCCATAAATGCAAGTTGAAGTAGACACCAATATATATGGGAATCAAAAGTAATAGGCCGTCAAATGCAATCACATGTGATCGACATAAATGGTTTTACGAGGGCACAAACAAATGCCTAATGCACCTTTTAAAAGCAGACTATCAAATGCACCCAAATGCAATGAGGTGATCAACACACGATGTTAGAAGTGCTTTAAAATGCACTTCAGAGAGTTTGTATATCCTAGTTCATAGGGCGCTGAGTAGCTGACATCACTGCAATGATGACAGTTTTTTTAAGTTTAGAGTCCTTTTCTTTATGTAAAATTTAGCAACCAGACTTTTATTAATCAAGAAAAAAGGCATGGCCTAGAGCAAGAATTCAAGCATGAGTGGCCTGTCAACATAGCAGCGGAATGAAATTTAGTATATATGCTAATGAATCGAAGACCAAAATTTTGAATCAGAAATATGCAAGAATAACTATCTGATGGAAAGAACTGAATCTTGTAAGCATTTCGTCGAGCACGTAGTGGGCGTCGTCCATGGCGCTCTCCATTGCATCTGGCTGGGCGTTATCTAGCACGTCTATGGCACGGGAGGGAGCACAGAAGGACGAGGAAGCTGTGTAGCATTGGCGCTGCTTGCTTTCTTTCTCGTGGCAGGCTGGCAGCGACGTTGACTCTGTTCCCCACGGCAGCGAAGAAGTGGCATGAGGAGGCGGCTACTGCTCTCTTTTGGGCAGCCGAGTAGAGAGCAGAGCGGAGGGGACAGGGGCGCCACACAGCTCAGTGGCACCGGGGCGGCGGGGCGCCGACCAGCCGAGCAGGTGACCCGCCGGGAGGCCGCGCCGAGCAGCAGTGCAGGTAAGGCTGGACGAAAAACTTGAAGCTCGTTAGCTCGCTCGGCTCATGGTAAGCTCGGCTCGACTCGACTCGGCTCGTTATAATAACGAGCCGAACCGAGCCAAGGTTTTAGCTCGTTAGCTATAACGAGCCAACTCGAGCCAGCTCACAAGCCGTTCGCAAGCTGAATGAGTCACACATCTAGTTTAAAAAACATCATAATCTATATTAGTTTGTAATACTTAATGAGTTCTACTTTACAATTAGTTGATGACAGGTCTAGATCCTATAAACTTTAGAATATTATGACTTTATCATTTTATTTTTAATGGATGTACGGTGAAATATTATAGTATATTATTATATTTGTATACATATTAGCACATATCATTTGTTTTCTCCAATTTAAGACTTTGGATGTGTACTATTGTATTATTATTATTATTCTCAAGATTTAGAAACATACAAATTTTATATTCTTTTTTACCTTTTTTACACCTGGCTCGCGAGCTTAACGAGCCAGCTCGAGCTTTTAACGAGTCGAGCCGAGCCAGTCTTTTAGCTCGTTTAGATAACGAGCCGAGCCGAGCTAACTCGTTATCTTAACGAGCCAGAACGAGTTGAGCCGAATCGAGCCGAGTTGGCTCGTTATCCAGCCTTAAGTGCAGGTGACCCCCGGGAGGCTTGTAGCCGGGGAACGGAGGCGGGAGGCCGAGCCGCCTGGGGCCGCGTAGCGGCGCAGGGAGAGCCGGATAGCGGCAGGAGGAGCCGAGAGTGCCGCCGCCACCGGTGCGCCTTTGGGCCGCACCCTGCCTGAGCTGCCGCGCCATATCCTTTCTGTGGCCCGCTATGGGCAAAGGCGGCTGAGGTTGGGACGGCATTTATCCGACGCGGGTGCAAGCGGAGGGACGAGCAGGTTGACGACCGCGGGTAGCGGTCCAGTGTCATGCGGCCATGGTCATCATGGCCACGCTGCTGCGCTGCTCATCGACGCCGAGCAAGCGGACGGGCCAGCGGGGGGAGAAGATTCGCGAGCTTCTGGGCCTCGGGGAAACGGGCGGAGACCCGAACCGATCCAGCATCGGACAGATGCTATTGTAAGTTGGTCAGATCGGACGGCCAGGATACTAACGGGTGACGTGGACCGATCCATTAGCTAGAGAATGTTGCGTGATTCGTATATAGGAGATACACTGAAACTTGGCATAACCTGATAAGAATTACTAACTGATGACTGACCATTACTAAACACTAATTGATTGATAATAGCAATTTACAATGGTAAAGCACAAGATGATCTTAAATCATATCTGAATAATATATCTACAAGGTACAGGCGCAAGATGAGATCGCAAGTGATGAGCAGAGGAGAAACTTGCCAGCTTGCTTTGGGTACGATGTGTGCCACATCGAGTTGGGGCTGCAGCAGCCAGATTTCCTCCGCCGCCGCAGCCTTCTCTAGCCACCTCCGTCGCTTGCCACCATGGTCGGCCTTGCTGCCGTCGCGCCGCTGTATGATTTCTGTCATCGAGTGGATGGGATTGGGAGAAAAAAGAACAGAGTGGGAGAGAGTGGGTGGCCACGGGTCAATTATTATTATTTGGGCCAGATGGCTATGCGTTATTGGGCCGTCCAAATACTGCTATCTCCAGTTAAATCAAAGCCCATTTAGCAGCCATCTCCAGCTAAATGCAACTATTAGCGTCTCTGAACACATAGCGCTAGAACTTGATTATCCTAGCTGTTGTCTTCCCCAACGGCTATCTCTGGCAATAGCTGAGATTTAAAAATTATACTAATATAATGTAATCATATATCTCTTTTCAATATTAGTCTCAATTTTGTCTCTTAGGAATGTTTTCATCAACTCTTATCCAACTCACGGTCTTGGGTTTGAACTCTAAAGGGAAAGGAGTTGCAACATTAGAAGTTGATACTTGCATTGATAATCTCTCGAGGTTTAAATGCTTTGGAGCTACATTCTTGTAGTTTGATGGTGTTCTTCCTTGTTCACATCAAATTATTCTAAGCTTCCTAAAATCTAATGAGGTTTCACGAAATATAATGGAATGCATGGTCGCATGGGTAACCTCACTAATATAACATCATTTTTTTAAAATCCTAATGTAACATCATTGAAAACACCTTGCGGACCTCTGGCCTCCTCCCTTCAGTTGGCTTCAAAATTTGGCTATTTTTTGTATATTTTATTACATACAAGTGAATAAATTGCACTAAATATAGGAATACAAAATGAGCTGAATTATTTTAATCTATTTACTTCACTGGTTGAACCAATATTAATACAACATATGTTATAAAATGTGTTTTTTTACAAGAACCATCTTATTTTGTATAAATATAATTTTTTGTATAAAAGTCTTGCTAATTTTCAAAAAAAAAAAACTCCAAGTCAAATTTTCCATCTGAAATAATTCACAAAAACAATTGCGAGTTTGATTGTTTTCTAGATTGAGATTTTAAAATTTTGATTAAATACAAAGACGAAATTGTTTTCCAATCTAATATTCCACCTGGACCAAATCCCCTGGACAGCCCAGCCCATGTCACCAACATCGGGCCTAAACTATCCAACCAAAGCCCAGCCCAAGTCACGGAAGCTTCTCTCTTCTCTGTCACGCACGCCAGTGATGTCATCTCGCCGGCGAGGCGGCGGCCGCCTCCCGTGACACGGCGCGCACGGCCGCGCCTGTCTAGGCAGAGGCTTCCAGTGAAGTCGAGCAGTGGATGGGGTTGGGATCGGGGCCCCTGGCTGGAACGGGCGGGCGGCCGCTCGCCGCGCTGGGCGTCGGCGGCAACCTCCGTCGCTGGCTCCCTGCGTCGCCCTCGTCTCGACCCGTCGTTGCCGCTCTGGAGGTGAACTCCTCATCCCGTAGGTGTCTCTGTGATGATTACTATACTTTACATCGATAATGGTTGATTTGGCTATTTATAGATTTGTAGCAGATAGCCAGATAGAATTTGTCAAGGGAGAATGGCAAAAATAAACTAGAAAATGAGGATGGAAACCAGGGAGTTCTGGGTTCTAGTTTTGCAACTAATTAAGCATTCCGTTTTACTCGGTAGAATAGAACTACAGCTTTATGAGTTGGAGCCTTTCTGAATGGTGAGGAGCTGCAGAAATTTTCACCCTCTGAATGCCTTGAGGGCAGGGCCTGGCTGACTGTAATGTTTCAATGCTCTTGAGCCCTGCTATGCCTTGGCAGTCCTTGTAGGAGCAAGTCCTTGTGAAGCTTGTCTCTGATTGACTCCAACTCCTTGAGAGCGTCTCCGATCCGTGGACGGTCTGCTGGTGTCTCTGCCGAGCAGGAAGTTCCAATGCGCAGAATCGATGCAATGCAAGCAATTTCCATGTCCTTGTTGCTGGGACAGATTGTGCTCCTTGCCTCCCCATCCTCTATCTCTTGCAGTAAGTTTTGGTCGATAATGCTAGCCACCCTTTCTGGCAGCGCCATTTCAACGTACTTGCGAAGGCCAAGGGCTTCTCCAAATTCACTGTCCGTTGGTCTTTTCCCTGTGAACATCTCCAACAATAGGATTCCGTAGCTATAAACATCCCCGTGGGTTGAGACTTCATTACCCAATCCGTACTCTCAAATCAACAAATAAAAGAGACACAAATAAATGATAGGCACAAGCATAGGTATGTGCAATTACTGATTGCTCTGGAACAGTCCATTTTAAGAACGTCCATAGTGTTAAGTGGAAAATATGATACAGTTCTTCTATATTGTAGATAGAATAAATTTCATGAAAATGTGTTAAGTAATGAAATCATTAGAAAGAGGCCTTGGTTGATTGAAACAAGTGTGGTGGAATATGTAAAGAATAGAATAGCGATTCATAACAAAAGCGCACCTGGAGCAGCATAACCAATTGTTCCTCTCATTGATACCCAACTACCTGACTGCTGCAAGTCTTGATGTAGAAACCTTGCTAGGCTGAAATCACTGACATGGGCGACCATGTCAGTATCGAGGAGAACATTGCTTGGCTTAAGGTCGCAGTGAACGATTGGCAAAGGCTTGTATTGATGGAGATATTCAAGTGAGGATGCTACATCAATTGCAATCTGTAGTCTCGAAATGAGATCTAACACCTTGCGTTCTTCATCTTCTTGGAAATTCTGGTGTAACCATTGGTCTAAATTTCCGTTTGGTAGGAACTCGTATACAAGGGCCTTGAATTCATGACCCTGATGATCAATGCTTGAACATACTGTCAATAACTTCACTAGATTCCGGTGTCGAACACTTCTCAAAGTCTCACATTCTGCAATGAAACTTTGAGATGCACCACGTTGTGTGAGATTGAGGACCTTCACAGCGACAACTTGTTGTTGGTCAGTGCTTATCATTATACCCTTGTAGACTGAGCCAAAGCTTCCTGCACCGATAATGTTCTCAGAAGCAAAACCATTTGTTGCCCTTACTAATTCACCATAAGAAACCCTCATATATTGCTGGAGTGATGCTTGTAAGTTTGCTTCAGTAATCTTTTTCCTATAGTAGAATGTGAATAGTGCAGACACTAATGTTATGAATGCAATTGCACTGCATATGGAAGCTATTGTGATGAGCTTAGAAGTTGACTTCTTGAACTTGTTTCTGGAGCAGGCTGGTAATTTCAGTTGAGGGATACCGCCACACAGGTAATCATCCCCAATGATTGAGATCGCAGTTGCATTGAGAAATATCCCATCTTCTGGAACTTGCCCTTCAAATTTGTTGAATGAGAGATTCATAGAAGAAAGACCTCTCAAAGTCCCAAGAAATTCTGGGATGGCCCCAGATAATTTATTGTGGGAAAGGTCAAGGACCAAGAGGCCCTTCAGTTTTTCGAGTGATGATGGAATTTTTCCTTGAAGAGTGTTTCCAGATACATTAAGATACTCTAAGCTTTGACACTCACCAATGGATGATGGTATCTCTCCTGAAATACTGTTGTCAGACAAATCAAGTGCTGCTAGATTTTGTAGCTTACCTAACTCAGATGGCAATGTCCCACTTAATAAGTTATGACTGATGAGCATAGAGATAGACAAGGTTGGGATTAGGAAAAGCTCTTTAGGTATGCTCCCTTTAAGAGAATTATATGAAAGATCCAACTGTTCTATAGGACAGCTGCTGAGAGTGGAAGGTATGACACCACCTAATACATTGCCTTGAAGAGCAAGTACTTCTAAATTTGTAAGATTCCCGAGAGTTGGTGGGATGAATCCTGAAAGTTTGTTATTTTGTAGGTACAGTCGAGCCAATTTACTCATTTTACTAACAGAGGTGGGAATACTTCCCTCAAGAAGATTTCCATCCATTGCTAGATAGTTCAAACTAACCAAATCTCCTATTTCCTCAGGTATTGTGCCAGTTATTTTGTTACTTTGTACACTGAAAGCACTTAAATGTTTGGAGAGGTTACCGACTGAATGTGGCAGAGCACCTTGAAGGTTGTTATAACTGATGTCTAGAAACACCAAATAAGTGCTGTTCGTCAGCCCAGACAAAAATCCCCAATCAGCATCTTTTGTTGCTTTGAGAAGATTTGAACCCAATATGAACACAAGCAGGTCCTTTTGGTGAACTCCCAGACACTGAGGAATGTTTCCTGATAGAAAATTGGAGTTTGCGTTGAGTTCTACAAGAATAGAGTTGTTGCACAGAGATGATGGGACCATTCCGGAGAATTCATTGAACTCTATACTAAAGTTTTTTAGCTTTGGAAAGTTGCTGGTCATGTCAGAAGGTAAAGACCCATTGAGGATATTGTTACTCACAACAAGAGATTCAAGGTAGGAGAGATTAAATATTGTCGGAGGTAACTCACCTTCTAGTTGGTTGAAGGATAGGTACAACCCTTTGAGGCTGCGGAGGTTTCCAAGTGCATGTGGTATGGGACCAAAAAGGTTGTTTACATCCAGACCAAGATATGTAAGCAACTCAAGGTTTCCTAAAGATTCTGGGATTTGACCAACTAGCTCATTTTGGTAAAGATCTATTGCAGTCAATGATGAAATGTTTCCTATTGAAGGAGGGATGCGTCCAGTGAGATTGTTTTTCCCTAGATGAAGGACACTAAGAGAAGAGAGGCCTTGCAATGGAGGGATGCTACCAATCAGATTATTTGAAAAGATACTAAGATAGGTCAATGCTGAGAGGTTCCCGATTGAAGTAGGGATTGTTCCTGAGAACTGGTTATAACTTAGGCCTAGTGTGACAAGGTTAACTAATTTGCCTATCTCTCCTGGAATTTCTCCTGAGAGGTTGTTATGTGCTACAATAACAACTGTCAGGCTCTGAAGGGTTACTAATTCAGGAGGGAGAACTCCGATAAGCCTGTTATAGTGAAGTTCAAGTACCTTGAGATTATGCAGTGACCTGAATTTGTTTGGTATCATGCCCTGCAAATTATTATCATTGAGAGAGATGTTCACAAGACGGCTGCAGTTTGAGAGTGACAGTGGAATCTGGCCCCCAATGGAGTTGAAGCTGAGGTTCAGGTGTGTCAACTCCCGAAGATTACCAAGCTGCGTTGGCAGGATGCCATGAAACTGGTTCCATGGAAGGTGAAGTCGTCTCAGGTGTGTGAGATTTCCCAATGCAGGTGTGATGGTTCCAAGAAGACTGAGATCAGCGAGGTCCAACCCCACCACACGGCCACGGCGGATACCACTCAAGCCACACGCCACACCACGCCACTGGCACAAAGGAGAAGAGAGGTTACCCCATGATGCCAGCGCTCCCTTGGGGTCGCTCCTTATGTATGATTTGAACGACATCAGTGCGTGGTGGTCAGGGACATCCGGGATGGATACTCCATGAACTGTGAGCGATGGTTTTTCTAGATTAGTCAAATGGCATGTAAGGGAGATGAAAGCGAGCAAGAGGTATTCAAGGAGCGGCACCATCATTTGTACTAAATGGTGCTTGCTTGGAAGCTTTGCTTATTGTTTGTGGTTGTGTTGAATACTTAGAATGCAAAGCAACCACCGTAGGCCGTGCTACTTATATGCTTGGAGGAACACTTGCAAGTGATGAGTGCAATTGAAGTCAATGCTGACCTGGCCGTCTCCAGGATTTCTTTACCATCATCACGGCATCCATGTTTCGGAAGTGAGACTAGTATTTTGTACTGGGTAATGCAGAGTTAGTCAGATAATGTTGATACACAAGCCCAGGCTCTTGTCTTATGTAACCTCTTGTCAACATTTTCTTTTCATATATGTAGAAGTCCGTCAAATAGTCAACAAAATACAATTCTTGACTCGGTCGACAGAATCGTTTTCTTGACTGCCAGGCGTGTCTACATAACATGATAATATCGTGTCACTGTCATTTTTTCAGTCAAATTTCAACCGTCAGTTGCATTTTATTCATAGTTTGTCAGAGTAGGGCATGAATAATGCATCTATGCACCTTTAATCATCATGTAACTGAAACTTCTACTAGTCGTCGTTTTTTTTGGTCAACACTCAACAGCAAAAACAGAACCGAGGCGCTGCTACTCAAACTCACTGTCATTAAGAATTCGTTAGGCTTGGAGTCCGATTCTCACCCATGATAGCACGGCGGTCAACATTTAATCCACTATCTATTCCTTTTTTATGCAATTTTCCAATCTCGGAGGCATAGATCCTTGACCAATTTGCCACCACTGTCATGCTCTCTGGAGACTTTTGTGGACGGAAGGAACAGAAAGGCTGGCAGCTTTGTCTTACTCCATCCGTTGCAAAATAAGTGGTATTTGCGTTGGTCAAACTTTCTTAATATCAACTAGATTTTATAGAAAAATATTAGTAACTAAGTTTATTATAAAAGTAGATGCAACGATCTCTAATGATACTAGTTATGAATTAAAAATATTATTATTTTCATATATATAGTTAAAGGCGTGATTCTGGTCTAAGGTCAGCATTCAGCTGTCTCCTTAGAAATAAGAAGAAGAATAGATAGTTAGTAGCATAGACTGCTCACATACTCCCTCTGTCCATGTCATTCTCGCTTTCTAAGAAATCAATGTTTTCAAACTATCGACAATTATATATTCAAATGTATAAATATTTATGCTAAGTAATTAGTATCATTAGAAAAAAAATTTAAATCTAGTTTTTTAATAAATTTATTTAAAAATAAAAATACTACACATATTTTCTACAAATTTAGTCAAAGTTGAGAAAGTTTGACTTCACGTTTTCTATAACGTTATTCTTTTTGGGATGAAAGGAGTACAAAGTTTAGTGTAAACTCTGAGCATCCTGCTGTCTACTTAACAATAAAGAGAAAAATAGACAATTGGTAGCACCGAGAACGAGAAGACAACAAAATTTTTATATTAATGGACAAAACACTTATATTGTTTGTACCAAGAAGAGACGCTATTATACAAATGTCATGTCAACTAAGATCATGGCCCTAGCTGTGGCCAAAGTATCAAGAAGCAATATTTGGGACCATACGAGCCCAACAAATGAGTTGGCCCATACCAGCCCAAGGAAGGAGTCCAACTGAAGCAACGGAAAACAGAAGGGTCTGACGCCGTCCGCCCGCCCGCCGCCGACCAGCCCCAGCGCCCCAACGGTGGCCGCCCCAGCCCCGCTTCGCTGCCAGGCGGCCAGGGTTCACTGGCCAAGCCAAGCAGGAGCAGGGACTCATGGTCGCGGAGGCCATCCGGCATGGAGGTAGAGTGGAGGCCGTCAAGCTGAAGCAATGGTGAGACGTGCTGCCCTGGCCACCAGCCGGCTTCCTTGCACCACGCATCCATGCTCAAACCTCGCTGCCCCCCTCCACCGATTTGGCCTCATTTGAGGTATTTTTCTACTCCAATTTTCAAAAGCCAACCATCGTACTATACTAGTATCGGTTCAACAGGAGTGAAAGACGAAGTGAAGGCTTCATCTTGGAGTTGGCAGTCCCTGTCGTAAGCACTGAGCAACAGAGCTTTAGAATCATTTTGTCTTAATCGGTGGCTAGCTGTGTGTGTAGTGCCCTGTGCCCACACTCACTCATTGTGTCTTAATCAGCATGTCTTATTGTCGCCAGTGCCTTGTCTTCCACTCGATTTTATCCGCTAACTGAGCTTTCAATTACTCTGAGTCAATGGTCCTTCCATAGTTCCATTATTGGCTCCACATCACTTGCAGCAGAGGCGAAGCCAGCCAAAACAATCGATGGGGTCTTCAACATTAGCAACTGGGGTCATTAGCATTAGAAACAACACAAAGTAGTAATTTTCTATTGATCTTGGCAAAATTTACTTGCCTCCAATGTAGGAAGAGGAACGGGATGGGTCCGCCCGACCCCGACCCTGGCGACTTCTTCGTCTCCGCTTCGCCCCTACCTCCCGAGCCCCAATCCACCACCAACTCAGCTCCACTCCAACCTTCTCCACCAGATCCGGAATCCCTGAAGTACGATCTACACACTGATGGTGTTTTCGGGGAAGGTCTCGCTGCCACCGGGGAGATCGACGCTGCTCCGTTGCCGGCGTCGCCCGGCCCGCTGGCGGATGTCTACGCCGGCG
The DNA here is from genome assembly GCA_018135685.1 of Themeda triandra. Classification (NCBI taxonomy): domain Eukaryota; kingdom Viridiplantae; phylum Streptophyta; class Magnoliopsida; order Poales; family Poaceae; genus Themeda; species Themeda triandra. The sequence goes on along the minus strand of JAENPR010000079.1, from coordinate 1,075,511 downwards.
CCCTGCCCGTGGTGGCCGGCTGCGGCGACCGCGACTCCTCTCCGTAGTCAGCGGCGCCCGCCACCCCTCCGTCAAGTGCCCGTGCTTCGGCGAGCGTCGTTGCCGCGGCTGCGTGCGCCGCCGCGCCGGCCTTGGGCGCCGCGGGGCCGCCGCGCCGGCCGCGCAGCCGAGGGTGCCGCCGCCGGCCGCGCGGGCCGCGGCGCCGTCGCGGCGGCGCTCGGGCCGCCGCTAGTCCGACCGTCTTGGACGTCGCCGCGGCCGGCATGGGAGGCGGCCGCCCGGCGTGCGAGGCCGCGCCGGCCGCGCCGGCGGGGCTAGCTGCGGGCGCGAGCCGCGCCCAGTGGCGGCGCGCGCGCGCGGCCGGGGCCGCGGGCATCGCCCCCTCGGCCCCTCGCCCTCGCACCGCCGCCATCGCAATCTCGTCCCGAAGCAACTGCCCCTGCGCCCGTGGATGCCTCCGCTTGCTCGGGGGCCACCACGCCGGGCCCTGAAGTCTTCCTGGTGCGCCCCTCCGCTCCGTGCTCGTCGCCGTCTACCTCGGACCCCGCTTCCCCGTCCCTGGCTGCTGTCTTGCTGGGCGTGACCCCTCTGGCCACCCCGGCTACCACCATCGTACGGGGGACGGAGGACATCGTCACCATCGAGGACGCGTCCGACGACGACGACACCGACCCCTTTCCCTTCTCCACTGGCAGGCCGAAGCATCGGCCGTGGTGTGAGTCCTCCGACGAGGAGGAGGAGGGCGAGCTCCTTGCCCCGCGCCGTGCAGCTTCGCCTCCGGCCCCCGTCGCCGACACCGCCGGCCCCCCCGACCCCTATGTGGTGGAAGTTTTTGGTGGGCGGGCGTTCTTGCGTTGCCGCCATCGGCGGCGGCGCAGGGGGCGGGCTGCGCCAGCGCCTAGGGCGCCCTCCTCGCCGGCAGGGGCGTCGGTTGCGCCGCCCAGTTCTACAGCCGCGGAGGGTGCCGGCGCCATGCGCGTGCCTGCAAAGCGCCGCCTTGGCCCTCTTCCTGCGGCGAGGGTCCCGGCGCAGCTACGCCTCCGCCCGCAGTTGAGGGCGCTGTGGGGGGTATAAATCCGGTATACCACCATAGACAGTTCCAGGGCTGCTCGGCAAGACGGCCCAGACCAAGACAAGACCCGGCCCATTACCGACCAGGCTGGTGGGCCGGACTTCAAGACAATGGCGTGGTCCGCAACCGACCAGGAGGTGGATCGCGTGCAAGGATGCTTGTCCCGCAAGTATGCTTAGTCGGTTAGGTCAGATAGAGTCCTCCTAGGGCACGACTTGATGTAACCGACCACCTCACGTGTACCCTTGGCTGCTCGGCTATATAAAGCGGCCAAGGACCCCCCTAGAACGCAGGCTATTCTCTGGCATCCTAACCTAGAGAGCTTAGCGCTTCATTGTAATCCGACACTTGATCATACAGCATAACACGAGAAGCAGGACGTAGGGTATTACGCTTCCGAGCGGCCTGAACCTGGGTAAACCTTGTTGTCCTTGGTTGTTCTGTTTCTCGAACGTCTAGATCGTAGATCGTAACACGCCCTTGCCGAAACTCACCGCCGTGGGACACCCCGTGGTGGACTGCCGGTTATCCGTAATCGACAGTGGCGCGCCAGGTAGGGGGTGGAGTTTTCGATCTCAAGGCGATCCAGATGGTTTCCTTCCCCGCTTCCATGGATCTCGAGGCCAGCGACGCCTTCACCTTCGGATCGGTCACCTGGACCACCAAGATGACGGTGCCCCTCACCTCCCCGGGAGCAACCGAGCCGGTCTCATCGCCACTCGCAGGGCAAACGGTCTCAGCACCGCCCACCGAGCAGATGGTCTCAGTACCGTCCGTTCGCCCGGCCGCAGCGCCAACCACCTCGCCGCCGGTCGCAGCACCAGCCGCGCAGGAATCCCCTTTGCCCTCGGCAACGGCGGATACAACAGATCTCCGAGCACTCGTAGATCAACTCTCGTGCTACAAACTGAAGCCCATCGACAACTCAGATCTGATCGAACTCATAGATCAGCACGGTCGCGGGTTGGCCGAGATCACGGAACTAGTCGAAGCCACGCAGGAATTGATCCGCAAGGGCCCAGATTTCTCTGATTTCACACCCGTCCGACCACGTCGACGCAGCCCTGTTACTCGATCTGTCGTTCCCAGATTGGCCAAGAGTTCTCGTTGGTTAGATCCCAACAAAGACCGCCGTCTGACGCCGACCAAGCAGGTACAGCACAGGACCAGCGCTCCTCTCCCCAGGTTGAGCGAGTTCATCGAAGCACGACGCGGCCGTCGAGCACACGACCAATCAAAAGGTCATGCTCCGACCAACCAGCTTTCCATAGCAGATCCATTTGCTCCGCCACATGTTCTACCTCTCGGGTTGAACAACGCGGCATCAACATATGAAGGGGGCCTCCAGCAACAGTTCGACGCTCTCCTAATCAAGGACGACGCGCCGAGGAGCCCCGCACATGTGATCGGCATGGTCGAGATCCGAGAGTTACCGGACGCATCGCAAGATGCGAACCCGATTTCTCCCACCGTCTCCGATCTACTCGCTCAGTACTCTCCGGACTACACCGAGTACCTCTCCTCGGATGAGGACTACTTCATGGATACGGAGCTCAATCCGACCACCGAGGACATGACCGACCTCCAGACGAATACACCCAGCAGCGCGCTGGACTTTCCCAAGTATCCACCTGGATTCGGACCAATGATCTTGATGGTTAGTAATGACGAGCCTCCGGCTCCGAACGAAACAGACGCCCAGCGTCAGGCCAGAGAAGGTCGTAACGAGAATCGTAACCAACGCCGCATCGCCGAGCAGGGTCGTCCCAATGGAGGTGCCGGACCACGACACCGACCTTGGCGACGCAACCTCAACCCCGAGTTCGACGGCACCGGCGAAACAGTGGTTCACGAGACCCCCACGGCAAACATTGCCGTGGCTATGGAGAAATTGAAACAGCTGCCCCCTGAGACCCCTGGACTTAACGAGATTCAGGAATTCCTCGCGGCGGCCGAGGACCAAGTGAACGACCTCCGCTCCGTGGGCTCCATGGCCAGCTCTTACCGATCCCGCCGTTCTCGGCAGAACCGGAATCGACGTGAGCAGCGAGTCGAGAGTGGAGGGGACAATTCATCCCACAACGGCAGATATGCCTACGACGACGGAGAGGACTACGACGACCGTGTCGAGCAACCGGGCAGAGCTCCACGACGCGTACGCCCTCAGAATAGTCGCCGACGCCCTAATCGCCAGCGAGGCAACCAGGGCCGACAAGACGACGAAGCAATCCAACCCGAGCGCCGGGACCTCCGAGAACGGATCGACGAGCGCCTCCGGGCGCGCAGAAACATCGGTGGCATCCCACCCTTCTTCGAGGAACTCAAGGCAGTCATATGGCCTAAAAATTTCCGCACCTCGGAGATCCGGGCGTATGACGGCAAGGCAGATCCGGCCCACTGGATCATGCTCTACGAGGTGGCCGTCCGAGCAGCAGGGGGCGATGAGTACGTGATGGCAAACTATCTCCCCGTTGTGCTCAACAATACAGTCACCACCTGGCTGCTCCGGCTACAACCCGGGTCCATACACAGCTGGGAGCAGCTCCGCCAAGTCTTCGTCGACCACTTCAAGTCTACTTGTGTCCAACCAGGAACCAAGTATGCCTTGAAACAGGTCCGCCGCCCAAAGGAGTCTTTGCGGCGCTTCATTCGGCATTTCTCGGACCAGGTGGAATCGCGTGCGAGATCTCTCAGGAGACAGCCGTCGAGGCTTTCATCGACGGCCTGGTCCAACCACGTGGCCGAGACCTCCAAAAGGCTCTCCTTCTCAGACAGCCGAAGACCATGGAGGAACTGCTCGCCATCGCGCATGATTACATGCTCCTGGACGACGGCCTAAACAGAGGCGACGATGGCCCGTCAGGTCGCAATTACCGTCGGAATAACTCTGACGACGAAAGCGACGCTGACCGACCACCACGCCGACAAGAGGAGCGCCGCAACAACCAGCGTTTCATCCAAGGACCTGGCCCTCGCGACAACGAACCGAACTTCAGACGCCGTGGCCAGGACAACTACGGTGGCGGCAAGCGCAACCGAAACCGCAACGACAACACCGTCAATGCGGTAAAGGGGCAGAAGCTGGTCGGGGATGAGGCAATCGACAAGATCTTTGCCCAGGACTATCCTCGGCATCCTGGCAAAGGCCACACCATGGGCGAGTGCCGAGTTCTGACGGACGCCATTAGTGGCGCCGGATCGGCGCGCGGTGCGTTGGCGTAGAGCGCGTCGACGTCCAGGGGCTAGGCGATGTCCGCCTCAGCCCCCAGGATGGCGGTGTAGTAAGCTGTTAGGGCCGCTTCCTTGTCTGCATGCGCAATGAGCTGCACACCGTCGACCAGCAGAGCCCGAATGTTGATGCGGCGGGCTCGGGCGGAGGCGCGGGCATGGAAATACCGGGTGTTGGCATCTCCCTCCCGCAGGGCACGACACTTGCCACGCTGCTTCCAGCAGGCGGCCCTCTGGGCCACGATCAGCTCCACCTTTTCTTTGCAGAGCTTGCGGAGGTGTCGTTCTCCTTCAGAGAGGGTCCTGCATTCTTCATAGAGATCAAGTAAAAGTATGATAAAAGTGGCATTATGGTAAGCACTATGGTGTGAGCGTTGTTGCCTAGCCCAACCCCTCGACGCGCATCAGAGGGCTTTGGTCCTGGCAACAAGGTCACCGGCAGCATCCACAGAACCAGGCGTATCATACCAGACGGGAAGAACAGAGGGGAGGAAAGCGCTGTGTTTGAGCCAAGCATTTTCAAACCGGAAGCATTGGGCTTTGGGAATCTCGGTTGGGGCTGACAGCAGGATCGGGGTGTGGTCGTTGGCCGAGCCCATCCGAGAGGTGAGGTGGGTGTCTGGGAAGAAGCCCACGAAATCGTTATTGGCCAAGGCCCGATCCAACCTAGCCGAGGTGGGCGAGGCCCGCTTGTTGGACCAAGTGTAATGACGGTCCAATAAGGGAAACTCCAGCAGGCCCAGGGAGGCGATGCAGGTATTGAACTTGTCTGCCAGAGCCCAATCAAAATTGATAGTGTTTTTGTCGCTGGGGGCCCGAGTGAGGTTGAAATCCCCTAGGATGAGCCAGGGGACACCGTCATCGGGGGCCAAGGAGGTGAATTCCATGAGGAAGAGATCGGTGTCGCGGTGGTCGCTAGGGGCATACACATTGGTGAGGAAGAAGGAGTAGGGGGAGGTAGTAGAGGTGAGAAGCAAGGAGAGGGAGAATTTGCGGCGGACTGAAGCAGCGGCGGTGAAGACACCATTGTTCCAGGCCGTGATGATACCCCCCCGGGAGCCGTCGGCCGGGACGAAAGCAAAACTGTTGAGGTTCGTCGGCACGAAGGACTTGCTCTTATGATCATCCAGGTCCCGAAGTTTAGATTCTTGGAGGCAAGCGACGTGGGGGGAGGAGAGGGAGATCGTATCACGGACCGCGTCACATTTATCTTGTCGGCCGAGGCCACGAACAGTCCAGGAAAGAAGTGAGTAGGTTAAGCTGGTTTGATTCATGACGCAAAAGGTACGGCGCCAGAGGAAAGTACATTACACGCCCCTAATGGAGCGATGGTGCAAGCAAGCGAAAAGAAACTATGGAGTTTGGGGGGCCGATCAAGCGGTAGCCACCATCACGGATGCAGCCGGAGAGGGTGCTGAAAACGTCCTGCACACAGACAGGCAGACTACTACTAGAAGTGGATCTGCGCCAGGAGCCCCTGCGTCCGGTGGAGGCAGGGGTAGACTGCAAGGTGGTGAAGGAGATCATGGAGCCACGGCTGGCTCCCTGGCGACGACCGCGGTCGCTGTGCTTCCGACGCAACCCACTTGGGCCTCCTTGGCAAGGCGGCGCAGGTCCAGAGCCCCGAGGAGACGCTTGTGCTTGATGAGCAGGCAGCTAGTCCGTCCTTGAGACTGGCTGAGCAGGCAGCTAGTCCGTCCTTGATCGCCTTGAGGTGAGAGGCCTTGGCAGCCACCGGCATGAAGGTTGCCGGCGCCATGGCCGCGAGGCGCGTACTGCTGCGCTGGGGCACGGACGCCGTCTGCCTGGGGCGGCGGCCGCGTGGGACGCGCACCGGCCCAGGGGGAGGTGCGCGCCCGTCCTCCGGAGAAGGTGGCGGGGCCGGCGGGGTGTCGCGCCAGGTCAAGGCGAGCGGAGCCGTGGTGGCAGTCATCCTGGATGGAGGAGTGAGGTGAATGATAATAGGAAAGGCAGGAAGGGGGGGGGGGGGGAGAAGAGGGTTATTATTTTGTCATCTTTGAGCAAGCTATCCCGATTCCAGCTTCTTTGTGGAATATTTCCTCTCTTAGGGGTCCTCTATCATGAATAACATGCTAAGTGGAAAGATTCCTCCAAATACATTTGATAATGTTCCCAATCATTGGGAGCTATTGACGGGCACGAACCATTTTCATGGTTCTATCTCAGCCTCAATATCCGATGCTTCCAATTTGATGATACTTCAGCCTGATAAAAATTTCTTTGATGGAATCATTCCTTCAGAGATTGGAAGATTAAGAAGTCTCACTTTTCCTCTGCTCATCGAATTTGCTTGAGGCTAAAGAACCAACAGATTGGGATTTCCTAGCTGCATTAACAATTTGCTCCCAGTAGACCTGAGCAAATTGAGCCCGGCCCGAGCCCGATGGGTTTTAGCCCGCCCACGAAACTTATTGGATAGGGCCTGGACACAGATCTTGCAGCCCGCTAAATTTTTTTATCCGAGCCCGGCCCGAAAAATACTATTTTTACCAATTTTACACTATAAAGAGCGCAGGCGGCCCGCCCAAGCCCGGGCCCGGTCCGAACCCGGCCCAAAAATGAGGCCCAATCAAGCCCGTGGGCAATTCATGGGCAGGATTTTGTCTAGCCAAAAAGCTCGAAAATTTTTTTGGCCCGACCCGAACCCGAGCCGCCCCGCAAAATGCTCAGGTATAGCTCCCAGTTACAGGTTGTGGAATTGTGTTGCAGCAAGTTTGAGGGAGATCTTCCTGATTCTGTTTCTAACCTCATCTCAAAAAAAAAAAAAAAAAAAAAAAAAAAAAAAAAAAAAGATTCAGTTTCTAACCTGTCAGAGCTTACCTTATATGGCAACAGAATCTCTGGAAGCATCACTTAAGACATTGGTAATCTTGTCAACATGCAAATGCTCCATGACAATTTATACACGGGATCTCTTCCATCCACCTTGTATAGACTTAAAAATTTTGGTTGTGTTCTATGTATTTGATAAAAATATAACAGATTCCATCCTACTTGCTATAGGAAAATAGTGCATGAGAAAATAATAAGAAGACGTGCCAATACAAGAAAGTACACAAAAAAAAAAAAAAAAAGAGAGAGAGAAGGGAACACATATTTATTCATATTTTCAAAATACAAACAAGGTTCCCACATATTTTGTATGTCTTTGTCACCTATCACTTTCAGGTTGAGGAAAAAATTGATAGAAAAAACCAATCACTTACCACTTCAGTAGTAAGAAGTAAGATACTATAAATTTCCAAAACTAAATTTTTTTCCTATCCAAATACTTCATAATGCTCCAAAACTAAATTATTTTACAAAAAAACAATGATATTATTATAAGCCTCAAAAAATCTTTGCATTCAAACAGCCCTGAAAATGTTTTTAGTAATTGACAGTCCAAGTTTCACTTGTTTATTGACCATAACGTTATAATCCTTAAAACAAACACATATTTATGGCCGGCGGCAATAAATCAATTTCTGGTCGTCGGAGCTGATGAGTTATACACACGCGGCCTGTTGTGCTGGTTTGATCTGGCCTGATCCTATCCTATCTGTTAGAAAGTCCCAAAAACCGACGAGGAGGCAGCTTCCAAACCTAGAAGGGCTGCCGGCGGCATCTTTGGAGGGAGTCTTGGTACTTCCGCCTCAGACCGCAGCATACTAACTGCCTGCCTGATGGATGGCCTCATGCCCCGGTCAGGGTGTGTGCACCAGAGGCCGACGACGATGACACACTCCATCTCCTCCACGCTGAACTGGCCGTTCAGCCGTGGGTCGGCCGCGGCAATGACCTGTCCTCCATGGTACAGCTCCGATACTCGCTGAGCCAGATGGACGACGACGTCATCATCCTGCCGGACCACAACGGGCACCCGACCGCATGCGATCTCCAGCAGGACCACACCGAAGCTGTAGATATCTGACTCCGTGCTGGCTCTCCCGGTGACCATGCACTCTGGGTCCATGTAACCCATGGTGCCGGCGAGGACCGTGGTGTAGGAGCCTTGGCCATGGTCGACAAGCCTTGCCAGCCCGAAGTCTCCGAGCTTGGTGTTGAAGCATGCGTCCAGCATTATGTTGCTCGGCTTGAGGTCCCTGTGCAGGACGCACTGCTCCCACTCTTCATGCAGGTACAGAAGTGCGGACGCGATCCCGAGCACAATGCCGTGCCTGCAAATGTATAGGTATATGTATGGCGTGCAAAGCTTACAGAGATATATAAACATATATAATGTTGTTACCTGACTGTCCAGGGTAGTATGCTATCAGCTCTATGAAGATGGGTATCGAGGCTGCCATTGGGCATCAGCTCGTACACAAGCAGGAGCTCCCCAACACCGTGGCACCAGCAGACGAGCTGCACGAGGTTACGATGCCTGAGCCGGCTTATGATCTTCACCTCGGAGATGTACTCCTTCTTCCCCTGCCTAGATCCCTTGGAAACCCTCTTGATGGCGACATGGAGGCGCAAGTCCTCCAAGAAACCTGTGTATACTGAACCAAAGCCTCCTTCTCCGAGCTTTTGGCTTTCCGAGAAACCGTTGGTGGCGTTGGCCAGGTCCTGGTAGCGAAATCGCCGAGGCCCTGTCCCATTCTTGAACTCTTCTTCCACGGCCTCGTCGTCGAAAAAGTCTGAGCTTTCCTCTGTCATCACTGTGGACCTTGATCTCATACGTCGGCGGCAGCACAAGGAGAGCACCCACACTGAGATGCTCAGGGTAACCAAAAGCATGACCATCCCAGCAGCCACAGCCAGGCCAGCGATCAGCGGCGTTCTGCTACTGCCCCTACTAGTAGATGTAGAAGGCATCGTCGATGGAGGTTGAGATGGTGGCTGTGCCTGCACGGGAACCGGCGGCGAAGGCAGAGGCGGCATGGTGACGTCGATCGGCCAAAGTGGCTGAAACTTGGTGTAGCAACTGAATCCCTTGATGTAACCGTATTCGCTATTGTTCATCCAGTCAGAGTCAGAGATGAACGCGACGTGGTCCATCAGGCATCTGGTGCACTCGCTGGGCGCCAAGTACCGGGCGCACTGCGCAAACCCGTACATGGTCACCTGTTCGGCGCCAAGCCCACCATACGTGTAGTTCTTGCTCCCGTTCCACAGCCGCAGGGGATGGTCGCCGGCCCTTGCCGCGAGCTGTCCCAGCAGTTGCGACCTAGCCTCTTGCATGCCGGACATGTTCATCCCCATGACGGGCGGCGATCTCCAGTCCATGTTGTACTCGGTATCGGCGGAGTAGGCGTCGAAGAAAGGTGCGGCCATGTATCGCAGGAGGCACCCGTCGTAGTTGATACTCGTGTTCCGAGCCCGGCTGTAGTAGCATCTCTCCGTGAGGTTGGCGAGGCCGCGAACGGCCATGCCGAGGCAGTCCACGCATTGTGTCGCGTTCCAGTCGGCGTAGCACATGATGAAGCCCCAAATTTGGTTGGGGGCCACGCCGATCGTACCATTGGAGGACCACCCGCCTCTAAGGGCCGTGGCGGACAGGCTGGCGACGAGCTCATTCAAGTTCTTCGCGTACTGGCTGCCGTCAGTGTAGTTGCCGTCGTTGGTCCAGCCGGTGCAGTCGAAGTTGGGTGCACTGCCCTGACTGACTGTCGTAAGGATGAGCGAGGTGGCAATAATGACAGCGAGGAGCAGGAGAAGGCGAGCTGAGGACACCAAGCCTGCGGACGACCATATCCATGGCGCCCTAGAGACGCCCATGGCACCGGCCGGCCTTGGAAATGAAAATGTACTGAGTTGTATAAAGGCTTCAGGCATGAGCTAACTGACCTGAAAAGCCATAGACGATCAAGGAGATGAGCACCGAAGCAACCGGCCGGGGACCTGGCTGACAGTTTGACACTTCTACTATGGATTATGGAATGAGCCCAAGGACGTGGTTGACGCTATGGATTATGGAATGAGTCCAAGGACGTGGTTGACGCCTTCTCTGGCCGGCCAGGAATCGGGGACAACGATGGCAGCGGAGAACGAGAGGACTCTAGCACCGGCAGGGGCGCAGATGACAACGGAAATGAAATAATCCACAGTTGTACTGATGAAGAAGCGTTGTTCATGTAATATATATATATTATCCCTCAATCAGGGATAAATCCCTGACCTGTCACGCCCTCTGTGACCGTAGCAGACACTGTCGTAGCTATGCAAACATCCTGTGCAAACAGCCACTACCGGAAACAGACACTCTGCCTGCCGAGCGCCTAGACCTTTGCCAAGGGGCTAAAGTCGGGCTCTTGCCGAGAGCCGACCGTCAGCAAAGATTCCCTTTGTCGAGGGTCTGGCCGTCAGCAAAAAAGGTCATCGGCAAAACCGATCCATTGTCGAGGGTCGGACGCTCGGCGAAAGATGGTCATCGGCAAGGACGGCATGCCAACGGCCATCACCTGCCGTCTTCTTAGCCGAGAGACTACAAGACGGCCCTCGACACAAAGATTTCTCTTTGCCGAGTGTCCGCCTTTGACCCTCGGTTTTTTTTTTTTTTTTTTTTTTTTTTTTTTTTTTTTGCTTCCAAATTTTTTCTCTGGGTACACCATTGTACCTTAAAGTACATATTAAAATTTGGTATATTTTTTTAATCTTAGCTATATTTAATAATTTTATTCATTTACTTGAAGTTTTTCAATAATTCAAACTTGAACTACAAGTGCATCGAATATTGAAATTAAGTAATTCAAAAATTCATATTCATAGTACTGAATGTGGTGAGGCCATATCCGAGTGAAACCTAGTGGTGGTGGTGGTGGTGGTGGCTGCGTGGTTGATGGTGGTGGCAGTGGTGTGGTCGTGGTGGTGTGGTTGTCGTTGTTGGTGGTGGTAGTGGTGGTGCGGTCGTGGTGGTGGCATGGAGGTACTAATAAGTAGAAGTCGTGCTACTACTTGTTTTTTTTTTTTTTTTGAGGGGCGTGCTGCTACTTGTGGGTTATCTTTTTATATTGTCTAACACGTTCCGCATCTTCTTACTTGTGCATCGTCAGTCGGCGGCGTCGAACGACCCTCATCTTCTCCTTGGCAACTCCCCAGGATGGCAAGCGGGGCCATCCCGACCTGGACCGTCGCCGTGAGCAGGTGGTGGCAGGTCAAGCACGAAGAACCACAGTCCGTGCGACCAAACTGCCCTGCTGTAGGCACAACCAGGAAGAAGTGATCGCAGCGTTATATATGCATATTAGTGTCACATATATGCATTGCAAATTAGTTCAAGTACGTTTTACGTACTTTAACTTCATTATAATAGGCTTATGGGAGCTTTCCCATAGGAAGCCTCGAGAGCCTAACAGTTGTGAATGGAGCACATAACGTCCTCTCAGAAATTCTAGACGAGATAGACAAATTAGTTAACCTTGTCACACTTTGTGTCAGTTATACCAGTTCTCACGATCATTCCTACTTCATCAATCGGGAACCTCTCGGCATCCTCCTCCTAAGTATATCAAGCCTTGTTATTCAAATTGATCATGTTAACTTCAATGGATGTGCAGCATATTGAGGCTTATAGTGATTCATTGCTAGTGGTGCAGCAAGTTAATGGAGAATTCCAATGTTTAGATGGATCACTTCGCTCTTGCCTTGATTATCTTATTTCTAAACTTGCTGTAGACATGAAAATCAAAAGGCTAATATGCTAGCTCAACAAGCATCTGGCTTTGACGTCGGTAGGCGTAATTTTCATATACAAGAAAAGCCGATGCATGAAGATATCAATTTTTGTTGTGCAGGAACAATGAATTGGTTCAACCGGCCATAATGATCGGATTAACCAATTCTTCTGAGGCATACGCCACTGATGATGTCCCAAATTGGTCTAGTTCAGATTCTAGTGATCTTAGTACCGATTTGGAGGATTAGAGGACTCCCTTAATAAATTTTCTGCAGGATCCTAATGCTAAAGTTGACAAGAACATCCGGCGGCTTGTGTTTATGTATACAATACAACATGATGAGCTATATAGAAGAATAGCCGATGGTTTGCTGCTTAAGTGTTTGGGATCCGATCAAGCAAGAGTTGCTATGGGAGAGGCCATGAAGGTGTTTGTGGTACGCATCAATCGGCTCCTAAGATGAAGTGGTTATTAAGAAGGGTTGTTTTTTATTGGCCTACTATGGTTGCCGATTGTTTCCGTTACTACAAAAGTTGCGAAGAGTGCCAACTGTTTGGAAATATTCAGATGGTGCCATCCTATTATGCAGCCATGGTCGTTCAGAGGTTGGGGGCTTGACTTCATTGGCCAAATACATCCCCCATCTTCAAAGGGATACATGTTCGTCTTGGTTGCTACAGATTATTTCACTAAGTGGTGCGAGGCGGTTCCTTTAAAGAACATGACACATACGGAGGTGATAGAGTTTATTACAGAACATATTATTCATAGATTCGGCATTCCCAATCATTGCATATTGATCAAGTGTCGAATCATATAGAATAAATATTGTTAATTCATCTCCATACTATGTTCAAGCTAATGACCAAGCTAAAGCTAGTAATAAGACCTTGATCAAGCTCATCAAGAAGAAGATTGAAGAGACTCCGAGGAGGTGGCATGAAGTCTTGTCAGAAGCTTTGTGGGCGTATCGCATATTAAAGCATGGTGCTACAAAAGTTACTCCTTTTGAATTAGTCTATGGTCAAGAAGCTATGTTGCCTGTTGAAGTGAATTTGAGTGCATTCAGATTTGCTAGACAAAATGACTTATCTACTATGGTGTACCATGATCTCATGATGGACAACATAGATGAAGTGACTGACAAGAGGTTGAAAGCTCCGAAGGAGATTGAAAAATACAAGATGCATGTCACAAGGGCCTACAATAAGAAGGTGAAAAGCAAGTCTTTCCAAGTAGGAGATTGGTGTGGAAAACCATACTCCCTATCGGATCGAAGAGCAATCAATTTGACAAGTGGTCTCCTAATTGGGAGGGTCCTTTAAGAATGATCACGATGATACACGAAAATTCTTGTGTGCTAGAGACAATGAAGAAGAAGCGTCTCGAAAAGGCAATCAACGGGAGGTATCTTAAAAAATACTTCCCAAGTGTTTGGCAAGAAGCCTAGTGCTCTTCCAAATAATGGCCGATACATGTATCGCCCTAAGAACAAAAATGGCCGATGTATACATCGCCCTTAGTCGTTGACCAGCCACTGTGATGGGTATCGTTGCTAGTCGATTTTCAGGTTCATCGACAAATTCACCTGAAAACAGGGGGCATGTGTTGACACTCAAAAATGTACAAAGAGGTCAACGCATCAGTGGAAGGCAAGACGGGCTAGTTTGGTGCCCAAAACAGGCGCGGGACGCGGCCTCTGCCAGCGCCGGATGCGGTCCAGAGTGGCTTGCAGGCGGCCCCGAGCGCCCGACGCACGGCCTGGGGAGCGCCGGGCGCGCCAACCGGGCGCCGGACGCTCCGCAGAGGTCCGAGGGCGGCCCAGGGCACCAGACGCGGCACGCGGGCGCGCGCACGCGGGGCTACACGCCGGACGCGGGGGCCGGACCCGCCCTGTGCGCGCCGAACGCTGCGCAGAGCGGTCAGCACGCGCGCCAGGTCGCCGGACGCACCCCGATTGCGTCGGACGCATCCGACCCGTGTCGGGCGCGACCGACTCCGATCCAAGTCGCGTTTTTTGGAAGATTTTTGTAACATCCACGATGTTAATCATGGTTTAGCTCTGCACATCACCAGCATAATCATATCATTTGCAGTGCATCACAGCTTGACATGCATTTCACCTTGATGCTTGATTATGCTTGAGCCGCTGAGCTTATGTTAAAGTAATACAAGTGCTTGATGATTGACCACTAAAATAATCTAGACCTGATTAGGACACCAAATGAACCTAGGGTTATGTTAACAACTTTGGTTAATCCTGCTTCCTTGTGTGTTAATCATGGTAGGCCTATAAGAGTGTCTGTTTTGACCGCTTCAAAAGAGTTAGATAGAAGCTTTGCATGGCGATGCGCCTTAAACCTTTTCTGAGTAGAATTTTATAAGGATCAAAAGTCCCAATACTCACTTTTCATGAAAATGAGTGCAAGATTTCCAAAACGGCGGAAAACGACTGATTCGGGGGCTGTTTTTCTATTTTAGGGAATTTAGAGGCTTTTTCATTTGGAATTTTATAACTCCAAATCTACTGGGAATCTGGGCAAACTCCTTTTAGATAAAATGATCTACTCTTCAAGGGGAATAACTTTCATGTAGAAAGTTTCTCCTAATTCGGCTTATTTTAGGAGATATAGCTCAATCAAATTTGTATTTCAGGTAGTGGAAATTCCATTTCAGTGACGGACGGTCAACAGCCGTCACGGAAAAGGCGAAGAGGAAAAACATCGCCCCGGCCATGACAGAGCTCGACCGCCGCGTGTCCCCCACGCGTCTACCACCTCCTGCCGCGTCTGGCCCTTGGCAATGAAGAGGGACACCGGTCCTCCTCCTCTCTCATTTCCACCCTCTCTCTCTCGCTCTGCTTCCTCCCGCGACCAAAGCCGGGCGCCGCCGCCATGGCCAAGCACCGGCCGCGGCTCGCGCCGCATCACCACCGCACCAGCCACCTGCCCAGCCTTCTTCCTCGCGCTCGCGTCGCCGCGCCGCTGTGCTTAGCCGCCCTCGCAGCGCCGCTCGCCGCCGCGGATGGAACGCCGCCGCCGCCTAAGCTCCGCCGAAGCACCAACCCGCCACCGCATCCTTGCCCCTTGAGCCTCCTCTGCCGCTGCAAGCACCACCATTAGTTTCGCCTCTCCACCGCGACCCTGGAGCGCGCATCCGCTCGCCGCCCACACCGCCCGAGCCCGCTGCCGCCGCAGCGCCGGTTAGCCGGGCCGCCGGCCGGCGTGGCGGGGCTGCCACGGGGCACCGCGAGGCGAGCCAAGGCCTCCGGCGTGTGCGGGGGTGCCCCCTGGGACCTCGCCGCCACTCGCCTGGGCCGGAGCACGCCCGCAGCGGCCGGAGCCGCGAGCTCCGGCGACCTCCCCTGTCTCTCTCCGCGCAAGGGCCTCGGGCTCAAATTTGACAGAGGTGAAGGACCTGTCTGCAAAAGAGCCAGGCACATCAGTTTCCAGATCCGGGCCTAGTTAATTTGTAGGAAGTACAGGGGCTTATCTGCAAATGGCTTGTCTCATTCGGATTTAGGAAAAAGGATTTCCAGATTTAGGTTTATTTCTTGCAAAATTCATATCTGGAGCTAGGAGTGTCCAAATGGAGTGATTCAAGTTGCATTATTTTTCTTATTAGATGAACTATGCTTGAAAAATATGAAATGCCATGTTTGAGATACTTTTATATTGAGTTTAGATTTAATTCTTGAAATGCTTGTAATCTTAGGAAATGCATAGTAATTCATAGGTTGCTCTGAAAAATGTGGTTCTTGTTTTGTTAGTTTTGTGTTGTCATGCTTTATCTATGATAATTATATCATGCATGCCTCCTGTGTAAGATTTTAAAGTTGTAGTTCAAGTGGTCTCCTTGCTTGTTTCTTGAGATAATTCATAAATGATATATAGAGGCCTAGTTTGGAGTTGATACTTTTTGTAGGCTTATTATATGCCAGTAGGTAGCTCCGTATATGATTGGTTTCATAGTTTGATCAAGTTGGTAGTGCAAAGTATTTTTAGGTTCACCTATTGGTGCTGCCATGTCATTTTTGTGTAGGACAGTAGGTTCATCCAAATGAGGTGAAATTTGGATGATGGGCTTGTATTGCCATGAGAATCCTACTGTAATTTTTTATAGGATTTTAGGATGTGTCTAGCTATGGGTTGCTGTTCAACCCATAGGTGGCTAAATTAGAGTCGATTCCTAGATGCCATGCCTAACCTAATGACAGGTTGGTTTTCTGGGGAACATGTCTTCATATAATAGGTAGCTGATTAGTTTAGTTGTCTACTGCCAAAATTTGGTGGTCATTGGATCAATAATCTAGGAGTTATGGCTGTTGCAATATGGTTGGAAGAATTGTTCCAATGCTGTTTTGACAGGACCCAGTCCTGATATTCTCTGTTTTAGGCCTAGTTAACTTGAGAATTAGTCTCTGATGTCTTGAGATGATTTATGGGCAATTTTATAAGCTTTCCAGATTGTCCTCTTTTGTGTCCATAGGATTTATAAATCTGCAGTTATGATTTAATTACTAAACTGTCAATTGTTGGTCTAAATGCTAGTAAAGCTTGATTGAGTGTTGCTTGTATATAGGGCTTAATGCTAATGGCTTTTATGGATCGTGCTATGTATGATTGATTGTTAATTAGTATGTCATGATGGTGGGGTTAGGATGAATGAATAAGTATAGGTCTTTGGCTTTACTGGCTTGTTTGCTAGTGATAAGTGTAGCCGATTGATTAAGATATTCACCTATGAGCATCTATCATCCTTGATAATGCATACACCGGCAATCACGTGCTCATACATATGCACATGCATCATTCCAGGATCGCGAGTAGAACATTCGTTGTGGAGTCGAGGATCCAGAAGGACAAGTCGCGAACGGAGATCCACACGAGAAGTGATCCAGCACCGGGAACCCGACATGGAATAGTCGAGTACCTGGGGCACTAACCTCGGTCTTCTAAATAAGGCAAGCCCCGGAGCATCCCTCCTAAGTTTTTCAAATGATTTACTTTGTGTCCTTTTATTCCTTATGATGCATTAAGTTTATAGGCATTGCTTGAAAACGTAGTTGCATCAGGACTACCTTGCCACAGAAATATCCTACTTTTACGTACAGATCGACTACATGCTTAGGCCTCGCTACCTAAACGGTAGAAGCCGGGTGATCGACTATCACTCGCGAGGTAGGTGTTACTACCCCCTTTGGATTGAGATTCGGTGAAATGTTGGTTATGAACATAACCATGTGGCCATGATAAATCACCTCTAATATACTATGGCACACGAGCGTCCTCGGATCATTTTGAACAGTGCCTCACATATAGCTGGAAGGGCGTGTAGTGCCCAACCGCGAAGCCTTGAATCTACTTGGGCCGGGTTTCAACTTCCAAGTATCCATGCCGGCGATGGGGGTGGAGTAAACAAGGGCCCGGTCGTGAGTCCTTAAGATGGGGCGGTGTCATTTGATGGGCACGCTTACCCGTTGCGGCCGGGAGTTTCCTTGGTCATGGTGGTGAGTTGTTGATCCCGCGTTTCCCGAGTAGATCGTGGTGACCTATACCTCACCTTAGCGGGTGAGTGCGGTTTGTGTGAGGAATACCCCGCCAGCTGGTTTGCAATCGATTATAATCGCCATCGGTCCTGGATAGCGACTAACTTGACTGAGCAGTTACGGTGCCGCAAATAAGATTTGAAATGCGAGTTGGTTATGTTCACACATGATGGTTTAATGATTACTCAATCAATGCGGTTATGATATAATGTTGATTGCTTTTACCTTAAAATGATGAAGTAGTATGCAGGTGCTAATGTAGTAATGGCAGGATCCAACTTAACCGGATAAGTTAGAGAGTCCTTTTGTCACTAAATGATTATTAATAAGCTCATCTTTTGGTAAATAAAAGGAGTCGGCTAACCCACTATAAAGCCTGGCATCCACCAAAGAGTCTTTATTTTCTTTTAGTCGGGTAAGTCTTGCCGAGTACAATGTACTCGGGTGCAATTCCCAATGTTGTTGTTGTAGGTTGGAGAATTACTACCGTGGTGACACGGTGGACTTATATCCCACTACGGGAGGATTAGACTTCGGGCAAGTCACTCTTTTACCTAATCTACATGCTGTTGATGGAGTCGACCCTGAGCCGGCGCTCGTATTTAAAAGTATAGGTGTGAGTGTATTATCAAAAGAGTTTTTCTTCTCGCTATTATTTCTATTTGGGTTGTAATAATCCTATGTGCGAAATGTAAATAAAACAGGTGAATGGGAACTGCTGAACTTTGGATTCAGGTTTGTTGTATAGTTGTTTGAAATCCTTCGAGGTTTCACGGACTACCGGGCTGGTTTGGTTGCTAAGTACTAATTGAGTTGTCACATCAGCTTGATTAGTACTTCGTAATTAAATTAGTTGGTCGGTTCTGTTACAGCGGTATCAGCTCCATGGTTCAGCATCTACCGTTCACTTGGGTGTTTCAAAACAAAAGAATTTGGTTTCACAAAACTATTTGCCAACTCATAGTTATATAGGTGTTGGAAAACCTATGTGTTCAAACTAAAGTGTGCCAGTGGTCGTATTCTATATGCCCAATTAAGGACTACTAGGTGGCTATCTAACAGGCTAACCATGGGTATTGCATCATATTTTCCTTTGTCGCGCTCATACACGACGGTTTTGTATGGGGGCCATTCACTTGAATGGTTATGTTTGGTTTCATATGCCTCTACGCCCAAGGTAAGTGTGAGTTGTGAGAGCATGATCGGATACACTGCCGATCTAGGAGAGTGCTTATATGACACCGGATTATTCACATGTTTTACACATGTTTATATGAAAGTGTCCCATGTGTGGGATGCCGTCTTCTGACGATGATTGGTTAGCGTGCACCTACATGCAGGGATATCGGGGATATGCCTGTGTGGAGGAGGGTGTTGAATAGGAGTTGTTTGTATTCGAAGTTTTGACCTTATTCTTAAGGTGCCGAGTTTTTACGTCGCCTGCATTCATATGGGATTTTGGGCTGAAATGGAATCTTCTGCAGGTACACTAACCACGCAAGTTCGTGTAGTTCGACTAGTTCCCACTATTTGAGAGCCGTATAGATGACGTATGTATGCCACCGCTTAAAACGCTAGAACTTTGTCGTTCCTAGTTGTGAGGACGTAAGGAACGTGCATGCATCATGTCATATGATCATCTCATGGGAACGACACTTTCTCTCTTTCCTTATAATTGAATACTTCTCTTTTTGATAAAAATTGACCACTGTAATCTTCGTCTCATGAGAGTCGTATTTCGGTTCTACAAGTGGCTCAAATGAAGTGCATCAAATCCGAGTCAATCAAGGCAAAAGTTTGGCAATAACAACCACTTGTCACCCGTGAGCCACTTGGTGCCAAGAAGTTTCTGAAGGTCTTGGAATGTGTCTCTTTTATGGCAAGTTCTGCATTCTGTGGGTTACCCCACGGGTAAAGAGCCTCGCTATCAGTGAAGCAAGGAATTGGAAAGTCAACATCCGAGTGTACTCTCTGTCGAAACTTTGATTTCCGCCAAGAGCAAAGATGCGTCACATTGGTGTGACCGCCACTTTATCGCTCGAGGCAGGAACCCTCAGGAAGGTGCGAATATAGTTGCTTGCAGGGCCCTGAGGGATTTGCTTAAGAGAGGTCCAGATGAAGTTGCTCATGCCACTGCAGGTGTGTTTCCTAAGGGCGACCCACACCAGCCGTGTGGCGCCCGATTAGTGAGACCGCACTTGTTGGTGGAATGGATGAGGCCGAGAATAGCAATGATTTTGCTAGCGGAGCGATGGTTGCCATGATGAAGAGCCGCTCTTGTTTAGAAAGTGCTTTGGAGTCTCTTAATCATGAGTCTGTTTATGTCATCACCGAGCAACAAGAAGTGAAGAAGGTAACCGAAGAGAATGTAAAGAGGGTAACCATATTGTTTGCGCAAATGACATTTTCCCAAGGGATAGGCTAGACAATGAAAGAGTGTCGCTATGCTCCGAAGTCTTTGTAGCGCATAGACAGTTTTGGATCTGTTTGCCCTACTTGGTCGAGGCAACAGGCCATGGAACAATTATGCGCCAACAAAATGCAGCCTGGACGAAGTATATCGCCTGAGAATGGGTGAATGCTGCTCTCAATACAGAAATCCAATGGGTTTATAACCAGCAATCCCCTACACTCCTCCCAAAAGTCCTAATCCGGAAGGTACTCAAGTTGTGCTCAACGTCGACAAGGTTGATGCTGGGAATACCGCGAGCACGGAAGACATGGACCATGCTTAAGTAGAGTAGGCTTAAGATTAAGCATCTCATGGGATAAGAGCCTCCTCGGTTGATATAGGTATCGACGTGCGATCCTATGGGATTGGTCCACTGATAATGTACCAATCAGAACTTGTGTTCATGACAAACCTAGACAATGTAGTGCACCTATCTCAAGTAGTAGGTTAGAACAAGTATGTTGGTCCGCTAGTTTTTTTTGGGTTTAAATTCCCAACATTGTTCCAGTGGTAATTCGAATCCATGCAAATCAAGATAGAGTAAGAACGTTTAGTATGTGCTGGTTGTCTCGAGAAAGGTGATTAGGGGGAATTCGATGTATACCTCTTTGGTCGAAGATGACACGTCAATACAGATGTCTTACGGTCATGTGTCTAGGTCTATTCTATTAAACAAGTATAGTCGTTAACTATCGCCTTCCAAGCAGCCGCCGATAACATGCGCAACCTGTGTTGTGTTTGTTTCGGTGACACTCTTGCCATTTCTGAGTTTTAGACTTCTTCGTTGTCCCTGACCTCATCGCGTGTGCATCGCTTAGTTGCACAAAAATGTTTAATTATACCTCTCAAAATCCAGTCTATGAAGTTACCCTATCGTCCACCGGTTAGTAGCGTTGCCCCGATCAAAGTTATTATAGTGCCGCGATGGAAGCTAGAACCACCTTGATAACCGGCCGGAACATGGTCGGATTTCTAGCAAAAGCGCTGGTATTATAATTCTTGATCGTGACCAATATTCCAATTTTGTCAAAACAATGTTCCTGTTGTGAAACCTTCTCTGGGGATAGACATTTAAATCCCATCCTACCAATGTAAGCCACATCACCTCAAATTCAGGTTATCCGAAGTTTAGTAACGTTGCGTTTACTAGCAAGGTTTAGCATTGCTGCTACGATAATGCTTTGTTGCTCGCAAGTTACCCACTACGACTAGAGCCTAAGTATGTATATTACACGCACGTTTGGATCCGGTTAGTGTATTTTTGATGACACGAATCCCAAAATTACAGATGTGTTAAGGAGTATGATAACCTCATACCCACTTGATACGATGGCTCGTCACTCTTTCGACAATAGGTAGTGACTCTCTGATTGTCCCGCAAGTAAACGAATATAATGTGCCTACCTTTGAGGTATGATTATCAGAGTAGCGCAGCGAAAATGAGTCACAACACGGTCAACTGTTGCTATAAATAGTTCGTACGTTGTTAACTAGCTTTGACCATGGGGAGAATTACTCTGCCTACGTCAACGCTTCCCGGTAAACCTGTTACCAGGGGAGATGATACGTTAGGCATGAGACATCCCTAAGTATGCGACGTGTTGAACCTATCTAGTTCTCCATTCATGCTATACTATAACCCTGTAGTTATACTCGATTACCCCACTTTTGTCTTGCACGCAATCTATATTCGTGCAGGCACCCATCCTATTGTGAGATAGCATCTCGAAAGTAAGGATCTGTAGTGGCGTCTTGATTAATGACTGATGGTGCCGCGACGAAACCGAGAGCACCCTGTGGATGCACACACATGGTAGTGCTGCTCGGCACGCGCAGGTATCATGGTTGTTGATCTGGATACATTATAGAGATTACCTCGAGGTGCTGTTTTACGTGACCCTACTTAAAAATTCTATGAAGTTTTCCCACTTGTAGTAAGACGAAAGAGTGCTCGATTTGAGCAAACTGCTAACCATTCTTTGCTAGACCGCAAAGGATAGTAACCCGGGAACTCTAATGTGAGATTCCCGAAAGGTCGAAATATCTCGTTTTGAACGTGTGTTCCCCTCTTTGTGGTATTTGTAGGGATATACCTTGTTCGTGTTGGATGAGTTCGGACGAACCTCGAGCTGAGTGACGCCTATGTCGGCATTAATTGTGACCATTGTGAAGCTTTTAATGTTGAAAGGCAACCTATCGGTGAATTAATGAGAGGCCGTTTTCTAGCCCGAACGTAGATAGATAACTAACCAAACAGGTGGAGTGTCTCGTGAATGTTGAAAACAGACATGGTAGATCTGTCTATCGAGTAGACCATAATGCGAAACCAGTCTTGCTAACCTTCGAGATGAAACTACCTATCAGATAGACGCTAAGTTCCGTAGTAAGTCTGTCGTCCATCAAATGAAATCCCAGCTTTTGGCGATCTTTCATAAGATGAACAACCACGCGTCTGCGCTGAGAGCTTTGAAAGCCAAAGTACGGGTAGTAATGGTTGAGCTCTTGATTACGTCTAGCGATCCCTTTTGTTGCTGTTGGGATCACTCCTGCCGACACAAGCGTCAGAGTAGTTGGAGCAGTCAGCATGAGATTGAAGGGATATAAGATTTTGCCGATCGTTGAAATGAATCCTTACTCCATCATATTCCTTATCGAGAAGAAAGAGTTCTTTTAAGGGGGTTAGGCCCTCTAATGTCCTATAAGGTACTCTTACCTTACGGGAATCAATGGAGGAGATTCATCGGACAAAGCCTTTATTGAGCCAGTCTCGAGAGATAGTTGACATATGCCACGTTTTAGGCATCCATCTTGTGGTGTTCAACTATTAACACGTCCATCTGCTAGGAGCTAATGGGTCCTGCTGTTAAGACAAGGTCTCTACGCGAATTTGGAGGCTTGTGGTATTATTGGATTTGCACCTGATTGAGGATCAGGTAGTCAGTACGCCAGAATCCGTCATGCATTGAGTATGCAAGGATGAGTGGTTTGATACGACCTTGGGTTCATCAGTATGCGCCTTACGTGTCGTCCAAGCATTGTCGGGACATGAAATATGGCTTAATACTGTTACCTTTTGAGTAAGACTTGGCACGGGCATGGTTGGAAAAGTACCTTTGGTATATCAAAGGTAGTGGATCTCTAACCCGAGAGCACATGTCCTATGCAAGAAAGGAGTACCTCAGATGCTTGCAACAGATCCACTTTGCTTGTTGGACCCGCTACGTAAAGAAAAGTTTGGCGGTTTTCTCGATAAGAAGTTCTTTACCTAGGAATTTTGATTTCTACATGAGAAGGGTTGGATATCTTTGACCTAAGAACTTTGACTTCTACATGTACAAGTTGAAATTTCCCGGCCCAGTTGGTTCATATTGGCATTTTGTAGCCGTGTTCCTATGAAGGGTTGTGCCAATATCGAGGTTGTGCTAACAAAATCCTATGCTTTGCCATCCCCGAAGTGAGTCACGTGGTTTCCGTTTTGCGGAATCTACGCTCTCGCTTCTTAATGGTAAACACTATGGATTTGTGAAGCACCTTTTGATGTATTTGATGATGCGAATAGCAGATTTCCTCTCAAGTAACCCTCGACCTTTTCCAGGGGTAGTTAATTGGTCATGTTGTATGATGACCTACCCTATTGGTATATAGTCTCGGGTTCTATGTGCATGCTTATCATACTATTCCTTGTCATCTTCATACTTAAGATTGACATAGTAATGGTAGCATCCTCATAGTAGAGGGCATGTCAGTTACCAGTTATGCTTGAAGATACTCGCTTGGGAGTGAGTATGGATTAACTGACGAGTCAAAGCTGAAAATAGATGATTTTATTCATTTGGCAATCCTTGTCAATAAAGCTCCGTATCCACCACCTGCCCCGCAAGTTCGGTATTGTGCAAAGAATGAATCAACTGGTGTGGTAATTTGGATTCCATCAAGGTTGCCTATGTTGGTATACCTTTCGAGCGGAATGTGACCTTGTCGGGTCTCCAATGTCATAACCAGAGCAAACTGGCTTATCGTTGATGAAACTATTTCATGTCTTTGGAACACGATGTTGGAGCCGGTAGGGTATACCGGGAGATGCATTGGATATTGGGCATTGAGGTCATGTAACTTGGAATTGAGTCACTTGGCTGTGACAAGTAATATGAAGTTTCTGGATAAACGTGATGGCAGTGGTAAAGCATGAAAGTTCGTTATGTGAGGTATCGTTTTTCGAAAACTAATCTACTTCCACCAAATCTCGGGACGAGATTTCTTTTAAGGGGGTTAGGCTGTAACATCCACGATGTTAATCATGGTTTAGCTCTGCACATCACCAGCATAATCATATCATTTGCAGTGCATCACAGCTTGACATGCATTTCACCTTGATGCTTGATTATGCTTGAGCCGCTGAGCTTATGTTAAAGTAATACAAGTGCTTGATGATTGACCACTAAAATAATCTAGACCTGATTAGGACACCAAATGAACCTAGGGTTATGTTAACAACTTTGGTTAATCCTGCTTCCTTGTGTGTTAATCATGGTAGGCCTATAAGAGTGTCTGTTTTGACCGCTTCAAAAGAGTTAGATAGAAGCTTTGCATGGTGATGCGCCTTAAACCTTTTCTGAGTAGAATTTTATAAGGATCAAAAGTCCCAATACTCACTTTTCATGAAAATGAGTGCAAGATTTCCAAAACGGCGGAAAACGACTGATTCGGGGGCTGTTTTTCTATTTTAGGGAATTTAGAGGCTTTTTCATTTGGAATTTTATAACTCCAAATCTACTGGGAATCTGGGCAAACTCCTTTTAGATAAAATGATCTACTCTTCAAGGGGAATAACTTTCATGTAGAAAGTTTCTCCTAATTCGGCTTATTTTAGGAGATATAGCTCAATCAAATTTGTATTTCAGGTAGTGGAAATTCCATTTCAGTGACGGACGGTCAACAGCCGTCACGGAAAAGGCGAAGAGGAAAAACATCGCCCCGGCCATGACAGAGCTCGACCGCCGCGTGTCCCCCACGCGTCTACCACCTCCTGCCGCATCTGGCCCTTGGCAATGAAGAGGGACACCGGTCCTCCTCCTCCTCTCTCATTTCCACCCTCTCTCTCTCGCTCCTTCCTCCCGCGACCAAAGCGGCGGCGCCGCCGCCATGGCCAAGCACCGGCGCGCCGCTCGCGCCGCATCACCACCGCACCAGCCACCTGCCCCGCCCTTCTTCCTCGCGCTCGCGTCGCCGCGCCCGTGCTTAGCCGCCCTCCGCGCGCCCGTCTCGCCGCCGCGGATGGAACGCCGCCGCCGCCTAAGCTCCGCCGAAGCACCAACCCGCCACCGCATCCTTGCCCCTTGAGCCTCCTCTGCCGCTGCAAGCACCACCATTAGTTTCGCCTCTCCACCGCGACCACCTTCGGAGCGCGCATCCGCTTCGCCGCCCACACCGCCCGAGCCGCGCCGCCGCGCAGCCGCGGTTAGCCGGGCCGCCGGCCGGCGTGGCGGGGCTGCCCGGGGCACCGCGAGGCGAGCCAAGGCCTCCGGCGTGTGCGGGGTGCCCCCCGGGACCTCGCCGCCACTCGCCCGGGCGGAGCACGCCGCGCGGCCGGAGCCGCGAGCCCGGCGACCTCCCCGTCTCTCTCCGCGCAAGGGCCTCGGGCTCAAATTTGACAGGTGAAGGACCCGTCTCGCAAAAGAGCCGGAGGCACATCGGTTTCCAGATCCGGGCCTAGTTAATTTGTAGGAAGTACAGGGGCTTATCTGCAAATGGCTTGTCTCATTCGGATTTAGGAAAAGGATTTCCGATTTAGGTTTATTTCTTGCAAAATTCATATCTTGGAGCTAGGAGTGTCCAAATGGAGTGATTCAAGTTGCATTATTTTTCTTATTAGATGAACTATGCTTGAAAAATATGAAATGCCATGTTTGAGATACTTTTATATTGAGTTTAGATTTAATTCTTGAAATGCTTGTAATCTTAGGAAATGCATAGTAATTCATAGGTTGCTCTGAAAAATGTGGTTCTTGTTTTGTTAGTTTTGTGTTGTCATGCTTTATCTATGATAATTATATCATGCATGCCTCCTGTGTAAGATTTTAAAGTTGTAGTTCAAGTGGTCTCCTTGCTTGTTTCTTGAGATAATTCATAAATGATATATAGAGGCCTAGTTTGGAGTTGATACTTTTTGTAGGCTTATTATATGCCAGTAGGTAGCTCCGTATATGATTGGTTTCATAGTTTGATCAAGTTGGTAGTGCAAAGTATTTTTAGGTTCACCTATTGGTGCTGCCATGTCATTTTTGTGTAGGACAGTAGGTTCATCCAAATGAGGTGAAATTTGGATGATGGGCTTGTATTGCCATGAGAATCCTACTGTAATTTTTTATAGGATTTTAGGATGTGTCTAGCTATGGGTTGCTGTTCAACCCATAGGTGGCTAAATTAGAGTCGATTCCTAGATGCCATGCCTAACCTAATGACAGGTTGGTTTTCTGGGGAACATGTCTTCATATGATAGGTAGCTGATTAGTTTAGTTGTCTACTGCCAAAATTTGGTGGTCATTGGATCAATAATCTAGGAGTTATGGCTGTTGCAATATGGTTGGAAGAATTGTTCCAATGCTGTTTTGACAGGACCCAGTCCTGATATTCTCTGTTTTAGGCCTAGTTAACTTGAGAATTAGTCTCTGATGTCTTGAGATGATTTATGGGCAATTTTATAAGCTTTCCAGATTGTCCTCTTTTGTGTCCATAGGATTTATAAATCTGCAGTTATGATTTAATTACTAAACTGTCAATTGTAGGTCTAAATGCTAGTAAAGCTTGATTGAGTGTTGCTTGTATATAGGGCTTAATGCTAATGGCTTTTATGGATCGTGCTATGTATGATTGATTGTTAATTAGTATGTCATGATGGTGGGGTTAGGATGAATGAATAAGTATAGGTCTTTGGCTTTACTGGCTTGTTTGCTAGTGATAAGTGTAGCCGATTGATTAAGATATTCACCTATGAGCATCTATCATCCTTGATCATGCATACACCGGCAATCACGTGCTCATACATATGCACATGCATCATTCCAGGATCGCGAGTAGAACATTCGTTGTGGAGTCGAGGATCCAGAAGGACAAGTCGCGAACGGAGATCCACACGAGAAGTGATCCAAAGACCGGAACCCGACATGGAATAGTCGAGTACCCGGGGCACTAACCTCGGTCTTCTAAATAAGGCAAGCCCCGGAGCATCCCTCCTAAGTTTTTCAAATGATTTACTTTGTGTCCTTTTATTCCTTATGATGCATTAAGTTTATAGGCATTGCTTGAAAACGTAGTTGCATCGGACTACCTTGCCACGTAAATATCCTACTTTTACGTACGGGATCGACTACATGCTTAGGCCTGCTACCTAAACGGTAGAAGCCGGGTGATCGACTATCACTCGCGAGGTAGGTGTTACTACCCCCTTTGGATTGAGATTCGGTGAAATGTTGGTTATGAACATAACCATGTGGCCATGATAAATCACCTCTAATATACTATGGCACACGAGCATCCTCGGATCATTTTGAACAGTGCCTCACATATAGCTGGAAGGGCGTGTAGTGCCCAACCGCGAAGCCTTGAATCTACTTGGGCCGGGTTTCAACTTCTAGGTATCCATGCCGGCGATGGGGGTGGAGTAAACAAGGGCCCGGTCGTGAGTCCTTAAGATGGGGCGGTGTCATTTGATGGGCACGCTTACCTGTTGGCAGCCGGGAGTTTCCTTGGTCATGGTGGTGAGTTGTTGATCCCGCGTTTCCCGAGTAGATCGTGGTGACCTATACCTCACCTTAGCGGGTGAGTGCGGTTTGTGTGAGGAATACCCCGCCACTGGTTTGCAATCGATTATAATCGCCATCGGTCCCGGATAGCGACTAACTTGACCGAGCAAGATTCGGTGCCGCAAATAAGATTTGAAATGCGAGTTGGTTATGTTCACACATGATGGTTTAATGATTACTCAATCAATGCGGTTATGATATAATGTTGATTGCTTTTACCTTAAAATGATGAAGTAGTATGCAGGTGCTAATGTAGTAATGGCAGGATCCAACTTAACCGGATAAGTTAGAGAGTCCTTTTGTCACTAAATGATTATTAATAAGCTCATCTTTTGGCAAATAAAAGGAGTCGGCTAACCCACTATAAAGCCTGGCATCCACCAAAGAGTCTTTATTTTCTTTTAGTCGGGTAAGTCTTGCTGAGTACAATGTACTCAGGGTGCAATTCCCAATGTTGTTGTTGTAGGTTGGAGAATTACTACCGTGGTGACACGGTGGACTTATATCCCACTACGGGAGGATTAGACTTCGGGCAAGTCACTCTTTTACCTAATCTACATGCTGTTGATGTAGTCGACCCTGAGCTGGCGCTGTATTTAAAAGTATAGGTGTGAGTGTATTATCAAAAGAGTTTTTCTTCTGCTATTATTTCTATTTGGGTTGTAATAATCCTATGTGCGAAATGTAAATAAAACAGGTGAATGGGAACTGCTGAACTTTGGATTCAGGTTTGTTGTATAGTTGTTTGAAATCCTTCGAGGTTTCACGGACTACCGGGCTGGTTTGGTTGCTAAGTACTAATTGAGTTGTCACATCAGCTTGATTAGTACTTCGTAATTAAATTAGTTGGTCGGTTCTGTTACAATTTTGGTATGGAAACTTGTCGTACGAGTTTTGGAGATGTTTCCTACCGGGATAAAACCACCCCCCTCTCTATATATGAGAGGATCACGGCCGATTGATCCCATCCAATCAATCGTCAAAAACACAACACGATCAATCTATCTTCTTCTACCTCTAACCCTAATTTCTGCCTCAACCCTTCTACTTGATGTCCAGTGTCTCTCTCCGCGAGTTTCCCGGCGATCCTAGGCGTCATCCGCTGGTTCCTAGGAGATCCCCTACGTACCTCCTCCCGATGGGTCTTCCCGGAGGTGGTTCTAGGGTTTTCACGGCCGTCGACGAGCTCTTCATCGGCTTATCGATCTCTAGATTGGTTTGCCGGTTACATTACGTTGCCGCTGCATTGCAGGTCGCTTCGAGCTACCTCTAGGGCGTCCAAAGCCCACCTACCTGGTGTGTTGATCCGATCCGGCGTATTCCGGCGTCAACACCAGCCCACCGAGGAGTCCACTGAAGCCAGGGGTTACAGCAGGGGTAGGGCTCCGGCCCGCCGCCTCCGTTCTCCATGCTCAAATATCACGGCCGTCACGCTGGCCGCTGCTCCCCTCCACCGATTTGGCCTCATTTGAGGTATTTTTTTTCATTTTCAAATCACAACCGAGCGGAGGACAGCGAGCATGCCGACGACGATGGCGCCGTAGAGACGCCCATCCCTGCCTGTTTCAAGTTCTGACGCCGTAAGGTTAATTGTATATGCCATGGCACCGTCCGGCCTAGGAAATGAAAATGCATGTACGTATGGAACTGTATAAGGGCATCACCCATGAGTTAACTAACCTGAAAAGCCATGGACGATCAAGGATCCGCACCCAATTAAGCAACCGACCCAATTAAGAACGGGGGACCTGTCACCCGAGGGCCGAGGTTGGTTGACACTTCTATTACTATCATGGATTATGGAATGAGTCCAAGGCAATGACCTGGTTGGTGCTTCTGGACGGCCAGGAATCGGGGACAACGATGTCAGCGGAGAACGAGAGGACTCTGGCTCCATCAGGGTGGGAAGATGACAATTAGCTAGAATGGGAAAATTCACAGTTGTCTATATAATAATTACCGATGCGGCAAGGTTAACTAACATGATAACGGTTTTGACCAGTCAACATATGACGTGGCAATTGGTCAACATATGAAAAATGACATTTTTTTTCCCCACTCACATGTTTGCTGAGAAATCCTTCTATCGATTAAGAACACAAGCACAATATTGAGCATAAAGAGATAGAAGAAATAGACGAATCTCCCCTGAGTTTCATCGATTTCCAATTTGCTTTTTCTAGATCTTGTAATAGACTTGCCCATGATTGTGCTAAGTTGTTCTCTCGTAATAACTAGAGGAGGGACATTTTTTGCGATCACGACCAACTCTGCACGCGTTTTTCATTAAGCAGAATAGAGTCCAATCCCAAATAAACAAGGCACAGTAACCAAAGTTACCATACCGCCCTCACCCCTCGGCACTCAAGAAACAAAAGATTACATGGCGAACAAATTGGCTACTGGCGCGCTGCAGACGCGGCTAACAGGAATCTTCCTCCTCAAGCCCATCAAGCTCGAGCTCAACGAGGCTGAAGTCGATGTTGCCACACAACACTCTCTGGAGAACCTCCTTCTTCCTGTCGGTCATGTTGTCGCGAAGGGCTGCCCTGAACTTCGCCTTGACGTCTACATCAGGAGCGTTCTCCTCCACCGCAATGTGCCCAACTTCTTGAGGAAGACATTCTGCGCTCGTGTAGTGGCATCAGCCGCCCTTGGCTTAGCCGCGAGCCTGCCACTTCTCCTCAGGGTACCCACCGAGACCGGCGTTCGTGACCTCCATAAGCATGGCTTCTTGAGCAGCGGCGTCCGCAAGGGCAGACACAATGCCGCCTGGACTGCCACATGGACAGGAAGCTGCGAAGGGACCGGCGGGGGCACCTGGAACAGAGAAGAAGACGTGGCCGGTGCAGCGGCGTCCACCAACTCCGGGTGTGACGGGGTACATGACGGCGGCTGTGCAGCGAGCACCCCCGTCTCGTCCCCTGCCGGAGCCAACTCCAAAGCAGTCTGGCTCAACTCCACCTCAAACTCTTCCTGAATCGAACGACCTCCAACGACAGCCGGAGAACGCATGGGCGCGTCCCCGTCCTCGGACGCCTGAGCTGGGGCTAACTGGTCCTGGTCGGACGAGAAGGCCTCCACACCCGCTGCCCCACCGACCGGAGCCGCCTCTCCACCCGACGCCATCGGTTCCACCGGTAGCGGCAGAGCGGGCTGGTCGGGGCATACGGTGGGGCGCGGCATGGCCGGTGCGTCGTCCTCCGTGATCAGGTCCGGAGGTGCGTCGTCGCCGTTGCGCGACGTCAAGCCAGGAACACTGTCGAAGGGCATTTCCTGGCTCAACGACGTCAACCCCACCTCCGCTGACACGGGATTGAAGTCCCAAGCCCCTCGGTAGGCACAGGCTCCTAGAACCCAGTCTGTGCTTGCACTCCTCCCTGCACAGAATTGCAAGAAGCGCCTCCGTGTCGTGCGGCACCAAGAGAGACACCCAGCATGAAAGCGAGCGCAATAAGAGTTAGGGGAAAACCTCACCAGGTGCCTGGGAAAACATGGCGCTGGCCTTGACGACAGCAGGAGACTCCACCCTGGGATGGAGGTCGTCCACTGGAGGTGGAGAAGGCGGTTGCGGCGGCGGCGGCGACGGCGGCGAGGACGGCTTGGACGTCCGTTGGAAACAACGGCGGCGGCGGCGAGGTGGGACACAAGCATTGGCTGGCGCCCGGCCCTGGCTATGCGTCGTCGAAGGTCCAGGCACACCAGGCGAAGCGCGACCCCTCGTGCAACCCCTGGCCCGATGGCCAGCGCGTCGGCAACGAAGGCAGTGCGACGAGGAACGACACTGAGCAGCGACATGCACGCGGTCGAGACAGTTGAAGTAGAGGTCCTCAAACCCCCGTGGGACCGGACGTCGCCGTGCGGGCGCCGAACCCCCTGGCCGGCCAGCGCGCCATCCAGCACCGGCCGATGCAGGCTGGGCAGCCCCCCGTAGCGGTCGCTGGGGAAGCACCTACTGCCAGCCATCGGCATCCGGCGCCGTAGCGCGACGACAGGGGCCAAGTCGTAGATGTAATGGGCGGCGTTCCGGGGGAGGAGGCAACGGCCGCCGGGCCGCGCGGTTTGGTCCCCAAACGCCCGTCGAGGGTGCGCAGCCGAGGCTGCGGGACGGAGCCGAGCCGCAGGTGGGCCGCCCGCTGCCCAAAAACCGGCAGCTCCGTGGCGACAGGAGCGGGAGCCCTCCGGCGACGCTTCCGCTGCCGGCGTCGGCGACAAGGTCGGCCGTTGGAGGAAGCCACAGTCCCGGAGGAGGGGCGGGAGCCCCCGCCACCATGCAGCCGGCCGCCGGCGGCTTGGCCCGGCTGCCGGACGGAGTGGAAGCGTGCGAGGGGAGGCCGCCGGCCCTGGTCGCGGGGGGCACGTGCGGGCGGCTGCGTGGCCCCTTCCTGTCATCGGCCGAGGCGCCCTGCGCCTCAAGGCCGGCCGGGGAGGGGTCCATTGGCCCGGCGGCGGCGGAACTGGCCGGGCCAACCCAAGCCGAGGTTCCGACCTCAAGGCTAGGGGTGACCGACTGCCTGGCAGAGATGAGGGAGCAGCGGGTGTGGAGGAAGGAGGACGCCAGCGGCAGCTCGTCCTCGTCGTCAGAGGCGTGGGCGACGAGCACATCATCCCACCTCTGGGCCTTGGACCGGCCTGTGGAAGCGGGGTAGAAGGGGGTGGCGGCCGGCGAGAGCACCTTACCTCGGGTACCGGCGGCGGGGGAGGGCGCTGAGGTGGCAACTTTAGCCTGGGTGGCCGGCGGCTGGCTCGGGGGGGTGGCCGGCGGCGGTGCTGGGGTCGGGAGCGGGGGGAGGCGCTGTGGGTTGCTCCATCCTTTCCGGAATTAAAGGGAAGCAAACAGGGGATGAGAGCCGGAGAGAAGCGATGGAGGGGGTTCGGGAGAGGATGGGGAAGACGATGGCCAGCCCGATCTAGTCCGGGGAGGCCGGACGGCCGGCCATCACCGGCGGCGGCGGCGGCGGCGTGCGGGTCGCGGTCGCCCGCTCCCGACTCGCAACTGTTCGAATTCTAAATCCGCCTGGAGGAGCGACATGAACCTCCACCATATGTGAGATCGTGGATGCTAAATGTAATCAATGAATGAAGCTTCGACTTGGATGTAAAATAAAAAACATAAGGAGATTGAAGAAATATACGAATCTTCCACGTGACTCAAAGTCCATTCAAAGTGCTCGCTATCCTGAGGTTGGAGGATTTTAATAGGCAAAACATTGTTCCACAACTTGCTCAGATTGGAGAGCAATACGGTTACCCAAAGTTTTTTGGAGACCGCTCAGGCCTCAATTAACATATCCAAAATGGAAATCTTCTATATGAGGTTGGAGAGCAATACGGTCACCCAGCTTCTTTAAAACTTCCCCAAAAATATTTGCACTTCTCCAGGCAAGTAACTTAGGCCTCCCTCTCCATGCGAGAAAGCTACGAAAAATTGATGTTCAGCCTTTGTTAGATAAAATTGGGGCTAGGTTGCCTAGGTGGAAATGGCGGTTTCTTTCCTCAGTGGGGAGGGAAACCTTGGTGAAAACTGTGGCCCGCTCGCCGGTGCGCGCGCGCGGCTGCGGCTGCACGCGGTGCCGTCGAGCGGCTCCTGGCCGGCTCCTTCATGACGGCACGCGCAGCAGCGGCGTGATGCGGCGGTCAACGACGGCGTCGCAGGCGTGGCCCAAGCGAAGGCAGCTCGCGCGGCCGGGGCGTGATGGCGGTGTGGCGGCGACGTGCGAGCCCATGGCGTGATGGCGGCGCGGCGCGCGCTCCCTGGTGGCACCGCCGTGCCAGAGCATGACGGCAACGGCGAACCAAATACGGTGAGTCATCCGCTTCTTCGATCCAGTGAGTTTAGGGTTATTTTGGGGAAATTGTGACCTAGGGTTTCGGGAATTTGGGGATTTCATCGCGATTTAACTTGATTCGCTGATTCCCTCCTCCTAATTGCTTGATCCGAAACCCTAGCCCCAGTTTTCATTAAATTAACAGTAAATTAACATAATTTGGGGAGAAAATTAACCCTAAACTGTGACTAATCCGACAAACAGTAGCATAAACATCATGACAGAGTAAATTGACCCTAATCAGGATTCAATTAGATGTACCCTTGCACGGCAATCAAAGACCAGAGACATAAACATAATCATATAAGGCCTAATCATGCATACTAATGGGTGATCATTATTAATAGTAAACGATTAGGGCAAGAAGGATCAAAAACCGACCTCTAAACATCAAAACCGAGGCAGATCCTATAGTGATGGATCAAAGACTAGACTAACCTGGAGCTCGATGCCAATTGTAAGATCGAAGATCAAAACAGTAATGATCTAGCCTAGTCAAATAACCACATCACATCATCATGGATCATGGAACATACCTTTGGATGAGTCCGCCATCGGTGGGATGTCGCAGTGAGATCGAGGTTGTCGTCGAGGAGGGAGAGGCGAGGCGGCGGCCTTCGGGTCGATCCAGCGCCTCTTAGGATCGGGAGTTGAAAGTGTCGGAGTGGAGAACTATCTCAGTTGTGCGTTGGCCAAAAGAGAAGCCGGACCACTCCTTTTAATATGGCGCTGTTCGACTCGGGGCCGCAACCATTGGTTGGCGGAGGCGCTACCGATCGTTGCGCATGGAGGAGCTGCATGCTTAGGATGCTTAGGAAATGCATGCTCTCCTTGACTCGGTTTCTCAAGTGGTGTGGACGTTGGTCCATTCCCAAAATAGCCGAGATCACTTATTCCAACATTCTCCCCTTTGATCGAAAGGCTTAATCATCATAAGTCCACACTTAGCAGAATAATGCACTGAAATAATGTGATACAGCAGTTAGAAAAAATACTACTGCAACACAGGCATCGACAAGTGCACTATACTACTTAGATAGGATAAAACTTAGACATAATGGGAGTTGGTTGTGTTATGGCCCTTATCCAGAATCAGAGGCTTTCCATTAAACCCATGCCGGCAACATGTTCATGAAAAACTTTGGGTGGTAAGCCTTTTGTTAGGGGATCCGCTAACATAACTGTCGTACTAATGTGCACTACATTGATAGTTTGATCCTGGACTCTATCTCTCACAACAAAATACTTAAGGTCAGTGTGTTTGGCAGCAGCACTTGACTTGTTGTTATTCGAGATTTCCACTGCAGCTTTATTATCGCAGTGTAACGTAATTGGTTTCGAAATGCTGTCAACCACTTTAAGACCGGGGATAAAATTCTTTAACCATACGGCTTGACCAACAGCTTCATAACATGCAATGAATTCCGCATGCATAGTTGATCCTGTTGCTATGGACTGCTTACAGCTTTTCCACGAAATCGCTCCTCCTGCTAGTGTGAAGACATATCCTGATGTAGATCTCCTATCATCAACACAGCCAGCGAGATCGGAGTCTGAGTAACCAATAACTTCAAGGTTATCAGATCTCTTATACGTGAGTAAATAATGCTTAGTCCCTTGCAAGTAACGTAAAACTTTCTTAACAACCCTCCAAAGGGTCCATTCTTGGATTTGACTCGAAATCTGCCAAGCATCCCGGTTATAAAGTCTAAGTCGGGCGTGTGCACACTTGTGCATACATTAGACTTATGACAATGAGAAGAATAAGGAATTAACTTCATCTCGATCGATTGTACCTTATTTTTGGGACACCGATAGTCACCAAACTTATCGCCCTTCACAACAACGATCGTAGATGCACAGCTTACTCATGTTATATCTCTCAAGCATTTTCTTAATGTACGGAGTTTGAGACAAACCCAACACACCTTTGGACCTATCTCGGGATATCTCAATGCCCAGAATATAAGAGGCTTCACCGAGATCTTTCATATCAAAGATAGATGAGAGGAACCCCTTAGTTTCTTGCAGCATGTTCTTATCACTGCTTGCTAATAGGATATCATCCACATAAAGAACGAGGATAGTAAAATTGCTCCCCTTGATCTTAATATATATGCAATTATCCCTTCTATTTTCAGTAAAACCAAATGTTCGAATCACCTTATCAAATTTAAGGTACCACTGTCTAGACGCTTATTTAAGTCCATAAATGGACTTCTTTAGCTTGCAACACATATGTTCCTTGCCTTTCATGGCGAAACCTTCCGGTTGAGCCATGTATACATTCTCATGCAAGTCACCATTAAGGAATGCGCCTTAACATCCATCTCGATGTAGCTCTAAATCAAAATGAGCAACAAGCGCCATGACAATTCTAAGTGAATCCTTTGATGAGACAGAGAGAAAGTTTCATTATAATCAACTCCTTCTACTTGCGTATAGCCTTTTGCTACAAGCCTTGCCTTGAACCTTTCCACCTTCCCTTTGGAATCATATTTAGTTTTGTAGACCCATTTACTGCCTACTGGTTTGACCCCATCAGGAATTTCTACTAAGTCCCAGACTTTATTAGAGCTCATAGATCTTAGTTCATCCTCCATGGCTTCCAACCATTTAGGTGAATTTTGGCTCATCATGGCCTCTTTATATGTTTGGGGATCATCTGCCAATCCTATGTCGTTAACATCTTCATACATGTATACAACTAGTCATTCGGAATGGCACATTTTGTTTGCTGTTGTGACCTTCTAAGAGGTTCTTCATTTATCACAGGGGCTTGATCAGCTTGTACAGGCTCTTCATCATTAGCTGCCTGATCATTAGGTGCTGAGTTATCTATCCCAACATTTTCAAGTGGGTGTTCACTCTCAAAATCTTCTGCCGCAGGTGCAGCACTAGAGTCCTTAGCTGAATGTGGAGCTAAGTTTTCAGCTGGAGGTATAACAGTTTCAGGCATAGAAACAAAATTCTCTTGGAATGTCGGTAATGGTGCATTATCCGGTATTTCCTCAAGATCAATGTTCCTAGGCTCAAAACTCCCACTTAAGCCATCATGTTCTAAGAATATTGCATGTCTAGTTTCGCAAATTTTGTGGTACGATCCGGACAATAAAAGCGATACCCCTTAGACTTATCGGGATACCCTATGAAATGGCAACTTATTGTCTTAGAATCTAGTTTCCCAATATGTGGATTAAATAACTTAGCCTCAAACCGCACAACCCCATACACGCAAGTAATTCACATTTGGTTTCCTTCCCGTCCACAACTCATAAGGTGTTTTAGGGACCGACTTAGTAGGAACCCGATTAAGTATATGCGCGGCTGTCTTTAATGCCTCCATCCACAAATTCACTGGCAGTGTAGAATTACTTAGCATGCTTCGAACCATATCCATTGGGGTGCGATTACGCCTCTTAGCTACTCCATTTTGTTGAGGTTCACCAGGAGTTGAATAATGGGCAACTATGCCATTTTCTTGAAGGAATTGAGCAAATGGATCGGGATTTGTCCATATGGAGCAGCTCTCCCATAATACTCCCTCCACGATCCGATCTAACCACTTTAATTTTCAAGTTATGCTGATTTTCAACTTCAGCCTTGAATATTTTAAATTTATCAAGTGCTTCGATCGTTCACGTAATGGAAAGATGTACCCATAACGGGAATAATCATCAGTGAAGGTAATAAAATAACTAAATCCATCAACTAATGTAACAGAGAAGGGACCGCATATATCAGTATGAATTAATTCTAATAGTCCCGAACTCCGTATTGCTCCTTTCTTAATTTGTTTCACAAATTTTCCCTTAATACAATCAATATAGTGCTCTGAATCAGAAAAGTCCAATGGATGAAGTATCTCTTCTCTAATGAGACGCTCCATTCTCCCCTTCGAAATATGGCCTAAACGACAGTGCCATAATTTCGACGAGGTCTCATTGCCATACTTCTCTTTTGCTTATTAGTAACATCGCGCACATTCATCACAGAAGAATCATTCGGAGATAATAAATCAAGCTTGTCATGCCGGGGGGCAAGACCAATAATCTCATTATTACATTTAAGCAAGCACTTGTTGTTCCCAAAATCACAATGAATACCATCATCGTCTAAGACAGAAACAGAAATAAGGTTCCTTCTCATGACAGGAACGAGTAGCACATTATTCAACTCAAGAACAAAACCACTACTCAAAAGTAAAGGGAAAGTGCCGACGGCCTCAGCATTAGTCTCATGTCCGTCAGCCACTCTTAGCTTGCGCTCCCCCTTTGCCAGCAT
Organism: Themeda triandra; assembly: GCA_018135685.1. Classification (NCBI taxonomy): domain Eukaryota; kingdom Viridiplantae; phylum Streptophyta; class Magnoliopsida; order Poales; family Poaceae; genus Themeda; species Themeda triandra. Next base: position 1,037,675 of record JAENPR010000079.1, on the reverse strand, counting down.
CCGCTTTGTAAGGAATCCCTGTGATGAATTAGTAATGTGCACGGTGGCACCAGAATCAATACACCACGTATTAGGGGAAACATTAGCATAAAGGGATTCATCAACAAAAGTAATTACATCATGAGTACCTTTCTTAGTAAGCCAGGCCTTGAACCCATCACGGTCCTTTTGGATGTGTCCATAGTCCTTGCAGAAGCGGCACTTAGGCCCCTTGCTGGTACTCGCCTCAGTGTTCGTGTTGGACTTGTCCTCAGTGTTGGCAGTCCTCTTAAAATCAGGCTTCTTAGCCTTGAGGAAATTCAGCTTCTTTTTAGCATTGGGATTTCCATGGTTCTTCCTTTTGCCCTGGCCAACAAGGTTAACCTGATCCTCGTTTTTTGGCCTTATGACTTTCTTCTTCCTATACACACTTAGCAATGAGTTCACTCAGACTCCATGTTTATTTGAGGAGGTTGTAATTAACCTTAAACACCTCATATTTTGGAGGGAGTGAAGTTATAATAAAGTGTACTAAGAAGGGATCAGACATGGGCATCTCCATGTTCTTAAGCTTGGTGGCCATATCAACATCGTCATGATATGTTGCCTAATGCCACTGATCCTGAATATTTAGCTGAACACATTTTCATTATCAAGGTACTAGCCTCGGACTTAGAAGAGCTTTGGAACTGCTCCTCTATGTTTGCTAAGTACTTTTAGCCTCATCTCGAAGCAGAATCGCTCCCCTTATTGCAGGAGTAATATTATTCTTCATGACCTTTACGGCCAATCTATTGGAGCGTTCCCACTTTTCAAGCTTTTCCTCATACTTAGCAGTCCTAGCGGCTAGGGTGGGATCATTATCACCCCGAGCTGTAGGAGCAACCGGCTTATCCTCACGTATCGCCAGTCTAAGTCACCATTCACCCCAAGCCGATCTCGAGGTCCTCTTTCTATGACTTAAAGTTAGTGCCATTGAGAGGGGAAAATTGGTGAGCCGACGAGTGAGGGCGTAGCATCGGCTGAAATAAACCAACACATATATTAGTAACAATTAAATAATGTCATACATGCAAATAATCCTACGTTGGTCTGATTATGAACATAATGACAGCTCCAATTCATATCACCGTTGGGCAGAAATGAAAAGGAACTTGTAATAATAATAAAATTTGCGATACATATATATAAAATCAACGTTGGTCAGAAATTATATACACATAGCACTTTTAAATTAATTCTCAGATTAAAACTTCCCGTTGGTTCCATTTTAATCGAGAGAGCTTAGACATAATTAGCAGCGGAAAATCATCATTATGGGCATACGTAATTATAAAACAGTGCTGTAGAAAATTCATAATGCACTGAAAATATTAAAGCCCAAAAGCGTAGTGAATTCGGCCCATAAAACTTAGTGGCCCAGCAGAAATATTCATCAATTCATAAAATAAAAACGGCCCAAAACTCATGGCATTCGGCCCATGAACATAATGGCCCATCAGAAAATTAATTAAATCAAAATATAAAAGGGCAGCCCATGGCGGATCAAATTGGGCCGCATTCGGCCCAGTTGGCCGGCAGCAGCGCATGCGCAATGCTCTTAGTGGGCCGGCCCGTTAGGGCCCTTATTTTTTTTTATTGACTGAAAGGAAAAAGGAAAAAACTATTCTTTCCTTAACAGGCCGGCGCTAACCATTCGGCCTGCTGGCCAATGCGGCCCACGAGCGCTCACTCGGTCGCCCGCCTGGGCCGGCTCAAGGCCCGGCCGATCGTGGCCGTCGAATCGGATCCGACGGCGCAGCGCGCGTTTCAGAGGTTTAAAGGGTCGAGCAGTGCCCCCGAAACCCTAATCCCCATTCCTCTTCCCCTTCTCTCCCCTTCTCAGCGCCGCACGGAGGCTAGCAGAGCAGTCGCCCATGGCGGCGGCCAGAGAGGAGGAAGGACGGCGGAGCCGGCTCGGGCCCGCTCGCCGGTGCGCGCGCGCGGCTGCGGCTGCACGCGGTGCCGTCGAGCGGCTCCTGGCCGGCTCCTTCATGACGGCACGCGCAGCAGCGGCGTGATACGGCGGTCAACGACGGCGTCGCAGGCGTGGCCCAAGCAAAGGCAGCTCGTGCGGCCGGGGCGTGATGGCGGCGCGGCGGCGACGTGCGCGCCCATGGCGTGATGGCGGCGCGGCGCGCGCTCCCTGGTGGCACCGCCGTGCCAGAGCATGACGGCAACGGCGAACCAAATACGGTGAGTCATCCGCTTCTTCGATCCAAAGAGTTTAGGGTTATTTTGGGGAAATTGTGACCTAGGGTTTCGGGAATTTGGGGATTTCATCGCGATTTAACTTGATTCGCTGATTCCCTCCTCCTAATTGCTTGATCCGAAACCCTAGCCCCAGTTTTCATTAAATTAATAGTAAATTAACATAATTTGGGGAGAAAATTAACCCTAAACTGTGACTAATCCGACAAACAGTAGCATAAACATCATGACAGAGTAAATTGACCCTAATCAGGATTCAATTAGATGTACCCTTGCACGGCAATCAAAGACCAGAGACATAAACATAATCACATAAGGCCTAATCATGCATACTAATGGGTGATCATTATTAATAGTAAACGATTAGGGCAAGAAGGATCAAAAACCGACCTCTAAACATCAAAACCGAGGCAGATCCTATAGTGATGGATCAAAGACTAGACTAACCTGGAGCTCGATGCCAATTGTTAGATCGAAGATCAAAATTGTAATGATCTAGCCTAGTCAAATAACCACATCACATCATCATGGATCATGGAACATACCTTTGGATGAGTCCGCCATCGGTGGGATGTCGCAGGTGAGATCGAGGTTGTCGTCGAGGAGGGAGAGGCGGGCGGCGGCCTTCGGGTCGATCCGGCGCCTCTTAGGATTGGGAGGTGAAAGTGTCGGAGTGGAGAACTATCTCGCTGTGCGTTGGCCAAAAGAGAAGCCGGACCACTCCTTTTAATGTGGCGCTGTTCGACTCGGGGCCGCAACCATTGGTTGGCGGAGGCGCTACCGATCGTTGCGCATGGAGGAGCTGCATGCTTAGGATGCTTAGGAAATGCATGCTCTCCTTGACTCGGTTTCTCAAGTGGTGTGGACGTTGGTCCATTCCCAAAATAGCCGAGATCACTTATTCCAACAAACGGATCTATCACATGACAGCTTTCCTAGAACACAAGTGGTTGATGACAAGGATGGATCGTTTACGTAGAAGTTTCCTTTGGAGGGGAGAAACGCCTGATAAAGTCTACGGGGGACACTCCATTGTCAATTGGCCAACATCATGTCTATCCAAAATCAATGGAGGCTTAGGGATCCTAGATTTGGAACGTTTTGCTCGGGCATTACGACTTCGTTGGCTTCGGTTCAAATGGCGCCAAAAGGCTTTGGTTCAAATGGCGCCAAAAGGAAAGAGCGTGGAGCAATCTTGATTTACCATGTCACAGCCGAGACAATGAACCGTTTGCTGCATCGACTATAGTAACTATTGGAGATGGCAAGATGGCCACTTTCTGGACGTTGTCTTGGGCGCAAAGGAAAAACCCCCAAGAGCTTTGCACCTACATTATTCAAGAAGGCCAAGAGAAAAACATCACGGTTCAGAAGACATGGGACAATTTAGGTTCCGATCTGATCGTTATCATATATATTTCATCCTTTTTATTTAAGTTAACAAATGATTATTTCCTACCTATAGTTGTCGTAGGTGCTATGTGCCATGGCAAATGATGCTCTTAGAGCATCTACTCTCCTATCTTCCCAATGAATAGTGACACAATCGTGATATCATTCTCCTACTTATAACATATATGAAGATCCGAAACTTTGGTGTCAACTGACAGTAGAAGTGTCCACCGGATCAAGGTATATTGGTCATTTTACATTGGAGTTAACACCATCAAGTGTCCAAAACTGACGATGGTTATAGAAGGAAGGAAAATTCTTTTCAAGACCATACATGTATGTTAAAAAAAACAGACCAGAAGAGACACTTTTTCTAAGATCATACAGCTAAAAAAGCTCTACTCATTATTAGTGAATCTTACGTGGCTGAAATTTGCTGCGTGCCGAGACTGCAGTGCCATGGAATGTCGAGCCTAGAGAACCCCTGTTCAGGTAAGGCGAGAGACACCGTGGTATCAAAAATTCAGGAAACACGTGCTACTATGCAGGAGAGACGTGGAGGCCGCTGTGCTGGATGCCGCAGCTATTGTTGTCTTGAACAAAGGCGTGCCTCCACCTCAGAAAGTGAGAAAGAGAAATTCCTCTGTGATTTCAAATGTTTCATCGAACACTGCCACATATTCGTATACTTTTGATAACTGTTCGTCTTTTGCGCGATTCTTTGGTAGGTACGGGAGTGTGCTGTACCATTTGAACTGGTCGCGTTGTTAGTACCACCGATTTTGTCTCCAACTGGCAATGGAACAATTTGAATTAATAAAAAATGAATAGAGTATTCTCGAAAAATGAATAGAGTAGAACTACTAGAAGGCCGGTGGGCCGCCGGCCTGCTTGTTACAAGTGCTACTTGGGTGAACACACCAGGAGCCAGCTGGGCCGGGTTGCTCGGGACGGCAACGTGGGGAAAACGGCCGGGCACGAAGCGGCTTCGGCTCCGACTGCGCCAGGCCCGAACAAGCACAGTGACACCGCCGCGCGTGCGTGCTGGGCTGACTTGTGGGCGAAGGGGACTCAGACTCACTGTCAACTCCCAATTGTCTTGGGCCATGATTTCAGAAAAAAAAGATTGTGTATCTTGGTCCACTTATTCCTTCCGTATACATTTTATTTTAGTAAACATCCAACAGTTATTGACTTTTTTATGTTTTATTATAGGTTTCTGTAAACAAAAATAGAGTTGTTTTCCTCAATAAAAACAACACGGTCCTTCGAAACACCTCGTCGAAAACATTCAGGCATTCAGCACCTAGGTAACAAATACTATTCTAACGGCTACCCTATTTTTTTTAGAACAACGTAACCATCTCATCTCGATGGGCACACGTCACTCAAGTTTCACCACAAGTAACCAAATCACCTATACTAAACGTTGTCACCTCCAAATATCGTAACGCCTGAGAGTCTAAAAAGACACTCGAATCCACTATATATACAAGATAGGTGCAATGCACATCACTGCTAAATAAAACACTTACACTTTGACCTTTGCTTTTCGCTCTACTCATAGACACATCACACGGCCGGCGAAATGCGAAAATACAGGTTCGGAAGCATCCATGAATCGTCGCTAGCTAGAAATTCAGCATCATAGAGCGCTTATATAGTTTAGTTTGCTTCTCCGGCACGTCGCTAGCTAGAAGTGACAGGAGGAAGATAGAGGATAGATAGATGCGACGTGATTATGGCATTGGTGGATTATATATACTCCGATTGCCGACGGCCAAAAAACAAACAACCGTAAGCGACTGTCTTCTATGAAAACGACGACTAAATATTTTGTGGATTGTTGTTTGGCAGTACTAACTTACAACAAGAGCAAGCAACAATACGCGCGGATCACACCACCATTAGTCCGTCCATTATATACACGATTTGTTTAATCCAACAATAAGTATAATAATCTAATACGACGACATGACAACAAAGCAGTACGTGCTCAGATCGATAAATAATTAGGTGGCACTTCACGTCGCGTTCGATCTCTCCGATCCTCCCATCGGCCCGATGCGTGGCCCGCTGGCATGTGCAACTAACTTGAACGATCGAGCGCAACAGTAGATAATTGGAAACCAAAATTCAACTAACTCCGTTTTAGTACTTTCTACGACACAATTATTGCTAAACAAATAAGCTTGTGTGAGAAGCTCGATCTCCAATCAAACGGATTTGGATGAACCGGGATTATTACCCTTTCGGTTTCGGATGCCGTCAGCTTGACAGGCCGGCAAGTGAATGGCTCCGGCTCGGCCCTTTTGAATTCCGCGGCTCTATCTAGTGTAGCTATCTAAAAAATAGTGAACGTTGTTGTCTACTAAGATGCAAGTTAAAGTACTTTAAAAAAAAAGCGTGCGCATGAATAAAGCAGAGAGATCTCCATGGTTAAGTTGTGCCGGGCAGGCCACAGCTGCGGACCAGCAGGATTTGATTTGACTATTTTTCCGTTCTCTCTTATTTTTTACTCTCTATTCCCTTCGTTCCAAATTGTGTAAGCGGTTGTGATTTTTTTGGTACATCCATTTTATTATTCATCTAGATCTTATAGTGGCGAGTCTACATTGTGTCAAAGGTATTCAATTGAATACCCAAATTTTTTGTCAAAAAAATCCATACGTATAGTATATATACATATGTGTATATTGGAAAAACCAAAATACAGCCAAAACTGAACACATGTAATGCAAATTAACCCAAAATCACAGCTAATTCAATTTGTTTTTGATAGCATAGCAATTTGTGAATCAATTTTCCGGATTCTTTTTTCACATTACTAGTCTACTAATTAATTTTGGGTCTCAAATACGAAGAGAAAAAGAGTAGTACTACATATTTAATGTAAAAAGCTACTATTTACTATACATTGTGTAACTAAAACTATGAGGTGTTATATATAATGTCAAATATTAGGATTTAAGAGTTCATGTTATCAAAAAAAAAATTACACTTCTTCATATTTTGAATACTGAAGAAGAAAATGTTAGGTTCGCCACTGAAATCTTACATATGTCTAGGTACATTGTAAAATTGATGTACCCAAAAAATCAAAGCGACTTAGAATTTAGAATGGAGGGAGTATTGTAATAACACCAGTAGTCAGTACTAATTGGCTGTCCAGATTGGGTGACAAGTCATTTCTCCAAGTCGAAGTGCTTGAGGAAACTCACATGGAACAATTTGTGCGCCCAGTGTTGGTACAAAGCCTAATTTTTCGTTTCAAAAAAAATTATTTTTGTTTCAAAAAGCCTAATTTGAGGTTAAAAAAAGAAGAAAGTCTAATTTCAAGCCTATTGGGTTTGTACAGTACTTGGCTAGTTTTTCTCTTTCCCTACAAATCCGTAGTTTCATTGGAAATTTTGATGCAAAACAATGTTTTTTTTTGCATCGATGCAAAACAATCCTAAATTCCACGTGCACAAAAGATATTAAAAAAAGGTGTTATCAATTGTGGCGAGGAGGTATGACCATTGACCAGAGGCCGGAGTAGTACATGGGATGGGAGTGTGATCTGAGCGACCAACCAACCCTAGCCCGTAGGCCGTAGGATCATCATCAGAGAAAGACAGTCCTCCAAGAGCAGGGGAGGGGGATCAAAATCAGAACCAGAATCAGAATCGGATACCCCAGCCCGCCGGCCGCCCGGCCCACGGCGGTTGGCCAGCCGCCCGGGTCGCGTACGTCGCATCTTGCCTGATCGATCACTTGATGATCAGCAGGCTTTGCTGGCTTGCCTGGCCGGAGCTATACGGTCGATGGATCGGGGGCAGGAGGGGCAGGGGCATCGGGACAAAATGACAGCCGGTGATCGAGAATGGCTGTACGCGATCATCGCGCAGCCTTCCAGTTCCAGGTTCTAGCACGTGGGATGGGAGTTTTATTGGAAGGTACTGTTACGCGACACAACGCGCGCGACGTATCCTGGGGTACACACTGCCGGCAGGTGACGTGGGCGTACCGCAGGCAACCAAACAGGCTTGGAGGGCCAGTTAAGCCCGCCCAATCAAAGAATGCAAGCATATTGCCGTTGGACGACTGATGAACGGAGCAGCCGGCGGACATCTTGCCGCACAAGAGACCCGTACGTTGCTCCAAGCCTCTGACCTTCCGTTTCTTCTCTACAATCTCTACCGTACCATGGCCATTGATCGTCGTCACTTGCACGTACCGACGCACGTACGGTGCCATGGCGCCTACGACCGTGTCGTCTAGTGCCTAGTTGCTACCTGCTACGGCTACCGCCACTGTCCGTATACGGGGGATGAAATACAATACAATACGCTTGTCTGTATTGTACATGTACCGTTGATACACGGTCCGTGCCCACGACTACATGTAACGTGACAAGGCCGGCCTGTGGTCACCGGCCCCTGCGTACGGCGGCGACAGAGAGAGATATATACGGACAGAGACAGGACATGCATGGTGGTGGCGTAGGGGCAGAACCGTCCGTCCGCGTGGAACGGGCTGTTGCCAGTTCCAAGGCGCCGTTTCAGTTTCGCGCGGCCGCGCCTGCGCCTCACTCACGTTACTCGGCCTTGGGCCTCGGCGCGGGGCACGGGCTGCTCGCCGCTCGCGGGCCGGTCGTAGTCGCTCTTGCTAGAACTATTGGGCTGGCTGAGGCAGTGTGGCCGCATTGGTCATGGGCCATATTCGGCCCGCTGGGCTCAAAATAACAAGGATAGTGCCGTGTTCTGCTCTCTGCTCTTTATTCCTGAGGATTCGGTACTTCGGGTGTTCGGTTCTTAGAGCATCTCCAAGAGTTATGGAAAACCACTTGCCATCCTTCCAATTTTGGCAAAACGTGAAAAAACAGCCCTCCAACAGTTATGCAAAACCATTGCCATTTTATCCCAACTTGCCAAAAAACAGTCCAACACGCGGATTTATCCGCCGGTCTCTTCGCTTGGCATCGCGTTGCCATCCCGACTCCTCCCCCTCCGCCCGCGCCCATCCCCGATCCCCTTCCTCCTGCGCCCCGTAGTTGTCTGCAGCGGCGTCCTTCTGCGGCGGTGGAGGCTCCTGCACACGACACCCCACCAACGACTTCATCATGTCCGCCGTCGCCGCCGCCTTGGACCGCACCGACGAGCTCCGCGCGCTGGACGCGACCCTCGCCGGCGGGCGCGGCCTTGTCGCGTCTGGAGCGAAGCAGGTTCCTCGAATCTTCCGCGTCCCCTACCCGGATGAGCTACTCCACCACGAACAGCCGCCGGCGACGACCGTCCCCGACCTCCTCCTCGGCGGGGGGCGGGGCGCCGCCGCTCGGCTCCTCGCCGGACTCGCGCCCCCTCCTCCCCTGCGAGCCGCTCGGTCCTGCTCGGTCCCAAAATTCACTCGCCGCCACTCGGTCCTGCTCCAACCGCCCGCCGGCGGCCCCGACGGAGCCCGAGTTCGTGGCGGTCCCGGAGATTCGAGTGGCGCGCTGCGAGGAGCCCGAGTTCGTGACTCGGCCGCGGTGAATTTGGCAAGTGAATTTTGCATAACTCTTGGAGAGACCCAGATTTTTCACTTGCCATCCTATTTGGCAAAGCATATGGCAAGTGAATTAGCCAAGTGAATTTTGCATAACTCTTGGAGATGCTCTTAGGACCCTGAAACCAAGCCGAGAACCGTAGCCAAACTAACCAACATTTCGATTCGCATCAGGTTAAATGAAGTATATAGTTCAGTTCGTTTGATGTATTTCCGTTTACAATGAATGGAAATGAGAAACCTCGAGTTTAAAGAAATATAGTTCGGTTTGCTTGTCCGGCGCATCACGTCGTGTTAGAAGCGACCGGGGAGAGATGGAGAGGATAGATGCGACGTGATTATGACACTGGTGGATTATATATTCCATTACGGACGCCCAGAAACAAGCAAACCGTAACGGGATTGTCTTGTATTCTACTCAATTCACATTTGACTTTTTCAACTCTAGTTTTGATCATTCATCTTATTCAAAACATTTCTGTGAAAATAGTTAAATATAAGTCATTTCTAAAAAAAACTTTTATTAATAAATGAAGCTATATCAAAAGAAATACTATTTTGAATAAAGTTTTGAACAAGACGAACGGTCAAACTTGACGTAAAAAAAATGAAACGTCTTGTAATTTGGGATGGAGAGGAATACCACATGCTTACGTTGCAATTCCGCCAAGCCACCAAATTACCACTTCCCGTGAAAACGACGGCTAGAAATTTGTGGATTGTTTGGCAGTACTACCTACCAACAACAAGTAAGCAAGCAAACAATACATACGCGCGGATCACACCACCATTAGGCCTTATACACAATTTGTTTAGTCCAATAATTAACAATAATCTAATACGACATGACAACAAAGCAATACATGCTGATCGATCGATTAATTTGGTGGTACTTCACGTCGCATTGTTGTTCTCGATCTGCTCACCGATCGAGCTGCCTACCTGGCTGCAGAATGCAGATGGCCCGGGCCCGGCATGTGCAACGACTTGAACGATCGATCGAGCGCAACGGTTTTGTTAACTGGAAACCGATTGAAGTCCAGTTTATTGTACTTCTACGACATAATTATTGCTAAATGAGCTTGTGTGACAAGCTCTCCAATCAAATGGATTCGGACGCCGTAAGCTTGACAGGCCGGCAAGTTAATGACCTCCTTTTTGAATTCTGCGGCTCTATCTAGTGAACGTTGTTGTCCAAGACACAAATTCGCCTAATAGGAGATCCATGGTCACAGTCGTGGCCAAGCCACCAGGATTTGGTTTTGACCATTTTCGCTCCGTGTTTTTATACTCACTCACTGAAGTTGGTATTAGTCGAGTTTTGATAAGTGGTGTACTAATATATGGCGAGCGCTCATTGTTAACCAGAGCTTAAAAAGGTAGACTAGAGTGTCTGCCCTGTTTTTTCCCCTCATCCGGTTCCTACTCAGGCATTAGCGAAGCCAAAGTTTTTAGAGCTCCGGTTCCTACTCAGACATTAGCGAAGCCAAAGTTTTTAGAGCTCGGATGATTCTTATTATGCAAAAATATTTAGCTAAAGATTTCCGCGGTTATACTTTAAGCTTTGGCGACGAGGTCGGCCGGCCGCCTGAGATGTGGCTTTGCCAAGTCATCTATCTTCACTCCCCATTCACAAACTGAGTAACCATGCCTCCCTCTTACAACCACCCTCTCTTATATTATTATTCCTCTTCTCTCTCCTCGAGTCTCTCCGAGATTTGGTGGCAAGTAAGGTCCGTACAGCGGACATGCTTCGAGGACTTATGGTTAGTGTGCTCCTACGAGTTGGAGCAATGATGACTCGGGTCTAGTGTTGGTGTACAAAATATAATTTCAACTCGGTTGCAAGGTCTTTTTTTTCAAATGGAAGGTCAAGTATGTATGTAATAATAATCAAAGGATCCGACTTAAAAAAGAGTGCCCTTTATGGATTTGTGGCGAGTAGGAAAGGAGTACACAACCGCATTGCCGGAGTAGTACATGGAGTGTGCCGATTTGAGCGACCAACCAACCGTAGCCCGTAGGCCGTAGGCCGATCATCATCACAAAGGACCAGGCTTGCACGAGCAGGGGGCACCCGGGGATCGGAATACCGCCCGCCGGGGTCGCGTCGCATCTTGCCTGATCGATGCTTGCTTGATCGACAGGCAGGCAGGCAGGTAGGCAGGCTTGGCTGGCTGCCTCGGCCTGGCCAGGCCGGAGCTCCCTCCATCGGATCTGGACGACGCTGGATCAATCCATCTCCATCGCCCGTCGGCGTCGCGATGGGTGTGTGTAGTGTACTCCTATCATGCAATACTACTATCGTCGCCAATCATGCATATATACGGTCGATGGATCGGGGGCAGGGGCATCGGGCAAGGAATCGAACCAGCCGGCGGTCAGTGCCGAGACAAAATGCCAGCCGGTAATGACAAAATGTCAGCTTGATCGTGCATACGTGCGCGTGTGGTGCCCTACCCTACCCATGAACCCTGCAGCTGCAGGGTGCGTTTGTGGTGCCCTGCCCTGTCTGTCCTGCAGGTGGGTTGTATATATAGTTCCGTTCCACGTAGGATTACTTTGTTTTAGATTACCACCACGTAGGATTACTTAACCTTAGAAGAGCCAGCCTGGTGGGTTTTACCGTCATTGGATCCCTGCTCGGCAATGGCAACGCCCAAGCTATGAGAAATGAAGTAATGAACCATAGACAACACCTAGAATTAGATAGACACAATTTCTTTTTTTTTTCGTTTTGTGTATGGTATTATTCGTGTGGCATTTTGCGATTCAGCTAAGTTATACTTGTAACATGTTCGTGTAACATCCTTGTTTATTAGTTGGCCTGTCCGGCACGTCGTTAGCTAATTGACCGGAGGGAGATGATAGATAGATGCGACGTGATTATTATGGCATTGGTGGATTATATATACACACCATCACTGACGACTAGAAACAAACAATCAAACAAACTGTATTGGGGGACTCTTTTTTTGTGATTAATTAGCAACTAGATGACTAATGATTAGCTCAGGAGGATGCAAACATATGAACTTGTGAATGAATCGGACTAACAACATTAATCCAAAACTCGACTAGTTGTTGGTTCACTAGTTCATAAAACTCAACTATTAGAACTAGTGATTTTACTAGTTGGCTTTATCGCTAGTTCTAGTTCATCCAAACATAGCCCTATATGTTACAATTCGCCGAGCCGCTGAACCAAATTCAATGAAAACGACTAAAAAGAAATTGTTTGTCCGTGCCTACCACTACCAACAAGTAACAATACGCGCGGATCACACACCACCATTATACACGTTTGTTTTATTATCCAATAACAGAAGGTGGTAGTACATGCTGATCGATCTATCGATTAGGTGGCACTTGAGGTCCTTCGCGTTCTCTGATCTGTGATCTCCTCCCACATCCATGTTGCTTCACCGATCGACCGAGCTGTGTGTGCCTATCTTATTACCTGGCTGATAGCATGGCCCGCCGGCCCCGGCATGTGCAACTTGAACGAGCGCAACAGTTTTGTTAATTATAGATTTTAGCACATCTGCGATGGACATAATTATTGCTAAATGAGCTTGTGCGACAAGCTCCAATCAAATGGATTTGGATGAACGGAGGAGTGGTGGTTATTGTACTAATTGCGCTTTCGGATGCCGTCAGCTTGACAGGCCGGCAAGTTAATGGCCCCGGCCCCTTTTGAACTATCTGCATTAGCATGTCATGTTATCCACTAACATTAGTTTGCAATAGTAAATTACTTTCTAAGAATTGCATGGATAGTTTAATCACATTTCAAATCGTAGCTCCCGCAGCAACGCGCGGGGTATCCTCCTAGTATATAGTATAGATGTACCCAAACCAGAAAAATTCACACTGTATTGTGATTGTGTCTTGGACTGAAGAAAAGACTTCTGGTCTGTACCAGAGGATTATATTCACACTGACATTGATCCAAGCATGGATGTGAATTTGTGAGTCCAAATGTCCAATCGACACACCTCTAGTACTATTCCTCACCGCGTTGCCGTGTTGGGTACCCGGATTATTCCGACCATGCGCACTCACACCACTCACGACTGAATCAACTCTGTCCGGTGCTTCTGTCGCATCCATGCACTTTTTGGTCCTTTGCTCTGCTCCTAGAGTCCTAGGCTATGCATGCTCTGTATCAGCATCCCATTTGACATGTGGCATCACCCCATTGTACCGTTTGAACTGGTCACGCTGTTCGTACCATCTTTTTCTTTTCTTCCAACGCAATCGAACAATTTTGAATTACATAAGAAAAAACTAGCTACAAAACTGACAATTGCCGCGCTGTTTTGTGAAAGTAACTACTGTATTACTCCCTCTGTCCACAAATAACTTATCCTGTTGACTTTAAGACATCATATTTGACCGCTCCTCTTGCTTAAAAATTTTGTACAATTTATAAAATAAATAAATCATTATTAAAGTATCTCTATTGATAAAATAAGTCATATCAAAATGAATGATATTTATACAAAAAATTTAAATAAGACGAGCAGTCAAACATGATGTCTCAAAGTCAAAAAGATGAGTTATTTGTGGACGGAAAAAGTATGCTAGACTAGAAGGCCGGGACGAGAGTAATACGTCTACGTGGGCCGGGCGGCCTGCTTGGTTATAAGGGCTACTTGGGGACAACCCTAGTGGCGGGGGAACTAATTGGGCCGGGTCGCTTAAGATGGGAGGGAATATAGTAGGCTGGGTCCAAGAAGACAGGCACGATCGGGACGCAAAGAGGATTTTTTTTTTTTTGACCTTGGTGCTGCTTGGCAGACTCGTGGGCCAAAAAAATAACTATTTAAACACGAGAAGTATAACAAACTAATAACCTTGTCAAGGGGTTCACGGCGCAGTGGCAAACGCCATTGGTTGGGGAGCTCCCACCCAGGGTTCAAATCCTGGGTGCGACACATTATTCTGGATTTATTCCAGAATTTCCGGCGCTATGCATTAAGTGGTAGGCGACGTGCCTGTCGACAGCGAGGCGCCTGTGGTGACTTCGTGAACTTCAAGATTTGCCGGCTCAGTCCTACGAAGGTGCTCATAGGGGTAGGGTTTGCGTACGTGTGTTCATAGGGGTGAGTGTGCGTGCGTGTTGAGCGTCTACGTTGTACTGTGTAATCTCAAAAAAAAAAAAAACCTAACAACCTTGATCCGATTCCTCATAATTAAGGGTGCAATCTAAGTTTTCATATTTTCATATGGTAAGCACTACGGATGGAGGGAGTAAGTTTCCTTATCACATATTCTTATTTATGAAAATATTATCTTTCGGTTCTCTAAATTCATTATATTTAGGGACACCTTCCAAAGCTCCAAGATGGAAGGAGTATATTTAAACCCATTATATGTTTCTTCAGAAGAGCTTTATGCATGCGAATTAAGCATACCGTGTGGTTAAATCTAGTAGCTAGTGTTATGCGGCAACGGATCTTATGCAAACTAGGCATCCCGTGCAAACTTGTAAACTAATGATCTGGACCGCAGAATGTTGATCCAAGGGGCGCGGAGAAATTGGGTAATTTTGCACTTAACCGCCCGCTCTTAATCACACTTTTACAAATCCCTCCTTCCACCTCTCTTATACGCCCCCTTGGATCAACATCCTGCGGTCCAGATCGTTAGTTTACAAGTTTGCACGGGATGCCTAGTTTGCATAGGATCCGTTGCCGTGTTATGCATATCGATTTAATTTTTTTATAATGCATACATGCATTAATTAATAGAAATAAACATGTCCAAATATAAGTACATCGAATAAGGATACGTAGGACAACTGTCCTACCTATATTCTACGAGAAAGGAAGCCGGCCGCATCCACAGCCGACGAAGATCGTCGACACCAGCCAACGCTGCCAAACCTGAATCACCATAAGCCGGAGGAAATCACCGACGTTGAGGTGGACTGCAGCAGACGCTCAATCTCGCGGAGGCGAAGAAGTCTTTGAAAACCGATCCGTCACGATCACAATCCAGGTTGGAACGACGAGAGCGGCGCCGACGATGGCATCGCCGTCGCAGTGAAGCCAAGCTCACTCAATCCCGATCCGTGCCGCCTGCAAATCGAGTTCGATCCACTGCATTTCATCTTGCCGCCATGCCCTCAGCCGCCACAATAGCCTTGACCTTAAACGCAGCACGAGCACCGCCGCTCCGCCACGACGACGAAACAGCAGCCGCCACAGACTGCTACACGTACCGCCTCACAGGCCTCCCATCATCACCGGAGCAGGCGACGATGAGGTGGACGAAGACCGGGAGGACCTTATTCCACCATAGCTACGCTGCCACATCCACCAAGCTCGCACCGTCGGAAACCCTAACCTCTAGAAAAGGGACCTAATCTACACCGCCGGTCAAGGTCACGCGGTTCCCCACACATCCGAGGCCCCAAGGGCCGCCGGAGGCGGAAGGAACCAGCGACCTCGCCGGCGGGAGCACAAAACGTCGGTGGTGACGTCTCGGTGGAGGTCACCGTGGCTAACCCTAACCAATGACCTTGGCTTCACAGGTTTTGTAACGGGGAAGACTCTCATATCGATTTAAATTTGGGTGTGGATGCTTTTGGGGCCTAACCAAAAATGGTTCTGTCACAATAAAGTCAATATACAAATACCAAATTAATAATAGTATTAGGGTCACTCAGAAAATTTGGCATATGAATGTCCATTTGAAGATAAAACTATTTATGTGTTATCTAAAGAAGGGCCTCATCTTAATAAAAGCCCTAGCCAAGAGGAATTGGCAAGGTAGAAAAAGTTGGGAATTTTGCTACTAGATGGAATCTATTCAACATTCTTCTTTGAATGTCATTACGTAAAATTTCTCTGGCGTGCCACTAGTATCGTTTTGGGTATTTGACTGCTGCCCAATTTTGAAGATTTATTCAATAGATAGTCAATTCAAGATGGTCTGAAAGCACATTTATTAGGTTACAATGTTAGCTAGAAATGATTTTTACACGCCTGTCGAGTTATAGTTAGTAATATATGTTTTCGAACGCAGCACTTTCAGTGGGCTTCAGGTCCTCTAGGAAGATGAAGCCTGAACGCAGGGGAAGCAGGGCTCGTAGAACTAAAAAGAAAACAAAAATGAACTCTCGCATCTTTGTTCAGTACTGCAAAACAAAACGCATGTAGCATCAATTTTCTCTCATTTCGCAAGTTAAAGGAAAGGCTAGTACCTATAAATAAAAAAATGCTTTTTGTAACAAGGTCTGTACACAAGGTCATGACTCATGAGTGGTCGTCGCTCTCCCCAAGGTCTGTACGTCGTCCCGTTGCATCGCTGGTCAATTTGGTCTACTAGTGCTTGGAAGGAACAGAGGGGCCGACAGCGAAGCGAGGTGTCGAACGAGGAAACAAGTGGATATATATAGAAGATGAACAATGGTTGACCCTGTCGAGCCAGTAGTGTGGCCACCAACCGTTTCTTATGTTGCCTTGTCAGACGACAGACGTGGCGACAAACAGATTAGCTTAATTATAATTATTATAAGTAGCAAACTGACAGCCAGATAAAGCGTAGGCCGGCCGGCCAACCTCCACGTTCGTCTCTCCCAATAGCAGCAAGGCGGAGATAGTTTAGTTTGTTTATGACTTCACCTGTGCATTCACGCACCCCAACAGTAAAGAACTGTTGGCAACTTTAGACTACCTTTTCTATTCATTTGGATACCTTGTTTTCCTTTTGGTTTACTTAGTCAAGACATACAACACGAAATGTCCTGCTCAACTATGGAAGAATCAGCTATTTAGTTGTCTAGTGAGTATATACAACTGGTACATATGCCCAAAAGAGATTAATCGATCAATCAAACAAAAAATACATAACTACCTTCCATTATGATGTTACCATGTTGAGCGTAACACCTGGTACTTTGCGTTGAGAGTGGGTGTTTCATCCAAGTGTCATTTCACACTATGTAAAAGTTTGGTAAATCCAACAACCAATCACAGACACGCCCTTAAAATGTGTCTGTAGTGGACATACTCCAGACGGGCTTTAACAACACCCGTCTGTAATAACCCATGGATGGAATGGCAACGGTACTGTTCTAAACACGCGTCTGTAATATCAACTATCACAGACGCGCATTAAATTACAGACCAACTTTTGTAAACGCGTCTGTCATAGTAACTAATCACAGACGCGTGTAAAGTTACAGACACGCCTTCAAACGATCGTCTGTGATAGTTATTAATTACAGACGGGCTTACTGAAGCCCGTCTGTTACAGGTTTTTTGTCACAGACGAGCCTTAGTACGCGTGTCTGTATTTTCCTTATGCGGCCTTTAAGACGGCCCACGTATGTTTTGGGCCTAGCACATACGTGTTGGGCCTTTTTGCTGCAGAATAAGACCGATAACATAGAAATTGGGCCTGTTTGCTGCAGATTTTTATGACTTCAAGTTCATTTCATTTCATCCCGTGAACAAAGTTTAACCTCACAAACCTGAGATTTGCACCTAGTTTTTACACACAATTATATACAGACATGATTTCTATACTAGTAGTTAAACGACCTTTTGTGCATCAGCCTTTGCACTGAAAATCCCAAACTGTTACTTGAACTGAAAGCCATGGATCATGTGATTTTGGTGACTTCAAATACAACATTTCAACAATATTTTGATGGCCGATGACCCAATTTGTTGACTAAATGCAGCTTAATTTTTCAGGTAGAAAGAACCACCACTCTTATCCAAGACACTCACTGTTAAATCATCACAAGAATATACTCGCTTCCTGGAAACTGGAAGCTCAAACACATTCTTTTTTTTTTAGTATACACAAACGGCACTTATAAACCAACCATTTATTTAGCCCTATCAATATAATCTGACATGAAACATGCAAGGTACAAGTACAAGTTGTTCAAAAGAAAACAACCACCGCAGAGTTTCAACAATGCTCTGTGGCAAAGATGTCAGACTCCCACAGCAACAAAAGAGAGTCAGAAATCAAAATGCATACTTTGTTTAGTTGATTCCTCGTGGCTAGCAGAATAACATCTCTAGAACCACAACTTCTGTCCAAGCAATTTCTAAAACTTGCTTACTGAAGGTCTAGAACTGAACTGCTACCATTTTGTAGCAAGGAAACATTTCACGAGTTAAATAACCACACAAAATGGGTCCTAACATTTCAAGATTCATAATTGCATTAGCACAGATAGTCAAAGACCAAGTACGGCAATGTGGGAAAAAAGACAGATTACATAAAAGCCCAGATAACTATGAACGTTTGGTGACACAGTTCAAGCAAAGAAAGTTTAATGGAAGCGAAAACCATAAAGGTTAACATATTAAAAATGTGCTATCTCATCAGATCTCATTCTACCAACTAGTTTGCCCTTCCTCAAGCTCTCAGATGACATGAGCTCCTCAACTTTCCAAATTTTCAAACCCACATCATAAGTGTTCATGCACTTGAGCCACCACCACTTGCTCCCTCGCCTGTAAAAGCTGCTCCCAGAGCTGCAGAAATTAACAATTTTTAAGGACAACATTAGATGATTTAGGAATCAACTTTCCCCTTGATAAAGAATTACTTCTCACCTAAGAGACACGTGGAGGGGCGGTCGCAATAGTGTCAGGTGCTGGGATCTCAAACCATGAAGCAAAAGCGACCTCGTCTGACACTGGAGACTCTGTCGAAGCTGCAGACAGACCGACACGCTCTTTAGGTGGAACTGACTGAACTGGAGCTGCCACACTAGCCAACGCAACGGACACTGTTACTGTAGTCTCAGCAGTAGTGACGGGCGGAGGTTGACTCTCTGAGACCAGCTGCTGCTGCGGGTCGGTGGAACCAACCGAGGAGTGAAGTGTCTCACCGGTGCCTGCATGTGGTGGATCAATCAGTAACACAGGACCTGAAGTAGAGACTGGCTGAGCATGCTCTCCTGTGACCTGACTGTGAGTGGCAGACAATGGAGCTGCAGTAGTCGCCACGATCACTGACTGTGTCTCTGTAGCTGTAAACCGGAGAGGCTGAGACACATGGGCAACCTGCGAATCACCACCATGTATTGCTAAAAAGCTCTGACTCTGAGGTACGCTGGACTGTATAGCCGGAGCCAAAGAAACTTGAAGGGGAGCAGCCGCCATCGCTGGAAGTCTCTCAAGCACCTGCTGCTGGAACGTGTCTTGCCGAGCCTGTATACTCTCGAACATAGTGAGCATCCGCTCGCTGATCCTAAACTGCTCAGTACGAGCCTCGGTCTCTCTACGTGCCAGCTCAGCAGCTAGGCGCTGCTGCTCTGCGGCCAAACGCTGCTGTTCTGCTGCTAATCGCTGCTGCTCATCTATCATTTTCTCCAGCAAAGCTGCAACCGAAGGATCTGTCGCTGGAGGAACTGTAGGAGCTGAATGGGAGCTACTCGCCCCGGCGTCATGAGCACAAGTTTGTGGTGGAGGTCCAAAAATCGGCAGCTCGTCGTCGTCATCCTCATCATCATAAAGATCATCACAAACATTTTGATCATCCTGAGGATTCTCTGTCTCTGGCTGCTCAACAAAGTCTGAGTCGGGATCTCTATGTCTTGCATCATCCCCAAGTGGTACGGGCCTGTATATCCCAAAGCGTCTTGGATGAGTCTCTCTGGTCATGGCATACTGTGGGAACTTGATCAACCTCACAAAAATGTGACACAGGTAGTGTGCATAGGGAAGCTGACGGCGCTGCCTGCCATCCATCACTGTGTCCTCGATCTCACAGAACAGAAAATCCACAACATCAAACTCTGTGTGAGAGACAAGTGCTCCAAGCAACCATTGCTGCAGGTGTGTCAGGGCCTGTCTATTGCCAACTCGTGGAAGTAGTGTCTTTCTCATTGCTACTTCAAGAACCTGAGCAAGACGTGTCATGTTCCTCGGACCACGTCGAGACCCCTCAACAAACTGTGGACCAAAGATAGGCATCACATAGTCTGCCGAGGGCTGCTCCCCACCGTGAGGGCGTCTAGGAGGGGCAACTGTACCATAGCATTTACTGTGTAGTTTCATAGATGACTCAGGAAGGCCATACAGAGCACGAATTTCATGAGAAAAAATCCGATAGGTCTCACCCTCAAACCTGAACTGGAAGAAATCATGAGCCGGATCAACCCAAACTGTGGCATAAAAAACCCTGATCCAATTTTCCATATATAATCCTGATCCGCACAGAAGATTTTCCAGGCCTGGTAAGTACGAGATGCACTGTGAAATCTCACGAGTACCTGCTGCTCTCCTCAGATATGCCAAGTCTAGAACCCTGTGAGGGCTGAAAGCACACCTCTCAAGTAGCTGTGCTAGGTAGAACGACTCTTGTACAATCGTGCTGAAAAGTTGTGAAGCTAGCTCATCTCGCTCCTCTGGGAACCAATCCTCAACAGCAACACCCCTAAAATGACGAATTCTGCTAGATGTAGCCCCACGAAGCTCTAACAGGCGGGGGTCCTCCGGAGCCTGCTTGATCTCCTGCTCATCACGCGCTCTAAAGCGTCGTCTCAGTAAAGGAGGAGGAAGCTCCTCCTCTGGCTCCTCATCCTGCTGCTCCTGCACCTGCGCACGCTGACTCGGCGTTGGGTGTACAGAGGTGCGTACACGAGATGACCGACGGAGCGGTGTCTGGGGCTGTGATCCTGACTCACGAATCTGAAGCGATTCACTCCTACCACCTCGCACACCTCTGTCGTGAGTAAGCGCTGCTACAGCAGCATGTTCGGCCTGTCGATGCTGCCTCTTTCGCTTCTTGGCCTGTATGATTACTGCTGTCTTGCTTCTGTCATTTGGCACACGCGGAGGGTCCGTACCATCACCACCTCCACCTTGAGGACGTCGAGGACCCGTACACTTGATACGAGCCATAGCAATCACTGACAAGGACTGCAAGAAATACTACCCAGAAATCACTGTCAAGTCAAACTGCTAACAGAAAAACTCCCCCTTGCTATGTCATCTCTGCCCAAGTCCAACTGAGAGGAAAAAACTGCCTACTAATAAGAGATATTGTCCACACAAACTGCCCCTAGGTCATCACTGCCATCTGCCACTGACAATCAAGAGGCTTGGCCTTCGGTTCAACTGTCGCTGCCAAACAAAATCAAGAAACCTCACTGCCCAACAGCCTCAACCACCAACACACTGCAGCGATAGAATGGAGAGAAATATATATAAGCATATATGACTAGAGGTACGAGAATTCCTGAGAAGCAAAGCAATTTTCAGATAAGAAAATGGACAGAATGGCTTGCTACCTGACAACTGACAAGAAACCAGCACCAAACAGCGAAGGAAGAATTCACGGGGCACCACACGTCAACTGCAGCAAGGATTGGTAGAAGAGAATGAGCGACAGTGAAGGAGTTTGCATGTTGGGCATTTTAGCGAGCAGCTTGCGTGCAGGAGTAGTGCTCACCAAGGATGGAACTGCTGCCGGCCGAGTTGACGTCTATAGAGCACAGAAACAGGCAAAGGGAACGCCACGGACGGACTGCTAGGAAGTCAAATCGCCGAGGAAGACGAAGTTGACGGCGAGTCGGTGGAGCATTCCCGTCGGCGGCGGCAGAGAGCTCCACAGCGAGCAGGGAGGTGGCGACCACGACGCGAGGCGCGACGTAGCGGAGACGGCAAGCGCACGCGGCTAAGAGCGAGACGCGCGGAGGTGGTGCGGTGGCCGGAGACACAAGGCGCGCAGCGGCCGACGGCGAAGCCCAGGGCGGCGCTAGGGTTAGGAGCGAGTGCGGCACGGGGCGGGCGCGCTCGAGCGTGGGCGCGGCGTGGCGAGCATGCTGGAGAGGTACGGCGGCCGGCGGCGAGGTTTGCGGCGGCGCGGGCAAACGCACGGGGCGGCGCGCAGCGAAGGTGGCGACTGGCGAGTGCGGCGGCGATTTTGGAAAAGAAGCGTGCGTGCAGGACGTTTTCGGGGAGAAAGGGATGCAGCTGACGAGACGGGTCCCACGTGACAGAGATTTTTTTTTAAATAAGCAACGTGACAACTGGCAACGGAGCCGTTGATGCGCTGTCACAGCCACCCCATGGGCGGTGGCACAGCCACCATGTGGCGGTGACCAAGTCCAGAAAACCAGCTCTCGGGTGGAAAGTGGCGGTGGCACAGCCACCATGGTGGCGGTGCCCTGTCCTGTGCCCAAGCGCCCCTGGGAGCTCTCTGTAAAAAAGGGGCGGTGGCACAGCCACACTAAGGGCTGTGCACAGCCATCACAGTGGCGGTGCACACAGCCATGTCCGGTGTCACTCCCCTCACTAGACATGCTTCTTTTCTCTTTGCGGAAATAGTTGAAGCTATACACTTTGCAGGTGACTAGCAGTAGTGGTGATGGTAAAGCCACCAGCAATTAGATTTTCTGTAGTATATTTGCTAGGCTTAATCTCACTAGTATAATGCCCGTGCTAACACTACGGCTTTATCTTGAGAATGCACATGAAAACAATCAATATTTTTTTCCTGTAGTTTTTTACACAATTGTATTTGAGCATGTATACAATCTGAGAAACACTTTTGCATAAGAAGGCATAATAAAGTCATTTCTCATATTAGCCATCTAAGTTACATTCAACCGAAGTCCTTAATCATGTCTTACAAGGAAGCTGTCAAAACATTCATTTGCACGAATTGTCATGTTCAACTTGATCTGGATGTGCAGTTAATATTGGAAGCTTCAAATTGGAAAATTCCTGAAATTGAAATGAAAAATGTTAGACAAGATAATTTGGACATGAAGACGGTGAAAAAGGGTGATGAAAAGGCATATTACATCTCCAGTAATGCGAGACATTTCAGCCAGCTTAAAGCAAAGCTCCTCAATAGCTTTCTTTGATAAATCTTTACAGAAATTAACACAAATTAGCACATGCCCAGTTGCTAATTTTGGCACCATTCATTACTTTCTGCAAACAATCCAAATAAAATATGGAAACAATGGTTACACACTAAGAAGAAATGTATGTACAATCAAAATTAAAAAGTTATCTTATGGCTAAGCTCAGAAACTAACCTCCACAATCGTATCAGTGCCATCCCACTGCCACTGAAGAATATCAATCCACATTTGCTTTGCTTCGTCAATATCAAATCCCCTTGATTTCAACATGACTATTGACTTGAGCACCTTTCGAAACCTGAAAGTTCTCCTTGTCTGTCCAGATATCCTTTTGCTGCAGCTTGTTTCTATTATAGTTTTTCCATTCCCAAAATTTGAGATTCGAAGAATACATGCAGGTAATTCAATTACTTCCTTTGTGCAGGATTTTGGTATACAATTGCTCCGGATGTAAGCAAGCTTGTCAGTCGCACCAGCATGGAACCTGTCATCATACAAGTACTGATTTACAATCTCGACAACCTGCAGCAAGGAAAACAACCAACATAAACAAAATGACAGAGCTTATATTTCAAACCAAGCAGAAAGGATATTGGCTATACTTCTGCATCTCGCAGCATTTTGGAGTTTGGTGTAGGATAGCTGATGACACCCAGAGATTTGTACTATTTAGAGTAAGAATCGGCTTGCAAGCTGGAAGCTTCTTCTGGGTAAACTTGGAATCTGTTTGCACAGAAGGACAACATTAGAAATCCCTTAGTTGCTGCAGGTTAGCATTTGTGCTCTGAAAATTGCAGAACAGAAACTTCACCTGGCATAAGGCCATGAACCCAAACTTGACAAAACCATGAGCAACCGAACACAGGACATACTTTAGCCAATAAACTGTATGAAACCTGCTAAGAAAAAAATAGACTTTGATATAGGTGCTTCAGTGTGCAAAAGAACTTATTGTAACAGTTAGATAAGAGATAATCCAAAAACCTCGGAGAACCCACAAAAAATGTTTTACAGTGAAGACTGGCCTCACCAGTTGGTAGAAAATGGAATCATGTCCCAGCAAGTGGCGCTCTTGCAAATAATTCTTTAATCCCCACTTTTTGGCACCAAAAAATGTCCACGTTTTCAGCCTTAGTTGGTAAAGTAGTGTTCTCAAGTAGTCCATCACCTTAGGATTATGGAGGGAAGGAACCACCCTCTCGGTCACTCCATCTCCACGACAGTTCCAGGAGATAAGACTGAGAGCAGAAAAGTCATATTTCAGTGCCAAGGAATCAGTGAAACAAATGCCTGTAAGAATGATTCCCAAGAACATGTTTTGGGCACCGAAGACAAACCCAGTGCCAAGGTCTCCAAGCTCTCTGGAAACTCCAAACATTTTTTGAATACCACAGGCGACCCAGTTGCCCAGGTCTACAGCATACACAACAATAGGAGACAACACATTACAAATGGATTTCATAACATAAAAAAGCAGTCGGCACAGGGGCTTTAGCACACAATGAGACTCATCAACTCAGAAATATGAACCCAACAAACTGGTAGTCGTTGAAAATATCCCATCCACCTAGAAATTCATATAACACAATTCCATACATCCAGTGGAACATTACAAAGTTGCATTGGGCAAACTAAAAATGACAAAAGACAGCTAAATGAAAGAAAATCACAGTTTAATCTAAACTTCAAGCAGCCCATCTAACTATAATTGTTGACAATATGGTGCACATGGGGAATGGTCTAGATATATTTTGCTTCACCATCAGGTCCATCTGACAGAATGATCTACATATCTTTCACTTCATCATCAAGTTCAAGTGACAGATCATCAGCATTTTGAACTTTATCAACCCTGCTTGAGAACAGATTGAACATTGTCAGTGTTCTAGCTTAAGATGCTTAGGTGAAGACTAAGAAAAGTTAGCATATTTTATAACTTCTATAACAGTATGGAGCAGCTTAGAAATTGGAGCAGAAATTGCAAAACTCACATGACATTATTTTCTGCGTGCTTGCCGTTTTCGGCGTCTTTTTGCCATGGGGGCATCCTCCTTATGACCGTCTCTTAGGTATGGTGTTCGCTCACTCCCTAAAATCACAGGGATGATGGAAGAATTGAAAGGAGGGATTTCACTGGAATGATTGAACTCTTCCTCGCCCACTTGATTTTGAACTCCGAAAGGCCGCTTTTTACTAGGGAGAACCACTTGTCGTCTCTTGTTTGTAGTGTCACGCACATAAAAGACTTGGGAAACATGCCTTGCTAGTACAAATGGCTCTTCCCTAAACCCAACTTGTTCAAGGTCAACGCAAGTGAAGCCATACGTGTCTTTTCGTACCGCACTTCCCTGAACCCATCGACAACGAAAAACGGCCACCTTTTCTTCGCCAGGATATGTGAGTTCCCATATCTCTTCAATTTGACCGTAATACGCTGTCTTCTGCATATTGGTGTCAAATGCATCCACACGAATAGCACTGTTCTGGTACATGCTTTTCTGATCTTGCTCAATGGTGTAAAAGGTGTAGCCATTTATGTCATAGCCTTGATAAGTTGTGATTGTGAAGAAAGGGCGCGATGCCAGCTGTCGAAGCCTTTTGTCTGGGCAAGAGCTTGAGCTAGATAGTCGGTCTTTAAACCAATTGTTGAACTCTCTCATATGTGCCCGCGCAATCCAATCTTCACTCCGATGCGGATTTCGTTGCCTCAACATCTCCTTATGCTCTCCAATGTAAGGTTCCACTCCTATTGTGTGTTGTAACACTAGAAAGTGGGCTTTGTCAAGGTCATCTGGATTTGGAGTAATTTGCTTCTCCCCAAGACACCCTCTCCCTGCTAGCCTTCCCTCATGGCGAGACTTGGAGATGCCAATTAGATTAATGGGGTCAATGTAACTAAGGCACCAATCGACCACCTCCTCGCAGAATAGCATTGTGCCATGCTTCCCTCAGATGAACCCGACTCTTGGCATACCTATTCAAAGTACTCATAAATCTCTCATACGGGTACATGTGGTGGAGGAACATCGGTCCAAGATACTTGATCTCTTTAACCAAATGTATAATGAGATGGACGGACGTGTCAAAGAAAGACGGCGGGAAGTAAGCCTCAAGGAGACACATCACCTCACACAAGTTCTTTTCAACATCGTCCGGTGATTGTTTATCAATGACCTTTTGAGAGATCAAGTTAAAGAAGAAGCAGAGGCTCATGATTGCCTTTCGGGTTTTTTCTGGCAATATGTTCCGGACACCTACTGCAAGCATGGTTGTGAGCATGACATCACAATCATGAGCCTTCATGGAAAGCATTTTGTTTTCTCTTGGATGCACGAGCATTCGGATGTTGGAAGCATATCCAGAGGGAACTTTGACACTACGAATGAAGTCACACAATTCATGCTTTTCTTCTCGGGTTAGGTTTGCGGCAGATAAACGTGGTTGAGCACTTCTACTATCCAGGTAGAGCTCAGGCCTTATGTCCAATTCCTCTAGGTCCGCTCTTGCTTTTGCATGGTCCTTGTTTTTCCATTTATCATTCATGAGTGTCCCAAGCAAACTCGCACAAACATTCTTTTTCACATGCATGAGATCGATGCTATGGCGGACCACTAAGTCTTTCCAGTAAGGCAATTCCCATAGGATTGACACTTTCTTCCACCTTTTCTTAACCTCACTCTTAGCTTTTGCATTGCGCTTTCGCTTTCGGTTTCCAACAACAGTGCTCTCCGGTGTAGGTGTTGTATCCTTTACCATCTGGTCATACACATGTTGTCCATTGAAATGCCTTGGTGCAGATCCTGTCTCCCTCGTGCCATCAAACTGATGTTTCATTTCCCGATATGCATGAGAATGAGGAAGGAAACGTCGGTGCCTTACATAAACCCTCTTCCCCGAGTTATTCAGCCAAACACTCTCTGTGTCATCTAAGCAATGAAAGCAGTCTTTTTCTCCTTTGCACTGTCCAGAAACGCTGCGATGCCCTGGAATATCAGTAATAGTGGTGAAGAGCATGGCACGCAAGTTGAAAAATTCTTTCCTGAACCCATCGTACACCCTCACACCCTCCTCTTTCCAGAGTTTCAACAAATCATCAATAACCGGCCTCAGATACACATCGATGTTAATGCCTGGTTGAGACGGACCAGAGATCAAAACTGACATCATCATGTACCTCCTCTTGTTACACAACCATGGGGGAAGGTTGTAGATAGTTAAGAACACAGGCCAAACACTATATTTGTTATTCATGTTACCAAATGGGTTCATGCCATCTGTGCTCAATGCTATGCGAAGATTTCGTGGCTCATTAGAAAAACTTTTATGCTTTCTATCGAAGAACTGCCATTGAAGACCATCTGCTGGGTGTCGTAAATAACCATCAACTTTCCGCTTGTCTGAGTGCCAAGTTAACAGTTCTGCATCCTTGGAGCTTGCAAAGAGACGTTTGAGGCGAGGAATTATAGGGAAGTACCAAGCAACCTTCCTAGGAACTTTACTGCGCGTCTCCTCGTCGCCATCACCCTCATTTGATCTCTTGTAACGAGAGGCTCCACACTTAGGGCATTTCTTGAGCTCTTTACACTCTTCACCGCGGAACAGGAAACAGTTATTCTTGCAAGCATCAATTTTCTCAAACTTCAATCCCATCGGACAAACAATCTTCTTGGCCTCATATGTAGTCTTGGGCATTTGATTCCCATCGGGAAACATATCAATAAGCGCTTCTAGTAAATCTTTGAAGCTACTGTCGGTCCAATGATTTGCTGCCTTCGTTGGAGAAGCTTTAGTGTGCCCGACAACCTCGTGTAGCTCTTATTGCAACTTGCGTGAGTGGTGTCTTCATATCTTTCAGCAGTATTTCCAGCTTCTTGAACTCTTTAGGAGTGTACCCATCAAAGCCAAGGGCATCACGCACCATCTCATCTAGATTTTCAACCGTAGGGACAGGGCTTGCAAGAATCTCTGCTACAACATCATCACTTAGTTCCTCATCGGCATCATTCTCATGAAGTCCTTCCTCACCATCACGCTGACCAGCAGCCTGTGACTGATTTTGGACATTGACACCTTCTCCATGTTTGTTCCAACATATGTAGTCATCCATGAATCCACGACATATTAGATGGTCGTAGACTGTCAACGGATCGATGAATAGCTTTTGATTCTTACAGTCAACACATGGACACCACATAGATGACTTGTTACTAGTCAGCATATCTGTCTTTGCAGCTTCTATGAAAGATTTAGTCCCATTTAAATAGTCATCAGAAGTACGTTTCACAGCATACATCCACCGTCTTCGATCCTCCATAGTCTACAAAAGAAAATTGAAAATAGAAGAATAAGTCATCAATCATATCAAAAAATTGTTACTATGCAAGAGTTTTGGCACAATTCATCAGCATTGTTCTGCCATGATATGGTTTGAAACTAGCTAAGTTAAGAATGCAAGTTAATTAATTAGTTGCAATATATTTGATGCTGAGCTCACCTCCACGCCGGGCAGCGAAGCCGATCGAGATAAGATGGCGAAGCACTACGAGAGCGAGAAGCTATAGATCGATTAGCACGAGGGCACACCCGGCTGCAGAGACAGATATAGAATTAAGTACACGGCCGGATTCCATCAGGCAGTCGATGAATTTGACAATACTCACATAAAAGTTAATTGCAAAGCTATTATTGTTAGCAAATTTGGCACTACCTGATGAGCTGAGCTGAGAAAGCCAGGACCGAGGAGCGAGGATGTGGCCGCGCCGTCGGTGGACGGAGCTGAGCTGAAGTGGATTGGCAAGTCGGTGGCCTTATCACACCTCACGTCGTTGGCTGATGTCCCTAGCCGCTGGCGCCTAGGTGCCGCACGTGCGGTGGTGGATGGCTCGACGTCGTGGAGTCCGGGTGGAGACAGGGCGGTGCGCGCGGACGTCGTGGCCGGGGCTGTGACGCCGAGGTTGTTGCGGCGCGGCGCGACGCGACGGGGGGCTGGTGGCGGAGTCAGGGCAGTCCCGGGGAAATATGAGGCCTTGTGCGAAACTAAAAATCAAGGCCTATTAGTCTAGAAAAAAATTAGAACTATAAAATGTATCATACATTTTATTACATTACAATAAGATAGGTCAAGAGTGGTACCAACGTTGTATAATGTTTGCGTGAATAGCATCATTCTTTTTAGTATTCTTTTAGTGTTTGAATAGATCAAAATTATCAAAAGAACAAAATTTAGAGATTGACATGTTACTCGCTATAATATTTTTGGAGGAAATACTCGCTACAATAATTAGCTCAATCGTTGTGATTCTGAATGAACTGAAAAGGCCTTTGCCCAAGAAGTTTGAGAACTGGGAATGCAGAGTCAGAGAGACAACCATCCGTGAGGTCAGCCGGAAAATAGTTTTCGATTGGACTAATTGACAGTGCTGTTGGACCAATGAAGCAATCAATCAAATACGCCCGCATGAGCATGCTGCGATTAGTAAAGTACTGGATAATTGGCGTCGCTCACCTTGCACGCCCTCAGGGACGGCCCTGGCGGAGTAGATCGGTCCGCTACAGCTTGTGCTTCGCGGCGACAGGAGACGGACGACGATGACCGGCCGCCGAGCCCGTGCGCGCGCGCGTGTATTTCGGACCGGCCTCGCCAGAGGGAATGGCTCTGGCTGCCAGGCGGAGGTTGGTCACAAGCTGGCAAAGGATTGATCTTGGGGCTGTGGAGGCTCACCGGGTTGCGTGAAGGTCGTTCGCGCGATGGAGGGAGGAGAGTTTGAATGCTGGTACCTCTGCCACTCACCCACCAAGTAGCACAGGTGTCTATGAGAAGTTCATTGCTACACAGACAAGCATCGCGTTATACTGTAAAACTGTAAAAATTGTAGATGCAGGGGCGAATCTACAGTAACTCGTCGGCATTATTCAGTAGATTATTACTCTCTTTGTTCTGTGCATATAAAGAAGTAAAGAGGTATTTACCTGGACTCTTAAGGGACAATGTGCTGATCCTTGTTTTTGGACAACTGAAAAAATACTTTGTGTACAATGATCTAGTACATTTGTAGCCTGGAAACCGCATGACGCTAATACATAGAAAATATTCAATCTCATTTCCTTCTCTGTTACATAATCTCTGTTTTCTTCTGGGCCTCAAATTTTAGGCCAGACAAGGATGGAGGAGTGAGAGAGTTAATTGTGGGGAAAGACGATGAACTTCTCCAGACTGACACAAAGTCTATTCCTAGAGCCGATGTGGCTGAGGTTTGTGTCCAGGTATATGTGCTCTGAAGCACCATCTATGCAGTTCTGTCTAAGAGGACCTGGTTAAAGTTGTGTATAGCCATGGGTCCATTGGACAGCATGGTGAGACAGCCATTCTGATTTTATGTTTTTTCTTCTCTGATAATAGGATCTGCAGTATGAAAAGGCCAAGTTCAAGGCATTTGATTTGGCCTCCCAGCAGGTGTGGGCACGCCAACAAAGGACTTTCGGGCACTGTTCTCACAGATTACTACCCTGTTTTGACTCCTCTTTTTTTTTTTTGACAATAAACTTTTATTATTAGCAGCAACTAGCTGCAATAGGAGTACAAAAGTTTATCATTACAGATTGCAGTGCCATGATCATTGGGCAGCTGTTTCCATGACTCATATTCCAAGATGTAGAGAAAATGTGGCGTTCTTCTTCAGAAATCCTGAAAGCCTGGGTAGCTAAGAGATGAGCCGTAGTATTTTGATTTCTAGCAACCGACTTGGACTTGGACTTGCTTCATGTCACCGAATGTCCATAGACAGGACTCCTCCATCTAGTGTTCCGGCAAGGGTAGTGCTAGCTTACTACCTGATGGGCAACACTTCTTGCTCCATTAGATGGTAGCTGAACCTGCATTTCAGAGTTCAGAAGCTTGAAATCTTCTTTTGTCGAGCAGTTACCTTTGGGAGATGGTTTTCATTTCACTGCATCATTATTGTTAGAGGGTACAACAATGACATTATTGATAGCCGAGGCAGCACTAGTATCAAAAATTTGGTTAATAAGCTCAATGTTCCAATGGACAGTCCCTGGAATCCATAAATCAGAAATGTTTTGGGGAAAGTTCTGAACAGTCAAAGGGAGATTAATGTGGTCAAGAATTTCTTTCCAAACAGAGCACCAAGGAGTGGACCAAATGCTAGAATTTCCTTTTTGGACTTGAATGGTGCAATTATTGATCAAAATATTTTTAACTTGCATTATAGAAGACCAGAAAGCAGATTTGGTGGAATTATTGCAAGTTCTAGATTTCATGGTGTCTGGAAATATAACCATGTGGCTTGAACATGGATCATGTCCATTCTAGTATATGCATATTGGCCATCTGATCTGTCGGTGCCATTTTGAAAGCAAAATGCTATTTTTTTACAACAAAGCAAAATATATTAATATTTTTTCCATTTTGTTTCTATCCATTAGAGATTCAACTCAAAATGCACAAACCCTAATGATATCTCCCCATAGACAACAATTATGCACATTCCAAGTCAACTCAACTCAAGTTCACACAGACAAGAGAGTTTTCATTTTAGATCCACAAATACCATCAGTTCTTGTTGCCAGCATGCCATGATCCAATCCCTAACCAGACCACCAAAATAACAGGGACACATGTTCCATGGCATCTACTGCACCTAGGGACACCAGCACATACAAAAGCCCCACCCCAACCTGAACTAGCTTGATCCAAACCAGGCAAGTACTAATCTTGCACCAAAGGAGGAAAAGATTGAAATACGATCAAGCAACATACTAAATTCGACCTAAACTAGTCACCTATCCAAACTAGTCATCTACTTCACGCATTTAGCAATCATCAACAACAAGCCGGTCAGCGTGACGATCCAGAGGACAAGAACAGCATCAATGCAGTGGCTCTGGCTCTTTAACTTGCCTTCCAATCCCTGCACAGCAACATCCTTGCCCTGCAACTCCCGCCGATTCTGTTTGAGCGCCATCTGCTTCCTTTCGAGCTCGAGCTGCATCAGTTGCATATACAAGTTATTGCGCTGAACCTGCCTCATCTTCTGCTCGAGCTCCATCTGCGTCTGCTCCAGCTCCATCTGCTTCTGCTGCAGCTCTGCTTCTTTCCTCGCTACCTCCTCCTCAAGCTGGCAAACTGTACCTCGGAGCTGGCTGAGCACCTCCTGCCCGACGGACTCGGCGCCGCCGCCACGAGGGCTGCTGGAACCCGAACCCGGCATTCCCCACGTCGGATAGCGCGGAAACCATCGCCTCACTCCGCCGCCCGCCGCCGCCGAGAATCGCCGGAACCCTACCCGACTTCACCCGTTGCCTGCCGGAGAGAAAGAAAACTGCGCGGTGGCGGAGAGGGGGCGGAAGGAGCAGGGGCTGGCGGAGAAACAGAGTCGCGCGGTGGCGGAGGTGGGGGCTGTTGCTGGGCGTGCCGGGTGCTTGCTTAGGGTTTTCGACGGGCGTGGCGAGGGGTGGTTGCGCCGGTGTTGCCGCACGAGGGAGTGCGTACCGAAGAGTTGAAGAGAGCGAGGCGATGGAGTGAAGCCCGGGTTCCCGCCGACGCCGCGGTCGGGCGGAGCCCCGTCGCGGCCGGCGTCGCCCTTGTTCGCGCCGCCGGGAGGCGAGGTGGTGGAGATGGGGGAATGGGGGCTCTCGTAGCGTCGCCGAGGGGAGGCTGCGCGCGGGGCTTCGAGGTGGAAGTGAAGTCGCGGGGTCCGTTGAGGAAGAAGGGGAGGGGATCGAGAGGCGATATGATAGATGGGCAGGAAGCGAGCAATCCTTCAAGGCGCGGTCAGGTCCGAGCCGTGACGCCCGCTTGAAGGATTGATACGCCTATGAGCCGTGACGCCCGATTGAAGGATTGATATGCGCCTATGCGCCCGCTTTTTTTTTTTTTTTGACCAGGGCCTATGCGCCCGCTTGAAGATGGGCAGGAAGATTGCACGGCTCGGACCTACGCGCCTATGCACGCCTATGCGCCCGCTCGGCCGCTTGCCAATTAAGCCGTGATATGACTCGCCTTATTGAGGTGTCTCCGCTGCGTCCGCTACACGGCTGGCAGGCGGCGTGGCAGGCGGCGCCTTGCTGCACCGCGCGCTGCCGTCGTCACTTTTGAGGAGACGCAGAGTGCCGTGTCCTCGGTCGCCTCGCCGCGAGCGTACGTAGACCAGTGGCAGCTGGCGTCCGGCTCCGAACCTGGCCAGGTCTAAGAATGGAGGCGTGGTAGGGAAATGATGATCATTGATCGTTGAGCATTTGATAGAATGATCCTATGCAGATATGCTTAGATTTAGACCTCATTAACTGTCAGCAGATATAGTGAAGGGTTTAATTATATACTTACACGAATATAGTCTCAACAAAACAAATGTTGTACTATTGATTGAAATATTTTAAAGTAAAAATGATTAAAAGTTAGATAAAGATATTGTTTTAGATATAACTAATTGAAATAGATAGAGAGCTAGGTACGGATATCATTTTCAATTCAAATGATATTCAGGTACCAATTAATTGAAATAGATGAGAGCTAGGTATAGGTATTGTCACATCTGGGATTTTTTTACACTTTCCAAAAATCCCAATGCACATTCACTTTGCATTTCATCATGAGCATTTGTATTAATTAGTAAAATTGTTTGATAATTCTAGTTTGGGTGCTAATGATTGTTAATACCAAGTGATTGATGTGATGCTCACTAAGTTTCACCTAGACATGCGAATAGCCTAAATTTGATTAGAGGTCATACGCATGAGCATAGCTAATTTAATCATGCTTTTGACTTAGTCAATTTCTGAAATGTGCTGCTTAGAGTCGTCAA
This sequence comes from Themeda triandra, assembly GCA_018135685.1. Taxonomy (NCBI): domain Eukaryota; kingdom Viridiplantae; phylum Streptophyta; class Magnoliopsida; order Poales; family Poaceae; genus Themeda; species Themeda triandra. Next base: position 1,003,850 of record JAENPR010000079.1, on the reverse strand, counting down.
AAAGTGTTTCCCGGAAACTCCAAATGGTCTTGGGGTCTAAAGCTTTTAGTTAGAGAATTTTATAGGGGTCAAAACTCCTAAAGACCCCTTTGCTTGAAAATGAGTGGAAGTAATATATTTTTGAGGGTAAAGATCAGCATAGGGGCTGATTTTCTAATTAACTGATTTTCCAAGTCATTTTATTTGGAAATTTGTATTTCAAAAACGGTTGGGAATTTGACCAAACTTGTTAAAGGTGAAATGATCTACTCATTGAGAGGATCATTTTCTCTGTTGAGCATTTTTCCATAGTCATCCTAGATTGGGAGTTATAGGAAAGGGAAGAAAGAGGTTTTAATTCGATTTTTATAATTCAAAAAAAAGAGAAGGGCCCCACCTGTCGGTCTCACCACCGACGGACATGGGAGGTTTTCCTTCCCGGCGATGCGTGGCCGGGGCGCGTGTCGACGCCGCCACCGTGCCATCGCCCTCGAGCGAGGGCGTATACCCCTGGCCTCGAGCTCTCCGAGGCAGCGTCGCCATTCACTCGCCCCACTCTCTCCTCCCCACCTCGAGCTCTCCGTGCACCGCTCCATCGCCACCACCGCTCCATCACCATAGTTTTGGGTGCTAATGATTGTTAATACCAAGTGCTTGATGTGATGCTCACTAAGCTTCACCTAGACATGCGAATAGCCTAAGTTTGATTAGAGGTCATGCTCATGACCATAGCTAATTTAATCATGCTTTTGACTTAGTCAATTTCTGGAATGTGCTGCGTAGAGTCGTCAGAAAGTGTTTCCCGGAAACTCCAAATGGTCTTGGGGTCTAAAGCTTTTAGTTAGAGAATTTTATGAGGGTCAAAACTCCTAAAGACCACTTTGCTTGAAAATGAGTGGAAGTAATATATTTTTGAGGGTAAAGATCAGCGTAGGGGCCGATTTTCTAATTAACTGATTTTCGAAGTCATTTTTTTGGAAATTTGTATTTCAAAAACGGTTGGGAATTTGACCAAACTTGTTAAGGTGAAATGATCTACTCATTGAGAGGATCATTTTCTCTTTTGGACATTTTTCCATAGTTGTCCTAGATTGGGAGTTATAGGATAGGGAAAAAAATAGGTTTTAGTTCGATTTTTATAATTCAAAAAAAAAAGAGAAGGGCCCCACCTGTCGGTCTCACCACCGACCGACATGGGAGGTTTTCCTTCCCGGCGATGCGTGGTCGGGGCGCGTGTCGACGCCGCCATCGTGCCGTCGCCCTCGAGCGAGGGGGTATACCCGTGGCCTCGAGCTCTCCGAGGCAGCATCTCCATTCACTCGCCCCACTCTCTCCTCCCCACCTCGAGCTCTCCGTGCACCGCTCCATCGCCACCACCGCTCCATCACCATAGTTTGGGTGCTAATGATTGTTAATACCAAATGCTTGATGTGATGCTCACTAAGTTTCACCTAGACATGCGAATAGCCTAAATTTGATTAGAGGTCATGCTCATGACCATAGCTAATTTAATCATGCTTTTGACTTAGTCAATTTCTGGAATGTGCTTCTTAGAGTCGTCAGAAAGTGTTACCCGGAAACTCCAAATGGTCTTGGGGTCTAAAGCTTTTAGTTAGAGAATTTTATGAGGGTCAAAACTCCTAAAGACCATTTTGCTTGAAAATGAGTGGAAGTAATATATTTTTGAGGGTAAAGATCAGCATAGGGGCTGATTTTCGAATTAACTGATTTTCCAAGTCATTTTCTTTGAAAATTTGTATTTCAAAAACGGTTGGGAATTTGACCAAACTTGTTAAAGGTCAAATGATCTACTCATTGAGAGGATCATTTTCTCTGTTGGGCATTTTTCCATAGTCATCCTAGATTGGGAGTTATAGGATAGGGAAGAAAGAGGTTTTAATTCGATTTTTATAACTCAAAAAAAAAGAAGGGCCCCACCTGTCGGTCTCACGACCGACGGACATGGGAGGTTTTCCTTCCCGGCGATGCGTGGCCGGGGCGCGTGTCGACGCCGCCACCGTGCTATCGCCCTCGAGCGAGGGGGTATACCCCTGGCCTCGAGCTCTCCGAGGCAGCGTCGCCATTCACTCGCCCCACTCTCTCCTCCCCACCTCGAGCTCTCCGTGCACCGCTCCATCGCCACCACCACTCCATCACCATAGTTTGGGTGCTAATGATTGTTAATACCAAGTGCTTGATGTGATGCTCACTAAGTTTCACCTAGATATGCGAATAGCCTAAATTTGATTAGAGGTCATGCTCATGACCATAGCTAATTTAATCATGCTTTTGACTTAGTCAATTTCTGGAATGTGCTGCTTAGAGTCATCAGAAAGTGTTTCCTGGAAACTCCAAATGGTCTTGGGGTCTAAAGCTTTTAGTTAGAGAATTTTATGAGGGTCAAAACTCCTAAAGACCATTTTGCTTGAAAATCAGTGGAAGTAATATATTTTTGAGGGTAAAGATCAGCATAGGGGCTGATTTTTCTAATTAACTGATTTTCGAAGTCATTTTCTTTGGAAATTTGTATTTCAAAAACGGTTAGAAATTTGACCAAACTTGTTAAAGGTGAAATGATCTACTCATTGAGAGGATCATTTTCTCTGTTGGGCGTTTTTCCAAAATCGGCCTAGATTGGGAGTTATAGGATAGGGAAGAAAGTGGTTTTAATTCGATTTTTATAATTCAAAAAACGAGAAGGGCCCCACCTGTCGGTCTCACGACCGACGGACATGGGAGGTTTTCCTTCCCGGCGATGCGTGGCCGGGGCGCGTGTCGACGCCGCCGCCGTGCCATCACCCTCGAGCGAGGGGGTATACCCCTGGGCTCGAGCTCTCCGAGGCAGCGTCGCCATTCACTCGCCTCACTCTTCTCACTGTAAAATCAGAAGTCATGTTTCTATTTCACTTCCCAGATTGTCCAAGTTCTAGAGCTCATTGGCGAGCATGAAAGCCTACAACTTCCGACCTCTAATTTTACAATTACATTATCTCAATAGCAGCGTGTTCTCTCCCCAGCGCATTATTATCTCCCTCTCTGCATCCCACAATATAGGATATATGATTTTCTCTCCCCAGCGCATTATTATCTCCCTCTCTGCATCCCACAATATAGGATATATGATTTTTTACTGAATTTTTAGTTAATCAGAATTCAGAAATCAGTTTTTAAAATCTGACACCCTTCACTTCCCAGATTGTCAAATTTCTAGAGTTCATTGGGGAATAAAACCTAAATCTACCCACACCTACGATCACATTAATCTTTGCCTCCTGCCACCACTGACTACGTACTATCATATTTTTTACCTTTGGCTGTCAGATACCCATTGATTCATATATAACAAAACAAAGTGGCACCTATTGATTGGTAGCAAATGTGTCTAAAATAGGAACTATGTGGCTTTATGTAAATAAAAAACTATGTGGCTTTATGAAAATAAAAAACTACCCAAAAGAGGAGTCCTAAGAAAAGTAGGGCGGCTGAGTTGGGGTCCCTGTTGGAAGAGCCGGGCTGGCCTCTTTTATGAGAAAAATGTCAGCATGTGCTATGAAATGAGGAAGTGAAATCAGTGATGGACAGTGTTTAATTAATGTCACTGGAAAATACTTAATGTGGATATATGGCATCTTTTTCGACTAGGATATGGCATCAAGACTGGAATATCATCCAAACATCAAGATTGGAATATCTTTTTAGGTAACAATATAACGCGCTCATGTCGTCGGATCGATCAGCAGCTGGCAGCTATACATATTTGTAGATCAGTCTCGCTCCAGAGGGAGGGGGACTGGGGGAGAGAGGGAGAGAGCGAGAGGGAGGGGGCCCGGGAAGACATGGGGAGAGCGCAGAAGACTGGAAGACCTGGGGACTCGCATAAGACTCGCAGAGACAGCACGGCTGGTCCTGGGACTCGCAGCTAATTAATACGCATGGTCTCGCGCGGGTGCCCGGTCGTGTGCTCGTCCAATTCCGCGTGCTCGCGGGCAGGCACTGGCTTGGGACTTCTCCATTTTGCAAGGCCCTCAAATTTTTCAGAACAATTTGATCTCGACGTATGTTTGATGCTATTTAAATTTCTTAGTGTGTGAATAATCGATCATGTACTTCATTTCTTATATAGTTGTCATGAGTTAATCGCTATAGGTTTGTCGATGCCCGGAGAGACACAGGGTGATCGGTGGCTGATATGAGAGCATTATATTCCAATAACCAATGCATCTTGATTGATCATTAGTTTCGGTCTTACGATCAAGCACGAGGCAATATTTGATTTGAGCTATATAGTGGGCTCATGCAATGGGCCGGCTGCCATGACATTGGCTTTATTTATAGGCTGCAATATACTAGAGCATGACTGCACGAGCAATAATTATATGTATTTATTTAGTTATCTTTTTTATTTATATTAGGTATTAGCGGCATTGCAACGGGAACACACCCACAAAAAAATGATATTTTGAAATTTGAATGTTTTTTGTGTAGCTGTACAAAAATGATAGACGGGTGATCAATTCTAACAAGGATTTTTTATAATCATTATTTATAGTTAAAGATTATCTACGGTGAAACGGCAATGTGTGGAAACAGATCACCGGCCCTTGTTATAAGGGACTTTCAAGAAAAAAGAAGGTGTCGGGCATAGAGATAGAAATGAGAGCACACATGTTAAAATACAACATGAAATTAAGATTGGCTAGCAGGCATCACTCTAATTAAAAAGTCAAGCACAAAGGGTCAAAGTTTTTTTTATATAGAAGGCGATTGTCCGCTAACGTAGCAACAGTTAACCGCGTTGGGGTTACCAGCTTTACAAGGAGTTCAATGCTACCTCAAATTATAATAAAACCCTCAACAACTAAAAAAAGGACAAAGTCCACATCTGAGCGACTGACTGAACATCTACTAGCCTGACAAAACGCAACCTTTTTAGACCCAACTTAAGGCCTTGTTTTAGATTGGAACAAAGTTATAGGTTCTCTCTCTCTCTCTCTCTCTCTCTCTCTCTCTCTCCATCACATCAATCTTTGGACCCATAAATGTTGCATTAAATATATGTAAAAAATAACTAATTGCATAGTTTGGTTATAAATCATGAGATGAATATTTTGAGACTAATTAATCCATGATTAGACAATATTTGTCAAATACAAACAAAAATGTTATAGTGTCCGAATTGCAAAAATTTGCAATCTAAACAAGGCCTAAGTTCATAGCGGATCCGGCATTGGCACATCTGGCAGCCACAACATGGTACTGCCAATGGCTCTGATCTGGGAGATCATATGTCTCCCTCACCATATGTCTCTTGTCTTCCGGACATACATCCAGCTTTGCAAATGTACGGAGTACCAGCTATATATACTTTGCCGAGAAGCATTTCCATACTCCTCCATTGTATTTTCTGAAAACAAAATTCATTTCTAAGTCTCCATGTGGACCATATAACAGGAGAGGTGATCATGTTCAATAAGCAATTCTTTTTCACTAAGCCAAATTTTCCCTACATAGAACATATCACAAACCAATCTGGTGACCTATTATTAAATTATTTGGTCCCATCTATCAATTATTGAAGCTTCAATGTTAATTATTAAGTAAATCATATATATATATATATACACATACACCGGTTCATAGTACATGGTATATACACATACACCGATTTAACCTGTCCAAGACAATCCAACAGCTGGTTCAACCGGTTCTAATAACAGCTCTTGCCAGGGTGCCAAAATGACCTCGAATGCCCCTGGCCTCCCTTTGTTAGCTCTCTGGGCCTTTTTAGCCGGCTCAGTTGCTCCCCGTTGCTCGCCTGTCCTCTTCCTCCACCCCGCTCTGGACGCCGACCGCCGCCGCCGCATTCCCCTCTCCGTCCGGGCCGTCCAAGCATGTCGTACCAGGCGGAGTCCTCTGGAGGTGGACGTTCCAGGAGCAGGCTTCAAGGGGGGCGGAGCACCCTCCCCATTCAGTCCATCGGCTTCGATCCCATCGGTGAGCTTAGCGGTTTCCCCCTCATCCCTTGCCCGGACTGTGGGTTAGCTCGAGTCGTGGAGGGGCGCACGAGGAAGGAAGGGGAAAACCACGGTCGCTTGTACTTCAAGTGTGCTAGGAACTCGGTGAGTCTTGTGTGATTTGTTAGTCAAATCTGGGATCTAGGGTTCTTGTTCTTTATGTGCCATTTCATTTTCAGTACCCCAACAAGCAGTGTGGCTATTATGGTTTCGAGAAAGAATACTTCCAGAAGCTGAAGGACATTGGCGTCATAGTTGTTCGGCCGTCAAACTGGGCACAGCTTTCGGATGGAGGGGAAGAAGTTGATTCTGGGGATTGTCGAAATGTCGACAAGCAGAAGAGTAAAGCTCTGGAGGAGAAGATGGACAATGTGGTCTGGAAGATGAACTTGTTTTTTTGGACAGTTCTTTGTGTATTGGCTGGATACGTAGTGATGTATGCTGTAACGAAGTCTGAAGAATGAATGGTGTTTGCTTGTTTGTTCTGTATGTTTGAACAATGTACGGTTGATGCAATGAAATGTGGTAAATTTGTGTGAGCTGTTTCAATTGATCTTGTATTTGAGTGATATATTGCCTTAAAAAAACTACATGATATTCAGAGAAGGCATTTGTGTAGGCTAGGAATAATCCGTGCACCGCATGAATGTACCAGGGGATATTCTAATCAACTGTTTGTTTTTTAACCACCTTGCAATATGAAGTTGCGACAGCATATAATATTCAGATAATTAAAACATAATATTTCAGTTACAAGTTCCTATCTAAGTCTATGAATCTGTTGATATGCAAAAAACAAAAGTGCAGCCTAAAATGTTAAATTATCCAACCAGTTAAACACATAAGAGATCCTTCCTCTATCTCATAGTCAAGTACGGAGCTGCGCCAAGCTTTCATCCAGCCGGCACCTAGCATGCCCATGTGTATCAGCTAGCAGAAAACAAAGAGAGGTGATTGACTTACTAACACGCACCACCTCGATCCATGCATTTATCATGAATATATGTTATGTTGTGCTTTGATGATGAGAAATTGAGAATTAGAAAATCAGTATGTTCCATGCTAAATGACTGTTTTTATTTATTTCTTTTTTAAAAGGTTCTTGGGTTTCATTTGTCCAATTTAGCTCCTGTAGTGTCAGTTTCGAGACTTAATTTAGGTTAGCATACCATTGGGGCCAAATATTGCATCGAAGTTATGTTACTTGCTCACCCTGAGGGACAATGGCATGACAATACACAGCCATAGTGATATTCAAATACTTTATAGGACAGTGAAAGGGTCATAAGGACCTTTATACTGTAGATATGGTTATCACTCGAGTTGTTTTGTTCCACAAGTAAATATTGATCACATCCAGACATTAGTGTGACTGGTGAAAGATTGTCAGATGGTTGAACATTAATCCTTGGTGGTGGAAGTAGTGACTTGATCACCTTTATCATGCCTAGCCGGCTGGCTGCTAACAGTGTTGAATTACAACCAGTTATCAGTGTGATATCTACTTTCTTCACTAGGTCCTTTTTTCTAGAGCAGTCACTATGTGGTTGTTCTGCGAGTGAACTTTAGTGGATATAGTTTGTGTGCCTTTTGATTTTGATACAGGTCTTTTTTTTAGTAACGACCAAGGTATTTAGAGAATGAGTCAAAACGCAATATTTTCTACTTTTATGATGCTTAAATAGCTACCTATCGTGCACCAGTTATAATGCATTTTTCTTGTGTGTATCAGCAAAGCAGTTTTTGACACAAGCTCTACTTCTACCATTGTTGATTGATGAACTTATCAGCAAGCAGTTCAATATCTTTTATCTTTGGTCCAAGAACTCGAGTATTGTGTTTTGTTGCCCTTCGTCAGACTTGCAGTTCAAGCAGATTTGTAGTGAACCATTTTGCCCGTGAGATTTACAAGCATCAATATTTAATATAGTGAGAGTGTCATCTTGGCAATTATAAAAGGCCATGGTGTGCTACTTTTAAAACAAAGAGATCAGCACATATGCCGAGCTGGTCGCGTCGGAGCTCCCGACCTCGAAGCTCAACCCCGCTGCCGTGTTCGACGCGCTGATGCGGGAGCTCGTCGTGGACCTCCGGAGCTGCTAGCGCTGCTGGTCGCCGACGCCATCCATGCCGGTGCCAAGAGAAAACAGAGGAAGCGATGCTCTGCATTGCTCTGTTTTCGGTGGTTCGGCACATGCATGATGTGACGGAAAATATTTTGTTTTCTTGCTCTTTTTTTTAATGTTTTTGGAGTTTTGTGGGGTACCTGCGGTAGGTGGGCCCTACGGCTCCGCGTTTCCTTGGCATTCTTGGCGGTGCCAGGTGGAAGCTGTAGACTACTAATCAAGTAATTAGCCGTAATAATAATACATTAATCAATTCTATTATATAACTTGGATGCTGGGATGCCATATGGTTATGATTGAGTGATATGTGTGGACATCATCCAGAGCCGTTTCGCCCGACCGGATGTGGAGTGAAAATTGGACGAGTGCATTCCGTTGCTTGACACTCTATCAATGGAATGCAAGGCGTGCATTGGATGATGAAGGACATGCAAAAGACATTGTGGTTCATGTATATATATCTTACAATTGTATTGCAAATTGCTAAAAACAAAGTCATCTCATCCGAGGCGTGCATTGGATGAGGAAAGGTCATGCAAAAGAGTTTTTTTTTGTCATATTTATATCTTAGAAATATTTTGTGAAGTGCTAGAAACAAAGTCATCTCAGAGATACTTTGATAAAAAAATCACTTGTGCATGTTTTGTGTCCTGAGTTGACAAATAATTTAACTATTTATTGGTCAAATTTGTTAAAACTTGACTTCGCAAATCAAAACACCTCGTACATTCCTAGGTAGAGTGACTCTCGTCATTGCACGGACCAGTAAAGTAGCTTGTGTTTGGTCTACAAGCATAGATGCCCTAAGAACAAGTACCACAAGCTGTGTAGAGCTCACGTGCTGCATGTAAGAATATGGTGTATAAATACTAGCTAGAAACAATAAAAGATTATTAGACTCAAATACAACAAATTTTGTGGACAGGAGGAACAAATTTGCATATATAAATAAAAGATAAGCTTTGCTATTTAATGAAATTTAATCATAAGAGCACGGCCGTTTCGCCACCAACCAACCAATTAACCCGGCAAGCGGCAAGCCGGCCGGCAACGCGCAACGGGACAGGACACGTCACTGTACCTGTACGTTTCAGCGCTGCGAACCACCACCAACAGGCAGGACCGGAATACTAGGTCTAGGTGGTGCATGCGGTTCCAAAAGCCTGTGATTGCGGGGCCGGACGGACAGTGTGACCGCCGAGCGAACGGAGGAGCTTGAACGGCGACGGGCATGTGTAGAGCCGGGGATCTCGCGGCGGGCACCGGCGGCCCGGCGCGTGCGCGTCGTCCTCCGCCGGTTGCTTTGCGTCGTACACGTACCTATTGTGCAGCGACGTATGTGGTGGCGTAAGGTGTGTGTGGTGTTCATGTATACGTACCTATATATGCGTGTGGGACAGTGGGAGGAGGCGCCGGTGTATAGCTGTCTGTGTGGTGTGCAACCGATCGTCGATCCCGTCGTCGACGTTATTCGGAAAAAAAAAATGGAACGGCGGTGGTTCATGTCGTCATCCATGTATATACGACGGCAGACAGGTACGTACCCTGAGCAAGTCCACACCACCAGTGCTGCGCCTCGCCACGAGCGACCGGTGCACCTGAACCCCCGTGCCGGCGAGCCGCGCCTCGAGCGCCTCGGCGAAACAGTGAGCCAGCCTCTGCGAGGCGCGCGTCTCCCCTCGGCGAGGACCGCTGCTTGATCTGCCGGAGCAGTTCGATCGGTGGCGCTGCGGCGGTCGCCCGTGGACACGGCTTCCGCGCAGTGGGTGAGCAGTGTGCGCAGGTCCACTGCCTCGTTGGACTGTGCTGCTGCTGACTTCCTCTTGGCTTTCCCCTCGGACACGCTGCCGCTGCCGCAATTTGTGCTGATGCTGAGGCCGTGCATTTTCTCCAGCCAGGACAGCAAGCGAGATAGGACTGATTGACCGCTTCTCCAGCCAGGACAGCAAGCGAGATAGGACTGATTGACCGCGACCGCCAGCGCGCGTGACCACACGGGGCGGCGACCAACAGTGCAGGCTTGTGGCTTTCGAAAGTGTGTGGCAGTGCAGGCTTGCGAAAGTGTGTGGCAGCGAGCAAGAGCATGCAGTGCTGGCGTTTTTTTTTACAAAACACACTTGCGTTTGGCAAAGAGATCTAGCAATGCAAGCAAAGCCAACGACGTCAGCGCTGAGCCACGGCATGAAGCGAGCAAGCAAGTCGCTGAGCCACGTACGTACGGCAGCGAGCAGCAAGGGAGTACACGCAAGTATACGCGGCGCGCGGCCACACGGTACGTATACGCGCGGCGCAGCCATGGCGCGGGCGTTAATGCGAGCCTGCAAACTCATCTTTGCAGCCCGCACAGCAAGCTCAGCTCGCAGCGTCTGCAGTTCTCGCAGAGACCATATGATGGCATGCGCACGTCGACGTCGCGCGCGCGCCGCACAGCTCTTTAGTCCTGACACTCGATCGCGCGCTGGCCATCGCGATCACCCATGCATGGACCCATATGCATGGACATGGACCGAGCGAGGCCGGCCGGGCCGGGAAAGGCTGCCGAGATCGATCGCCAGCGCCTCGATCGATGCCAGCGCGCTAACTCGATCAATCGATCGCGCGCCTTGCGATCGGCACGGCCGCGGCCTTGATCAGCAACAAAAATGGCCGCGCGTTCACTAGTACCCTAGCTATAGCTCAAAGCACGATCGAGGCAAGCACGTACGATCAAGGAGGGAAACGAAGGAATGGCGCGTGTGGGCGTGGGAACACGCGAGCGCGCTGCGCAGGCCTGGCCGGCCTGCCGGATCGCGGAGATCGATGCAGGGCGCAGCGACTGCATGCGACCATGCGCGGACCGCGCGGCGTGCAGCATTGAATTGCCCGCTGGCTCAGGCTGCTCGACGCTGCAGCGCTAGCTGCCGTTCTCATCGGGCTCCCGTCGAGGCTCGCTGCTGAAAGCTGCTGATGGCTGTCGATCGATCCGTTCACGTCTACGATACCCAATCTTGTCCGAGCAACAGTGGCGAGTACCGGTCCTGTGGATTGCAGGCATCAACTAGGCATATGCGGCATTGTTTAGATTGCGTCAAAATTCCAAGTTTTTTCACTCTCTCTCCATCACATCAATTTTTGGATTCATGCATGAAGCATTAAATATAGTTAAAATAAATAACTAATTACACAGTTTAGATTAAAATCACAAGATGAATCTTTTGAGCCAAGTTGGTACGTGATTGGACAATATTTTTCAAATAAGACAAAAGAGTTACTATTCATCAGGTTGAAGTTTTTTGCAATCTAAACAAGGCCTGCCGCGTGCATCGAGAGCCAGCCCTGACCAGCAGCGCAGGCCATGCATGCAGCTGGCATCGATAAGCCGCGCGCGAATCCAGCTTGGTTGGATGATCAAACGTAAAAGGTCAAGTGTTGATTAAATATTTTAACCAAAAAGGGTCAAAGTGCATGCGCTTCAAGTGTGTAACTAGCCAAGTTCACAACACATACTACACATTGTACGTATATACTAGAGTACGTATACATGTTCGTTGTATATATATGGACATATATGTCACACACTGTTCATGGACGTACCACCATGCATTCCTTTCCACTAGCTCTTATTATTGCACTGCGTCTCTCTCCCTGACACCATCTCCTGCCACTCCATGCATCGTGCAGGGAGAAGGCCTCCCTCCGGTTCCTTGCCAGGCTATCACACGACGGCGGCCTTAATTGTGTTGTCATGGCGGAGCAACGGCAGCACGAGCTGCTGCACCTGGGAAGGCATCACCTGCAACGCCGCCAACGGGAGCACCACCGAGGTCTCACTGGGATCCAGAGGCCTCACACAGGGCGAATCTCGCCGTCCCTCGGAGACCTCACCGGCCTGCTTCGCCTCAACCTGTCCGGCATCGATCCCTCACCTCCCGCCGGAGCTCATGTCCTCCGGCAGCGTCACGGTCCTCGACGTCAGCGCCAACCGTCTCGGCGGAACCCTTCATCCGGCTATAAGCTAGCAAAAACAGAAAACCACTTGTCTGAGCTGCCGGATATTGAGACACCACTTGAATCAGCACGCGGGGATTAAAAGCTTGAATCAGCACGCGGGGATTAAAAGTATTGCATCAGTATTGCATCTAAATAACAGGATTAAAAGCTCCATCAGTATTGCATCTAATAACAGGATTATAAAGCTCCATATCTGCCATCGTTTCACCACGCGGGGCTGCCATCGTTTCAGATTGCATGCCTACTCTAGCTCATGCATATGCCTACTCTAGCTAGCTCACTGCTGCCGGCGCGCGCGAGCGCTGCTTTGGACACACTCGCGTATATGGCACGCTAGCTCTAGCTGGTGCCGGCTTTAGGGTATACTATAAACAGCGATCCAGACAGCGCGCAGCCCCTGCACGTACGTGTGACGGTGGCTACTGGCTACTGAATAGCTGCAGACTGCCCAGTACCTCGGCATGGACCGGGTACAGTGCCTTTTCACACTGCAATAGCCGGTGGCTGCATATATCTCAGCCGTACCAGGATCGATTAATTAGGATCTCGGAATCTTCTTTGTCTTTCTTCATCTTTTACTGTCAAATGATGCCAAAAAAAACTGTATACTGGTATACGGTATAATGGCAGGCCACAGTACGAAGATGAATCGAAGTCAAAGTTTGCTGAATTGTCAGCCATATATACCATGAGCATATATAATCCATCGTTTGCGTTAATTAGTAAATTCACATAAATTTTTTATTGTGCTAAAAGTACCAATTCTCTAGAACTAAAATACTTGCACTAAATATTCATGTATCAATCACTAAATATCAAAAAATATCCATAAATAATATTTAAATTTCAAAAAAATTCTACCATTTTTTCATCTTGCAAAACTATTCTAAAAACTCAGGCCGAACTCACATCTCGCTCACCTCTGGTCACTCTGATACACACGCCGCTTTGCCAAAGTTTTGTTTTTACATCAATTAGATATTTTGCACAATAGTTTAAAGTGGAACTAAAATTGAATGTGAATTGCATGCCTTTTGTTGTAGCAATATTGTCCATCAGCACTCGAACAAAAACAATATGCCCCGTTACATACAATGCATGCACATGTTTCCTCTGCAAAAGTCGTCTATTGGTAGAATGGTTCTTTTCAAAAATTATTCCACTAAAAAGGACGTTAGTTAAAAGGAAATGCGGAAAAACAATCTTATTTTGTATTCAAGCATCTATGTGCGTTGAGAAATTATGAATTTAGATTTTTCTTTTGGAATTTTTGGAAAAAAGATTTCGTGGCTGAAGAAGTTAGTTGATATTTATTTTTTTTAATGGAAAAGCATTTTCTATTAATCATACGAGGCTGAATCATAAGGAATTACAGACTGGATATGAGCGGGGATCCAACAAAAGTTCCACATCGGGTCACAAACACTTCGCTAACTCATCATGAGCTAGACGTGGGCAAAGAATAACCTTCCAAGAAATAAAATTCCAGCTAATTAACAGATTTCGGAGACAGTCATCCGAGTAGACAACATCCACGACAGCTGTGGCATCCGTTTCAATAACGACATGACCAATTCCATTCGAGATTGAAGTACCGATCTCCTATATACGATTTCTGCACCAAAAGCGGGCTAATGGATCGAAAGGGCCACGTCGCCTGCAAACCCGGCCAAAACGTGATATGGGCCGTCCGATCGACCTCGTAGCGGGTCTCTCACCCTCCTAAGCCGCAGACCCGGGCACTCGGGACTGCTCGCGAACCCGCTCGGCCTCTATGCGGCAACCTTTCCAGGCTGCCGTCCACCGCCCCCGCATCTTCCTCCTCCCGAGTTCACGGCGCGGGCGGGGTGCTGGCGCCGTCGGCCCCGACCATCCTCGCGAACCCGCTCATGGGCGATTCCCGTACCTCCCTCCTCCCGGCGCGGGTGGAGGCCCTAGTGGCCTCGGCCACTCCGGTCCCGGACATTCCAGCAGCGTGGCCGGTGCCCCTCCGAGTCCGACCCCGGCGCGGCCGATGGTGTGCGTGCGTGGCGCCTCCAGCGGCGCTGGTGGGGTGTGGGGCGCGGCGGCCCCGTCCATCCCGGCATCGTGCTGACGTCCACGCCCTGACCGCCATGCTTAAGGAGGCTATCCTGCGCTCTCGCACGCCACTGCAACGACGAGGCGCAGTAAGCCGAGCCGCACGACTGTGTGGATGATTTAGATGTCTGCTGCGTCGCGAGTCCATCCATGGCTCTAAATCTCCTGATTTATGCAGATAGAGGCAGCCGACGCACGCTCACGAACATCAAGGATGCGCTCTGGCATTCCTTGGATGCTTTGGTTTGATCGGGCATTGCTTCCTTTGTACAGGAAATTTCCGGCCTGCTTGGCGAGCAAAGGGCAACCTGAATGCCAACCAATCAAAATTGATTCAGCATCTAGAGCTGATCAACAGAAAGAATCAGTTGGTGATGCCACCGTTGATATCGTCATGGAAACAAACCAGTTCACAATATTGACTGACATCGACATTGTATTTACACATCTGATTGCGCTATTGCTCAGCAAGGTATATGGGTTTACATAGAAAATAAGTTGGTTCATTGTCTGACAATGCTTTGTTCCTTTTTTGGTAGAATCTCAGATCATGAATTCTGAACTTTTGGATGAATATCTAGAATGCACATATGTTTTGTCTATAATATGCTTATATGAATGAACAAGTTCCTTGCAAAACTGAATAAATCACTGCAGACAATAATCTTAACTGCAGACCTAAAACCTGTTAGCTAGGATCATTCAATTTCAGACAAGAATCTTAGGCCTTGTTTAGATTCAAAGTATTGAAAAAATTTGCAACTGTAGCATTTCGTTTGTATTTGGCAAATATTGTCCAATCATGGACCAACTAGGCTCAAAAGATTCATCTCGTGATTTCCAACTAAACTGTGCAATTAGTTATTTTTTTTACCTACATTTAATGCTCCATGCAAGCGGCTAAAAATTGATGTGATGGAGAGAGAGTGAAAAAACTTGGAACTTTGACGCTATCTAAACAAGGCCTTAACTGAGTATGGTATAATGTGGAAATGCTTGCCTAATGTTGATCAGTATCTTTTATGCACTTTAAGCAAATAATCCAAAGAAAAAAATGCCAATATGTTTTCAATCGAGTGATATTGTCGTAGCGCACGGTCCACCTCACAGGTTTGTCATGTGCAACATATACTGTCATAGCACATTTTTGTTTTTGACCAGGACTGTCATAGCACATTAATTGGTTCACCTCACAGCCTCAGTTGTCATATGCAACATATTCAAAAGTTACCGTGCACTAAATTAAATTATCTTACAGATAAAGGGGGTATAAATTAAAGCTACCTTGCATTAAATTAACTTCCCTACATCTTGTATAATAGGTTAGAAATCTATTCCTTTTATTTTGTGTGCTTATACTGATTCATGTGGATTTTGAACTGCCAAGAAAGAGCTCTTGCATGCAACCTATCATGCTCCCCTGGGTCAATCCCTGGATAGCAAACTCGCTCTTTGCCGATGAATTCCAACGGTGAGACCAGGTTAATTAGGGTCCATCACATATCTCAACGTCATAGCCTGTTTTTCCTTCCTAGCAGTAGAAATAGAGCAATAGTTACATAAGCTCCTTTAAATTTACTGTCTCTAATAACAAAAAAAAGTGCATCAAGACCTACCAAAATTTTAGCCCAATTAGAACTAACTCATATTTATTTGAAACCTTCTAATTTTCGAAACCAACAATTGAAAGAAAAGGTAAATAAGTAATAAAAAACCATCTCTGACTGGACCAGCTGGTTGTAGCTTAAGCTCCATCAGCACTCTGGCCTGGTTCCACATGATATTAGCAAAGTTCCCTTGCACATGTGACAAATGTATCATACTTATCCTATTCTCCAAACTCAGTATAGGCATGCATACCAAAAAAGCATGTTCTAATTTTTTTCCCTCCTTTCATTACATACTTGCAGCTACTATTCAACAAGCAGGAACATGGAAATAGAAGACAAACTTAGAAGACAAGGATTATATAGCCATTGGATGCTGCAGTCATTATAGTAGTTCTAGCATCTTTGGTGTCTGTCATATATACTGCAATATATATATAAAATCAGATACATGAGATGTTGAATGTCTTCTTTAGTTATCACGAGTCCTGGACTTGTGTTTTTTTTTAATCGTTGCGCTATATCTAGGCTTATCACACATTCTAAACCTCATTTTCTTTCTCCAAGTTGATATGCGGGGCCATGCAGCATGCAGAGAAGGGGGCACAAGGGGGAGAGCTTTTGCCTTCCAAGTGAAGAAAATCTAGCTATCGTGAAGAAATCTATCGTACTGTTTCCACATGTACTACTACTGTAGGACTCCTGATCAGCCTGTCCCCTCCTGCAGGCTCACGTACTCTTCCTAGATAGTCCTAGCGTCGATCCTCGCGCCCACTCTCCCCGCCGCCTCTCTATTCCCCCGGCCCCTCCGCCAGGGCTCCAGGCCTAGCTGCACTCTCCTACCTCGAACGGGCTCATGCGCCCCGCCCCACACTTGATCCTCCGCCGAGATCGATCCACCGCGCGCACATCACCAGCTCTCTGCTCTAGCTCTCCTCCCGCGATGTCCGGCTACGATGGCGCGGACGGCGGCGCGGGCGGGTCCGGCAACGGCAGGTCCGGCAACGGCAGGTCCGGCAACGGCCGCGCGGGCGTCCCGCCCGGCGCGATGTCCGGCTACTACGGTGGCGGGGCGGACGCCGGCGGCGCGGGCGGGTCCGGCGGCAACGGTGGCCGCGCGGGCGGGTACGTTGCCGTCCCGCCCGGCGCGGGCGGCGGCGGCTACGGTACTGACCCCGGCGTCGTCCAGACCAACGCGCCGCCCCAGCAGTACAGCGATCAGCAGCCGGGGTTCAATGCGCCGCTTAACCCCAGCGTCGACGACGCGTCGATGATCAGCATCAGTGAGTTCCGGGCCCTCCTTGACAGTCCCTCCGGCGAGATTCAAGCTGGCGTTAGCAGTGGCGTCCCGGCGGCTCCCGTACACCAGCCCGTGCCCAACAGTGTCGACGGTTCCGGCGGCTGGACCTCCAGCGGCTTCGTCCCCGCTGCCTACGTGCCCAACGTTCACGGCAGAGGCGTCCCCGCTCCCTACGGCGTTCGAGGTGGCGTCC
Source organism: Themeda triandra (assembly GCA_018135685.1). Classification (NCBI taxonomy): domain Eukaryota; kingdom Viridiplantae; phylum Streptophyta; class Magnoliopsida; order Poales; family Poaceae; genus Themeda; species Themeda triandra. The sequence goes on along the minus strand of JAENPR010000079.1, from coordinate 986,562 downwards.
CCGCTCCCTACGTGCCCAACATCGGTACCGGCGCCGGCTGGACATCCGGCCACTTTCCTGGCTACGGCGGCCCCGCTCCCGGCTACGTGCGCCCCGTGCCCGCCGTTGGCTGGACCCTCAGCTCTCCCGGCGTTCATGGTGGCCCCGCCGTCCAGTACGTGGCCGACGGCGCCGGCGGCTGGACCCTCATGGAGTCTCCCAGCGCTGCAGCCGCCGTGGCGGCTAGCAACGCTCCGGTACCGCGATCGGTGCTGAGGCGTTCCAGGTTTGGCGACGGTACCGCGAGCGGTGCTGCAGCGCCAGCAGCGTCCCAGCACAACCTCTCCGCTCCTGAAGTCGAGGTATGATTCTCAGCCCGTATATTGATATGAGCTAATCTTTTTAAATAAAATTAAAGCAAAATGTGGTATAAATATCCAAATAGGCTTGCAATTCCTGCTTTGTTAGGGCCTATTTAGTTCCTCATTTTAGCCAAAAATATCTGGATTTTGGGCAACATTCTGCAAATGGATCTTTTTTTTTTTTTTGAGAGGAAGGTAGGCATATATTACTCAGTTTGAAAAGTTTACATCAAGGAATACAGGAGGGGAACCAAGCCAAATATGCCGGCCTGTTCCAAGTGAAAGAGTATGCTTTGCAAGATAATGAGCCTCCCTATTAAACTCCCTACCTTCATGTGTGAAACGCACACAATCAAAGGATTTACATGTCTGAAAGATGTCTCGAAGGATCATCATATAAGCACAAAGAGGCATCTCTTTTATATTATTGATTACAATTAAGCAATCGGAAGCCACGCTCAGTTTATGGACTCCACAATCCTCAGCAAGCGCTAGTGCCTCCATACAAGCCATCGCTTCTAGTGTTTCAGGATCAGTTATATTAGGAACCACCATAGCACTGGCTGCAATAAAATGTCCTTGATCGTTTCGGCATACAGCAGCCACACTCCCTTTAGAATTAGCTCTATCAACAGCAGCATCAACATTAATCTTATACATATCCCTCTCAGGAGGTATCCATCGTTGAGTTCTTGATTTTGACAGAGATTTAATACATCCCTTGAATTCAAATCCCTCAACAAAATCAAATTCTTGAATTAAGCGGTTAACCATTACCATAATAGAGAAAGGCATTCAGCTTTTATATATTAACCACACTAAACCAACCCAAACAGTGAGGGAGCCAACCCACTCCACTTTGTGGTTACATGTAGTCAAACAAACCCAGATTATATGGCAATGCATGGCCATGGGGTCCAATCCATTATATACTAATTTCCAAACATAAGTTTGTTGGCGCTCGATACTGAATGTGATGCATCATGCATGTATGTCCGGGCAGATTATATGCATGCATCTCATGGAATGAAAAAGACGATGACTAATTAAACGTAGAGGCCAAACAATTCGGTAGCATCATGGGTTGGAAACTCTCAATAGCCCAATCCTTTGCTTCCACAATAACCCCATCCAATCCAGCCCAGCATGAAGCCCGTTGTCCCCAGCCCAAAGGCAACCCAACTGTTTAAACCATTTTAGCCCAAACCGTTAGCAGGGCTGGGCAAAATATGTGTAAGCATGGACATAGCACTGCCTCCCTCTAATTAAGGCCCTGTTCGGCTGGTCCAGGGCTGGGCAAAATTTGGCTGGTCTGCCCAGTCTGCTGGGGTTTTGGCTGGTCAAGATTCAGCCACATTCAAATTTGAATGCCCAAGCCATACAACTGAAACTAGCTAGCAGCAGACCATGCATGTACAGTATATGTATGTGTAAGCATGAAGCAACAACTTTCTGAACCAATATGCCAGTCGAACGGCTGGCCTGAAAATTCAGCCGAAATGAGTCCAGCGGACCTGCTAACACAAAGTCATATTTGGTGCCTGTGTTCTGATGTATTATAGCTTATGTATTATGCATTGCTTGTTTACTGCTAAGATATGCAAAATCCTCATGATATAGCTTATGTATTATGCATTGCTTGTTTACTGCTAAGATTGTTATTGATCTTGCATCGTTTCAGCAAAGGGATGCGAAGGGAAAATGGATTCCTCGTGATGATGAGGAAGATGAAGATGAAGAGGAAGAGGAAGAGGAAGAGGAAGAGGAAGAGGAAGAGGAAGAGGAAGAGGAAGAGGAAGAGGAAGAGGAAGAGGACCACTTGTGCCGCCCACTTAGCGGGACACTTAGCGGGAGCAAACGGAGCAGTGGGAGCACACGGCGGCTGGGAGCCAGCAAGAGGTCACGGGGCGCTGTGTGCATCCAGAACCCTCCAGCTCTCACATGTCGAGACCTAAGGATGGAACAGCTGGCAACAGCGGCTAGAGAGATTGGTGTTGATGAGAAGTCCCCACACTGGCTTACATTGCTGGAGGTGAGCCGGAAAAAACGTGACACTTCCTTCTTCTTAGTGTCCAAGGCAGACGGAAAGTGGACTGTCATTCATGATGTTGCCTTGAGGATGGCTAACGAGAGGAGGATGGCTGCCGAGATTGCTGCTGAGAGGAGGGTGTCTGCTGAGAGGAGGATGGCTGCCGAGATGGTTGACGAGATGGCTGATGATAGGAGGATGTCTGCTGGGAGGAGGATGGCTGCCGAGTTGGCTGAGGAGAGGAGGATGACTGCTAGGATGGCTGCCGAGATGGCTGAGGAGAGGAGGATGTCTGCTAAGATGGCTGCTGAGATAACTGACGAGAGGAGGATGTCTGCTGCCGAGAGGAGGGCCTGGGGCAACAAAGGGAAAGGGGTGGCCCGGGACAACAAAGGGAAAGGGGCCTACAGTGGCAACAAAGGGAAATGGTGGTTCCCCAAAGGGAAAGGGAAAGGGAAGAAGGAGTAAGCAGCAGCGAGGACGAGTACTAGATCACCCTCTTATCCTGATGCAGTAGTAATTGCCACGAGTACTAGATCACCCTCTATATCCTGATGCAGTAGTAATTGGGACGAGCACTATATCACCCTCTATCATGATGCAGTAATAATTGTGAACGATTGAACTATTTGTGATCTTTGTTTGGACTATGTTGTTATAAGGACATGTAATAACTTGTTTGAACTATGTTGTTATGTAATATTTGAGTTGGTGTTTGGATCATAATATTTCTGTGGCTCATTTTTAGATAATTCGTCCGATATTAGATTTACAAGATGGCTCAATGGTTAAGGGACTAGAATAAAATTCTTGCTGATGTGAATGAATTCCAGTTGGTTAATAGGGCTGGTTAGAGTTTCTTGGAATTTAAGAAAGAAAGGTGTGTTCACTGTGAAATCTGTTTACAGTTGTCTAACTAATTCTGATGTGGGTGTCTACCAAGGCAGGCAGTTTTGCACAGGCAGGCTACTGAAACAGAGACAGACTACTAGCTGCTACTGAATGCAATTCCCTGTCAAAGATAAGTATATGCAGGGTATGATCTTTTGATCATGTGTCACTGTCATGGATATGCATGCATAGTCTGAACATGAGAACAGGGTAACAACAAGAGCTTAGCATTTGTGTTGCTTACGGCTCCTCCTGGTCCTGGCTCCCATCCTGCAGTTTCAGGCTCTGCATAGCATATCTGCAGAGTAAGTGTGGGTAGAAGCCTGATTTTTTTTGTTTGAGAACTATGCTATCACAAGTACAAAAACAGTCAGACACTCAGATTACATGCTAGTTTCAGGCCCAGTACTGAATGATGATATTGTGTTATCTTGCTCAGAACTTGGAACTGCTTTTGTCCATATAATTTCCCCTTGATTTGGGGTTGCTTGTACAGATGTGCACCATGAACCAATTTTAGTTCCTTTGTTTTGATCACTTGAGTTCTCTTGTAGATAACAACCCATGATTTTGTTTCATGATTGTGACATCACTCTGTATACGGCAACCATGCATTTTTCTTATAAGTGGACTAAAATGTTACTTCATTTCCTTCAATGGCCTTCATTTTTCCATGAAATGATTCTGCTAGAAATTATACTTCATTACTTTGAGTTCAAGGGTCACACATTTAAATGTATCTTTTCATGCACCTAGACTTTTCAGTTCAGTACCATGTTTACAATGGTAGACTCCTCAACCTTTGTCTTCCTTCTACAATTTAGCATCCTTCATGAGTATTCTTACTAGTACCATCAACACCTAATAGGCATGAGTAAGGATTACAGGAAGGATCCTAATTTTCTCAACTAGTAAAAAGGACAGGAATTTCGATGTCAATAATGTTCAGTACCATGTGCAGATCAGTTTATCCTAATTACTTAGCTCGCTTGTATACTTGTGTAATTCTGAAAAAAAAGTACCATGCCTTTAATTTATATGAGACACATGTACATATACTGATTAGTTGACGTGGCTGAACTCATTAGGCCATGTCACATATTATCTAAAAAGTGGTTATTTTGATGTAACTAGTGATTCTGCAGATTTTTCAGAATCTTGTGAACTTGTAGTTTATTAGGTAGCAAGCTGCTATCCAATGTTCTCTATTATTTTCATGAGTTGATTCCAATTGTAACCCCCAACTACTTTATGCTAGTTTTGCTATTGGACACTGTCATGTGAAAAAGAGTCTGTGATCTGATTCCAAATGTGTTTTCTGAATTTTACCTACCTTGCTTCTCAAATATCAGCCTCTACATAAATGTCTGGTACCGGGAGTAAACATGTAGTCATATACTCATCTGGGAGTAAACATGTAGTCATATACTGATCTGTGGCCCCTCCTATATTTGACTGCAGAGACAAGAAGAAGCAGAATGCCAGAGACTTAGAGAGGATATATAATACTGTGCTGAGATTTACTGTCATATGGTTCTGTTGCCAAGAGGAAGTAGCATTTTGAAGTTGTCTATAAATTATTTGTAGGATAAAACATTCTCAAGGACATGTAAATGATACGCTTGCTTGTTGGCCTGCAATTGGAATACATTTTCTGTAATAAATGCTCTGAAGTATTAAGCAATGGACATATAAATGATATGTGCACTTGATGCAAGCCTGTTGTAGTACGTAGTGCACTGCTTTTGATCCTATGTACTATAACATGAGCAGCAGCGACACGTACATACACGTACATACGCACGTGGGCTGGCCGCGGTTAATTCGATCCCGTACGTGAGTAGCGGCGACACATACGTACGTACATGGACTGGCCGCGGTTCGACCCCCGGGTAACCGCGGTTCGGCGGTGCAGGCGTGGGCACGGATCAGGTTCGATCCGTGAACCTCTTTTGCGGCAGATGGAGCGGAGGGTCAGCGATAGGAGTGCTCCGAACCGCACCCTTTGCAGCGTGAGCCCATACGACGTGCACAACGCGCTGATCCCCCACCACCTAACCTGTTAAGCGTGATAAAAAAAAGTTGCTTCTACACACCTATACATCACCCACCTGAAACGATAATGGCCCCCGCCGCAGTTAGGACGACGACCCGCCTTCCTTTTTCATTCCCCTGCCTGGACGTCCGTATTTCCACAGGCGCCGCAACACCGCCCTCGATCCAACCCTAATAAGCCTCCCCACCGACACCGCCGCCGTCCCTGCCGCCGTCCGAGATGTCGAGTTCTGCCTTGAGGCGGCGGGGGGTGAACGGCCCATACACTGGGAGGTTTACCCCTGCGCATGCCCCCTCGGCCGCGCCCCGGTCAAACGAGGTGGTGAAACAGGCCATCGCGACCGCCCCGCCGGCGTCGTCTTTAGCACTGAAGCGCCTTCCCTTGTCGGCTGCGGCGCCCCCCTTCATGCCGGTGAGGGCGGCGGCGCCATGCGCGGGACCTCTTCCCCGGACGATGTCGCCAGCGGTGGAGAAGTGCATCTCTGCCCGTGCACAACGAAACCGCCGGTGGGATCTCCAGGTTGGCAGGTATATATGATTCTCCGATCTGTTATTGCTTCGATCTGTAATTGCTTCTGATCTTTTTTTTTAAAAGAGTTTCCTCTGCTTTTAAGAAAGCAATAAGCATCCTGCTGGGTTTACCAGCTTACAAAGTTTAGGATTCCGGCATTCAGCCACCCGGCTCAAACTGATAACTGAAGTAAAAGCAGAATAAAAAATAAGAGCTAAACTTCAGCCTCCAAAACAAGACGCAAACAGCTCTGATTACAGTTCTATTACATCTAAAGAAATTAACATGCTTGGCTTGAACGACTTGAGCCACTCCAGAGCTTGATTTATCAGCTGTTGCATCCGCTCCCTGTCTTTCTCCTTAAGTAGAATACGCCATCTCTGGATGAAAGAAATGATATTGAACACAATGTCAGTTGGCATTTTAGGAAAGCTTTTTTCTATCGCCATCTTATTGCGACAAGTCCAAATCCCCCAAGCAATTGCCGCAAAGAAAACCATCAGCAAACGCGCTGGTAAAGGCCCCTTGCCCTGGAGCCAAACTAGGCCGAACTCCGAGAGATTCCTAGGTGTATAATCTAAAGCTCCAGACCTCTCTCACCATCCCCCAAATGAATTTCGCCAGGTAGCAATCAAATAGAATGTGTTCTACCGTTTCTAGGCAACCACAGAGGCAGCATTTCTCATCACCCCGCCAACCCCTGTTCTTCAGGCTAGCCCCCACCTGCAATTTATTGTTAAACACTTGCCATAGGAAAAACTTGATTTTCAATGGTATTCTGCTTTTCCAGATGAACAATTGCTTCTGATCTGTAATCGCGTTTTGCAGAAGAAGCCAGAAATGGGCTCCATGTTCCATGGAGCAGCAGTTAATGGATCCAACGAAGAAGATGACCACCTCGGCAGCGCTGTTGGGAGCAATGTCGGGAGGAGGAGCGCATGCAGATCCAGCCCGAGCGAGAAGTCAAGGAGCCCAGAAGAAGTTATGTCCATGGACAAGAGCTTGAGCGAACTTCTGGATGAGATGCAGAACAGATGGGACGCTAGGCAGAAAGCACTCCAGGATAAGTTCAATGAACTGGACAGGCAGGTTGAGCAAGTGCAGAATATGGCTAGAGAGTGTGGTGCAAATGAGCGCACCCCAGATCTGTGGCTTGGTGTGCTGGAGATCGTCCATTCCAGACGTGCGACCAAGTTCTTCATGGGGTCCGACCCAGATGGAAGGATGGACATGATTAAGCTCTATGCCAGGATCCATGAGTGCCAGAATCTTGGTGGATCGCAGCCAAGTGACGTCCAAAGCAACCTGAAGGTATGCTTCTTTTTCAAACATCGAAGTTCCTTCCTGGTATAGCTGGGAATTGTGCATTAGCTACTGATTAGCTTACCTACAATTTTCCTGTATCATGCACAAAGTTTTCATAGAGCATGCCTGCCTTAACAATTTGCATTGTTCATCTTTACAACCAATGCCCAGAGACTGCACACTATAATATATCTGTAATATTAAGCAGCTTGTGTGCTATAGAAATTGTTCATCTCAAACACAAGGTATGATACTGTTTTGGGTCTAAACAAACACAAACATAGAAGACATTTGAACATGCGGAATCAACACAATTCAACATACACGCAGGTTGTGATTTAGTCATATAGGCATCAATTGTTACCAAACGACACATGCTGGCTGTCGTTAACTTAACCCAACCTAGCAGATCTATCTGACCAAATTGGAAAGGTTAACCCTACAAAATTACTAATCCAATCTAGCACCTCAAAGCACTGCAACCATACCAAATTACCCTAATTTAATCTAACCTTCTTGGCCGAGCAGGACGCTGCTGCTTTGTCCCTATTGCCATAAGTCATAGCCGCCGCCTTCTTTGCAGAGGTGGACACCGAACCCATGCCTCGCTTCCAGTTCATCTCATTGAACATCGGCTTTCATGTCATCCTCAGAGTGGCCAGCCCTCGAACTGTCTGTGATGTTTGTTATTAGAAGTATTTTTGTATGTCTCGTGGTTTGAATATCTTTAATGTAGCAGGGTTGTTTAACTTTTCAGTGAAGTATAGAGTTGAGAAAGTATTGACTTTTTTTTTTTGATTTGCGCAGAGGGATGCAGAACCTGCTAATGATTCTGATGAGGAGTGGGAGGAGGAGTTTTTCAACCTGTGCCAAGGTTATAGTAAGGCAGCTGGATTATTCAGCAACGGTATGTACGAGTATGCTAGGCATCTGGACAAGTACTGCAATAGGGCAGGTAGTTCATAACAGTTTTCTAATTGAAACACTCGACACTTACAGGTACTTCATCTAGGAAAGTACCACTTGGTGGACACCGGCTATCCGAACCGTCCCGGGCACCTTGCTTCTCAAAAGGGAAGGAAGTATCATCTTCAAGATGTTCAAAACGCATCAGAACCACATGAAAGAAAGGCGATATTCAACTATGCGCCTATCAATGCATTGCGTGACTCCAATGCGCTCTGGCTGATGAATAGGTCTTGACAAATGTGTATGTTGAAATGCTTTATGTACTTGTTGAGCACATGTAGTTTTTTCGGACGTGTATGTTTGTGGGCATGCTTTATGTACTTGTTCAACACATGTAATATTTTTCGGACGTGTATGTTTGAGGTCATATTTTTTTTTTACTTGTTGAGGTCATGTAATAATCTTTCCGATGGTTCAAAGACATTTTTACCACCATTTGCAATGAATAATTTGTTATGTGAAACGGCTACAAGTATATGCAGAAGGTGTACATTGATGCTGATAAAGCTGAACTCATCATTCGACAGGCACGAAAATATGAAATGTGGAATTGTTGGTAGTAGAGGTCATACCAACTGTTCTTTTGGTTTGTTTGTAAGGAATTTGTGGATGATGACAATATGGAATTTGTTTGAAACTTCGAAATGAAATTGTGATCATGTTTTTGGAATGAATGGCAGCCGAAGTTGTCACGCCCCGCCTTCGGCCTCACCGAGACACCCAAAACCGTGTACTCCCGTCTTCGGCATCGCCAAAACTGTGGACTCGATTTTGTCCACCGCACTTTTTGGCGTCAAAAATGAACCGGGAAGCGTTGGCGAGGCCACGGCGTGCGGTTTGGCTATGAACCAACGTCGAAAGGAAAACCTTAACAAATGATGAATACTCGACATTTGGGCCATGATGTTTGCTTACAAATCATGAATAGTGGACAAGTTGGCACCGGGCCGCTTATATTTTGGTCCAACCAGACCACGAGTTAGCCCAGCTATTTTTTTTCCTCTGGCCGCGTTTACCCAGACCCGAACGAAGTCGCTCACGCGGTTCCGGACAAAAGGAAAAATCTCGCGACTTCTTGACTGTTCCCCACCGCCGCCCCCGAGTCTCCATCCCGCCGGCGCCCTCTCCATCTCGTCTCCCGCCGGCGCCGCGCGCTCTTCCCTCTCGACTCCACGCGCTGCTCCACCTTCGCCGCCATGTGCACCTAGCGCTGCCGTTCCCCTGCTGTTGCTGCTGTACTCCGGTGACAAGGGCGGCGTGGGCGGGCGCCTTTGCCAACCGGCGTCTTCGCGGTCAGGGAGAGGTCGGCCGGTGACCTTGGTTCCTTCCACCTCATCCATCAGCGACGTGACGAAGGTACGTGCCTGCCCCTTCCGCCTTGGGACCCAGAGCCCGCGTCGATTAGGGTTAGGGTTACAGGGCACTGACTTCGTCTTCCTCGCTTCATTTGTTCATGGCTAGGCGCTTGATGCAGTAGCTCTCCACCTCCCTTGTCGCAATGGCTAGTGGTGATGGCACTTGTCCCCGTTGGTAAGCACTTTACTGCCTTGTATGTCTAGCTTTTCTGTAGTTGCTCATGTTTTTTTGATGTTTATGATGACGCCAGGCTCGATCCTGGCAGTGCATTTAGGCTAGTTGTTAAGATTCATCAGTTTGTTCTCGAGACCGAATATTAGTAAAATTGTTAGATGTCAGTACCTAATTTACTTGTACTACATGTTCAACACTTGTTCCATACTGAATACTTAGGCAAGAATAAGAAAGCATATAAATTCTTTTGTGGTGCAATGAATGATTTAATAACTTTGGTGGTGCAATGGATGAGCTACTAAGTATTAACTGAAAGCATATAAATTCTTTTTGTTATTTCTTTAGCATATCTGCTTGTTAGCCTAGGACAATTATATTTTAATTCTCAGCACAAACTATCTATTTAGAGGACACAGCTGGACAAGTTAATATTGTTTTACCAAATAGCACCACTGTTTTTATGTCTAAGTTACTCATTTTGCTCGCCATTTCTAGGAATCTACGGTAAAGAACAAAGGCGCTGGTTATTGGTGTTAGCGGACAGATCCCTTTTCTGAATGGTAAGCTTTAGCTTTGTGATTGTTATATACATGACTAGTTTTGTATTGTTACATGGCAGAGCTGTATCATGGTACTAAAATTTCTTTTATAGGTACGGCGGTGGAGAAGGCGTGCTTCATCATCTGCCAACAAAGACACTAATTACAATGCATTAGATGCGGGAGAGAGGGATGCTAATGCAGTGGACCAACATGCATCAGATGTGGGAGAGAGGGATGCTAATGCAAAGGACCAACATGGACATGATACTGCAGATGAGCAAGAGAGAGAGGCATCTCAACCTTCTGGTCGCCGCCAGAGGAGGAGGAAAGTCGCAAAATGGCCAAGCGACCAGATACATGTGAAGGAGCTCACGGAGGATGGGATGCCCACTGAAGAGGCGGCCCTGAGAAGAATGAGGAAGCTTGCTGGTTTGATTGCTAGAGAAAGGTTGAAGTTGACTATGACTTCATTCGATCAGCTGGATGATAAAGAGAGGTACCGTATGTTTGATGATTATGTCCAGCCTAAATTGAAGTTTGATGACCATTTGAGGGATACAAGATGCTACATGATGATGAGGATGATAAACCATGCTTGGAGAACCTACAAAAGCGAGCTAGTACGCAAGTTTGTCCGCACGGGGTTGGATGCCGGGTGAAGCACCCATACATTCCGCCTCAAGATTGGGAAGATTTTGTGAAACTACAGACGATGAAGCAAAGCGAAAAAGGGCGAGATTTCAGAAGCTTCGGGAGAGGAATAAGCACAACCACTGCCTGGGGACAGCAGGGTACGCTGGAGCATTCAAAAAGTGGGCAAAAGAGGATAGGTATTTAGCCTCCAAAGGCATCAGTAATCCTTGGCACAAATATCCTCTAGGTCGCTCTAGGAGTTTTTTGCGTGGACGGAGCAAGTTGGCGTGTCCGAATCTTCGCCGAGATTCGGTGGGGGTCAAAATCAAGTGAAAGGGTCGCTCGGCAAGTTGTAGAGAAACAAGCGAAATTGAGTCTTCGGGGTGCACAGACATGGTCAGGGATAAAGATGTGCTCACACAGGTCTTGGGCCCAGAACAGACAGGACGCATTCGTGGTTTTTCTAGTTATAGTGGTTGGAAGTATTGGCCGGATTGCTCCAGCATGTATAGAAAGAGGAAGCATTCAAATGTGGATGTGGAAGCCTTGAAAGCTGAGCTTCGCGAGGAGGTCCGTGGGGAGGTCATGGGAGATGTAATTACTTATCTACGTGAGAATGGAATTAATTTGGCACTGCCCTCCAACACCCTTCCCTCTCGTAGGTGGGAAGAGCGGTTGTGCCTCAACCTCCGATGGAGACCGCAACAATGTATGTTTGGATGGACCCGGTGGAAATTTATATCCAAATCCTTTGGACCATGTTGCGCGGCGAGTGCACACTTGTAAGCAACCTTGGAAGTAATGAGGTGGAGGTAGCAAAGGGAACCGCATATCCACTACAAAAGGAGTTAAATTCAGTTCCCGTACATGGATGGATTTATTGTTGTATGTGTTGAGTTTGTATTTCCCGAACACGAGAGGTTTGTCCCGAATCCGCCCCCGTCCCCGATATAACAACTCTTGAAGATGCTATGTACAAGAGGGTCCAAAGTGGAGGAAGGATTGCATTGTGATATCACCGAAAGATCGTTTTAAAAGCTCATTAGGAGGGCCATGGCTTCGTGGGTCAGCCGGAAATTGTGCTTCCAAGGAGCATGCGAAGGCCAAAATCAAACTAGTAAGTCCACAAGTGGTCCAACCGGATCTTCCACAGCCTTTAGAGCACCCATGAGTAACACTAAACAGGGGCCGGCAAGTGCAGCGGGTGCTTCCAAGGAGCATGCAGAGGACCAAAATCAAACTAATAAGTCCACACGTGGTCCAGCTGCACAGAGCACCCAAGAGTAACACAAAAACAAAGTGCCAGCAGGTGGGTGTCAATCAGCAACAGCAGGGGCACATGACCAAAGCGTCTACGAGTTGTCCTGAGTCTTCCTTATGGATACGGCCCAACTCCAATTTCAATTTCAGACAACCAATGGTATCAGAAGAACTTGTGAACGCAGAAGCTCAGCCCAACTCCAAGTTCAATTTTGGACAGCCAATGCTATCAGAAGAAGAACTTGTGAAAGCAGGACCTGGGTGTGCAGAACTTCATGCCCTTTACATGAATGCATGTGCAGAGAACAGAAACACCGGGATAGTAGGCAGGATCGAGCGGGATTTTTTCTGGGGTGAGAACGAATCTGAGCCTCTTACCGTGCGATTTGAGGACTTGTTTAACTTCTTCAAACTTGATGCAGTGGGTGTAGGAATTCTTCGCGTGATAACACTGTATGTTGCAATTTCTTCTTTTTAGACTTGTTCATATTTAGCTAGGGATGCTTTTCATATATTTGCATTGCTTGCTAAATTGCTTTTCTATGCTTCTTTATTCCTAGGTACCTCATTGTAATAGCTAGGCGGCACTGCCGGTTGGACTTCTTGATCCGATGCATTGTCAATATCAGCCCGAGACGTGATAGAGCTTACGCGTGGCATATCCGGAAAGATGCCTAATGAAATATGGCAAGGCAAAATATGTGATGTTTGCATATTACTCTAGTCGGCACTTGGATTTCTGCATCATCGTTCCTAGCTGGGACAAAGTGTTGTACATCGACTCCAATAGAGGCATGAAGACAGATTTGAGTCGGTTGATATCTGTGATAGATGAGTGAGTATTTTCTAACCTACTATTGCCCCTTTCTTAAATTTGTTACTGGAGTCCCAACAAATGTTGTAACAACTCTTGTATTTGTAGGGCATATAGCAATTTCCAGGCCAAGGTGAAGAAAGGGCGTACAAAATTCAAGTTGCAAAGATGCCACCAAAGTTCCGGTTAGTAGTGCTTCACTTCTAGTTTTAATTGGTTTTGTATTTATATTGTTAACCATGTTTGATGATATGGTTGCAAAGTGCAAGCAGCAAGATCTGAACAATAGATTTGGGTCTCGGGTTCTTTGCAGCCCACAACTTGATGTGTATGTTGGTACAGACAGGTGTAGAGGATTCTAAGGTATGACAGATATAATTACTTACTAGTTGTTGTTCGTAGTTGAATGTGATACTAGTCCAATGCTGAAAACCCCAAGTTTCAAGATCCCGTCTTGTGGCCGGGTCCCTGTCCGGATCTGGAAGGTAGATTCTTATAGAGCAAAATGCACCACTAGTCCACTACCTTTTTTCTCTCGTGTCATCTAGGTCCATCACCTTCTAAAGTGCACCACTAATATCAAGTTGAGGAGATTCAGATATTAGATTCCTTGAATTTATTAGCTTTGTTGCAATCTGTGGTAAATAACCGAGAGGATCATTCCAAAATCTGAAGGCGGTATGGTTCCAATGCTGAATTTGTCGCAATAACAGCCTTTTGCACTGATATATAACTGAACAACATTCAGGTTGTTGGTCTGAGCAACATTCAGGTTGTTGCACTGATATATGAAGACCATAACAGGCCATCACGTTTTCATCTAGAGCATACATCTAGGTTCCAAAAGAGCATATGGACACTTTGTCCTAATCAAAAGTTAGAACACAGTATCATAGGTTTCGAGGCACTGTGCAATAGCCAAAAGAACATCAACGCTGCATCACTAAATTTGAGTTGTCTTCTTCCCTGCTGCTCCCTTATTATCTGCTGGACTTTTCTCCCCTGCTGGTCCTTTCTTGCCTTCTGGTGTTGCTTTCACCTTTGAATTGCATGTTGAAGTTGTTGTACAGATCCCTCAGACAAAATCGTATAGGATCTGTCCACCATACTTTGTCCTAATCAAAAGTTAGAACACAGTATTATAGTTAAATCATGATTCCTTTTAAACGCACACTGTATCTTATACAAAAACCTTCAAAAGTTATGTTTATATAGTTAGTGCATCAGTTTGATCAAACATAACATTTATTCCAAATAAAAAGTCAGCCACTACCTATGTGCAACTAAAAGTGATACACTGTGCCAATAAATGATCTTAACCAAAGTATTTTCATAAAAGATGAGTACCACTAATTAACGATCAGCAACTAAAATAGTGTGTTAGAAAACCAAAATTACGCAAGAAAAAACATCTCGTTAGTGGGTACCTTTTGCTTGTCGGTCATGAAAGTCCATGGATAAGAGTTCTGGATGCCAAGGTCATCCTTTAGACATTGCAAAAACCATTTCCACGAAGCCAAACACTCCACCTCAACTATATATACCAATGGCAACTGGGTATATGCAATCATTCGGGTTGATACCTACTGCAGCTAGGATCTGTCCAACCTATTTTGTCTTGAAATGGCAACCGTCTAGGCATATCGAGGCCTACAAGCTTCTAGAAATCCTCTTTTGCAAGCATCTAAGGACATATATAGAGTGTTGAACTTTCATTTAGGGTCAGCAAGAAGGTAGAACCTTGGGTTACTCTTCCTTAGTTCTTGTCCACAATCCCAAAGCAAACTTTATTGTTCAGCTTCATCCCATAGTTCTTCATGGCTAGTCTCTTTGCTCTAGCTATCTAGCTTTGATCTACAATGTGTTAGGTTCCACTCTTTCTGAACACTCCTGCTGGTTAGTGTCATTTTCTGAACAGCTCTGAATGACTGTACTTTGTCAGCCAACCGTTTGCTTGTGCACCTCTTGAGCTCCCAATTTTTCCTGACAAGAATGTGTCCCATTGTATATATCTTGATCACCGGCCATTCCATTCGCTCTAGGGTCGTTTGATGCATACAAGTTCCCATGAACAACACCGCAGATGGCATGGTACTCTTCCTCTCATTCCTTACGAGATGCACATCTACTCTCCCTCAAACTGTATTCTCGTGATCGCCTTTCTAAGTAGCTCCACCGACTCAAACAACGTTCTAACCTTGAAGATAGGATTCTGCAAATCTTTTGATACGACTCCTAGACATCCTTACTTTGCCTCTCGTTTCCAGTAGTTACATCTTCCCTTTGAGTACTCCTATATCTTTCACCCGAATAGGTGGTCATCATCGCTTTATCCACAAAGTCACTATCTTCTTGACCGTATTCCTCGAAAATAAACTGGTGCACTACCACTTGGTCCAGGGCCATCTTGTAGAATTTGGGTGTGGGGGAGAACGAGACGGAGACAAACAGGCCGGTGGGAAATAGAAAATGTAGCACCCAATCGGTAGACAAAGTGTGGTCAACTGGGGTCGGCAGGCATGCTGGACAGGCACGTCCGATGGCTGGATGCTTGTAGGCAGATTTGGACCTCCGCTGCAGCCCAAATAAAGATGATGGACGTAAAGGTGCACTTCAGAATGTGAAGACACAGAAAAAAAAGGTAGTGGACTCGTGGTGCATATTGCTCATTCTTCTTAAACATATGTACTAGATGGCACCCTGAACATTAATTAAACAATTTTGTAGTAGTATATAGTTAGTAGTTAATTAGCCATGTACATGAATAAGACGTGTACTAGTAGTTTAACAAGTTACTAATAATTAATTTTATCGTATATATCCTGCTTGTGGGATTGATGCATGTATATATCTTTATAAGCTTATTCTGTCATGTATCTTTGGCTAATGCTGTGTTACACAGGACCTTAACTTGTCAACCACGGAAGTCCGCGCAAGAGATTAGAACACAGATTGCCGATTTCATTCTGGAGTGGATTGTGCAGCCTAATGGCCAGTTCCATTCTCCTCTGGCTGCTAATGAACAATATGATGATGAATAATCGTGGAGCCACTGGAAGCATGCTATAGTGCCCTGTGCTGCCTGAGACCCGCCATGCATGCATTGGAATTGTATGTTGTGAGTTATTTCTGGAGCTAAATAAACGTTTGAAACTTGAACATGAATTGATCTGTGTTGTGTTAAATAGGTCGACCAGTTTGTGGATTTTATGTGTCAAATCAGTGTGGACTAAATTTGTGTTTATGGAGCAACTTTGAGTAATTAAATTTATCCTGTGATGTATTTGTGTATAATGAGATGTTGATCCACTAATGCTGAGAGAGTAATCTGTAATTCCTCGTTACTACAGACGCTTGAGATATTAGCGTCAGTAGGTAAATTATTACCACCGACGCGTGTTCCCGAACGCGTCGCTACAAGAACTTTAATACAGACGTGTGTTGTACTTTTCACAGGCGCTCATAGATACAAGCGCGTCGGTGTTAGCTGCTTGTTACAGACGGGTATCGTGGATCACAGACGTTTGTTTTGCCACACGCGTCTGTAATAGGTATATATTACAGACACGCTCATATGCGTCTGTAATTGATCATTATCACAGACGTCTTACAACAGACGCGCTGGAGCGTGTCTGTGATTACACTTAATGCGTGTCTGTAATCCCAAACTTTTACATAGTGCTGATCGGTACGTCGTAATTCGTACAGAGGTAGCTTACATTATTATCGTCAACTAGATATATACGTACGTAGTAGTACGTAACCCCATCTGCTATCGGCATATATACGGATGGAGATTGGGTGCGTATACATACATACGGAAGGTACGAAGGCCATCGTTTTTGGTTTTGGTGACGTTGGATCAGTTAGAAGAAAACGAGGTAACATCCGTCCACTTCCGAGATCGAGCTGGAGAGAGGCCGGGCCCATCATATCTATCTGATGACAAGTGTGCATATGCTACATGCACTACGGGAGAACAGGAGAAGCCAAATTTGCCGAGTGCCCCCGGCTTTGCCGGGCACTCGGCATGCATGTGTTGTGTGAGGGGAAGTAGCTGCAGCAACGAGAGCCTCGATCGCCCTTAAGATTCAACGTCTGTCAACCGAAAGTGGTTACACTATGCCGGTGTGGATCGGTGTGATGTGAACCAATAATGGACAGTGGGGCCAGGGCCAGTGATGTAGGAAGATGCATGGAAGTATCAAATAATATAATTGCTGCCAATATGAGCTACTTTTTGCTACAATTGGTTCATACATTCAATTTCTACTTGCTTAAAATAGATAGTATGGTTATTTCTAGTTGAAGAAACTTTGAGACGGCCAACTCATCAAGTCATATAGACATTACACAAAAGAAATCATATTTTCAATAGATGTTTTTTTCTAAATAGATTTGTGTCCCTATCACTGCATTTGTGCTTTCCAGTAGTGATGCAGTTTTCTATGGTAGTGTATTATGTTAAAACATGAGTTTATTTTAGTACCCACGGTTTAATTTGGTCATCTATTACACACACAGGATGTTCTTATAAATTCTTATTAGGTTAGGCCTGCATGGCCTTGGAAAGTAAGACTTGATGCGATGGTACCTTTTGGTCGCACTAGCATGCATGTAGCTTGGTTTTTTCTTTTTTTATACAACAAGCTAGGCTTTGATCGATCTGCAAAAGTTAGCGGAAATTAAGACCCTATCTCCATTATTTAGAAAGCAAGAATGACAGAAATGACAATGCTAACAAACAGGTATCATTACTTTTGTTTTAGTTCCGTTGAGCATATATTTCATTTGATATCAGTTTCTATTCCTTTTGTTCGTAGCGTTTGTCATGATAAGAAAGTTGGAGCATTGATGCAGATGGGGCACATCACATCGAAGTATAATATCGGGCATAATTGAGTGTTACTTCTAGTGTTCAACCGAGTGTAATCTTTACCGCCTATGTTGCAACCTTTTGATTGATTTTGAGCCAAAGCTCGATCCTGACCCTAGGTTAATGATATGAGCATACATATATATAAAAAATACATAGTTTTCATTACGCGTGCCTTGACCATGGCACTCGGCAAAGTATTTTTTTTTAAAAAAAATAGAAATTCCTTGCTGAGTGCTTGGACAGAGGCACTCGGCAAAGTTTTTTTTTTTAAAAAAAAAACCCTCTTTGCCGAGTGTCTGGACAGGGCACTCGGCAAAGTAATTTAAAAAAATAAAGTAAAACCCCTCTTTGCCGAGTGCCCAGGTTGGAGGCACTCGGCAAAGTTTTTTTTGGGAAAAAACTGTCGAGTGCTGGCGGCGGGCACTTGGGAAAATAGTCATTAACGGCCGGATTCTCTTTGCCGAGTGCCGCCCCGACACTCGGCAAAAACTTAGTCGAACGCTGCGATAAAAAGCACTCGGCAAAGTCCCTGTGCCGAGAAAAAAAATGCTGAGTGGACTTTGCCGAGTGCTACACTCGGCAAAGCCTTTGCCGAGTGCAAAGGGCTTTTTGCTAAGTGTAAATACACTCGGCAAAGCCACTGTCTGCAGTATTGATAATATGCGTTCAACGAATAAAGAAGATAGTAGAAAGTAATTGCAATTGATTGAGGCAAACCTAATGGCGGTTATAACACTCCTACACATCAAGAAACGACATAAAAAAGATGGTCAAAAGGATGGAATAATGCTATCTTATGCCACTGGCTTTTATTCATGCTTAAGCTGTGTTATATGGGGAACTAGCTTAGCTCGATTGCATCTCGCATCGGAATCAGCACAACTCTACGCTTTTTAATTTCACTCAAAGAATCCCTAAATCATATAAAACCCTATTGCCATGGAGTACGTAGCTACATGTTGGCAAAATAAATTTCCCTAAAAACTTTCTATATGTTCCTCAAGAAATTATATATGTACTCCACCGCGCAAAGCTGAACCCGAGTGAAGGTAACCGAATAAAGTTATGTACTTTTTTGCGACTATATATATAGAGTACAGCTTAGACACTCACAGTGTGCTTGCACTCACTTCTATAAACACAAGCACGTAAACCCTACCGCGCTACCCTTGTGTGCATCTTTGAAGACACTGAGCCGGTAAATTCTCAAGATTAACGAAGTCACACTCAGCTCCGTTGCTTGTTCTCCTAATGTGTGTTGTGCCAATGCCAGAGGTCATCAACGTACAAATTATTTTTTAGAAACTTTCAAAATAGCCTGTCGGGGATTTAAATTATATTTGCAACTTATATATGCGTTCTTTGCAAAAAAAAAATCGTGCAAATATGCTCATATTTGTATTTCAGGAAAAAGTGTGACGTGTGTCCACTAGTGCGCATTTTGGGTAAGAAAATAGATGAATATCATATATGCACGCTTATTCATTTCCCCCAGCCGTATCATCATTTGTTCCTTTATTTCTTTGGGCGCCTGCTTATCTCTGTCATGCATGATCAAGCATGCACTAGAGAGAGCTCACACCAGCGTCAGCGCGTCAGCGTGTGAGGAGATGAAACGCAGCAATTGTTGACCTAATAAAGTCTAAACATACGGCACATTCCTTGTTTATGGTGTTAAATGAGTTAAAAAGCAATCAAGCAAGCAAAAACAAAGGCTTGGAACTCGGACCAGCCATGTGTCGACGCAAAGTTTGGCATGTCGTGCACTAAAGTGTCTCTCGATACTTGTATCTTCATCACTTTCTGTTCCTTTTTGTAATGTTCAACACTTGTATAAGACAATCTAACTAACTGCAGTATTATTGCATAAATGATATACATGCGCAAAGAAAATGAATATTAACATAAATAATCCAACAGTGATTTGGTTTTTTCATTGGTTGAGCAGACATGTCGACACTGTTTGATTAAATTCCTACTGAGTAAGTTTTTGGTTTTGTTTTTGGTTAGGCCAGTCTCAATGGCTAGTTTCATTGCACAATTTCACATACTATTTAAAGCTTTGAAATTTTGATATGAAACAACTCACTCCCTCAATGCATAGTTTCATTACACAGTTTCACATACTATTTAAAGCTTCTATGGGTCCACCGTTGTCTCTCTCTCCTCTCTTCCACCAATAACCTTCCTCCATGCATATGGATGAAATGAAATAACACTCTCAATGGGGGTTTCACACACTTTCCAATGTTTTGGAAACACCGCTATATAGTTTCACCATGGTGAAACGAATTCCTTCTCTCTCCTCCCAATTTCATGCAATCTCATGCAAATGCTGACATGGCAGTCTATTTAATGTGCATGACACTCCCGTGAAATCTCCATTGAGACTGGCCTTATATGATTTGGTATGGTATGTTTTTGACATTAGAGCTTATTCGTTTACAGCTTGCAATTGCCACATTGTAATTGCACAAACAAATATCCTGATTGTAATATCAAATCACAACTATCTAGTCCCAATGCAAGACTCTATCAGAGTCCAAGACTATTTATTACACCTCATTTATGGTATTTTGCTGATGTGGCAACATATTTATTGAAGAAAGAGGGAGAAAAAATAAGACTTCAAGTCTTATTTAGACTCCATGTCCACAATGTTCGAGGTAATAAATAAGTTTAGACTCTATGATAGAGTCTGCATTAGGACTGCCCTTACTAGTCAATAGATTGTAGTAACAATTAATATATAGAAATCTGGATCCACCGGCTTTTAACACCAGGTCACCACACCTTCTTTTTTTAGTCTCCATCTAAAACAAACACGGTGTGTGGATTTATGGAAGAACACCATTGGCCGGTGTGGTGGTGGTCGAGTTGTCCATCTGGGTTCAAACATATTATCCACCTGCTCCCTTCGTATAGGATTTAAAAGTCGTTTTGAACAAGATTTAGGCCAACATTGAGAATATAAAATATCAATATATAATTTTTAAGCAGTTGAGTTTAAAAATGTAAAAAATATATGAATATATTTGTCTTGAAAAATATTTTTTTATAAAAGTATACATATCTCACTTTGTCATAAATATTTTTTATAAAAACAAGAGGTCAAAGTTATGTTTTGGATACCGTGTCGCTGTTCTAAACGACTTCTAAATGTTATACAGAGGGAATATATATACTTTGTCATGATATAGGCACACGAAAAAAGGTAATCATATATGCACTCTACCTAATATGTATATCAATGTAGGACGGCTCTAAATGCCTTTCTAGTTTAGAAAATACTAGTTAGTGGCGATTAGGCGCATGGTTAACGCAAACGCTTGTCGTTAGTGCGCAATGCCTTGAGGATCAGATTCTAACGGTGCATGCATATGCAAGTGGGTCCTCCTTCAGTGTTCCGAGACCAAATTATACATATACTCCATCCCATGCATATTATAAGTCATTTGACTTTTTTATCCCAAGTTGACCGTTCGTCTTATTGAAAAAATATGTACACTTAATAAAATTGAAGTTATTTTTAAAGAAATTTTATTAATAAAGCAAGCCACGACCAAAGAAATGATATTTTGCATAAATTTTTGAATTAGATGAGTGGTCAAATTTTACGTCAAAAAAGTCAAACGACTTACAATTTACAATGGAGGAAGTACATTATTACGCCTATGATCTAGTGGCTACCTAAGCTAAGCTAGCACGCACCAGAAGATGAGAACAAGTTAGTTCATACTGCATGCATGCACGGATGCGGTAACGCCTCAGTCTCAGTCACAAGTATCATCTAGACACTGACTTGCGTTGATTATGCATGGTTATGCTTGCAAGCGTCTGTCGCTCACTTTTCCTTTTCCGGAACAGAAATCGTTCGACTTCGACGGTATAGTAAACTTACAGTTTGGGTCGGAAAAACACTTCTTTGCTGCTGCACTGGTAAAATGATAGGGTCACGGTCACGGGTGATTTTGTCAGCAACTTAACTGTCTAGAATGAAAAAGTGTAGCACATCGACGCACGCGTATTGTGCGTTCAACATATAGTACACTGATACATACTCTGATAGTGTAGCACATCGACGCACGCTCCTAGATCCCGCTATGGAAACCCCGTGAAAACTATAGAAACTCGCACGTGGATCGTTGGATCTAAATTCGATGAATATGGCTAATCTCTCTTTTTTGCAAAATAAACCCGGTGACGGATGAGTGAATCGTTGGATCTAAATGTGGGGTTTATTTTGCAAAAAAGAGAGATTTGTCATATCTATCGGATTTAGATCCAACGATTCACGTGCGAGTTTTCATAGTTTCCACGAGAATCTGATTTCCCTAGCATACGTTGCCATAATAGATAGCCACTTGTAGACAAATCAGTCGTCGTCGGACGGCGAGGGTAGTTTCCGGCGGACCGTGTTCTCTCCATTACGGTGACGACGGCGGCGGCGTGTCCCTCTCCGGACGCCGTAGCATCTAGCTTCCGAGAACATTTCTAACGAACTATAACTATACTCGGCCACATCTACAGCTACGGGCCACCAAGCAGAAACATCCTTTCTTTCCTGGCCCATACGTAAGAAGAAGCAGTCCGGATTTGCATGTAATGGGCCCATGCGATAACGATACATAATGGGCCGGCCCATCATTAAACAGGGCAACAACTTTATCTGTATCCAGCGGCCCACCACGTAGCAGATATTCTCATTGACAGGAATGTTTTAAACATGAAGTATTTTCGTATTCAAGGTATTTGAATACATCAAGTTTTTCAATAAGAACATGATATTTTTCTTCTTTCACGTCCATTATGCCATCGTGATTTGGATTAGGCTTTATTGAAGAACCAATTGATTGATTCACTGTTTACACTCTGATGCTACATACAATACAGAACCCAAAAATTCGAATGTTCAGGCGTACTATGAACACTTGGGCACTGTAATCATTTACGAACAAATCAGTATTCTGGCAATCTATACATATATATGAAAATAGCGATTGAATGATTACGGCATGTGCATAATTATACAAACAAAATAACTATGCGTTACCTTTTTCCCTCAACAAAAGCAAGTTTTACACAATATGTCATATACTATATCCAGCTCCACTTGTGAGACTTCACCAAATATTTACAAGGATGGAGAAGGAAGGGGAAAAAAATTCCTAGTCAACTACTTTCGTTTCAAACCTCTTTTATCTTAGCACATCCATGCTTCAGCTGATGAAAGGCTGTTGCCAAAAAGGGGCATTACAGACAGCAGAACCAATGTGGGATTCAGGCAGACGGAAAACCAGACATGAGTGAGCGCTACAGAAGAAACAAGTGCTTCATACAACAGCATAACCTTGATGCAGCTCCTGTAATACTCAGCCATCTAT
The DNA here is from genome assembly GCA_018135685.1 of Themeda triandra. Taxonomy (NCBI): domain Eukaryota; kingdom Viridiplantae; phylum Streptophyta; class Magnoliopsida; order Poales; family Poaceae; genus Themeda; species Themeda triandra. The sequence goes on along the minus strand of JAENPR010000079.1, from coordinate 963,419 downwards.
TTTTTTTCCAAGTCTTTTTTAGTAACATGTCAGACTCATTCCTAGGCTGCATACCCGTCTGTTAAGAGGATCTTTGTGTGTTCCTAATTGTATGCCCAAAATGTCTGAAAGTGCTACGTACTATCTTTCAAGGCATGAAACCATATATTTTTTTCTTCAAAGGAAAACAGAAGACATTTCACACAATTTTGAGCATATTAAACTCAGATACGAGTTTACCAATGACATGATGAGGGTAACTCAACAAGACAAGCACGATTGATCACAATAACTTGAAACTTCCAAGCTTAAACAACTTAAAGAAAATACACTAAAAGACAGTAGTAGGTTAGAAAGAAACTAACAACAGCAGGCTTGTGAAGTTAACATGAAGGATTCATCTGTTTTCTAGGTCTTAATTTCAAAAGGCAGCTCAGACAGTATCATTGAGTCTTTGCTAACATTGAGCCAATGACAAATTACAGTAATCTGAAAAGATACGGACAGAATTCATAACCAACTGCTCGAATCACTGTTTACACTTTGATGAGCTATATACAGTATCCAAAAGTTAAAATGCTTAGGCAAATTGTCAGCACTTTAGCACTGCAATCATTTAGGCCTAAATACATGTGTGAAAATAGCTATTAAATAATTACAGTATGCTTAATTGTTCACGAACCTGAAACAATTTATTGAGAAAACACATAGAAGATGTAAGATGCAAGGTAACAGATAATCAAGAGCTAGTATGGTACAAGGGTGTAGAATCTCATGTAGATGTGGGATTATACGCTGTAGTATACCCCAGGCTAGTCTAGCTTCCTCATCCACAATCCACACTAACTTGAGTTCAAAATGAATATAAAAAAATCTGCACCATTCACCTTTCTTGACCACAGATAAAAGGACGAATGCAGCCACATCTTCATGCAGCTCATGCCACTTTGGGATACGATTTTTCCAAATTTTTACTAGCATAAAGCAAATATATTCTTGTATTTATTCAAAAACAGCAAAAGTTTTCTTCTGAATCTAAATTATTACTAGAATCTTTGTATTTCCGGTGGTATGTATAAAAAGGTCAGACACTGCTATATTTTTTTCTCATAAAGTTCAGACATTGCTATTTGGCAACCATTTTTAAGACACAAAACTAACACTGCATCTGAAATTGATTTTCAAGAAAGGACTATGGCATGTAGTAGAGAGTTTTAGTTCCATGTAGCTGAATTACGCATTAACCAAGCATGCTTGAACATTACACCAAAACTGCTCAACAGCAGCAGACTAAGTATAATGGATCATCTACAACCACAACATATCTTTTGCACCATTTAAACTACTTAAACAGCTCAACACAAAAAGAAAAAAAAAATGATAGTACCAGCTTTGGTGGTCAACAACAACAGATTCAAGATCAAAAATCAATATTGTCTATTCTGATGAAAGGTCTTACTTCCATGTGGCACATCAGAGGTCAGCAGGTCCTCCTAACAAACGATCTGGAAAAAAATAACATGAACAGCATCATAATCAACTTCCGACTTAGCACTTGCACTTCATGAGCTACGTGGTAGTAATAATTCAAAGATTTAACTACAGCAAGCTCCATACAAATGCTTCAAGATATGCAAGAAATTAGCAGTCAATTTTGATTTTTTTTTTTTAAGAACTGAAACAAGATAGCATGAAAGTACTAGATCTGTAGATTTGTATGAGCATTTAACAATGGCACCAAGACAACGACGTGGTAAAAAAGTAGGTTTGGCTCTTTAGTGTCAAGTATTATGTTTGCTCTGCTTAAAATTGCAATTAGTAGTGCTTCACAAGCCAGAACCAACTAAGCAAATATATTGAGGCTGCAAAGACAAGGAAGGCCAAAGGATCAGCAAGGGTTAGTACAATACCAGGAGCGTAGAAGCTCATGTAGGGTAGGACATTGGAGAAGTCCCAGGGCTTGTCAACCTTCCTCACTCGCCCTGACTTGAGCTCCATCATGAACAATCCAACACCTGCGGTGAGGAAGATGACACCCACACCCTCTGCGAAGCCAACCACAGATACAGAGTCGCTAGGGTTCGCCATAGGTATCTTTTTCTCCAGATCAATGACCCTGCATTGTACCCATTCGGCAATTCGCTCCAAACTCACTCTTCTCGACCACAGCTGAAGTCTGGAATCCTCAATATCAGCAAGGCCCAAAGAATTATCCTCCGTTGCCATGAGCACGAATCCGCCGTGCATCGCTGGTGGTTGGGGCTCAACCACAGATAGTAAATTGTTGGCCAGGTCGTACTTGACAATTGTAGCAGCCTCCCGAAGTGCAAAGTAGACTTCGTCTCCGATGAGAGGACCACGGCTGTAGGCCACATCAGGAACATTGTTGAGCGTGACTGGCGCCCCCCACGCTCCTATCTCCGATGAGTACATGGCCGCCCACATGGTACGAGATCACAGACATGGTAATACTCGCCTCCACCAGACATACCGAAGAGGACGCGGTGGTGGCGGCAGTCGAGGGGCATCGCATAGGGGGCGTCGTGGGACTGCTCCGGAGTGGGGACGGCGGGCGCTGCTGTGGTGAGGGCGAAGCGGCGAGCCACGCTTCCTTCGATTCCCACCTTCCCGTCGATGAGGCCGAGGAGAGGAGGGGCTCCGTGGAAGTCGCGGTACCGGCGGAGGAAGGCGGGGTCGGAGAGGGTGCGGAGCCATGGCTTGCAGACCAGGACGGCGCGTAACAGCCACTGGGGCTCGTCCGGCGGGAGGCGGAGCAGGATCTCCGAGATGGCGTCGTCGGCCAGGTCACGCGGCGGCGGCGGCGGCGGCATGGAGCCCTCGTGGAATCAGTGGCCGGCGGAGCGAGGTGTGATGCGGAGGATTTGGGATGCGGAATTCGGGAATCCCTGGGCGATTGGAGAAGAGGACAAGTCGAAATAGATGGGCTCAGCTCGTCTGTACATGGTCCGTACCTGGGCCTGATTTTGTTTTTTGCCAAGGTACTGGGCCTGATTGGTTTGGTGACGAGATGAGGCTAGCTGGCTCTTGTGAGCTTCCCCTCAAAAAAAAATATTGGCTCTTGTGAGCGTAGCTAAGTTTGGACAGGCCCGGTTGTGCGCAACGTCATTTTTATAAATTGGTGCTTACCGTGCTAGTCAGAGAGAGAGAAAGAGAGTTAGTGAGAAGGGAATACTATCCTTGCACATGCAATTTTCCCTGTACATAGATTGGGAAAAAAGAATCACAATGATGGTTTCGATGACTTTGGAAGTTGGCTTGAATATAATGAAGGCAAAGATAGAGCGCATATGGTTTCTATTGTTCCTTGTTCACAGAAAAGAAGGATGCACAGTACAACGTATTGGCTTCGACAATGGGCAAACCTGCAGCGGCATGATGATCAGAAGGATCAGTTGGTTCAAATTGGACAATTCCTAGAGACATCGGCGCTGCAATTTTTTAGTTCCAAAGGATGGTTATCCTCAACATTAATTGGTCATGTTTAGCTTAAACTTTATTTTGTTTTGGTTCCTAGCACGGTCGGCTGTAGAACGTTGTTGACAGCCCGTGTTTTTTGCCCATTGGGTAAACTCTGTAATAATTTGCCTGATTCTATCTTTTGATAGAAGAAGCCGGGTATAAACTATCCATTATCTAAAAAAAATTGTTGTTGAGCCGTTGGAATGGTTATCATAGGAAATAGCTGCTCAAATTGCATGTGGTGGATCACCTATATTGCAATGAAGAAGCGTCATGGTTTTTAACAGAGCAATCAATACACGTATGTTGTTATGCATAAGAAAAGTGAAGCATCTAAGAGGGGTTATTTTACTCAACCGAGTGTATTGATATTACTAGATACTATTGAAGCAAGGCTTCTCTTTCCGTGGCCATAACGAGTCGAAGGGGTCTTTAAACTAAAGGAATTTCTTGGCGGCTTATATAATTGAATTAGCGTAGCATGATCTAAATTCAGGGAAGGCCGTGGGTGTTGCAGATAATAGTTGTATGATGGCTCATGATCCAGATTTAACACACATAATGCACAGCAGTAGAGATTGCAGCCCATTATGAATTTGGGCTATTGTCTTCATATATACATGCTCTACCAACCTTGTCCCAAGTTTCTTCAGTTAACATTGGTCTAGATATTATGCTCTACTACACAGCTCCAATTTACAAGCGCCTGGAAACATTGGTCTAGATACAGAAGGATTGGAAGCAGGAAAAGAAAATCACACCAATGCTCTAACATGACCACAAACATTGATCTAGCCTTGTAATCACCTGAAATAACCTGGGTCATTAGCACTTGCATCAACTGCAAGTGCTAATCACCTGCATTGTTGAGCTGTGCTACACTGGGCATTTGAGCCACACCAAGAAAAATCCAGTAAGCAACTGGAATTACTTCTGGGTTTCTAGTCTAGCATGCCGCATCCCGAAAGAATTCAGTAGGGATCTGTGGTGGACACTGCTTCTTTGCAACAAATTTGTACTGAGGAAAGGGAGAGGGTCCCATTAGTACTATCAAAAGGGCTGTTAACTGAAGGAATTTGGGACCAGGTCCAATTACCTTATGTTGACTGTACTTTTCTCTGATTGCTGGAAGGTTGCTCCCCGAACCAACGCCGCAAAGGTGATGCAATGCCTTTACACAGCTGCTCAATTCGGACGGCTTGTACTGTGTGTAATGGACAAGTGTGGAATTCTGCTTCCAATTAACAATGAGATGTGTAAGTTAGCTCACAAGACATTTCACTAGGCAACTGCTATAGAGGTGAAACAGCAACATGATTATTCCACCTACCCATGGATACTTTGTTGGCTGCAGTATAAATCTCGCCAAGAAAATAGCCGATGCAGCTATTAGTGATGGAGGGTAAGAGAGTAGATTATACTCCAGTAGAGATAGCTCAGCGATGTAACTGGCGAGGAACTCGAGATGCAAAGCAGGATCCTGTACATGAGAAATTGTCAGTGAATTGTTGTCATGTTTGTATCTCAACAGGAATTCTTTCCAGTAACCAGAAGCTGACTATATAGCAGTACCTCATCACATGCTTGTGCAGCACGAGCAAATCTCCTATTGTAAGAAAAAAAGAAAAAGAGTTAGTGGTAAGTTAGATTAGTATAATCATCATAAATTTTACTAAAATGAAATAGAACAGAAAAGCACCTCAAAAAGCACTTTGCTGTAGGTGCTGTCATTTCAAACTTCAGGTAATTCAGTACAGAAGCTTCCATATCTAAAACCTGTCAACGTACAAGTTACTAGTGACAGTGACAAACAAGGGACTATTGGATATGGTATGCTGTATTTTTTTAAAAGAATGATAGAAAGTAAAAATATCACAAACCTCATCTCTGAAGTATGTATTGTCTGTTATGTAGCAGAATTCTTCTACTTGGGGTGCACATATCTCCTCATATTTTCTGAATTGAAGTTACCAACATGCCAAAATCAGTACGCCAATGTTGTAATGTTAACAGAGGATAATAACTTGAAGAAATAAATCGAATGAGAAGCAGAATCTTACGCAGCTATGAGCATGCAAGCAACACCAAGTAATTGCAGCCGTTGGCGGTTGATTTCGTTACCAGAAAGATAACGGTCGATGTAGTTAACTGTCAGGTACAAAGTATCAGGAACAAGACGATATTCTTCAGCAACCTGCATGAGGGAAAAATAATGAATACAATGGAAAGTTCACAAGATCGCTCTTTAGGCTTTACTTATTTTTAGCAGAAAAGGCATACTTCCACAAGCCAGTCTATCAAAATTGCCCTCATGCTTGGGTTGACATCTTTCTGAATCGTTTCCATGAAATCAGTTGATGGCCTTTTCTTCGTCTGCCAAAAAGTAAAGCACTATTAGTGGAAATCAAGGAAGAAGCAAAGTTTTCTACGACTCTTTAATGTATGTGCAGATCAAGTGTAGCCCAAACTTCCTTGGAACAAAGCAGATACAGTCCTTCGATCAAATCAAGTTTCCCCTTTTTTTTAGAATTACACAGTAGTATGATCTAACACACCTAACGTAAGCATTTCACAGCCTAGCTTATTTAGTTGCATCAATGTAGCTACTTGGCAGTCAACCCAAAATTCCTTTTGTTCAGTGCTTAAGTGACCATTTCGGCACCAGAGTTCAGAAAAGAATGTATCACCTCAGCCTCTCGCAGGTGCATGTAAATGTCAGAGGCCAGAGTAGGGCACAACTGTGGATCCTCATATTCGTTGTCAACATCACAGATGCGGTCAATTTCCATTGGGGCAATGGCATTTTTCTTCCACTTATTCTCTGCAAAAAGAAAGCAGGCCATACACAACTGAATCAACAAAAATGTGTAACAAATTACACTTAGAAATGCTAATCTTAATATGAATTTCATCAGACCTTCAACATCTCTATCTTCTGATATTCTCAAATGTTCATTTGTCCGTCGCTGCAATGAAGCCAGCATTGAGGAATCCTGATTGTCTATATACTCAAAGTCTGGGCTTTTCATGGAATCGCAAGTCGACATCGTCTCATCAACCGAAGGAGACACCAAGCCGGTGCAGGGTACCAAGACAGGAGCGCGGCTCGGCATATCGGCAATGGTAGGCACTTTAGGAGGAGGAACATTGTGCCTTTGTGTTGAGCTGCCATGGCGTGACACTGGTGGAGCTGGCTTGATGGAAGCCGACTTGACAGCAGAACCCCGGATGGAGCTCACACTCCGAGCACTTGCCAGAGACGGCTTCTTCAAGGGTGCCACTGAATTCAACTTCTGCATTAGATTTGAGCAAGATGAATAAGCAACTTGAAACCTCTGTTTAGGATCTCCACTAATCAGGAGCACAAAAATATTAGTAGGACTACAGAAGCAGTGTAATATAATATTGACAAGAGAAGACTACAAAGCAAACAAACACAAAAGATTGCCACGCTCCGAAAACCAAGGAGCTTTCTTTCGAAAATGACATGGAAGGTCTCTGTCTCTCTAGCCTTTTGACCATGACCAGAATCCAAGATTTCAGCCGATACACAGTATAGGAGGGATGCACACGTGGACGTGGTGGTGGGGACACGTTTGTGACAGTGCAACAATCTTGGTCCTCCTCTTCCGGCAACGGCTTTGGAAAGACCAAATCCGCGTGCCTGCGTGTCCTTGCCTTTTTTGCTCACGCCAAATTCAAGTGCAGCCGCATGGTCTGCAGGCAGCAGCCAAGGGAGGGAAACACCCGTTTGAAACGCGGACGGATCCAGGCCGTCTCGTCCCGGGGCTGTGGGGCCGCGCATCAGCTCAGCCTCGCGGTCGCCAATGGTTTGGGTTCAAATCATTTCGAACTGAAACTGCGCCCAGCACCACTGCCTAGCCTACTGTCCATCTCATCACAAATATTTTTTGTACTTTTGTACATCCAGTGCACACATTCGGGATTCGGCCCTGTGAACGTCCATGGGCAGCGCAGCAAGAGCAAGAAACGTTGCAGGTTTCTCTGCTTTTTATATGATAACAAAAAAAAAAGACAAGGGCTCAAGTAAAGTTGCAGCACTGACTGTGAGTAACAGTAGTGTGATTAACAGTAGGAAACCACAAAATTATAGGATTCAGGTTTCAGGGAATGTTGAAGAGGTGACGTCACTCATAAGCTAATCGCCCAATACAACAAGAACGCATTCAGGGGATGTTGAAGAGGTGACGCCTCTCAAGAACGGGCACGGAACGAACAGTACAGAATGGCTAAGAAACCAAATCGCAGCGTATCTCCTACAGACCTACAGTAGTACCACAATATCTCAACAATTGCAAAGATCTCTTAGCAAAACGTAGACTGCATCTCCAAATCAAGAAATCCCCCAACCAAGAAACGCAAATTAATGCCATCGATTTATCCATCTCTGAAGGCAAGAAAGGCACACACCCCCGATTCGCGAACCATTCAGAGATCAGAAACAGAAACATTTGAACCATTAGCCCATGCCCCCATCCACGGACCTTGGGTTCGATCGAGGAAAGAACAACGGGTTCCGTATGAAATCCCCCCAATCCCGCAACGATCCATGAATGACGGGCAGAGTCGAGTCGTATCGTACATACCGCGCCGGTGGTGGGCGGCGCGACATTCCCAAGTCCTCCGCCGCCGCCAGCGACGGCCGCCCTCCCTCCTCGCGCCGCGACGTTGCTGATGTTGCCGAGCGCCACCCGCTTCTTGGCCTGCGCGGCGGCGGCCTTGGGTCCGCCCGCGGCGCCCTCCGCAGCCGCGGGGCGCTTGGCGGTGGCGGTCGCGGACGAGAACGAGCGGCGCGAGGCGGCGGTGGTCGACATCGTGGGTGTGGGTCTCGGCGGCGGCGGACTGCTGGCCAAATCAATCCCCCTCCTCCGGCTAGGGCTATGCGGTTTCGGGGAGCGGAGGAGCGGGGAAGGGTTTGGGTCCCGACAGGCGGCAGCGGCGAGGTGTGTTTATGTCGTCGCCAGGGAGGAGATTAGGCCGTTGGTTGATCCACACCAACGGCAAGGTTTTGAAATTCAAATACCTGCCCTGGATTGACATCGGTACTGCCGTTGTCTTTTTTTACCCCCTTTGTTCCACACATGGTACTATGGTAGGATTTCGTTTGTGTCTTCAACAACAGTGACCCCCATTAGCTGACTTTAAGTACAAAACAAATACATGGATGGTTTTTTTAACGGTATAGAAGTACTTTTTAGATCCATAAACTCTTAAAACATATATTTTTAGTTCTACGAATTTGTCCTTGTGTGTCATCTATGCCATCACCTTTTAAAACACTATTCGCTACACCTTAACCGATAACTACTTATCTTAGTGTGTATCCACGTCTCTAAACTTGCAAGTCGCTGCCCTTCCTTTTCCAACCTTAAAAGGCGAAAAAATATATGCAGGGTCAGTTTGATAGAGGACCACTCCTAACTTTCTAAAAGGAATTTTGTAGATCTTTATCAAAGTTTAAAATGCAAGGAAGCTAGTGAGAATCATTTCTCTCGATTACGCAACAAGCTGAGAGCTAAGAAAAATCATCTCTGTAACAGAACCAGCTAATGAGAATCGCTTCTCTCCATTACACTACAAGAATTAAGATGTGCAGCTCAAGTAATAGGACGAGGAGCTTTGCTGGACTTGCCTAAATCAAGCCGCTGTCCTCTATGATTGGATTGATATGTAATCTTATGCCATTGGAATGATTTTTTTGACCGAAGTTAGTAGGAGAAACCCTAACATGCTCAGGTCTGCTAGATGCTACTCGTATGCTTTAACGATTAGTTTAGAGACCCTTTCGTGCTATTGGAAGGCCTTGATGAGCTCATTGAGCAGCCGGTTGCACGCGCATGATTTTTTGTTGTAGTTTTGTTTTTAGCACTAATAATTTAAATGAAAGTTCAAATATAGCATTTGAAGAGGAACCTAATTTCATTGATGCAAAAAACTAAAATAACATATATATATATATATATAAAATTAACTCGTGCATGATCTTTAACATATATTTAAAAAACTATATGATTTTCGAGGTCTCGATATCTTTAATTTTAGATTCACAAATTATGTACTATGAAAAACAACATGAAGACGAAATGTGGATTTTATACAACAACTTTTAGAAGATTGTTTTCTCCATAAAACTATTTCTCAAAACAAACATAGCATGGTTGAGAGAAATTGTTTAGTAAAATTATTTCCACGTAGAGTAGTTTTCATTAAAGAAATAAGATTTTTAGTGAGATCTATTGTTGGACTTTTTCTCTTTTTCTATACCGACTTTTTCTCATTTTTCCTTATGACGAAATTGTAAGTGCTCTACCAAACATTGTATTACTTTTAGGCAATAAAAAATAATTTTTAATATTTTCCGTATAAAATATTTTTGAAATAGTAAAATGTTCTGTGGAAATCGAACATTTCATGATAAAACAACAATAAAAATGTGATGTAGATATTTCGTGAAGGAAACATTAAAAGCTAGTGGGCACTAACGTCGTTTGAATCTAACGGTGCTATTTAACAAGTCATTTAACGATCTTTAGTCAATGTATGCACGCAACTTCAACGGGCAGCTGCTGAGATGGTTGTTGCTCTACAGTCAAAACTAAAAAAAAGAATCTCTTGCTTAGTTTAATCAAAACAAATAATAGTTCAAAATTTCTACAATGTCTTCGTCAATCATGAAATCTATCGGCGACATGTTTGTTGACAGAACAAATGTTATTGATGTCAATAATGACTCTGCCAATCTTAAAACTTAGTTCAAAGCCTAGACAATCTTGTTAATATCTTATGTTTCCACTTTTAAAAATGTTGAACCTCATTTTATAAAGTAAACTTGTTCTTTCTTTGTTTGCAATAATTTCTAGCCAATCCCTCCTGTTTTGGGTAGAAAGAAAATCAACCTAATTAGTCTTTGCATGCCTTCAATCAAATCGTCGCAATGCATCTCCTATTTATAGTGGGGTAGTGGTCATGTTTAATTTATAGTGGGAGGTGGAGTATGGGCTGCTCCGACGTCACAAGACGTCTCTTGGCTTTCGTCGGATGAAATCGACCTCAAATCAACTTGAATTGAACGTTTCAGATCATCTAAGGTGCATGACGGCCTTTCCTATAAAAGGGGGTGAGGGGGAAGGTGAAGGGGGACTATTGGGCATTCATTCATTTGGCTTTCTCTCTTTATCTTCTCTCCTTCTCTCCCACATCATGTTGATTTCTCTTCTCTCTTTCTTGTTGCATTGCATGGGTTGATGGGTTTGGAAACAAAACTAAAAGCTAGCGCATCATTCCTGAGTACATCTCCTGATCCCATCGCCAACCTTGCCGACCCCCTCACCCCCATCGACAAAACTAAAGAACCCTAAAGCTAGCTAGGTCACTTTTCCTCTTTTGCCCCTAGTCCACAAGTGCACGAGCTTGAAGACAAACAAACAAAATGACTTTGTTGTATATGTATTATAGAATTGTGAAGGAAAAAAGTTATCAAGACAAAATAGGAAAAGCCTGTGAAACTTAGAGTAAAGCAGCAAGACTACGGTCCACCTCTGCTTAGTACTAGTACATGTTGTCTTCTTTTTCCCGTTAGCTACACTCTTGTGAAAAAAGGATATCAATTTTTAATGAATGCACATAGGGCGGGCGAAGATGTTTAGTACTTACAAACTCGATTCTCTAATACTAGTATGGCACACCTTCGTGTGTCGATTTGGAATACTTAGAGAAGAACAAACATTGTGATGCATTCGTATAGTACTAGTTTGTGTGTGCAAAAGATATTCAAAATCAAACTGTGCATTCCATGCCACCGCGAGCCGGCCGTGATCTCTCTGCAAAAAAGTAAAATAGAATTGGAATGCCACCAAGCCGATTGTGATCTCCCTGCAAAATGTAAAAAAGAATTAGAAAAGCAGCGCTGTTTTTTTTATCCCGGCTCCATCCACAGCAGATCTTGGCTCACCATTCTGTTGTTTGTTGTCCACAGTGTGTTGCACTTTACCGCTAGGTTCCCAATGTGTTGCACACATAGGTCACACGACTTGTGCAACGACATGTGGCAAGGCCCGTAATCATACGTACCTGCCCCCGGTGCAGGCACCACGCGTGCAGATGAACCGCAGAGAGTTCGGATGCGATGCAGCTCCAAGCAGCTCGGCACGACTCCACTACGCGCGGTTGCCCTAGGCGCAACAGTAAGGCGAGATGCGAGAGCCCAGTCCTGCATTAGCAACGCTACATAAAACACACACTTTACTTCTCTGTTTATGGTGCCCTCTACTTTTGTACTACCCATATTTTATGGTTTACATTAGCAATACAGACTAAATTAGACCCCCTAATTCTGCCCTGGTAGAGAATGACATGTGGGGCCCAACAGTCATTCTCTATCTACTTCTTCTTCCTTGCAACACACACGGACCGAGGACGGGTATGGGAAGGAGTGGACTCGCCACGCAGCCACGCCGGGAAGTGGATGACACGTCGCGGAGGAGAGGGGTGGTCTTGCCGCGCCACCTCGCCGGGGAAGGGCGGCCTCGCCGCGGAGCCGTGGCCACCGGTGCGTCGTGTCAGGGGGGGAGGCCGCACAACCTCACTGGGGAGGGGTGGCCTCGCTCACGCGGCCTCACCGGGGAGGGGACGGGTAGCCTCGTGCGGCGAGCCGTGGTTGACGTCCATCGCGTCAGGGGGCAGGCCGCGCCAGCGAGGAAGCCGTCGTCGGGGTTGGCCACACTGAGAAGGGCCGATCCGTCATGGCAGGACGCCCTGAGGAAAGAGGCGCAGCCAGCGAGGGCACCACCGCCAGGGAGGTCGCACCGGCGAGAGCCGCGGAGTTGCACTGGGCTCGCCTGTCGCGAGGATGAAGGCGTCAGTGGAGTCACGAGATGGAGAGAGAAAAAGTAGGGGAAGGAGTAGAGGGCCAACAAGAGTAAAGGGAGTTGGGGAAGAAAGTAGGGTGCACTGAGGTGCCTAGTAGAGGGTCTACTAGAGCTATGCTTTTTTGGCTCCACCGTCTAAATCTGGAGTTAAGGGTGTAATAGGGGGTGTTGCTGGAGATGCTTTGCACCACGGTCCGTCTAAATCGGGATGTTCATTGAATTGGAATTGGGTATAATCCTCCATGACATAAAGAGTGCTCCTGCTAGAAGAACTATCCATACCTTTCATTAAGGAATGAGTTCATATCCGCCGTAAAAGAGTTGAGTTATAGTAGACACCCACTTTACCAGCATATTATTCCATGAGTTATCCTCGAGACTATATTCTCTCAACCATTCATGCCACTTCCGAATGGACTAAGACTTTGATTTTTCCCCACATCTCCCTCAAAATCAGGTAGAAACTTGTTATCCGATCCGAGTCATGATGGCATTTAGAGAAATGTGCCACAAACAAAGACAATGAGTTGTATTTGGGAAACTGGAATACATATGTCATTGCTCCTGCCATGGTTGCATCTTGATTAGCGAAAATTGTGCAAGGATGGTTGCTTGAAATTGGTTGTTAGGAAGGTTTTAAAGAGCCAAACAAATGATTCAATAGTTTTATTACATATAATAATGTGCAGCCCCAAAATTATTGTTCACTTGTGATAGTTGGTTCCAATGATCGGATCAAAAGGAATTTTCAAAGTTACCAGTCTAACAAGCGTTGTCAAATGGCATGGCATTACCAAAGTACTTGTACTCAATTCTAGATTGACCATCTACCCACAATTTTTTTCGATCCAACCATCTTCCTTATCTATCTAAACAACACAAAAGACCAAATGACCCTCGGCTTATTTCTCAAGTATTACTGCAGTGTTTGTGCATCATTAGCTTCTAATTAAGGATCCTCTAAGTGCTTATATTTCTCAAGTATTCCAAAGTGTTTGTGCATCATTGACTTGTAAGTATTTCTTGCGTTCACAAGCAATCTTGTTATTGGAGTCCACCTCAGAGAGGCCCGGAGATCAGAAATCTAACATGCAACAAATGTCAAATCACTGGACCATTCCTCGTTCACTGCTGTGCTATGTTTTGTCCAATTCGATCCCATCTTTGACCTCGCTTCGGTGGCTTTTTATTTCTAGCATCCATGAGAGTAAACATATACTTGACCGTCTGAATCTAACGTGCAGGCTTTGCTTTCTTAGCTCAATATGCAGGCTTTGCTTTCTTAGCTCAGTAGAGCACATTCAATCGAAAACAGAGGAAACATTGTAACGATGAACAGTCAACTTACTGTTCTTAACAGTTTTGGTGGAAAAAAGAATCGAGAAGAGAACAACTAGGGCCTTGTTTAGATTGCAAAAAATTTCAATCCGATGAATAGTAACTCATTTGTCTTATTCGAAAAATATTGTCCAATCGCGGACTAACTAGCCAAAAGATTCATCTCGTGATTTCAAACTAAACTGTGTAATTAGTTATTCTTTTTACCTACATTTAATGGCATACGACGGCCCAAAATTGATGTGATGGAGAGAGAGTGAAAAAACTTGGAATTTGGAGGCAATCTAAACAAGGCCTAGGCTAAATTCCATTGATTCAAGCAAGCAAAGCTGCAATTACGTGGTACACGGCGCGGGTGACGAGCTGCTAATTTCTGCTCATCACCACAGTCATCCATTGATTAATTTCCAGTTCCAGGCCTCGAAACATACGCCTGCTGAAAGTAAAAGCGCCCAGAGCCCCCATCTTCGGTGCCTGGCGAGTGGCGACGACGCACATGCCTTGCTTTTCTAGTCGCAAAAAACGTGAAGTCAAAAGCCCCTAGCCGCCGCAGAGAGCTTAGAGACCTCGCCGCTCTCGAGCGAGCTCCTTCAAAACAGAGCCCCTCCTCCGGCGACGCACACACTGACACACACGAATATGCTAATCCTGACCGGCCGCCGCTCAGCACAGACGTCCGGCCGGTTAGAACTGTTTGCCAGTGTAGGTCTGGCCGTAGCTCCAGCCGACTGGCGCGGCGTTCTCGCACGTGAGGGAGCGGCCATCGCTGGCGGTGACCTGGAACGACAGTGCCTGGCCGTCGAGCATTGCGCCGCTGTTCCAGTTGGCGCCCCAGTTGCGGCTCATGGCCTGCCAGCCTGACCGTGAGCCCCTTATGGACACCGCCGTCAAGTCGCCGGCGCCGCCCACGTTTGTGACGAGCAACAGGACGAAGTAGGAGTGTCCGTTGATGGTGAACCGGATGCCACCCTCCTTGTTGCACGCTACCCTGCACAGCACAAACATCGCATAGGCATCAGGCACGGCACGGGCCGCCGATTTTGAGCAGCTAGCTGGTTGATGTCAGTGTCACGCGTTCCTACATACCTCCTGTATTGGACAGGCACGACGCCGGCTCCGGCATGGGCGATCTGGGTGAAGACCGGCTCGGCGAGGTCGAAGTGCGCCTGCGGCGGGTTGCACCATCCACCGTTGTTGTTGGCGAGCGCGTAGTTGGGAGGGCAGAAGTTAGTGGCCGTCACAATGGCGGAACCGGACAGGCAGTTGCCACTGCCGATGCACCGGATCTCAAAGCACGCGCCGCAGCTCTGCCCGTTGTTGAACAGCGCGGTGCTCAGCGCCGCGGTGTTCTTCCCGTACCCTGCATTGTACAGGTTGCCATACCCACAAGCTCCACCTGCATGACAGACACAAAGATCAACATGTCATGTGATGCTTGCAACCAATAGCTAACGAGCCATCGATATCTTCAACTGCTCAATGTGTAGATAGTAGATGCTCACCCATAGTGCCTGAGGCGTCATTGCCGCCGTAGAACGTAGCACGGCCGCCGCTCCAGGAGTCGGCTCTGGTGAGCTCCAGCACCGCCGCGATGGCTAGAACCAGCAAGCCTAAGGACCCCATGTATAGTATATCCTTCTAAAAGCATAAAAAGGAGAGTTAGTAAAGGAAACAAACTAAGATAGATCTAGCTAGGAATTTGCAGTCATCGTACTTGCAGCTCTAGATGAGTACCACTAGGCTTGCTGTTGCTAGTTCAACTTGCTGCAGTTTGTGTGCACAGGATGGTAGGAGGAAGCAGGGGTGGACATATATAGGCGGTTACTGCATGCGAAGTCGTCTGAAGGCAACCGCCACGTGTATGAAGGGATCTCATTTTTTCCCCCTTATTATGGACATACATATATAGACCAGTGGAAAAGCCCACTTGTCACTGTTATCACACTGAACATACAAAAGATTCGCCTGTTTTTGGCGGGAGATAGTTGGGATCAGAGTTAACTGGTAACATGGGCAAATTGCCCAGTTGGGGTCTGGGGGCACCTGTACTGCATCCCTAACAAACTGTGAGTAGACCTTGACTTCACATCTATCAAGAAGACGAGATCAGATGGTTAATGTGCAAGCAGGCTGAACCAAACAAAGATTAGAAAAAAAATAGTCCTTTTACTTTGGCCATGGGTGCAAATTCCAAGTTCGCTTTGACTTTGAACTCGCTTGGATTTGAAGCCAGTGTTTCATGTGCTAATTTTGATTGTCACGAGGCCATTAGCCATTTTATTATTAGACGATAATATGTCGGCTGCCGTTAAGAACGGCATGTCTGCAAGGCAAACAGCTAGTAAAACAGATTCACATTAAACGGTAGTAACATGGATGAAAAGTCTATTGCTTATATTTTTGCATTGTCCTATTGGGCCACATATGATACTATATATAGAGTTTAAGGATCTGTATAATATTGTTCTGGTGTCAGTTGCAACGATTAAGAGGCCTACAGTTATGAGCACATGACAGAGATCACAAGAAATATGCACAGCCTGATCTAAAGAGAAGAAAAATAGACAAAACGAAGATAGAAAAGTAATGCCGAGAAACAGAGCTATTAGATTCGCTAGCTACGCTCAAAGCATAAAGCAAACACTCCTCGATTAAATACATAACCTAAGAAAAGTGAGTCGTTTAATCCACATGAAGCAACATGGTATTTTTCTCGCCTATTTGATTCAATATCCTGATACCCCACAAAAAAAATGGAGTAGCTTCTTGCAGTGAACTGGTGGTAGCATAGCAGTGGTTGGAAGTAAGGAGCCTACACAACTCAATCCCCTTTTTCCTGTGTAATAATTTGTCCCCTATCCCCAAAAGGGCAAAAACTTATTAAACAAACAAAAGTACTCTACATAAAAACAATAACCAGAACGTACACGAAAGTCACAGGAGGAGCTTGGTATTCTAGGGTGCCGAATCAGTGTTCAAGATTCAAGAAGGCACTTGTTTAGTGGTTCCAAAAAAGAACACTTGTTTAGCAATACTGCACGGCCTGCGAGATGCGGATCAGATGCTCTGGCACATGGCTATGGGTTCCTCCTGATTTGACTCTAGACTAAATTAAAGGCCTCATTTTGGAAAGTTTTTTTACTTTAAATTTGTCTGGTAAATTCTCATAAACCAATAAGGTGAACACATGGGAACTGCCATCTAGACTTGTAGAATAAAATTGGGATCATATTCTCTGAAAATATTTTTTTGTAATTAGTCATTATGTATAGTTCAAGCATGGAATTTGCATGACTGCTTTCCAATAAAGGTTTGAACTAGATATTCACCATTACACAGCAGTGCAGTACCCTTGCTATTAACAGCTAAAATTTACCTACTGATGTTAATTTACCGGTATTTCGACAACTGAAGCTGACGCTGCAAGTAGCATGACTATTGAACTCTTTCGGATCTTACTCTTCACATGCTAAAGTAATCACTATGAGCAGATCACAAGATCAGCAAGATCAGGTTTCAATACGAGACTACATGTCACTACTACACAAAGCCACTGTAGGGGCGGCTAAAAAGCCACTGTAGGGGCGGCTGGGCGAGCTGCTCCTACGCGCCCGAGCTTACAGTGGCGGGCACTGTAGGGGCGGCTCAACACCAGCCGCCCTTACTAGACAACCATATAGGGCGGCCGGTGTTCCAGCCGCCCTTACTAGACAACCATAGTAGGGGCGGCCGGTGTTCCACCCGCCCTACTACACGACCACAGCAAGGGCGGCTGGTGTTCCAGCCGCCCCTACTATGGATTTTCAGCGAAAAAAAATAATAAATTACAATAATACATTTACAATTATATATATATATATATATATATATATATATATATATATATATATATATATATATATATATATATATATAATCTCCATCACAGCCAAATTTAGCATGTTCCATCAACAAGTTCAAAAGTCCAATATATTACAACCAAATCGAAAGTCCAACATATTACAACCAAATCGAAAGTCCATCAAAAGTAACACAAGTCCATTACTACAAGTGCACAAGCACTCAACGACCTAGAGATAGCAAATCGGTCCGACGAAGGAACTCATACTCCGGAATGCTACCTAACTCTGAGAGTAGGTTATGGTAATGACCGTTGACATATACCACTTGGTCCATTATGAAGTTGCATAGGTCACCTACCATCTCTATTAGCTCATCATCCTTGTAGGGGTCCCTTTGCACTCCGTGCTCTTCTTCCCACTACATTGGTCACAAAAGCCAAGTTTAGTTCTAGAGACATTGCAAAGCTAAGTTTAGTTCTACAGAGATTGCATGCATCATACTACGACCTACTAAGGATTCGAACTTACCAATTCAGGGTGTCTCCTGTAGCCCTTCATGTTACTGATGAAATTACATACATAATATCCACAATGCATACTCCCGGCTTCGCCGGATACTGTGTGTGTTTCAATTTGCATATGAAAATGTCAAGTACAAGTATAGAAAACCATGTAATCTAGTGCCAAACTAAGTTGCACTTACCGAACAGTGAGTTTTGTAAGTCAAGTGGGTCCCCATCTCTGGATTATGTATGCCATCGTAATTTGTGACATATGTCCTGAATGCCCTGTACAAAAGAAACTTAGTATGTAGAATTCAACATCAAAGTGAATCATCTAATGTCAATAGGATTACAAATTTACTTACGTCGCGAGAATCGCTGTGAAGTCCATATATGTATCAGGGTCAAAATCTGCAGAATCACAGACGTATGCCATGTTTCTCCCGAGGCGAGGCCTATGACTATCCAAAGGGTTACTGCATGAGTTTTAAATATAGAATAGACACATAAGTTTGTTTACATCGAAATGAGATATACCGAACAATGTTTAAGTATACAGCCGAACTCACCCGAAGTGGTATGGTATCCATATTGTTTTGTAGTTTTCGAGATGCTTTATATATACGGCCATCCACGACGCAACCCTCAAGCCCTCCTTTTTTATTCTCTTCCAAATGGATCTTCTCTTTCTCCTCAACCGTCACCCCTTCAGCCTAGCTCGGCGCATCCATCTTCCATCTCTTTGGGAAGTTAAAGGTTATCGATGCTATAGGCCGTGGGTCGATATACCCGGCCTCTAAAGACTTCGTAGCTTTAATGAAGTGAGCTTGCATTCTACAGATCACGACGTAAGTTAGTTACAACAAAAACCAACTAGGTTACATTGAGCTCATATCAAGAGGAAGAGGACTTACAAGCACCAGGTGCGAATCGATTCATCGACATTGAACCGAGGCAAAACATTTCGCGGACCTCGCCGAAGTCGAAGGAAATGGTAGTAGTTGGGCCTCCAAATGTGCCCTCGTACTATAGCTTCCACCAATTGCATTTTTGTTTTTGAAACATGCAAAAAGTACCAATCATGGAACCTTTTCATTCCAAGTGGCATCTTTTCGAGATACCGGTTTGGTAGGAAAGGTTTGCCTCTTACATATTCTCTCGGGCAATCCTTGGACCACGTGATCCTTTCCAAATTTGGATACCTCTTTGCAGCTTTGTATTCGAGGGATCAACGGTTTTCCCGTAGGCAAAAGTGTTAATGCCTGTGTTCTCGAGCTTCTTTCGGTCATGAGCATACCACTTCATCAAATTGGTCTTCGGCAGCCTCCACAAAAGTTGTCGACTTTGTGTCCTTTCTTATCATGATGGGGATCTTCTTTCGAGCTTCGATTGTTTAGAAGACCGTGCCATCTCTTCAAGGCCTTGCTCGGGCGAGCCGGACATGGTTGTGGCTCGGGAGGCACATGGGGCGTCACATCACGCTCCGGCTCGGCATGAGCCGCACCTTGTTCGCTCGGGAGGCACTTGTGGCGCCGGCATGAGCTACGTGGAGGTTGTTGCGGGCGCTACTCACATGTGGCATCTCATCATTCTCTATTGGTGCCCCCTCATCATCCCGTAGTGGTGCCCCCTCACCATGCTCGCGGTGCCCCCTCATCATGCTCGCCCGTGCCGCCTCATCATGCTCGGGGTGGCCGCCTCATACATCCAGCTTCTCCTCACGAGACGGTGAATAGCCGATCTCTCCATCCTCAAGGCGGATCGTCTCCGATGTGCATCACTCGGAGTTGGCGATGTAACATTCAACACAATGTCCTTTTTGTACCGGAGGATGAACTCCGTTTCGTGAGTAGTCCGAGCTCACGTACCCCCTCGCTATTTGGAAAATCAACATTATGCTTCTCATAGCCGGGTTTCACGATTAGTGCCTCGACCTTAGTGTAGTCATTCGGGACCGGGTTGCCGTGCCGATGTCGCCCGGAGTTGGAGGATATGCCACACCCGTTGCCACCTCGGTCATCACCCGTGCCCCCGCCGACGGGCGTCAACAGGGTGCAACTAGTTGGCCGTTGTATGTGATCGACGAGGCGGAGGCTGCATTGGAACCTTGGCGCCGAACATCGGGAGGGCTGCTTATTATAGCCAAGTCTCGAGGCGGCTCCATTTGTGTCCGCCGCTCGCAGACAATCCCTACCGCCCGAGTCTCTCGGGTCGACCATTTCATTCACCATGGATTGAAGTGTCTCCGGGTTTCTCCCATGTTTCTTGTACATCTCCCTCTCCTCATTGAGCTTGAATCCATCCTTCCGTCGTATGTTTCCCTAACCCCCGACACGGCCCGTGCTCGGGGTTTCCCAAGCCAAGGGTAAGCTCGTCCCTCTCTCTAGTAGGAGTGAATGTGCCCTTCTCGGCGTCTTCAAAGATATTTCATTATCCTTGACACCGCCTCTTCGGTCTCCTCGGCTTGGAAAATTTCGATCGCTCCCCGATTCACACCTTGCAAAGACCCAATGCTTGGTGCGCCGCCTTAGTTTCGTCACTGTGTGTTCCCAGCAGCTATGGCATCTCGCTTCCATCTTACGAAACACATCTTCCTTGCCAAAGATAGCCACCGGGGCCTAGACGAGGGTGGTGTATGTTCTTCTTCGCATTCAAGCGGTTCTTTTCACTTAGGGCCAAAGCTTCCGGCGTAGTCTTGTCGCCCACGAGCAACGCCTGCATGCCAGGAGTTATTTTTCCATACTTGTGGTACGGAGTTAACCCCTTTTGGATGTACTCGTGTTCAGCTTAGTCTTCCACCGTCGGAAGGACTCTCCCATCGTCTTCATAGCACGTCGCCTTACTACTACTAGCTTCTCTTCCGGAATCCTAAAATCGAAATTTTTCAGAGACGCTTCCATAGGGAGTCCTTTTCCTCTTCGGGATGTCTTTCCAATTAGGGACTGGGGTTACAATGGTCTTTCACGAGTGCCCCAATCGCATTGCGGTATTTTGATCCGAAGGCTTCGGCTTGAGGACCCGCCCTTCTTCCCCGACCTCTTGAATCACATAGATCATTTTGTCACTTGGATATTGGTTTGGCTTCCCGGGCCCTCGTGTCCTCTTTTGTTTGCTAGTCGAGGCCGAGGTTGTGCCCTCGGGTTGCGGAGCGAGAGGCCACATTGGTAGTCTCGTGCATGTTGCCTCGCCCTCTTGTCCCCTACTCCGTCGTTTTCGGCAAACGTGCCGGGACGCCGACGACGTCTTTTCGGAGGTGGGGGAGGAGCCTGTATAAACAACAGTCAAAGTGTTAGCGAGAGGTAAGCAAAACATAGCGTTACCAAACTTTATGATTTACTAAGGGACTTTCATATCCCTACCTCCTCGTCGACCTCGTCGTTTGGATCAAAGTCCTTGTCCAACTCATCCGCCGTTGGCTTATGTCCGGTTCTCTTCGGGGAAAGGATCCTCGGGACTTTCATATGCCGAGGATGAGCCATCGTCCCCGCCTAACCTTCATCATCCTCTCCTTCTCCCCCTCGCTTCTCCCACTTGGTCCTCGGCAAGGTCCTCCCGAGTAAGCATTTCTAGATTCTCGCGACGCCGCTTGTTTAAAATAATCGTATCCAAGCGGAAGGTTGTTTCCGGCCCTCTAGGGCTAGGGTGCTCTTCAGTGGGCTGGATGGGGTTGCATTCCTTGTTGTCCCCGCCATCACGTGATTTGTTCTAACGGAGGCAAGGAATAAAGTGTGCTTTAGCATCGCACTAGTAGTAGTAGTCCTAGTAGTCCTAGTAGTAGTAGTAGTAGTAGTAGTAGTAGTAGTAGTAGTAGTAGTAGTAGTAGTAGTAGTAGTAGTAGTAGTAGTAGTAGTAGTAGTAGTAGTAGTAGTAGTAGTAGTAGTAGTAGAAGAAGAAGAAGAAGAGAAGAGAGAGGATGAGAGAGGAAGGAGGAGAAGTGTGGAGAGGGAAAGGTTTAAAAAAGGCCTCAGAAACATGTCTAGCCTCATTTGATCAAGAACTTGGAGCATCAAGGCATCAAAATAGAGAACAGAGAACAGAGAAAAAGGCACTGTAGGGGCGGCTGGTAACGATGCCAAGTTGCTCACAAGTTCCTGATCATCAGCTCATATTCCATACAAAGAATGGACTTAGACAATCTCATCATCGGCAAAACAAAGGAGAGGAGAGAAGAATATGAGCTTCGGTGGAGTACAAGTACAAACCCATGTGCCCTCAAATTAGCGGGTTGTTTGCTTTATAGAGCCATCCACCACTCTGCGGTGATCATAGTTCATAGACTAACATGACAAAAGCAAGTAATAGGAAAAGAGAAAACCCATTGGCACTACGAGGCCATACACTTCTGGTGGAGGCTAGACTCTAATGGCACTCCATTTGAGACGAGTTTCCACCAGAAGCATACGGCCTGGGAGAAGCTATGGGTACTTGACTGTCATGTTGCCTCACTACACCTTTTGTATCATCGGGCAATAAACTCCGAAAAAAACCAAGTAGTACAAGTAGAAACCCCTGTGCCCTCAAATTAGCGGGTTGCTGCTTTATTAGCGAGTTGCCCTCAAATGACGAGTTTCCACCATAAGCATAAGGAAAGTACTCAGAATATAAAAACCCTCATCATTGGCATAAGGAAAGTACTCAGAATATAAAAACCCTCATCATTGGCATAAGGCAAGTGCTCAGTATATAAAAACTCTCATCATTGGCATAAGGCAAGTGCTCAGTATATAAAAACTCTCATCAATGGCATAAACATGAAGAGTGGCATCAATCTGCAATATAAACAGTAGTAGTAGTAGTAGTAGAGAGAGGGGAGAGATGGCAAAAAAAAAACAGCAGTAGAGTGGCATATAATAGCCAGCCATATAAAGAGTCAAGTGTAGTAGTAGAGAGTAGTGGTAGTAAGAGTAGTAGTAGTAGTAGAGTCAAGTGTAGTAGTAGAGTAGTAGTAGTAGTAGTAAGAGTAGTAGTAGAGTAGTAGTAACAGCCAGTAGAGAGTAGTGGTAGTAGTAGAGGAGAGGAGTGGAGGAGAGGAGTAGAGGAGAGGAGGACATTAGTAGTAACAACCAGTAGAGAGTAGTAGTAGTAGTAGAGAGGAGAGGAGAGGAGAGGAGAGGGGAGAGATGGCAAAAAAACACAGTGGACAGAGTAATTATACCTCATTATACAAAAAAATTCAGTTAACATCATTGCACATGCCTTATGCCTCGGGTTTAAAGTAGCATCAAAATAACATCATTGCACATGCCTTATGCCTCAGTTCAAAGTAGCATCAAAAAAACATCATTGCACATGCTTATGCCTCGGGTTTAAAGTAGCACCATTAATCTGCCATATAAACGCAGTAGCAGCGGCGGTAGTAGAGAGGAGAGGAGAGGAGAGGGGGAGAGATGGCAAAAAAAAAAGCGGTAGAGTGGCACAAAGAGGATAGTGCGGACCAATAATATTCAGTTAACATCATTGCATATCCAGTTAATGTTCGAAGCTAGAACAGCTTAAGCATCATGTGGAGCCACTACCATCTTTTATCTTAATAGCATTTGTCATCATGTTATAGCAAGAAAGGCATAAGCATTGTTCGGAAACTAGAACGGGTAAGTGCATAGGACAGTTATAGCATTGTTCATCATGTTAAGCATCAAACCATCGCTTAAGCATCAAACAAGAAAGACAAGCTTAAGCATCGCTAAGCATAGAACAGTTATGTGCACGGTAAGGCATAAGCATCGCTTAAGCATAGAACAATAAAGGCATAAGCATTGTTCATCATGTTATAGCAAGAAAGGCATAAGCATCGCTAAGCATAGAACAGTTATGTGCACGGGTAAGGCATAAGCATCGCTAAGCATAGAACAATAAAGGCATAAGCATTGTTCATCATGTTATAGCAAGAAAGGCATAAGCATCGCTTAAGCATAGAACAGGCACAAGCTATGGCAGCATATGAGGTGAATTAAGCATCGGTGGACAAATGAAAAGGCAAAGAGATCATGGACTGAATCATGGACAGCTAAGCATAGAACAGTAAGTGCATAGGACAAGATAGCATTGTTAAGCATCGATAGAACAAGAAAGGCATAAGAAGCTAGGACAGTTATAGCATTGTTAAGCATCACCATTGTTAAGCATCGGAAGCTAGGACAGTTATGTGCACGTGGTAAGGCATAAGCATCGATTAAGCATAGAACAAGAAAGGCATAAGCATTGTTCATCATGTTATAGCAAGAAAGGCATAAGCATCGGTTAAGCATAGAATGCACAAGCTATGGCAGCATATGAGGTGAATTAAGCATCGGTGAACAAATGAAAAGGCAACGAGATCATGGATCGAATCATGGACAGTTCGGATAGAACGTAAGTGCATAGGACAGTTAAGCATAGCTCATGAAAACCGAATTGAGGCCACATTGACAATAATCAAGGCCGATTGACGGTTAATCATTGGGTCGAACGGGTTGCGCGCCGGCAAGAAAGCCGTCCTAACAAGCGAAACACCTCAACACGGCGCCGGATTGACGGTTAAGCATTCGGTCGAACAGGGTTGCGGACGCCCGGCAAAAACCGTCCTAACAAGCGAAACACCTCAACACAGCGCCCATTCTTACCGCGGCGGAGTCGAAGCACAGTCCGGAAGCGAAGCCATGACAGAAAGGGAGGGGAAGTGAAGGGGAACGGGCCGAGACGCGTACTGAGGAAGGAGACGGCGACGGGCGGACGGCGACGGAAGAAGAAGAGCTTGCGGGGCCAGAGAGCTTGCGGAAGGAGAGGCACACCGAGCTCCTCGCGGAAGAAGAAGAAGCTTGCGGGCCTCCCGAGCTCGCGGACGGATGCGGGCGGAGTGGGCACGGAGCGCGGCGGCCTTCCGTCGCGGGGAAGAAGGCGGCCGTCGCGCCGCAAACCCTAACTCCGCCGCGGCGCATCCGGGAGGAGGATGCGGTGCCGGCCGGGAGCTCGCGGGGCCGGGCACTGGGAGGTCGGCTGCGGCGGGGGTGGGGAGCGGCGGCACCGCACCGGGCGAAACCCTAACCCGGCGGCGGCGGCGGCGTACTTCTGGCGGAGGAGGTGGCGGCTTCGGGAAGGTGAGGGAAGGGGAGGGAAGGGGAGGAAGCGGCGGAGGGCTCCGGGAAAAATGGCGGCGGTGGAGGTGGCGGCTCGCATCGGCGGCGGCTCGCGTCGGGGGGAAATTTTGGCAGCCTGCCGGCGTCCGAGGGGGGAAATGGCGCCCAAGACTTAGCCAAATTTCCCCCCGGGAGCGGCCGCTGCTTATATTCGCTCAGGCTCCCACTGTAAGGGCGGTTCCAGATAGAACCGCCCTTACAAGGCTTTTTTTTTTTTTTTAATATTTCAATAAAAATACAATAAGAACAAAGTATTTAATTTAAAAATAGGAAAAAAATGTCCAATAATTCTTGAAAAATCAATATATATTAAATTCAGTAAAACAATTATAGTAAAAAGAAAAAAAAATAAATAATTTTGAATTATAAAAAAATGAATTATGGTTTTTTTTAAAAAAAATGGCACTTTGACCGTGTTTTTTGGGACCATAGATGGCCTCGATGCAAAAGTGATGAACAGCAAGTTTGATCCACTCATCAAGGTACATATTTTCTCCAATGGTCACCTTTTCATCTCGGGATGGTTTGGACCACTCAAACTTTGAGACTTCGGTTTTTCGCGGCTAGACGGGTTTTCGACCCCCTAGGCGGGCCCACCTCGAAAAGTCATGAACATCAAGTTTGATCCACTCGTCAAGACGAACAATTCATACAAAGGTCATTTTTGCATTCGACGAAGCGTTGCGAAAGTGTAGTTCTAAATCCACTCGTCCCGCATGAAGTTTCATTAAGTCTGTGTGGGATTCAAGAATTTGTGACTAGAGTTTACCAACACTTCCTCAAATGCAAAAATGGTCTATCTATGAAATATGTATCTTGATGAGACAAAACTATCTTGTATTCAAAAGTTTTTCATTTGAGGTCATTTGGTACCTCGTTTGACCTAGGTTGACCAAGTCAAACCTCTGTTTTTTCGGAAAATACACGTTGACCGGACCCTAGATGGCCTCAGATGCAAAAGTGATGAACAACAAGTTTGACCCACTCATCAAGATACATATTTTCTCCAATGGTCACCTTTTCCTCTGGGATTGTTTGGACCACTCAAACTTTAAAACTTCAGTTTTTCGCGGCTAGACGCGGGATTTCGACCCCCTAGGCGGGCCCACCTCGAAAAGTCATGAACATCAAGTTTGATCCACTCGTCAAGATGAACAATTCATACAAAGGTCATTTTTGCATTCGACGAAGCGTTGCGAAAGTGTAGTTCTAAATCCAATCGTCCCACATGAAGTTTCATTAAGTCTGTGTAGGATTCAAGAATTTATGACTAGAGTTTACCAACACTTCCTCAAATGCAAAAATGGTCTATGTATGAAATATGTATCTTGATGAGACAAAACTATCTTGTATTCAAAAGTTTTTCATTTGAGGTCATTTGGTACCTCGTTTGACCTAGGTTGACCAAGTCAAACCTCTGTTTTTTTGGAAAATACACGTTGACCGGACCCTAGATGGCCTCAGATGCAAAAGTGATGAACAGCAAGTTTGATCCACTCATCAAGATACACATTTTCTCCAATGGTCACCTTTTCATCTGGGATGGTATGGTCTGACACATACATAAATATAGTCTCACACACACACATACATAAATGTAGTCTCACACACACACATACATAAATGTAATTACGCTTATCATAACTAGTCCTCCCCCGAGACAGCTTTTCCACTTGACAAACTTTTCGTTCCGCCCATGGCAATATGTTTTTGGGTAGTTTCTTTTCCACTTCATTGATCTTTTTTGTAAAGCTTGTGAAAAGCGGCATTTCATCGAACTTATTGTAGGCATCAACATCTTCGACGCCATCCACTCCGATAATGTGTTGTTTTCCGGGGATAACCACATGCTTAGGTTTCTTCTTTGGGGGTTGTATACCGAGCGGGTCGGTCATAAAGAAAACTTGCATAACATGTGAAGCGAGCACCCATGGATCATCATTGAAGCCTATGTTCGAGGTCCACGACCCTCAATCCAATTTCATTGATTTCAGATTTATTGAGCCGCGACATCGAAATAGGGCCACATTTAGTTCCTCAATCCCATAGTCAAGTTCCCATATTTCCTCAATTATGCCAAAGTAGTCGACCTTTTGCCCCCTCGCCGATAGCCACTACTCGAACACCGCTTTTTGGTTCACACTTTTGCTATCCTTTGTGTGGGTATAGAATGTGTACCCGTTGATCTCATATGAACTCCAAGATGTCACCCTGTCTTGATGGCCCCGCCGTTTGCTTACTGATGGTAATGGAGTCTTTGGTTTCTCCAGCCGTATGTTCTTGTCCTTCAACCATGAAGTTACGCGTTGCTGTGTTGTTTCATGACCCGGTCACCTCTATGACCGTGTGACTCCGATGAGATGATCTCCAAGTGTTCACTAATGTATGGATCCATCGCTTTTGAGCCCGCCAAGACAGCGTAGTGCGCCCAACTCACTTCTTGGTAATCTTCATCGATGAAGACTTTCCTACCATTTGTGCCCTTCCCGGCCGGCCTATTCTTGTAGCGAGAATCGGGAATACCAATCCCTCTCTGTACTTTTAGGTACTCTTGACAAAGACTCGATGACTTCTTCATTAGTGTAGCCCTCTATCATGGAGCCCTCTCGGGTAAGCACGATTATGCACGTATCGGCTTAGAACCGACATGAACCGCTCGTACGCCCACATTTCATGCAAGTAGCAAGGGCCCAACGCCTGTATCTGATGAACCATGTGAATCATGAGATGTACCATTGTGTCGAAGAAAGCGGGAGGTAAACACATCTCTAGTTGGGCCTGGGTCTCCACGACGAAATCATGTAGGTCATTCACTCGTTCTTGCTAATCTTCTTCTCGCGTTATCCCGGACCGTAGTAGCACATGCGGGTGATAGCCATCTTCAAGAACTCGGCTTGATAGCCCCGATTGCGATTGGTAGGAACATCGTCGGCATCATATGACAATCGTGAGCCTTGCGGTTTTCGAATGACAGTCCTTCATCGACACTAACTTCTTCGGGTTTGCCGAAAACCCGGTTGGGACTTTGGTCCCCTTCACGAAGTGCATATACCTCTCCTCTTTCCCGTTCTAGGTTGAAGCTAGCCGATTGATGGTGTATTTTCCGGTTTTGGGTCATGTATCGGGTGAAGCTCGGCATAACCTTTAGCTGCTCCATGTCCCTCCGTGCTCGAGACTATCCTTTGACTTGGCCGTGTCCATCAAGGTAGCGATGAGACTCTCAAAGACATTCTTCGCACGTGCATAGCATCAATGGCATGGGGGACCTCCAATTCGGTGCCGTATTTAAGATACGAAAGAAGATTGACTTTTTCTTAAAAGGCACGCCTTCGATAGGAGGTATGCTTCGTCTCCGGGCGTTCCATCTATTTTCTTCTTTCCATAGACGACGCTTATGTTTTTCACCATTTGGAACACATATTTTCCATCATGACGTCTCACCGGAGGCCGGTCTTCATCCTCTTCGATGTCGCCGAAGTACTTTAAGTACAACTTTTGCTGCGGTACTTGTGACCTTGCTTTAGGAAGCGACGGTTCCGATGTAAACAACCTTCTTGGATCCATCTAGGAACACCCATTTAGTATCATCCGACAGACTAGGCATCCCGTCTTACCTTTGAACTGTCCCGGACAAGGCATACAACGCAGGTGGTCGTTGATGGTCACAAATATTATTGCTCTTAATGTGAAGGTCTCCTTTTTGAACGCATCGTACATCGCCTCCCCGGTCCTCCATAGTTTCTCGAATTCTTCCATCACGGGCTCGAGGAACACGTCCATATCAAAGCCCGGCTGTCAGGCCGAAACAAGAACGGTGAGGAAAAGGTACTTTCTCTTCATACACAACCACGTCGGGATGTTGTACATCGTCGGATCACCGGCCGTGCTTGTGTTTGCTAGTCCTCTCGTTGAAGGGATTCATTCCATCCGTGCTCAAGGCGAACCGTACATTCCTTGGGTCATCACGAAATCCGGGTTGTTTCTATCGAAGTCCTGCCACTGACTGCCATCGGCCGGGTGTGCAATCACATCGTCATCGATCGGGCGCTCATCGTACCACCATGTCATGAGCGCGGCTTCCTTAGGGTTTAGGAAGATACGCCTCAACCGGTCGATCCACCGGGTACCACATTACCAAGGCGGAATTTTCCTCTTTCTTGCGTCATTGCCTAATGGGGTGTCCTCTCGGAGGTTGAGATTGTGGTACCGCCTTTTTGGAACCCTTCTTACTCCTCTTGTTCCCGGTGACGGCTTCTCCGCCACCGTAAACGTCATTGTCCTTGTACCGACTTGCCCCACAACGAGGACATTTATCCAGCCTCCGAACGTTTTACCGCGAAAAAGGATACAATGGTTGGGGCATGCATCGATCTTTTCAACACCCATTGTCAATGGATTTATGACCTTTTCGCATGGTATGTGTTGGAGGGAACTAGGTTTGGCAAAGCGTGCGACGGATGACGAAGATGCAACGGATCATCGAAGCCGCAACCGACCAACCGTACTTAGCCTTCGGGAGTAGTAGCTCGAGCACAAAACGGAGCAAAGTGTCCACCGTTTTGGGCAGCCCTTATCAACACCATACACGGTCGCCTCGACGACGCTTTCACCCGCTCAAGGTTTTCTAGACCCTTCTTCTGTAGTATTTCGGTCCAAAGTCCCGAAGCATTTGCTCTAAGTGGTCAAAGTTTTCTGCATCACCCTCATCACTGCTCCGCCATCATCATTGTCGAC
Organism: Themeda triandra; assembly: GCA_018135685.1. Lineage (NCBI taxonomy): Eukaryota > Viridiplantae > Streptophyta > Magnoliopsida > Poales > Poaceae > Themeda > Themeda triandra. Next base: position 933,540 of record JAENPR010000079.1, on the reverse strand, counting down.
ACCGCCGCCATCATCACCACGTGCACTGTTCATTGGCCAAATCATCTTGCATCCACACGTTAAACCCACACCGATCGTCGGCGGCGGCAATCGGTCGTCAACGGCATCGTGCCATTCGTTGCCGTCATCCACCATTACTTCACCATGGTGAACCCATACCGTGTAGTCCGAAACAAATCCTCGCCTAACCGAGATGTGATCTGATCACGTCCCCATCATAAGTTGCCATTTCGTTGTTGCAATCTTTGCGGGGACAAAGAATTGAACGATTAGCCCCGATTGCCTTGCATGATTCACCGCGGCTTGAACAAACTTGTCCACCTCATCGAAAAGCCATTCAAATCCTTGGCCAACAATACATCCAAGTAGCCCCATCCTCCATCCTTAAAAAGAATTATGAATGTAGATTAAATAATATTAGTAACACACTTATTAGTAACATTCCAATAATTCCAAATAGTGCCAAATAATTCCAAATAGTGCCAAATAATTATTAGTAACACACTTATTAGTAATAGTGCCAAATAATTCCAAATAATGCCAAATAATTCTAAATAGTGCCAAATAATTATTAGTAACACACTTATTAGTAATAGTGCCAAATAATTCCAAATAATGCCAAATAATTCCAAATAGTGCCAAATAATTATTAGTAACACAATTATTACCTACTATTATTAGCAACAATTATTATCATCAACCGTGTTGGGAAATATTTGCAGGAACAATAATTAGGCACAATTATTAGTAACAATAATTATTATTAGCAACAATTTTAATTAGCAACAATTATTTTTTGCAACAATTATTATCTACCATTATTAGCTAACAATTAGCAACAACTATTAGTTTACCAACAAGTACTCATATGCCAACCACACATTCCAATAATGTCATGATATAAAAAAAAACAACCTTAGATCTAGAACATGCACTACATCAAAACTACAATTAATCACCACTAAAATCAAGCTATATCATCAAATAGAGGGTGCAAGGTCATGTCTCCACCTAATCAACACTAGTACCATCAAAGATAAGCTCCAATTTGGGCAATACATGGCTCAAGCACCATTAAAGAGAGAGAAAACAAGAATGCAAATTGCTCACTAATCAACCAATGAAATTTGGATTAGAGGGTGGGAATGGCATTCCCTTACCTTAAACAAGCTTTCCACCAAAGGAATTGAGTTGAAAACCTCCCCTCCTTCCTAGAGCAAAATTAGGAGGTGCCCAAGGCCTCCCAAGCCTTTTTTTTCGAGTTGGAGTGAGTGGCTCGGGAGGAAGAAGGGTGGGCAAGTCACTTATTGCTACGAGACCACCGTAGGGGGGGCGGGATCACCGCCCGCCCCTACGCTGCTGTAGAGGGCTGGATCACCGGCCGCCCCTACAATGCGTTAACGAGGGGGCGGCCGGTGATGCGGCCGGCCAGCCCCCGCCCCAGCCACTGTAGGGGCGGCTCCATCACGAGCCGCCCCTACTACAAATGGGCAAGCGCTCCTACAGTGAGTTTTTCACGTAGTGTGTGCCACACACGCAAATAGAGATGAAAGCTAGAGATTGCTAATGATTTGTTTGGCTGTTTATGAATGCAGAATACCTTATCTGTCAAAAGTATCTGAAGTTGTATCACAAGATCTGCAAGATCAGGTTTCAATACAAGACTACATGTGCCACACCCGCAAATAGAGATGAAAGCTAGAGATTACAAATGATTTGTTTAGCTGTTTATGAATGCAGAATACCTTATCTGTCAAAAGTATCTGAGTTGCATGAACTATGCAATCTAAACTCAAATATTATTAGTATTATTTAAGTTTTTTTTGCTAGAGTATGTGCCAATTACCATTCAAACATGATAAACTATATCATTAAACCAAATACCAAGCTTGTTTAGTGTTTTATATCATACTAATGAGCTGAATGTACATATAGTTAGAAGAATAAGTAATGAGCAATTGGTAAATGGACATGATACAAATTCAGGAAAAGCATCTAACCTGGGTCCCCTAATGGAAGTTGAAACTCAGAAGCACTGACTAACATCCATAATTAGAAGTGAAAACCTTAGAAGATACCACCTCAGCTACAAGCTGACAAACCTCAGCAATTGTGCTTGATATTTAAGTAGAAAGCAGATCTGTTCATCAAATGCTGCAGCCTCAAGACTTGCAGTGTTGGCAGTTTGCAACCAGAGCTGCACGAAGTTTAAGCCATCACTTATGTGCTTCTACTAACCTCCAGACGCCCGGTTACTGAAGACCATCCAGATATAACAGTATCGATGATGGGAGGGTCTTGATAACCATATACATTTTTGCTGCTGATATAAATCTACTGTGCCTCTAAATGATGTCCCTTGAGCACTGAGCCTTCACTAAACTCAGCTGGTTTTTATTTTACATTCCACATTTCCACCTATCATTTGCAAAACTCTATGGTCTGAAAATTAAAGTGTCAGCACTGTTCTCACATGCAACTTTATAAGCCTCTTGCTTTTATTTCCAGGGACCCTGTATGTAAAAATTTGCAAAAGTGTCTTCAAGATGCCATATACCAAGAATATATAATGTTGCACATTCAGCATTCAGTATTGGTTCAAAGCCCTTCCAGTGTGACAATGCAGATTCTAGCAAAACTTGCAGATAAAAGCCTTCAGGGCTTGGTATGACATTAAGTTTGTGGTTCATCTAAAACCAGACCTGAAATGTATGTATTTCAATCAGAAAGCTATGAAATTTAGCCTCACTTGCAAAATTAAGTGTATATAGATACTCTGACAAAGACATATCTTCAATTATTGCTGATTTGCTGAAACAAGACTTCATACAAATATCTAGGCTTTCAGAATTATTTTTCAAAACACTAAAAGCAACTTGATATTTCCCACCAAGAACAATTAGACTCTAAATAATCCAGATCTTAAGCAACATAATTTTCATTTCCTTAAGAAAAAAAGAACAATTAAATATCATAATATACATGTACTAGCATGCCATTTATATTTTTCTGATGTTGGAACTCGTAAACAAGTTTACGGTAAAGGTATTCATAAATAATAGTTCTAAATTATAGCTTTGCGGATAAATTTTGGTTGGTCATCTTCACTAGTCGTACAATTTGTGTATAGAAAACCAAAATTAGTCAGTCAAAATTAGCCTCACAAGAATAAACATATTGCAATTTAAATTTGAGTAATCTGCAAAACTCTCCAGAAATAGACAAAGATCCTCACCATAAATATATTTTAGATTATATACAAATGCAGATTACTTACAGGCATGACTAGCAAGCAGCTATTATATATTAGATTAAGAAACTTATTGATTATCAATATCGCTGAAGACTTTGGCCATGTTTGGTTGGGTCAGCAGAACTCACCTCACCTTGCCAAGCCAGAAACAGGTACAAAATCATGTTTGTTCTCTTGCCGGCTTGCCTCAGGGCTTGTGGTCTCCATCATTTCGTCATGAAGTGAGAGGAAAGAAACAGTTCGCCACTGTGGGCAAGCTTTGGCTTGCCTGGCAGGGCAGGGTTCAAGGCTTGCTCAACAACCAAACATGCCCTTCATTCATATAGGCAAAAAAATTCAGTAATTAATAGCCACACTTATTGAGGTCACTAATTTCAATATACTGAACATTGCGAAAAGTATCGTTCTACTAGAACCACCTGCTAATCTGCTATCAGTTATCTAGTACAAGACTTCTTTTCAGTTTAGTTGGTGGGTTCCTGCAAGGTTGCAGCCACAACTGAACTATCATACTGTCATCAAACTATGCCTTCAAACTAACACCAATGATCCAATTTCATAATCGTTGAAATTATGCCAATAAAACCAGACCAACCCCTCAGGAAATAAAACCAGACCAACAGGAGCAATTGATGGCTTGATGCACATATTTATAAAAACGCTGCTATCGTAACAGGCACTTTCTGTTGCTAAATACACGTTTCTTCCATTATTATCTATACAGACATCCTGTGGCTGTGATGAATATTGGTTCTTTACAACCTCATAGCAAGATGAAACCTTGCTAAATACCAACAGCAGAATAACAGATAATGTTATCTTAGGCGATGTACAGAATTAGCAACAGTTTTTGAAACCTTTGCTCATTTTGCTAAAATTTGAACAGACAAAATTGCAACTGACTCTGACAAAAAGGTAAGTTACTGAACTAAAACACTATCCACCATCTGTACGAGTGTGACAGTTTAGGACAGAAAGCATTTATTAGGAATCACTAGTCTAACTACAATCAGTGAACCCAAAGTTCCTTTGTATACTTCAAGATATTGCTCAGAACCTTCTTCCAATTGCAAACTCAATCTTTCTTATGAGTAACTTAAGATTTAGTATCACCTAGCTAGCAAATATGTATATGTTGTCTGGTAAGATGACACCTAAAAAGGAACGTATGAAATATAAGAAAGTAGCATTATCTGCTAAATCTCAAAAGAAAAACAGCTGTATTGGCACTTGCAGATGTATTTTTAGACAACAGCGGCATTCAGATGTTCCTAGTTCAGGCAGTATCAGCAGAAAGGCATATGTCAGCATGCAGATCGACACCAAACCACTCTTTTTGTCATTGATTCTGGAGGAGCGTGGAAATACTGAATTATAAATGGGTAAACTGGATGAGAACTCCTTGCTCCCCCTGAATTCATTTGCAGCATAACATAAAATCAACTGTTTCAATGCATATTCCACTTATTGCTCCAGAAAAGAATAAATCACCACCTGTGCACTGCCAGCTGGAAATTTCAACTTCTATTTCTGTTTCTTCGGAAATTATACAGGTATGAACTTAATTCCTTTTGTAAGAACCTCTTTTGTCAAACCGTCAACTTGTTTGATATCTCCTATAGTCACTAGACTAGAAACTAATATGCTGCAACTCTCCGAGCCAATCAGAAATCCCTTTGCAGTTTCAATCTGATCAAACTTAGAGTATAACCATCCATCAATGTGTTACATGTAAAAACATCAGGCACGCACCAAACCCTTTTCGCTCAGGTCACAAAAGTACTTCGAGAGCTTTCTCCATGTCCCCCATTTTGCAGAACCAAGTTATGACAAGTGTATGCAAACAATCTGTCAGAGAGTTGATTTCCTTGTTCTTAGCATCTCTGCTAGGAGTCCACAGCTACATCTCACCTTCCTTGCAGAGACCAGACACGAGTGCCCACAGAGGCCCAGACCGACCATCGCCTGCCTCCTCCATCAGGCTTCTGGCACGGGCGCACGGCGAACTTTGTCTGAAACCCTTTCACCCAAAGATGTACATGTTCGGCGAGTAGCCGAGCACCCAACTCCAACTGCAAGTATTTTACCGAATGAGAACCTCTGCGTGGGCTTGAATCTCCAATCTCCGCGCGGCACAAAGCAAGGATAAAGCCACATTTTGGCCCCATTCATGCTGACGAGGCAACCATGGCTGAGTGTGATGCCGGAGACGACGCTGGGGAGACCCAGTCGTCCCCCGAGAGTTTGCATCGAACAGCTCGCGGAGGCGACCCGCCGAAATCCTTGGGTGCGGCGACGGCGGCGACGGCGGCGGCGGCGGAGAGGGAAATCCGGTGTCGAAAGGATCAGAGTCTTTTTTTAGACAGAGAGAACCATCAGCCATGGAATGGGATGAGGAAAATGGTTTTTTAGCAACTTTTTTTTTAGATTAAATAGAAATTCCCGTTTTTTGTTGCTCGAGGCCCATCTTGTATTGTATTGAACTTTTTGAAACCAATAATGAAGAGACCCGTTGCACACAAGGATAAATATCCAATTTTCTAGTTAAAAAAAAGATCAAGTTTTCTAGCCATAGAATGGATCAATGGAACTATAGAAGTGGAAGGTCACCGGCGCCACTTGCGGCGGCTTGGTGGGTGAGCCTTAGAGTTTTGGATCTATCTACGTATAACTTGAGTGATGTGTGGCCTTTGATCTCCCGAATGATTTGCTTGACCACATCACATACACACACACACAAAAAAGAGAAGAAGATAAAGCTAGAAAAATTAAAGAATTCTAGTACAAATCTCGTTTGGTGAGATAAGCTATCAAATCACATAGATTTTAGCAACAAATATTCGGATAATATATGCACATCCATAACATGATTTATATACAAGTTTTCTTTGTTCCAAATTATAGTTCGCTTTAACTTTTTTTACATGTATTTTGCTATGTATCTAGACATAGTATAGTATCTAAATGCATAGTAAAATGGATATACTAAAAAATATTTAAACTGAACTACAATTTGAAATGGAGGGAGTATGTAAGTACTCCCACCAAGTCTCAAAACACATGTTGTTTTGGATATGATCTCCAATATTAAAGAGTATTGGATAGGGGCTTGATACTCTCAAATAAAACTACCTCTCCTCTCGGATGGTCAAGGATGCCATTTTTCAAGCAAGTGAGCTGTGTTCTGACTCATGACAATCAAGTTATTTTTGGTCCTCACACTCAATCATAGACAATGAGGTTAGCGTACTTGGCTTCATCATTGTACCCGGCCACTTGTGGTTTCCTCACCGTCGGTCCTCAGACTCAAAGTCATAGACAATGTGGTCAGTGTACTTGGCTTCCTCGCTGTTGTACCTGGGCACCTAACTGTCTAGGCTTCCTCACCCATCCTCAGAAGTCATAGACAATCAGATCGATGTACTCCCCTTCCTCACCTCCATCCTCAAACTTAGACTCATAGACAACAAGGTCAGTGTACTTTTCTTATCATACCTAAGGACCTGGCCACTTGAGGCTTCGATTCCTCAGTGTCAAGATCAATCAATCATCAATGTACTTGCCTACTTGTCTAGTTGGCTTTCGCACCGTCGCTAGCTAGGTCGGGGCGGACCTAGGGGTACGTAGGATGGTCGGTGTGGCATCCTGTGGCAGAACCTCCTAAGTAATGTGGCCCACATGCACTAATCCTCGTCTTAATAGACCTCAGATTACTATGCATGTGTTCCACACGACTTATGAAGCCCTGTCGATGTTCTTAACGAACACCGATTGAACCACTTTTTACACTCATACCCGGGATCAACAATGGAGTAACTACAACATTACAACATTTGTTACAAAAATATATACATCAGAGTGCGGAAGAATGATAACACTAAAAGTTTACAAAATATGAATAAATTAACTTTTACAAACTTAACTTTAATTGCGGAAGCAGAGTAGAACTACAGAAGACAACTTAGGTAGAGCACCTGAGTTGGGAGAGGGCAATCAGATCACGTCGAGCCCAGTGACATAATCATGGTTCAAACACCAGTTATAACCTGCAACAGGGGTTCAACAAACCCTGAGTACGGGAGTACTCAACAAGACTGACCCGACGAAAAGAGGGGTGAAGACTCAGGAATGCAGGCTAGTGGGACAAGGTAAGGCTTGCAAGAATCAATATTTTTGTAGAAAAGCTTTTGAATAACCCAGTTGTAACTTAACAGCTCTCTTGCCTTAGCTCAAGCTAAACAATTAACACCAATTAATACCTAATCATTAATTAAGTAGTTACTACGATGATGAACACCGATCGAGTCTCCTTCTCCGAGAAGCACGGCGATTCGAATCCATTTTTACCCAGCTGGGACCTAGATCACCGATATACCGGAGACTCTAACTCCGCTGCATACCAGATCACATGATATACCGGGACAACAACCACAGCCATATATCAACCACATCATAAACAATATCAATATACCTGGGACTTTCAACCCCACAAGTATATCACACTCAGTGTGTGTGGATTTTCTAGGGTCTCGATATCACCAGTTCACCAACGAACGGACCTTAGAGCATCAACAGACGGAAACACTACAGAGGGACTCCTTTCCCAATGCAAGTTAGCCGTCCGAACTCAAATTAATCACTAACATCGTGATTCCAACAATAAAAGTCATTCTCATCTTTTTCATTCTTAACATTTTGAAAACTTAACTAAATAAGCAGGGCTAAGCAATTCTACGCATTTTCTTAAACAGGTAATGAGGAATACGGAAATAAGACAGGTAATGCATTTGGTGGTTTTCACTCAATTCCTAGCCTTTAATGCAACAACTCAAAACTGAATGATAAAAACTTTATAAAATCAAGGTAAAGGTTTAATGCATCCGGGGCTTGCTCGCGTTGCGATGAAGTTAGATTCCGAATGTGAGACTTGTCATCAACACCGTGGATGTATAGCACCAACATCAAGAGAGATGACTTGTCATCATTGGTGAATAATCTCCTCGAACACTGTTGTCGGATGATACCTCCCGAACTTCGATCAACACGATCCACCCCACTCTCGAACAACTACACGTAGTTAATGATGCATACTTAGAATATTGAGCTCATGACATGATGCATTAAGGATGACTTAACAAGATCATAGACTTGAGTACAACTTTCCTTCACGATAAAGTTGTATTCTAACAACATTAATTAAACAAAATCTAGGGCTAAATTAGGGTTACACAGGCGAAGCTACTCTAGTTAAGATAACCAGCAGATCAAGATAATTCATACAAGAATACATCGTCTAAACCCTAATGACTTGATCAAGAGAGCACAAACAACTAATTAAAGTGCCAAAGGTCATTAAGGTCAATGACCTAAGGTCTTCAATCAATCTCAAAAACACTCAAACCCTAAGTCATTAAGGCTCAACAAGTAATTAAAGATCTATTAAATAACTAAACATAAAATAAAGATAAAATAAAAGGTTGACAAATAAATCTCAAAAATTAAACTTAAGCTCCTAATGACCTGAGAAGGCTACAAAATAATTTTCAAGATTTTTGGAACAATAAATAAATAACTAAAAATAAAGGAAGGAGCATTTTTTAATAAAAAGAGCTAATTTTTAAACATAGCAAAACTACTCAAAATAGGCATTTTAAAATTTTCCTAGGTAGAGGACATCATAAAGAGAACACACAAAAATTTTCATAATTTTTGGACCCATATTTGAATTTCTATGAATTTCCAAAGATCAAAGGAAAATCTATTTTTAAAGAAAAGAATAAAACTTCAAGAAAAAGAAAAGGACGCCTTGGGCCAATTCCGGCCCAGTTCGGCCCAGGCCGAAGGGAAGCCGGCCCAAGTCAGCCTGCCCGAGCTCAGCTCGACAGTTTTGCATCTAAGGCTCGCAGTTTTTCAGAAATAACAAAAACGTCCTATCTACTATTCCCTGAGTCTGGCCGTTTTGCATAACGCCCCCTAAACTTCTTCAAATTGTTGTCGACCGGTCCCCGCGAAGCTTAACCGGAACACCGGCAGTCTGGACGATCGGATTTCGCCGGCGGCGGGACTTGGGCAACACCGTTAGCACCTACGGGCTCTACGCGATGCAGCGCACCTATTGAGCCATCTAACGCGGCGGCAGAGTGGCAGGAGCACGGACGCCGGCGACCATGGCGGCAAGGCGGCGCGGCGGCGCGACTGGGAACCCAACCGAAGCTTCCTCGGTGACGGTAGCGCGAGCAGCGGTGGCTACGTGACTCGGCGAGCACGACCACGCACACGAGCAGGCCAAAACGGCACCCTAGCGGCGATTACTACGACCTCGCGGCTGACATGGACTTGCCGGCGGCGGCGCACACGGGACGGCGACGATATGGCACCACGGTCCCAAACAAGGACATGAGCAGGGACAGGAGCTCACCACGAGGTTGGCGCGCTCGAAGATGGCGGCTCGGGATGGCTGGAGGTAGGGGCGCGGCGGCGGCAGTGTCAACAGCGGCGGAGCTCCGGCGGCAAGGGGGGTGTTCCGGCGGCGCCTGTCCACCAAAACGTGAGCCAAGGAGAGCACCATGAGCGCAAGATCAAGACGAACCAGGATTGACAAACGAATTGGACCGATAGCCGACGCCGAGAAAGAATGACGGCGGCGGGTCACGGCGAGCTCGACGGCCGGCCGCGAGGAAGACGGCGGCGCACGGCGATTCTAGTCAGGATGAAGGGCCATCTTCAGGCTTTCTAGACTCGCGAGGATGTGGCGGAGCTATTGGTGTGGTCAATTTGGTCGGAAAGGGAACGACGACGACGGCGAGCAACGGCGGATCACGGAGCTCGGCAATGGCGTCGGCGGCAGGGAAGAAGAGAAGAACGACGACGGCTTCGGGTTTTTAAACGACGGCGACGACGAACCAGCGGTTGACACGACGAGGAGGCGCGCCTTCGAGCGTCGAGGCAAGCTGGTGTCGGCACGGCAGGGTGGAATGGCCGGCGGCCACGGCGACGGGAGAAACAGAGAGGGGTTAAAGGTTGGATGACGTCAGCGCTACAGTGATTCCAGAACCAGCAGCAAAAATCTTCTATTTTCTCCAGATTTTTCATAGGAACACAAAAATCTCCCAAAAGATCAATTGCACAACTTTTCATGAGCTACATTTTTCTCTTAACAACCATTTTCAAATTCTGCATAGTTTTTGAAATATGAATTCAAATTTGAAAAGGGGACAAAACCCTAGAAACAAATTTCTGAAATTACTTTTGATTTTTCAAAAGAACTTGAAAATCTCCAAAAACATGGAATGCTCAATTTCTCAAACTCAACACTTTCTCTATAAACAACTTTCCCTAAATTTGAATAGTTTTTGAAATCTAGTTTAAAAACCAAAGGAGAACAAACGCCGGAAAACCGTATTTTCAAATTTATTTGAAATTCTTTTTGGAAACTTGAAAAACTTTGTAAACATAAATTGTAGCTCTTGTCAAGATGTACAATTCATATTTTGGGTGCACATCAAAATTCCTAATAGATTTTGAACTACTGAAAAAGGGGTAATTCAGGGTTTTGGGAAAACAGGGTTTTGAAACGAATTTTGAACTCGATTTAATTTCTACACTAACTAATCGGTCATTAACAATCACAAGCATCATTTCATATGTAAAACAAAGCATCACATCCAAAACAATATTAAAACATGAATGCATTTATGCCATGATGCTCGATAATTAGGTTTTAATAAAGTACTAAATCAAGTTTTAGTTGTAATTAACATCTAGGATGTTACAGTCGGCTACATACCCTGATCTCACGTAATAGCTATATATGGTATATATGCGTAAGGGGCAAAAATTGAAGATTGGATTGAGAAGTATGTTGGCTGTGGCTTCTCCGCTTCAGAATATAAACATAGCCCGCATGCACACTGAGATTGGTTCCAGTTTGCCAAGATTAATACTAGAAGACATATCTCACACGAAAAAACAACTAGCTCTTTTGTTCTTGTTATGTTGATAAATTGGTAAGACCATGTGAATATTTTATTTGGAATTGATGTAGATGACACTAACTCTACTCACATTTATTGATGGGGATGATTAAGTCTCTTTTGCATCTAAATTTCAAATTATAAACACTGCATTTGAACTGTTTATATTTTAATTTAGTGAATTTAAGATTTATTATGTTATTTAGTGTCTGCATAAAGAATTATGTTGCGAATGTTACAACTGTTCTCCGAATGGTAATTGACTTTCCCGATTTACATGTCAAAAATTTTGTGTCGCATACTTTGTGCAAAATTTCTAGGTCCGCAGTGAACGGAGTAGAAAAAAATGGCGAGGTGCGAGAAGAGCGGCTCAGCTAGCAATACAGAAAAACAGCAGTCGTTTTAGGCATATGCGTATGGGCGGCGGCTGGTGGTCTCGGTGGTTGTAAGCGCAAATCTAGCTTATTTTCGTACCTTTCTCGAATTTCAGAAAATGATGATAAAATTGACTGTTACGCTACTATTTGGACTTCTCTGCGATCCTTTAGTTTTAAGCTAAGCAATTATGAATAGATCCGGCCGGCAAGAGTGGTCTTCGAAAGCCAGATTGGCTTTCCCACACTTCCAAATTCGTAATAGTAAAGCAAAAGTAAGGTGCGGATAGCGGTCAATTTCCATTTCTTAGATAGTTGAAATTCTCAATCCTGGTGTGGTATAAGGCTAGACGTGAATTGTCACATACTCGCACATTTGCATTTCTTAAATTCGAGCCAACAGGTGGAAATCCGCATGCTGGAAATTTCGTTTTTCCAGCGGCGGTAGGTGTGCCGCAACATCAGTAGGCCATCTCAATCAAGCACACGTCTGCTCACGCAACCATTATTATTAACCAATCAAACAATAGAGCTTGTTTCCATTGCATCCAACAAAAAAGCGTCTTGCTTGCTTGCTGTCTCTCCTGCCTGCCCACATCTCTCTTTCAGCAATCACATTCCACAAACACAAAGCATCATATACATATGATAGTTCTTCGGACCCACGGACGAGGATGTTTCTGGAGCTAGAAGCCGTTGGCCTGGTCCCGCGGCTCCTGCTGCTGATGCTGGGGGCGCAGCAGCAGCTTGCTGATGTCGCCGGCGATGAGCTCCGCGTCCTCGCAACTGCCGTAGATGCCCCTCCGCACCATCCCCGCGCAGTACAGCCCGTTCTCCCCCTTCCAGTGCTCCGGATGGCTCCGCGCCGCCATCCCGTCGTCGCCGATCAGCCCGTCCTCGCTCTGAACAAAATAAAAAATGCACATGCTTGTATTACAATGTTGCGAGTTGCTCTAGCTAGCTAGCTAGGGAGTTATAGAGCATGCGTGCAATTGCAAAGATGACACCGGCTGGCGGACTGAGCCTTGCTTCGCGGCAAAGTCTCAGACGCACCAGGGAACACCATGATGCAATGCAGTGGATGACTGAAAGCATATAGATACCTTGAGCCAGTGCCTGACGTTGCTGCGGTATCCGGTGGCGAAGACGATGGCGTCGAAGGGGTGTCGCTTCCCGTCCCCGAACTCGACGACGTTGCCGCGGACGCTCTTGACGGCGGCGGGGAGCAGGCGGATCTCGCCGGACCTGATCTTGGCGTAGGTGCCGACGTCGACGACGGGGTACGCCGGGGTGGTGAGTTTCATGGTGAAGGGCCCCACGGCGGGGCGGCGGAGGCCGTGCCTGGACGTGTCGCCGAACACGGCGTAGCACATGAGCAGCACCAGCTTGTCGATGACCCACACGGGCAGGTACGGGTACAGCGCCATCGCCACGTTCCAGATCTCCTTGGTCACCAGGTGAAGCTGCTTGCGCGTCGCGTGCCGCAGATGCATGCATCCAACGACATACAAACAATAAACAAGAGTACAGTATATATGGGTGATTATCGGTAAACTAAAGTATCATTATACTGTTATCTATATAAGTATACTATCATGATCGTCCTATCTGGTCTGATTCTATTCTATCAGTAACAATCCAATCAGAGCAGCTAGATTAGGACTCGATCGATCAGGACCATCCATCGGGGGATCCAACAGCTACAAACTACACTAGTATAGTAGTATACACGGGAGTAGGGACACAAGACGACATTATATTCGATTGACACGCAAAGATACGGATTACATAATATATATACTTACTATATACGATAGCTAGGATCGATGATGCAATGCAAGCAGCAGCACAGGATTCGGGGTGCATGATGCCCCATCAGCTAGCCACCCACCAGGCCACCACAAGTGTATGCCATGCATGACGCCACGGTCGCACCAGGTCACGCTTGTTGTGCTGGCAATCATCCAGGCAACTGGCATCTACTACTCCTGCTAACCGACGACGACTGTCTGTGGAGCCAGGCATGCAGATGCAACAAGAGAGTGGCCGGTGCCTGGACCAGAGCAGCAGGGCCATGCAGCACAGCAGTATTACTGTAGGCTATTACTGACCTCGCTTCGGACGACGATGGAGGTGACGGCGCCGGCGGCCGCGAGGTCGTACGCGATCTCCATGCCGGAGTTGCCCGAGCCCACGACGAGCACGGCCTTCCCTTTCATGCCCTCCGCCGACCGGTACTCGGCGGCGTGCATCACCTGGCCGGGGAACGCCTCGAGCCCGGGCACCTCGGGGACGAACTTCTCGGCGTTCTCCCCGGACGCCACCACCAGGAACCTCGCCTTGTACCGCTCGGTGGTCGTCGTCTGGCCGCCGTCGCCGCCGCCGAGGTCCACGGCCTCCACCTCCCACCGCGCGGTGCCACGGTCGTAGCGCGCCGACACGACCTCGCGGCGGAGCCGCGTGCGGACGGCGAAGCGCGCCGCGTACCCGTCCAGGTACGCCGCGTACTCGTCGCGGTGGAGGTACGTCGGGGCGGACTCCGGGTGCGGCGCGTGCGGGAGCGCGCTGTACTGCTTGCCGAGGTGGAGGTGGAGCCGGTCGTAGGCGCGCTTCCGCCACAGCGAGCCCACGCAGTCGTCGCGCTCCAGGACCAGCGCGCGCACGCCGCGCAGGGACAGGCACGCCGCCACCGCCAGCCCCGACTGCCCCGCGCCGACGATGATCACATCCTCCTCCTGCGCCGCCGCAGCCACCGCAGGAGCAGCCATTGCCAACGCCGCCGCCCCGAGCTCCAGCAGTCGAGGCGTTGTGTGCACGTGAAGAGAGAGGAGTAGGAGTAGTAGGCAAGCGACAGCCCCTGGCCATTTTCAGTTTTCAATTGGATTTATAGGGAGGTGGGGGAGGTTGGTGGAGCCGCGGTGGCAGGTCAGGTGGGGTGGCGTGGAGCTGTGGAAGGACCGAGCCGCGGCGGTGGGCCCTCATGGCATTCCCCAGAAATGTCTTTGGATCGTGTGGTGGTTCTGGGATTTTTAACAATTTTGGCGGTGCTTTGTGTTGGTTTTTTCTGGAGTACTCATCAATCTGTCTTGCCTGTTACTGTACCGAATGACTGCAGCTGCATGTAGTAATACCCTAGTAAAAAAAAAAAAACTGGTAGTTTTTTATTTGAGGGTAGGGGTAAACTGGTAGTTTTGTTTGTGCACCATGATCTATAACTATCTGTCAGCTCCAACTATTTAGAGCATCTCCAACAACTCCTTAAAATAGATTGCTATTGTTATAACTTTGGCAAAAACATAAAAATCTCTCTCCAACAAATCCTTAAAATAGGTTGCTATTTATTCCAACTTTGTATCCGAGGGTGTCGCGCGCGCATATATCCGCGCGCGGAGTGAGTTGCTATCGACGCATGCG
Organism: Themeda triandra; assembly: GCA_018135685.1. Lineage (NCBI taxonomy): Eukaryota > Viridiplantae > Streptophyta > Magnoliopsida > Poales > Poaceae > Themeda > Themeda triandra. The sequence goes on along the minus strand of JAENPR010000079.1, from coordinate 918,526 downwards.
AAGCACTCTCAGCCGTGAAATTCCTCTCTCTCCCGCATGAAAGACGATCAGCTGGAGATGGAATCGGTGCTAGGTGGTCCTACTTTTTTTATTTTACCAAGTTGGAATAGCAAAATTGTTGGAGAGAGATCTTTTTTTCACTTGCCAAATAAATTAACAACTTGCTAAAACTTAAGATTTGGCAAGTAAATTTTACAAGTTGTTGGAGATGCTCTTAGGATCTTGTTTAGCTAATACTAGCTCCATTCTATTATTTCTTTTTACTTTTATGCATGTATAGCTTTTGCTATACACTTATATAAACACACACATTGTAGCTGCATACATTGTAAAATAATGTACCTATAAAAAGTTAAAATACTTAGAAGAATAATTTTAAATGGGTGGAGTACTTAGCTAGCTACTACCAAAATATGGCTCAGTATGCCGTTTGGATCCCGTAACTAAAATATCGATGTATTGATGGTTTTGCCTGTAATTTTCTTTCATTTCCATCTACTATTAGGAGGGACACATAACAGAGGTATGTGGTTCTTTTTTTTTTTTGCAATCTATTAGCTGCTATTGGTTGGGTTAATATAGCTAGTGAGATAGTTGTTAACTAGGTATCCAACTAATAATTAGCTCAGTTCATTTGAATCCAACCCAATTATTAGCTGTGAGTTAGTTGTTAGCTTGGCAACCAACTAACAATTAACTCGGTTCATTTTTTATCCATCCAAGTTATTTAACAGCTAACTATTCGTTGGGTGAAAGCAACCAAGGCTTAAAAATAGTCAGCTAAAGTTCAGCTAGCTAAAAAGTAAGCTATATGATGTTTTGCTCCTCAACTATACTCAAGTGTCCTATATTGACCAAAAGTAGTTTTGTGTTTGTCCAACTAGTATACTATCAATTAGTTTGAAGCTAGCTATACCAAAATGAACCCACACGTTTTTTTTCTATATGGATAGCCAAAGACTAGTTTTAAGCTACTACTCCCTCCATTCCAAATTATAAGGCATTCCAAGAATCTTGGAGAGTCAAAGTTTTTCAAGTTTGACCGAAGTTATAGAAGAAACTATAATAACTTGTGACATCAATTAGATATGCAATGAAAATATAAGTAATGAAGAATCTAATGGTACTTAGTTGTCATCATAAATACTATTATTTTTTCGTATAAATTTGGTCAAACTTGAAAAATTTTGACTCTCCAAGATTCTTGGAATACCTTATAATTTGGAATGGAGGGAGTAGATGTTAGTCTATGGAATAAACAAGAACCATAGTACTGCCTTTTTATAATTGAACTATATAAGAGAGTGCTCTGTTCTAAGTACTCTACTAAAGACACAAGTCACAGTTAGCGCTATCAGTACTAGTTGCTCAAAATACTTAAGTGGGTATAGTCTCAAAAAAAATATTTCATAGGATTAAATATTTTGGTATAGTCTCTAACAACCTCTTTAATTCAAAATATAGACATTCTTTATTTTAGATTTCTTGCTAATAAAAAATAAAGAGCGGATCTGTAAAGTGCACACAAGATATAGAGAATTTGTTGGAGGGTGAAAACAAATATGTCTAAGATGATTTTTATTCAAATAGATCTCTAAATAATTATTTAGAGTGTGGATTTAAGAGGGATGCTCTAAGGCTCTTAACTAGACTATTTGGATCCTCCAGCTAATAAATAGTTAGCTGCATTTAGTTTGGAGAGCAAGCGAACCAGCCAATAACTTTCTAATAGCTAGATATTTAATTTTATGTATTATATTAGTAGGTGCTCCCTCCGTTTCAAATTATAAGGTACATAACTTTTGCTATGTATCTAGATATATATTTTATCTAGATACATATATAGTAAAACTGTAAAAGATATGAATCCAGAAATAATAAAAATGTCTTATAGTTTGGGATGGGGAACTAATTATTAGCTGCATAGATCTAGATATATAACCTAAAACGTTGTGAAGGGCATCACACGACTACCCTAAGTACAACACTCAGGGGATGTCAACATGGGCGAGCCTAGTAAAGTAAATTTTGCTTCTATGAACACATTCTCCAACATCGTGGACCACTAGATTCACATTGAGGAGTGTGCACGTATCTTAGTGCGAAGTTGCACTGAGATGCGTGCGTGCACACTTCTCAGTGTGAATCCGTGGTCCACGGTGTGGGAGTATGTGCTCCTAGGAGCAAAGAAACCGTGTTCGGGCAAGCCTGCCCACTATGCCGACAACGTCGTTGTTGCACAAGTCTCCCTCAGTCAGATCTAGTGGTGTTAGAGCTGTGCACGAGCGAGGGCCCGTAGGTGTGGGTTGATCCCATGTTGGAGGAGCTTGCTACTTCTCTCGTCCTAACACCAGGAGCACCAGCGGCTAGGTGTCTGCCTCCTCCCCCCAAGTGCCTCTTTAGGTGGAAGCATCGTTGGTTGACACCCGTTCTCTAGAGAAGGGTGTCCTGTGCACAACGGACTTGCCTCTATTGTCGCTTGTTGAGCGGCAACTACAGGACATGCTGACGCAAGGGGAACACCCTGGCATCGTTGATGCCGAAGCACGCTCTACAAAACCCTCCTAGGCATGGACCCAGCCACGCGCTGCCTCGGCACTTATGCTTTGCGCTGGCCAATGCCGGCCAATCACCCTAGGAGACGCGATGATCAAGGCTACTATGACACATACGCCGTCAACCGTACTTCATCACCTCAAACGACATCGGCCAAAGGATGACTCAAAAGTTTCAAGAGCGAATCACAAAGGCAAGGCAACCACCTCTACTGGAAGTGCCCATAAAGGATACGCCCTATGGCCGTTAAGCTTCACCCTCGTCCCCTTGTGAAGTAAGCGAATAATGGCGCAAAACATGTATCTCAAATCCCGGCTTTAGGAAGCGCCCGAGGCTAATCAGCGCGATGCTATCTCTCTGTCGAGGTAGGGCGTGAAGATGTACAATGCAATGTTCCATGGTAACTCCAATATGCAGGCGTGACGTGTTTTTCCCATTAGACGTTTGATGTGGGCCTGTGCAAGCGATGCCGTCAACGTTCGGCAACCTAGGCATCATATGCCGGCATCAAAATTTTAGTTGATCTCTAAACAATGTGTAATAGCATAGCTTGAAGTACACTAGAGGGTCCGAGCATTCATGTACAACTTATTGACTATCGAGGGCGCTGCTAAGGCGTGTTGTATTGGACATCTTCTCTATTTTAAATACGTAAATCTTTTGTGTAATCTTACCACTAAAAGAAATCAAAAGTCATCGTCACCGCAATCACCGTAACCCCCCCCTAATCACCCCCGTAATCACCCATCCCACACCGTAACCCTCCTCCGCGGCCCATGTCTCCCGTGAAAAAAAAAACCGCCCCATCTCGTAATTCCCTTCTCCCCTCCGTAACCCCCGTTTCCCCACTCCGTAATTCCACCACCGGTCCGGCGTCGCCGTCAGACGGACGCGACGCCGCTGGAGCCATCGTCGGGCGGCACCCGACGCCGGACGCTCCGCTGCGGCCGTCAGACCGCCGCTCCGCCGTCGTCGTCCGCCGGACTCTCCGCGCCTCTGCCGCCGGTCCGCCGTCGCCGCTGGAGCCACCGGACGGCACCCGACGCCGCAAGACTCTCCGCTGCCGGAGCGCCGCCGTCGTCTGACGGGACGCGCCGCCACCGGCGTACGCGACGCCGCTGGACACGCCGTACGCGCTTTCGACTGGACGCGGGAGAAGGCACACCAACCGACGCTCCGGCTGCTACCGCCCGCCCGCTGTTGGACGCGACGTCGCTGAGCCCCTCGGTTGCCGACGACGACTAAGGTGAACACATTGTACCCGCCCAGGCTCCCGCACAGCCACGCGCCCACACCGCCCAGGCAACACCGCCGGACGCGCCGCCGCCGCCGGTCAGGCTACCTCGGAGCCCGGACGCGTCGTCGCCGCTGGCCTACCGACGCGACGCACGGCTGCACGGGCCGTCCGTGCTCCGACGCCGGAACGACTTCCCCCAAACACGACGCTGTCGTCGGACGCGACGAGCAGGTACGACAGGATCCATCTCCCCTCGCACTTCATTCACGAGCTATGATTCTCCAGCATTGAGGACGGCAGGATCCTCGTTCTCCTCCAGCCCGGATTAGCCACGAATCGAGTCGATTTTGCTTTGGGGATTTTTTCGAGTTCCTGCATCTGCACACGATTTGGATTTCCTGTAATTTGAGTTTGAATTGGGCGATGATTCTTTCTGGATAGTTTACCAACTCCATTGTCATCCTCTCTGCAAAATTTGGTAGCCAATCATGGAGCTTTGGTCGAGTTTCACTCGATTTTTAGTGCCGGCATTTTCCTTCTGGAGCACGTAGGCTCTCTGTTCTTTGCAAAGGTCGTTCCTGTTCGTGTGCCTGACTCCTATACGTGAGTAGCAGAGGCCCTGCTGGGTGGAGGAATCGTTGGGGGCAACAGCCTAGGATGCCAGACCTAATGTTTTCTAGGATCATCTCATCTTGCAAGATCTGAGCCTGTGAAGCTTTATAGGTAAAACCTGGTAATTCCTTACTGTCAAATGCAGTCATATGCTTATGGAACATATGAAGTTTTTAGAACTCAGAGTTTTAGACTTGCTCTAATTTGAACTGTATCATCTTGAGAGTTGCGGAAATACTCTTAACCTTCTGCATATTGTAGGTAAAACCTGGTAATTTTAAGCAGAAATCAATGGAGCAAAATTTTATTAAAGGCTATATGGCTTCTATAAAAACATGTAGTACTGTTTATATGCCTCAAAACTGTGCTTTATAGTTAGTGCAATATATCCACTGAATCTTTTTTCAAAGTGGACACACCTTCCCATGATCTAATGATGGATTTAACCGGTGGGCTGATCTTTTCACTGCTCTCTTTTTAGAAGTGTATTGGTAATCATGCTCATGTGTTCAGGTGGATAAAATTAATCATATCTGTGACCGTGGTATATTAGTCATCAGTTAGAAATCACTAGGGATCTGCAATGCATTGGTGCACTAAGAACTGAAGTTACTCTGTTGGTTGACTGATATACAACCTGATCATTGCAAGTTTTTTTTTTCTTTGTGCTACACTGTTAAACGGTTGCAAAAGGCAAAAATTTCACCAAATTTGCACCATGCAAAAATGGGAATTCTCATGATAGCATGTTCTACTTTTTTCATCCTTTTTGCCTCCCTGAATTTTAACCTATAAGTAGCAAGTCTGACAACAGCACAACTTGTTCTACTTTTTTCATCCTTTTTGCCTCCCTAAATTTTAACCTATAAGTAGCAAGTCTGACAACAGCACAAAATAAGGTTGCTACTGAATTTACCAACATGTTCATTCTGAATTTCTTGGAATCAACAAATTGTAGAATTTGCAAAACCGATAGCATCTGGTGTTCAGAACAAAAATCACAAGGTTCCTCCCTGAAACTATGTAGAAACTAATTGTTTTGGTGATTTCAGGTTATCAAAGTGAGACTATCTTCTACAGTCAGGTATTCCCACACCCTTATCCTCCCTGGCCTTCTCAATTATTCTTGGGAAATTCCTCCGTCAGTCAGGGCATCCATCCTTCTAGAAAACGGCAGAATTTTTAAACTTTATCACTGAGAGACAGATCCTGTTTGGTATTGTTTCCTCCCCCTCACATTCTCTTATCATGTTCTATTTGAACAAAAAGAAAACGGATGGGTCTTAGAAGTTGTTACAAGTGGTAGCGCACTGTCATGTAGACTTGACTTTACTGTGTTTTTCAGGGAGCATGCCCTGTACCACATCGATCCATATCTTTTAGTTCATTGTGTTACTACTTTTCAGGCCATTGATTAGACCAGAAAATCATATTGTGTGCATTGTATTATGCCAGCCAATTTCGATCCCTTTCAAATATTATCATGCATTCATGTGCACACCCATGAGTTTACTGAATCTGTACCTGCAATTCTGTGTGTTTTGCTCTGAATGTTCATATCCCTTCTTCTCTTCATCCACCACCTTGCTGGCATTTGGATGGGCGGGCGCAAATGGGATTAGTAGATGTGATTATGAGGAATGATAATATTTTTTTAGTCCTGAACGCAGAATAGTTTGATTCACACTTAATTGGCATAATTTCTTAGATGTTTCATAAAGGAATGTAGAGTGCCTGAGGGAATATTTATAGGTATGGGAGTATTTTTTTGACACCATGGACAGCATATCTTTAGATCAGTGTAGGTGGCGCCCCCCGATTCATATAAATATATAAATCTTGTCCTATATGCTGAAATAAATATATGTTCCTGTAACCTGAAATAGGAGCCTGTAAACTGAGACTGCTAACTGATGATGGTAAAAATTCATTCAGTATCTGTTGCACTCTGTATCTGTTGCAGGTTAAGCGAACAACAACTGCTGTGGAGGAGACCAGAAGCAGGGTTTTGAACTTGTAGCTACGCCCTGCTGGTTGCTTGCTTGGCAGGTAAACTCGCCGCATCTTTGATCCTGTTGTGTTCATTTAGATATTGGCAGGTAAACCAGATGTCTAGAATAGATACCTTGCAGATTTGACTGATATGAAGGAGATAAACAAATTGTCAGTTTGTTTCATGCTTGCCTCGCGTTTAACTCTATTTGCTAGAGATGCTTGAGTAAGCAAGCAACACAGATCCACGTACATGTAGCCAATACAAAATAGTGGATAATTTCTGGAGAAACAAATAAAAAAGTTTAATGGTGGATGTAGTGGCCTGATGAAAATAAGAGCCCAGGAGTCAGACATGTTTTTGCTAATGTTGGCTGGTTTATTCTCATGATCCCAACATGAGTTCAGATCATTCTGTTATATATAGGCTTGTCACATCTGCTTTTACACTAGCATCATGTGGTTTGAGTAATTGTTCTGTGGTTGAGGATAATAACAAATGCATACAAATTAAACCTTACCAATGGGGAAACAGCTATGCTCTTGAGTTCAGACAAAGGACATATGCTTCTGAGTTCTGATAATATTGTAATCTATCGTTTTTGTTTGATGGCCGAAGAGATAGAGCAGAACACATGTGCTGCTCCTGACTTGGCATAGAGCTCATATGGGTGTGGTCTGATAGTGTCTATGTTTTTTAAGGAACAAGTACACTACAGGCAATTATGCATTATTTTAATGGAAAATAGGGGCTCTCCTACACCATTGGGTGACAAGACTAACACTATTAATGGAGGTAAACAATGAACATGGTTCTTTTAATGTATTAAATTTATATCATTGTTTAAATATTATTTATTAATGATATAACCAATATTATATGGATTTAACATTGCAGGAAGAGATGCTAAACAACGCAGGAGAGAAAGAGATAAGGCTCGATGGCATATGATGTCTCAAGAAAAAAAGGAAGAAAAATATAAAAAACGTCGAGAAGCAAATAAAAGAAAAAAGGATCAACAACCACGTGTCGAATCTACGAAATCTACCAATGGTTGTACAGTAGAAATGCTGGTGAATAATAATATAGATATTACTATTGATGTTTCTCATATGTGTTGTGTCACAATTGATAGATGGTCAGGATACATCAAACAAGGAAAACACGGATCCTAATGAATCAGATGATTGGTTGCATAGAAATGATTTACTCCATGCAAACAATATTGATGACATATTATCGGATCAGTTATCAGGTAATTAAATTGATGTTATTAGGAATCAACATCAATGTTTATGTGATGGTGAATCTACCTGTAGGTTTAAATACAGTGAGAGGATAGTTGATGGATATATTTTGTGTGTTCTGTTTGTCCTGCTACTATTTTAACTCTAGCACAACTATGTAGGTGGTGGTGATGATGTTGTAATTACTCCTCGTAGCATAATTAATCAAGCAACGCAGTCACGATGCACTGATGCTTCACGTAAGAGGCAGCTAACAAATGAGCAAGTCATGGCTGATCGTGCAAGGTGTAGGGTGACATATGCAAACATGACACCTGATCAACGGGAACAAAGGCGCAAGCGACAGAGGCTTTACAATCAAACTCCATCCCGTAAAGAGGCGATGAAAGTGGCCAAAACCCGCTCTAGGGAGGTGCAAAAACATGCCTTAAATAGTGAGTCCATTGCGATGGAGAATCCACTCTATGATCCCACAGCGCAGTGGCCCATTGCAAACTCTTCTGGGCCTCATGGACCCACACAAAGCACTACATCACCTATTCGCTTCCAACAAGCTACAGGGGAGGCAAATGATGACGACAATGACATGTATGAAAATACACCCTTGCCTCAGTCAACCGTGACCAACAACGGTAATTAACGAGCCCACACTAATATTTGTTCTTGACATGAAACAACTTGATTCCTATCTCAACCATGTTCATTATGTGATTCATAGAAACCGCTGGACCAAGCAATCAAAATGCATCAGATACACCGGAGCAACCACTATTTGACGACACCGGTAATTTGCACGACTTTTAATATTCTTTGTGTTATTTTCTTACCTTTATTTGTAAAATAATATCTATCGGCACGGTGATGATCACAGACAATGATGAGGAAGAGGACTATGCATGCCCGTTTGCCGAGCAAGGTATTTGCATAAAGTACCTTAACACTTTGTGATTCCTATACACGTTTATCTAACCTTCTTCGTTATATATGTTGTTCATAGAAAGTGCTGGACCAAGCAATCAAAATGCATCTACTACACCTGCACAACCATTATTTGATGATGACACTGGTAATTTTCACTACTATTAACATTGTATACATTGTTTGCTTTTCTTTAATATTACCCCAAGTCGTGATGTCTCATGGCACTATGACGATTACGACGACGATGAGGGCGACATCTTTGAAGATGATGAGGAGGAGGACGAGGGATACCTATTTGCCGGGCAAGGTATTTGCATCATTTACCGAGATACATTTCTAAACATCCACTCCACTATCTAACCTTTATTTTTTTGTTCCAATGTCATTTCATTAGAGGAATCGATGATGAGGAACAAAGTGATACTCCCGAGGACGACACGGCTTCTAACCTTGAAGTACGACCCGTATGAGAAGGTGTATAGTAACATACCTACGGAGACACACATGCTACAACCCGTCCCGATTGCGCGAGTGCGGTGCAAAGAGGTTTCCAAAAGAACCCCCGGATTCTCGTTGCCGCAATGGAAAGATCAAGCCGAGTGAACCAGGTTGTACCGCACCAGCTCATGAGGCTTTGGACGAGCACCGACGCGGACGCTAGGCATTTCCGCAACAATATTAGGTTTTTCAATGGACACTTCTCTTTTACTTCCCTCTACTGTCGCCTTGATAGTGCTACTGGTAACATGAGGAACACCGGCATATATACCTTCCGTGCACATGGCATGATGTATCACAACATAAGGTCATTTGGGAGAGAAGATGGAGTGGATCCTAGGCATCTTGAGCTTTACTTCTATGATGATGATCCGAGCCTTGAGTACCGGTACCGAAGGTGCCGTGAAGAGAAGTATGAAAAGGACAAAGAAGTTATAGATAGATTGGTGGCCATCCTTCGTAACAACCCGTACTCACAAAAATTTAGGAGTATAGGGCATGCCGAAGATCTTGAGGACTATCGTATTGAACTTAACCTTGATCAACAATTAGACCAAAGGACATACAATGAACCGATGGCTAAGGAGGTGGTCATTTTGGATCGAGGGTAGTGAACTCCTTGGTCGGTTTGAATAGTGTTGTCGTCCATGGGAAAGATAGGAGTAGTCATGGCATCCGGTCATACCATGGATGTTATGACGCTCTTTCATACCCGTTCTTCTTCCCTAAAGGTGAACTTGGATGGCACATGGATATCCCAAAGAAAAATGCTACTATGGAGGAAGTCAACGCGGCTCGTGCCTTGCGTAAGGCTCGTACTGGTTCAGAAGAAGAAGAACCAGGTTTGTTCGTCTCCTTATCATTTTCATGTATACCAAACTGTTATCATAGATACAAACTCTAATACCATAGTTTTTTTGTAGAATCTCCGGGAAATTTATGTGTCTCTGTGCGTGACTACTACTGCTACAAGTTCCAGATGCGGCCAGGAATCTTTAATCCCATACTTCATGGCCAACGTCTTTTCCAACAGTTTGCGGTGGACATGTACATGAAAGTTGAGAGTTCTCGATTGGATTACATACGCAATCATCAAACAGAGATTAGGGCCGACCTCTACCAAGGATTGGTTGATAGCTTGCATGCTGGTGATTGTAGAACAGAAGCTGTTGGAAAGCGGACGGTGATGCCTACATCATTTATCGGAGGCCCGAGGGATATGAGGCGTAGGTACTTGGATGCCATGGCACTTGTGCGAAGGTTTGGAAAACCAGACATCTTCCTAACTATGACATGTAATCCAAAGTGGGATGAGATCACACGTGAATTGTACCCCGGACAAACGGCCCGGGATCGTCCGGATCTTGTTGATAGGGTATTTAGGGCAAACTTGGAAGAACTTAAGGACAAGGTGCTAAAAAAGGGTATTCTTGGAAAGGTCCGTGCACACGTGTATGTTGTGGAGTTTCAGAAGAGGGGTCTACCGCACGCACACTTTCTCCTAATCATGGAGAGAAAGTACAAGATCACGTGCCCAGAGCAGTATGATCTTCTCATCTCAGCTGAGCTCCCAAACAAAAAGAAGTATCCTGAACTGTATAAAATGGTTACAAAGCATATGATGCATGGCCCTTGTGGAGAACTCAATCGCAATTGCCCATGCACAAAGGGCCGTAAGTCATGCAAGAACCATTACCCACGGCCTTTACGTGATGCCACATTGCGGGGCAAGGATTCGTACCCGGTTCTACGAGACGGCGTGATGATGGTAGAAAAGAAAAGGTTCGCGGGCATGACCTTGACAATAGATGGGTCGTGCCTTACAACCCATACCTCCTACGCCTATTCAATTGCCACATCAATGTTGAGGCATGTGGGAGCATCAAGGCCGTCAAGTATTTGTTTAAGTACATTCATAAGGGTCATGATCGCGCTTCTGTTGCTGTGAGAGAGGCTGGAAAGGATGGCAATGAAGGAAACATCGATGAGATCAAAATGTATAGGGATGCTAGATGGGTAACTCCTCCGAAGCCTTGTGGAGGATATATGGTTTTGATCTAAGTGATCGGTACCCTTCGGTGTTGGCCTTGCAACTCCATCTTCCCGCATGCACATGGTGTCATTCTACCACGTGAGGGTGTTCGACGAGTTCTTAATCGTCCGGGAGTTGAAAGGTCGATGCTTACACCTACTTCGAGAAAAACAACACGTCTGAACATGCCCGCGGTATATTGTATCGGGACTTTCCTGAGTACTATAAGTGGGACTCACAGACTAAAACATGGGTTAGGAGAAAACAAACGAAATGTTTAAGACAGATCGGAAGAGTTGTATGTGCCAATCCAGCCGAAGGGGAGCGTTACTACCTTAGGGTTCTTCTGAACCATGTTGCCGGTGCAACCTCCTTCACTGATCTAAAGACGGTTTCTGGTAGACTCCTGCCGACGTTTCGTGAAGCCGAGAAAAAGGGGGCTTATTGAAGGAGACAACACACCGCACGAGTCCCTTGATGAAGCTACTCTATGGATGATGCCATTTGCACTACGAAGGCTCTTTGCAACAATCTTGGTATTTTGTGAGCCGAGCGATGTGTTAGAACTCTGGGAAAAGCACAAGGGGGCAATGTCAGAGGACTACAGGCGCAAAAACCAGTCCAGCTTCGCGGTGGAGCAGAGATGGTCCTCATAGATATTCGGACATTGTTATTATCAATGAACAAGGAAATGAAGGATTACCCACTCCCTAAGATCGACAACACATATGATCCGTCTGGCGGTATTCCTAGAGAGATTTTCGAGGAGGCTAACGTTGGGGCAAGCGCTGATGACTTGGAACTATCAAATACCCTTAACGAGGAGCAACAGGCTGCCTACAATGAGATTATGGCTGCTGTTGATAGCGAGCATGGGGGCGTGTTCTTTGTGGATGGACCCGGCGGCACCGGAAAGACATATCTATATAGAGCCTTGCTCGCTACTATTCGTAGTCGAATAAGATTGCCGTGGCAACGGCAACATCCGGTGTTGCGGCCTCACACGCACGGTGGCGAACGGCCCACTCGCGCTTCAAGGTTCCCCTTACCCTCGAAGATGGGGAGGTTTGTACCTTCACAAAACAGGATGGTACCGCCGAGCCGCCGGAAGGCATCCCTTATTATCTCGGGACGAGGTGACGATGATGAAGAGGCAAGGTGTCGAGGCGCTAGACTACGGCCTTCGTGACGCCACGGGCCGTCGTAACTTGCCGTTTGGGGGGAAGACTATTGTGTTTGGTGGAGATTTCAGTGCGAGGTTCTCCCGGTTGTGCGAAAAGGGTCAAGGGCTCAAATAGTCGGTGCCTCGCCGGGATGTCACATCTTTGGAATTCCATGCGACATCTCAAACCGGTGCGCAACATGAGGGCAAAGAGCGACCCATGGTTTTCGGATTACTTGCTACGCATCGGGGAGGTTCTGAGGAGGCTAATAGTGATGACAAAATCCGGCTTCCTGATGATATATGCATACCGCAAATCGGTGAAGACAGTGATCTTGATACGCTAATTGACAGCATATTCCCTGACCTCAATGCTAATATGTCGAACAAGAGCTACATCACATCACGAGCAATATTATCGCCCGAAATGACCAGGGTTGATATGATTAACATGAAGATGATAAGCCGTTTCCGGGGGATGAGATGGTGTACCATAGCTTTGACAAGTGCGGTGGATGATCCACACAACTACTACCCGTCTCGAGTTCCTCAACACTTTGAACCCCGGTCTCCCTCCACACGTGTTAAAGCTCAAGATTGGGTGCCCATCATTTTACTAAGGAACATCGACCCCCAGGTGGACTTTGCAATTGAACCAGCCGGTGGTTAGAGGGTTCCAAAGAAATACCATAGATGCAGAAATTATGGTCGGAGACCATGTCGGAAAACGAGTCTTCTTACCGCGGATTCCATTATGCCCCTCGGATGATGAGATGTTCCCGTTCAAGTTCAAGAGGAAGCAATTTCCTATTAGACTTAGTTTTGCCATGACAATTAACAAGGCACAGGGGCAGACTATCCCTAATGTTGGTGTGTATTTACCTGAACAGGTCTTTTCCCATGGTCAACTGTATGTTGCACTATCTAGAGCCACTTCCAGATCAAATATTAAGATTCTTGCCATCCCACCCAGTGATAAAAAGGAAACGAAGAGGAAGACACAAATAAGGAGTAAATACACAAAAAATATTGTCTACAAGGAGGTCCTTACTTAATAACAAGGTATTGTCTATGTTTTGCACAACTCATATATTTTAACATTTATTATAATTTTTTTATTAACATTGGTTGTATCGGTCCTTACTTAATAACAAGGTATTGTCTATGTTTTGCACAACTCATATATTTTAACATTTATTATAATTTTTTTATTAACATTGGTTGTATCTATCTGAATTTCAGGTAATAATAGAGGAAGTCGGAAAGAAGTAAGAGACATGTAGTTATGACTTGCTGACAAGTTATTGATTAGATGTACATATTATATATTATTGTGATGTACAAATTATATATTATTGTAACCTATTGATTATAGTATTTATAATTAAAATGTTTTCCTCTTATATTAATATTTAGTCTTTTACCTATAAAACGTTATCGAATGATCAAATGGTATTGCTTGGCGCTAAAAAGTAACAAAATAAATTATGAATCCGACATACATGCCCTCTCTACCACGCAACATCCATCGTGTACATCATTTTTTCCTATATGTTGCATACCCGTAGCAACACACGAGCACTTAACTAGTTGAGAAAAAAAACATGACCGCGTCCTGAGCAACAGCTCCAGCTGCAAGAAGGTCGACATGACCATAATCCACTACATATGCTTCCGTACTTACTGCACACATCATTATAGCCAACCTCATTTATTTGTCTTTTCTCCCATCCACATGAGCATTCGCTTGGCTATAAAACATCTAGAGCTAAGACTGTTTTGTCGATCTTTGTTTGCATGCTCAGTCAGCTAGTGGTCTGGCTTGCCCTGGGCCTGAGGGAACAACTGCTTGCTGATGTCGCGGGCAATGAACTCTGCATCCGTGGCACTGCCAAAGATGCCTCTCCCCGACAGCCCTGCGTAGTAGAGCCCGTTCTCTGCCTTCGGACTGCGCTGCTTCAGGATCCCGTAGTCGCTGATCAGATCGCGGCTGTCGTCCTGCATTTCCTTGTTTTGGTTTAGTTTTCCTGTCACTAACTGAATGGGACGATATATCATGACTTCCATTGCTAGGGGGATCGATCGGGACGAACCTGGAGCCACCGCTTTATCGCGCTCCTGTAGCCGGTGGCGAAGACAATGGCGTCGAAAGGATACTGCCTGCCGTCGGCAAACTCGACAACGTTCCCATGCACGCTCTTCAAGCCTGCTGGTATAACCTGAAGATTGACCACAACAGATGCCTCAGGGCCAGGGATCTCATTATATATGTGCTTGATCTCGCAACAATTAACAGTAGAATTATTTGAAATTGATTGTCATAGTTCACCGTCTGAAACATGGAATGAAGCTGCATCATCTGATGAAAGACTGACCTATACCTGAATCTCGCCGCTCTTGATCTTGTTGTAGGTGCCGACGTCGATGACGGGAAGGACGGAGGTCTGCTGCGTCCTGGCGAAGGGCCCGATGGCCGGCCTCGGGATCCCGTGCTTGGACGTGTCCCCGAACACGAGGTAGCACAAGAGTAGCACCACCTTGTCGATCACCCCGACCGGCAGGTAAAACCCCAGCGTCACTCCCAGGTTCAGTATCGATTTCGTTAGGATGTGAACCTGCATAGCAATTCGATATCTGAGATTAGGAGACCGATCGATACGGTTTCGGTTTCATTTGGGTAGTAGCATGAGCGATCCTTGGCAAAGCTAGTTAGGATCAATTCCAAAGCGAGCATGACTTCCGTCATGTGTAATTGTGTACTGTATGTAGTCTAATCTCTTTTTCTTTGCAAATGGCAAAGCTAGTATGCTGCACAAAAACCAAGAAGGAAAGAGAGATATAGGTAGAGATAGAGACAGAGATAGAGATTTATTGCATTGGCTAAACAGAAAGGTGCATTGGAAAGCAAGAAAATCAAGTATTTTGGGTTAAAATTTGAATCATGTAAGGTTATCTATTTTGGTAACTGAGGGAGTATATATCAGTTAATAACCAAGATCTAAGACCAAATTGATCTTAAATAATTATGGCTAGCTAGAAGTGGTGACAAAAGTATTTACCAAATGTTATGGTTTCGATCATCGATCAGAGTTCGTTCTGGTTAGTTAGTTAGTTAGGTATATGGTTGGCTATTTGATTCTGAGTCATTATATATACCCACTCTGATCTAATAACTACATGTGCACACAATTGGTGAGAAAGCATAGATCAGCATATGTGATCTCAAAGTTGTTCTTGATATCATATCGGTAATTAGATACTCTTTTTTAGCCCCACATTAATCCTTATGAGATGAGAATGAATCCTAGAATTTCACAACAAACAAAAAGCATTCGGCCATCAATTATGTAGAATCTGATATCATCTACTAGTAGTCCTGACGTCTAGTTTGTTTACTGAAAAATATTCATTTCTATCATTATGTAAGATGATCAAAAGAAATTTCTAAATCCATAAATAACTCACTGCTATCATGAAAAATAAGAAAGTATTTCAGAAATTTCTACTCATTAATTCCGTGCCTAGACCTTGTACCTAGCTTATTAAAGTGGGCCAATGCAACATGTTTATAGCCAGTAGAACAATCACCTAACATGATATGAATATATATTTGTTTGTTAATGTCATTAAAAAGAATTGCAAAAGAAAATATAAAGAAGCCACTTACTAGTGGGCCACTAGAGAATCACCGTATCTGATGCTTTATGACCCAGCCTGATTGTCGTTAGTTTCTAACGATACCCATATGATCTAACTGTGCCACCCACCCTATAGCCACAAAGTTCCCGGAACGTTGACCGAGGATCAAGGAACGTGTTACACTTTGAAATGCTCCTTGAGAAAATGTTTTCCACTAATCGGAATCCTGCTGCGTTCCGGAACGCAACACTCGTTAGTCGTTCCCACGACGTGGAATGTGACACAGTACCACCTTTCCGGTGAACGGGGTGCCACCTTACACGTGGATCAGCAGAACTGGAGCTTATCCCCTCCCCGATCATTTTAGTCCGCTCAATTCAGTGAAGCCTCGTCGCGCGCTCCGAGGAGCTCGAGCTCGTGCTCTGCAGCGCCGGCACGTAGCCGCCGGGCCAGCGCTCCGAGCATCAAGCTAGCATCAACTGATTAACGGTGCTTGCCTTTTTTTTATAGAATATTGAAGATGCAGACGAAAAGGAAATCATCTGTGACAGACTGACAGTGCTTACTATACCTCGCTGCGGACAACGAGGGAGGTTACAGCGCCGGCTTCAGCAAGGTCGAGGGCGATCTCCATGCCGGAGTTGCCGCAGCCAACGACGAGGACGTTCTTCCCATTCATCCCCTTCGCCGACCGGTACTCACTGGCGTGCATCACCTTGCCGGGGAAGCCCTCGAGGCCGGGCACGTCGGGCACGAACCTCTCGTCGTAGGACCCCGTGGCGACGACGAGGAACCGGGCCGCGTACCGCTCGGCCTCGCCAGTCCGGAGGTCGACGGCCTCGACGTCCCAGCGCCGGCGCGCGGCGTCGAAGCGCGCGTGCCGGACGTCGCGCCCGAGGCGGGTGCGGCCGCGGACGCCGAACCGGTCGGCGTAGCCGTCGAGGTAACGCACGAAGTCGTCCCGCGGGAGGTAGACGGGCGCGGCGGCCGGGTGCGGCGCGCCCGGCAGCGCGCTGGCGGTCTTGGGGAGGTGGAGAGTGAGGCGGTCGTAGGTGCGCTTCCGCCACAGCGAGCCCACGCAGTCGTCGCGCTCCAGGACGAGGCTCGGCACGCCGCGCAGGGAGAGGCACGCCGACGCCGCCAGCCCCGACGGCCCCGCACCCACCACGATCACCTCCGGAGACGGAGACGGAGAAGGAGCACCACCTGTCGGCATCATTGTTGCTTAGTTTTCTTGGTACTGGTCGATCCGTCTACTGGAGCTCGATCTCAGACCGAAACGATGCCAGAACCAAACTATCTGTCTAGAACACGTATGCGCCGCGCGCCATGTGGCGAGTTGGTGACTGAGACTGATGCCAAGCCTTGCTTACATTCCTACGAAACAGCGGACCCTAGCTCACGGGATTATTGTCATCCACTCGACCGGTGATGTGCCTTATCATCACACTAGACGACGCCACACTTCGATTGTTGCGTGCGGGCGTCGACGTTCTCTACGCCGTCCTTGACTATTCATTTCGAAGGAGACCGCACAGCAGCCATGGGCGCCCAAGTGGCTGCCGAAGTAGGCGCCGGACTAGCTAGACTTCCGGGACCCGGACGCCCCGGTGCAGGGCACTGCACGCAACGGCGACGCGCGCCTCCTGCACGGCCGCCAAGAGGAGCCCGCTGACACAGCGCGCGCGGGGCCGCGGAAGAGTCGTCCTCGATCGCCGCCTAGTTCCCGACGAACGGTCATGGCAATGACAGCATCCGCCAGGCGCAAGTCGCGTGTTCGCTGCACTCCATGGTCCAGGGCTCCAGTCCGAGATGCAGACCGCGCTGCGCTGCGGTGACCCCACGAGGTTGGCCGTTGGCACCACGAATGGCGAGCGCGACCTACGGCTACGGGCGGAGGAACCAGGAAACCACGCATGTCAGCCGCGAACGGCGAGCGCGACCTACGAGCGAACGAAGGCGCGCCGGCGCTAGTAGCCTCACGGAGTCACCGCAGCGGAGCGCGTGTCTAGCTAGGCCCTGGCGGAAGCTGCCATGCATGGCCGTTGGTGAGCCGGAGGAAATAGTTGAGTACACGCTTGGAAGGAGCAAAAGACGACCGACATACGACGTTAACACAAAATATGACGGAATGGTAATTTAGGAGAACGTTTCACCCTTTCGATGCTATCTTAGGGAACGTCGAACTTTCGATGGTAGTTTTAAAATTTGCTCATCTTTGGATGCTATAAAACCAATTTACCGTATTTTCAAACATTAATTAGTCGAAAAGACCGCAATCAAGAAACTCTTGATTGTTTAATAATAGGATAAGATAAGAAAAGTTTGTATACTGATTAATATAACAAGATTACCATTACTTATTATGAAATATATATATACCGTCGGCGGCTTATTGTTTGTCGTGGACCTCGACAGGCTGACCCGTGAAGCAATTGTAGCTGTTTCAATCTTTCAGCTGTTCCACGAAAGTGATTTTGTGGAGCGGACAAGCGCCCTATCTGGAAGCCTAACACGGACACGGCGTGAAGCAAGTGAAAACTCAAAAGACACGTTGTGAAACAAGTGAAAAATTCAAAAGACATGCACAGCCAAATCAGAAAAATACACCGTTCATTCATGCGATTTTATTTGTTATTACTTACAACAAACAAATCAATCAACATTTCTCACTAAAAAAACAAAGAATTACACAAATGCAAAACATACATACATAATTTTAATGAAGACAGGAGGACAAAGAAAAAGGAGAGAAAACACAAATCATGTTGCTTCCTATACATACCATAATGTACAAACAACATACCACAAAACATTTGCTTCCACCACTCATGAGGGCATATATATATATATATTTCGAGAAGACAAAGCATGCTTTTTTTCTTTCTACCACGCTCTGCAAATGTGGGGTGAGGGGAGTGTACAAGAAACGTATACCTCTTTTTACATTCACTCTTTTGATTCCACTCGGACTGCTCCAAGATACTATGCACAACATCAGATATATTGTTCTTAATGAGTCACGTGCCAGTGTGCATGTCTTCGAAAAAAAAAACATCAGATATATTGACATCGCCTTTACAAACAACACCTAGTCTTTTGCACTGCTGATGTTCATGTAATCTGCAGTCTGCATGTCAAAATGGAACATTAGAAGACACCAAACAGTGATCAGGCATGAACACAAATATCCACTGCTCCGCGGGTAATGGTATTCGCATTCAGTGGAATTTCTGAAACATTTTCCAACTGGCATTTGTGATTACCTATGCATGGCACCAGTGGCATCTTATCCTTGGTGAGAACACAAAAAAATTCACACAGGACCTCTCCAGTATGGTAGCTTTGTGCTGCACCACTTCATGATTAAATGCTCTCACTAAGAGGTCCTGTCATCATTTTCATTGCTCCCACTGCTCATGTTACATGCGCACTGCTTTTCTATCACTCCACTTCCCAGTTATATCATTCCCTTCTCTGCAGCACATTGAAAATGACACAGATAGGATACAGCTGATGATGTTATGGTTTCAAAATGAGACCAACTAGTAAAAGCAAACCTTGATGGGCAAATGTACAGAGAAAACCAACAGCCATAGCAGAAATGATGACACTGTTATAATTGAAATACTGAACTATGAAATAAAAAAGTAGCATGCATAATATTTCTTAAGGTGTGTTGCTGATCAATGTCATGCAGTACCCACCAATGCAGCATTAGATAGAAATTCACAAAGCCCTCGACTCTTAATAGCAGACCAATTACCCCCATGGGCCCACACGTTACTACCATTCTTCCCTCTTGTTCTCTTCCTCCCCATTCCACCCCTTCCATATCCCTTAAACTCCTGTCTGGCCATGCCTACACCACACCAGGCTTCCTGCTGCCCACAGCTCTGCCGAAACCAGTGTCCATACTTTGTTCTTCTTCCATTCTTTGGTTCTCGTGTTTGCTTTCTGTGCTCCCTTCCCTTCTTTGCCCTCTTCAGTTTTTGCTAGCACCAGCAAGATCACTGAGAAGGAAAGCAAACAAATGGATCGAAGCCATGAGTACGAGCAATAGCAGTATGCCTCATTGCATACTGCTTCCTAGTGCCACCTCTGGGCCCACACAAAGCCATCCATGCCGTTACCTTCTACAAACTACAGTGGAGTCATTGCAGATGAAGGTCAGATCCTATCCGGCAGCGCTGTCAATTAACCCATGAGTCAGCCACTGTAGGCAACTACGAGAGCACGAAGGCATGGTCATGCAAGGTGAGCAGCATCTGGTTCCATGGACATGTCTCAATCATCCATACCCACACAAAACCTGCACATAGATGTGCACCGCCCTCTGCTCTGCGACACTGTGTACTGCACCACTGCCAATTGCCACTGAAAGAGCGGTTCATCCCAAGGTGATACTGATGCCACCACTCACCGGTGCCTCAGGCGGTGGAGAATGGGTGCCTGTTGCTGCCTGCTGCCGCATTACCAAGGATGCTGAAGCTATCCTCTGTTGCCTGCAGTAGCCGCTGCCCTCTCTTGCACCGAGCCTATGGCTCATTGAGCCAGCGGCTGTACAGCTCAGTGGCCACATGCAACAGTTTGTTTGGGGTGCAGATAAAAATAATAGAGACAGACAGAGGAGGTAAGGTAGACGATGCAGTGCTTCAGGTGTGTCCAACTTGAGTGATATGGCACAAAGCCAGATCACATGGCATAAATCAGTGCCACATTGGATAGAAACCAGCTGCAGGCAGGCTAGGGGGGAAGCATGTTCTTACTTACTGCTCCTTTCATTGTTTTTTAATATAATTTGCTACATTTGACTTATAATCGCAATGCTTGTCCTATTGTAATTAACAACATCAGGATAAATCTTATCCAAAATAATGCCCACTCATTTCACATGAAAGTTCTGGTAAAAAGGAAGTAAAAAATACAACACCAGTAACAAAAGCAAAGAAAAAATATGAAAGATATATCTCAGTAATGCATACCAACATACCGTTGTAGAGCCTGAAAGCATAGCATATGCCTTTCCAATTACTTTGAATAAATAATCTGCATCCCTGCGGATTTCATTTGTTATATCTCTCCATACAGCATCGCTGATATTTTCACTCCTGACAAGAAATGTACTGGCCTGTGGCATAATTACTGTTAGACAAGAACAATGAGAGTCACAATAGAGAGAATAAATAATATAATACTTTGTCTGGATGATGTCTTAGTGCTGCTTTGCGATATGCCTTCTTTACATCCACAGCAGAGGAAGAAGGCTCAATTCCTCTGAAAAAAAGGAAGTGTATTGGTCAAATAATTTTATGAACATATGAACTTTCTTTCCACCAAAAGATGAATTTCCTCTGCTCTAGCATGCCCTAAACTACTTTCCACCACTCATCAGCTGAATGAACCAAGTAAAATAACCAAACTTGGAGGTAAGATTAGGTATCAAAACCAGCTCCATTCCATAGGGGTACACAAATGGGTGTCAATTTTGGCAGGCAATTATCCAAATCTGGGTGGCAATGTGGGGGTTGTAGTTGACAATACTGCAAACAGGATTTCTATAATCTAACTTCCTCTGATCACGTCCATTCGGACATTGACACGGTCTCCATTATGAGACTGACTAGTTATGTCTATCAGAAAAAGATGTTATCTTCAAGGGAAAGAGGTAGATGCTGTTGAGCTTCTTTCCTAATGAAAATCTATAAATGTCAATCTTGTGTTATCAACCTACTCCTGCTGTCCCAAAAAGAGTGCACTCCTCATTTTCCAAAGAGCTAACTAATTTCATGTTTAACTAAATCTATATACAAAAAAGTACTAACATTTATTATACCGAATAATTATCATTAGATTAATCATGGAATATGTGTTCATAGTTAACATATCTGGAGACATAAATGTTGATACTGCTTTTTATAAACTTAGTCAAACCTGAACTTGGTTTATTTCTTGTAAAGCGAGAAGTGCAATCTTTTCTGATCAGGAAGAAGAATCTGCTCTACACACACTCAAACATTGTGTGTTTGCAAGGCAGTTCTGGCACAATTTGTTCGCTCCTCTTTGTTGTGTTACTACAAGGAGCAGTGATCAGAACTTTGCTGAGTGGTGGAGAAAAGCGAGTCCAAGGGTTGAGAAACCTTCCAGTTAAGGATTTAATGGTTCTGCAATTTTAGGGGCTTGGACTTTGTGCCTCTATAGAAACAATTTGACGGTGCCTCTATAAATTGTGAGCTCACCATGCCCATACATAGGACAATTTGGAGGCCCATCGGTTTTTCAGGGAGGAGTTGGATCTGTGCTGCCTGCCTGGAGCTAAAAAGCTTCAGGAGTTAGCATAGGTCATGGTTTAGGATTAACTTGATTAATCCAGTTTAGGTTGTGGTTGATCTTTTTGTATCAGTTCATCATTTTTTTATTCACTTTCGGCAACACCCTTTAACTGAGATTATGGGGGTTGTGTTGTAAGGGTCCATTGACTCCATTCTTTCTCTAACATACAAAGATACACAGCTCTCCTGTGTGATCGAGGAAAAAAAATCAAAAGCCCCCATCTAGAGAAAGAATACTAGATCAAGATGTTGTTTCAGAGTTAACATGCAAGACTAAAACGTGAAAAATAATAGTTAAAAATACAATTCTGTATGTTATAGACAAATTGCAAAAGACAAATACTTACAATATCAAATACATATTTAATGAAGCCCCTTTTCTAGCATCCCGCTCCAGGGAAGAAAACCGAAGATTGGCTCGATTCAGATTGTTACGAATACTCTCAGTCTTCTCTAGTGGCATGGTCATATTTTCTTGCAGTTGTTTCTCGAGAAGAGCAATTAACCTACGGAGATCATTTGCCGCCTGACCATAGTCCCTTATAAGTTCATACAAACTAGATCTTCTGGAAATAGCCTAAAAATATAAAACATAGCAGCACAATATGTTACATTTTTACAGGAAGAACTTGAATTCATGGATTAATGTTTTACTGTCATGCCGTTCTAGGGAATCACTCTGAAAATACCATCTAATATTTAATACCATGTGGTTGGAGGAACCATGTGTCAAACCTCACATTGGATGACATTACCCGATCTACACACATTTTCCATGGTCCTTATCTAACTAATTTCAGAAATGATATTACTGTGCATATCAAAAAATATTAAGTGAATGCTCTAAGGTTCATATCAAACATTAGTTTAGCCAATCACCAAATTTACATGAAGAAAGCTGACCTCCACACAATAGATCCGCGGTTC
Source organism: Themeda triandra (assembly GCA_018135685.1). Classification (NCBI taxonomy): domain Eukaryota; kingdom Viridiplantae; phylum Streptophyta; class Magnoliopsida; order Poales; family Poaceae; genus Themeda; species Themeda triandra. Next base: position 895,370 of record JAENPR010000079.1, on the reverse strand, counting down.
AAATGATTAAAAGGACTAAAAGAGTCCCCCCAACCATAAAGTGTAAATGTAAATCCAAAAGATGGAAAAGTTGTATCATTTCATTACATAGGCATGGCTTTGCTTGTTACCATTGATTATTCAAGAAGAATCACCAGTAACTCATGGCAACCCACTAATTAAAAAGAAGAATAAATATGAAACTACACTGTGTGAAGAATCCCCGTGGGAGCAAATTTCAGGTGGGTAAAAAAGGTGACTCACTGGTTCCCCTGGTCAGCATGGGTGAACCGACCTATGGTTGGCGGGCCCTCGTGTAAGGGGCTGGTAGTGGGTTGGGCCTCAGAGCATGGGTTAAGGCCCGAACCATAGGGGGCGGCATCCCCATGTAAGAGCTCTTCTGGGCTCCGGCTGAGCTCTTCTTAGTAAAATACTGTGGGGTGGTCTGTACCGCACCGGCCAAGTTTTTGAAACTACACTGGAATTGAGCAATCTATTTGGAGAATGACTATGGATGAAGATAGAAAGCCACTTGCCTAGCCATAAGCCCATAACCATTATCCATATATCATTATCTACTTGGTTTGGGGTAAAATTAAGCTGAAAATAGCAACCAAAAGTTCAAAGGGCTTCATTTCTCATGCATCAGAACAAGCAAGGAAATATAGGAAAAATTTTAGTATATGAGCTAACAAAACGGGAAGCACGACCAGCTCAAGCACATGATAAAACAAATGGGCATCATAGCACAATATCAAACAGGTGGGGTTTCTTTTCTCGAACGACGAAAACAGGTAGTTTTGTCTAGAAAGAGTTGGAGAACACAGCCATACGAGCATGTTTATTTGATACAACAGGAGGATAATACACCAACCTTAGCATAATCTGCATCAAGGGCTATAGCCAGTGAGCAATCTGCAATTGCATCTAAAATTTGACCCATCGCTTGATATGCTGCTGCACGGTTACAAAAGCAGACTGCTAAAAAACATAGTGACTCGCTATTGCTCATCAAAGCAGCAGTATAATGTTCCACAGCCTCCAAATATTTACCAGACTGGAATGCTTCATTGCCAGCAGCCTGAAATGTAGCAAACAAGAATTTGATGCCATTAGTGTAAAACTCTTGCAAACTTTGCTGAATAACAAGGGCATCATGTACACACATGATATATAACAACATCACAGAGTGAAGAGAATGCTGAAACGCATGGATAGATAGATAGATTAGTATCCCATGGACAACATATGACGTACTTTAAGCCGCAGTAGTTCAGAGATAACCGTGGAGAACGATAAAATTGAGTCCTGAGATTGCTTCTCACACCTAGTTAGTGATCTCTCAAAATTAGAAAATCATATACATGGAAACTGGAAACAACCCAAACTAGTATTGCATTGGTAACAAAATATTTACCTGCATCCCATGACTTTTATTTGATCATTCTTCTTTAAGAACTGGTTAGCCTCTTCAAGCTTTCCAAGGAAGAAATATGACTTAGCAATAAGATGATAACGCCACAACTTTGCAGAGCAAGTATTCTTGTCCAAGTTATTGCTTTCTGAATGCTTGTCAAGACACAAACACACACTATTCCTTTCTGCTACATAAAGAGTTTCTTCACAAAACTGAATTACTTCTTCATATCGCTGCAACTGTTAAAGTCCAACAAAACTAACAGTTAGGACAAAAATACCAGAGGAACGGTGAAACTTAGTAATGATGTGTAGAAGGCAAAATAAGTTTACCGTAAATACAGACCAGAAACAGTGCTTCTGCCTTCATCGCCATGAACTTATCTGAATAAATACTTATGGACAAAGCATCAGAGATCATTTGTAAGGCACTGGGTATCTTGTCAAATGCCTTCTTTATAAGATACTCCTTGGATTCAATAATTAAACCAGATATTTTCTGCCAAAAAATATGGGAAAATGATGATTGGGTTATCAAGTTCCATATAGGAAATTATTTTGATAACATGTTTTCTAAGAACAGTAAAGTTGGGTGCAGAATCAAGACAAGCATTAACCAATACAGTCGACCTTGTATATGTACATTCCTCATAAATAGATTTTTTTCCATACTTCTTGAAAGTTACAGTTTGACAAATATAACACTGAATGTGTTAGTGACTCGCAGCATCAAGCCCCACTTATCATTATAACAGCTGATGGTACGTTAGCAAAATGTTGCCAATGGTTCGCTGACAATTGGGTTGGGTAGTTATCATGTACGCAATAGAAATAACTGTTCAAAAGGTACTCCCTCCATCCCAAATTATAAGTCATTTTGGCTTTTCTAGGTACAGAGATTTTGCTATGCACCTAGATATACGTTGTTTCTAGATACATAGTAAAAGCTATGTATCCAAAAGCCAAAACAACCAATAATTTGGAACAGGGGTAATAGTTAATTTGGGTTACATTTAGCCTGAAAAATCTGGCATGGTAGCAGAAATTGTGTCTGTATGTTACCTTAGCTTTTTGTAGACCGTCAGAAGCCTCCTCTACAAGTTTATGGTCCAAACTTGACAGATGATTAGACTTCAAACACATCTCAAAAGCCTTTTGTGCTTCTTCAACATCCCCCAGGGCAAGTAGGCAGCTAGACACATTAGATAAGCATACAAAAAGTTAATATATTAACAATTTAGAATTTAATGTAATAGTATGGGTGCTACACACTAGTGACTAGCTAAATGTATCATTAAGCATTAGTTATTAAATGGACCTTATATTAAGATAATTTTATAGATCACTTCTGCCTTCATAAATAGTTCACGGTAATTGTTCTCTAGATTATGGATATCAAAATAGCAAGGCCAGTAACACCCTTCCCAAAGTCAGCGACATGAAAACACAAATTATGAGCAGGAGCTGGACATGTTAAGGTATTATCAGATCTTGAACTCAATTGCATGAAATATTTATTTACTTTGAAATCTGGATGCAACACTATATATCAGTTAGGTTGAGTTAAAAAATCTAATCCCAAAAAAACTCGTCAAAATAGTAGGATGCTTCCTTGGATTTCCAATAAGACAAAATATCAGCACTGCAAATTTGTCTGAATAGATTTAACATGAATTATAATACTCCACTAGTGTTGAAGTTAGCACATTGGTCTTACTTGGCGGCTCTGGCTTGTGCTTTGAGAAAGCTGGAATCAATATCAATAGCTGCTCGACAGTCAGATAGGGCCTCTCTCATCTTACCCAGTGACATCCGAGTAGCTGCACGATTGCTGTAGCACAGCATTAATGATTTTCTTGAAACTTCATTTGGAGAAAAAGAATCAATTCCATGGGTATAGCATTCTTCAGCCTTAGTTAACTGTCCTTCTGCATATGCTTGGTTTCCCCTACGACAAAATACACAGTTTCAGCTTTAAAACATTTAATAATAATACCACAAAAAAACAAACAGCCCAAGCAAAACAGTAACAATGCGTGAACTGCAGTGACTACAGTACCTTGTGGATGAAACGCAAACAGTAAAGCCACTCAATCTCCCAATAAAACTCGAATTTTGTTTCTATTTTTTATTATTTATTAGTCATAAATAGTACAAGCAATCTACCATGCAGGGAAATCTACCTTTTGACCAGCAATCCAGCAAAACGTTGTATAGTCAATATTTTCGAAGTAGAGATAAACAAAAAATATATATAACCGACAAACCAATTGCTGAACTGTAAAAAGTCTATATAACTGAACTTCTACATAGCTTTGCAAGATATTCTGCTGCCACTACTTGCATGATTTGTGTGGTTCAGCCCTTGTGGAAGTGCATCCTAGCTAATAAGCGTAAGGGTGACACAAGAGTAGGTCATGCAGGTACCTTAATCGCCATGTTTCACAATTGTCATGGTCTCCAAAGTTCTCTGATGTTGAGCATTCGGCTCCTCTGCTGATTTTAACCCTGTTAGGTTCTATTTTGCTGTATTCAGTCCACTGGGCAGCTAAATCCACACATTGCTGACTTCCTGAGACTTCTGAGCATGCAAGTCCAATGGCGGATGAAGGGAGGCTTTGAATAGAGCTAGCATTATTACCCATTCCTCCAGTTTTTTTCTTGTTATGTCGTCTTTGTGAGCGCAACATGCTTTGATTGGAAGTTGATGCCGAAAATATGAAATCAGATTTACCAGAATGCTCCGTGTTTGCTGCAGAGGTAAACTCTGTTCCAGCATGCCCACTTTCGATTGTTCCCAAAGAGTTGATAGAATCAGCTTGGGCACAGTTGATACCAGAGTCCTCTAATACCAAGCTACTGGCTTCTTTCAAATTTAACTTTTCTTCAGGAGACACTTCTCCATAGCAATGGCCACTTCTTTTTGAGACTGATTCCAAGGAAAAAGCCTGGTTGGCTGAGGACTTCTTTGGCATAAAAGTTCTTCTGTGAAAAGTGAAAGAGTTCTCATCAAATGGCGGACGTTCAACAACTTCTGAAGCTGCTACTGCTTCAATATCACAAGGCACCTTTATGGAAGAAACCTTCACAGTCCCGTCTTCAGATCCAAAGCTAGAGGTTACAGTATCCGAAACTTCACAAGGTTCTGAGTGTGGAAGATCATGATCACTTGAACCAAAAACATGTTTTGCATCCTGCGAAGCGACCTTGGTGCAAGTTCTATGTTTAGCATCTGAAGCATTTTGCTGTTCAGATTTACATGTTACACTTTCTTTGTCAGCTGAATGTACCTCACTGATATTAGTTTCGGTTGCATTGGTAGCCAAGCTACGGTACCCAGCATTTCCACCAAAAACAAAGAAATCATGGTGGGCATTGCCACCATGTCCAGAATTTTTACTTTGATCCACAGATTCCCGAATGGGCAGGCTGTCCCCGCTCCTTGCAAATCCAATGGGAGCATTCTCATCAGTGCAGGTTGGTGAAGCTAACGGTGGCATCCCCACACTCTCGCATTGCATGGTTTGAGACGGGACAACACATCCTTCATCGAGCTGCTCAGTCTGATGGTGCGTAGAATCCAGATAGGAGGAACCCTGATACAAAGTGGAGCTGCATCCACGAGTCCCAAAGCGATCACCGGAGTCTGCCACTGGAAGCGCATCTTCTCCTCCGGGAGCACCAATGTCGCTTCGCCTGCCAGAACTATCCAACGCGAGCCTGTGAACCGCGTCCGAAAGCTCAGCCAGCGATGCCTCACCGAATCCGGACGAGAAGCTCCTCCTCATCTCCGGCGGCGCCGCGCCGGCCACGCCGCTCCCGAACACAAAGGTGGCGTCGCGAGCAGAGGCGCCCCAGGAGCCCACGGAGAGAGAGCCCTCCTCCTGCTGGGAGAAGGCGGCGGAGGCCGCGGGACGGCGCGGGAGATCGACCCCGGAGCGCCGGCTCGCGGCGGCGGCGGCGGCGTGGTCCGACCGGAAGGGCGCGGCGTGGCGCCGCGTCGTCCTCGTGGCGCGGGGCCTGCTGGGGCATGAGGCAGCCGGGATGATGGTGGGGAACGGGGCGGAGGCGGAGATCGAGAGCGGATCGGGCGCCGGGTCCATGGGTGGCAAGGGCTCGGAGGTGCAGCGGTGGGTGGAGGAGGAGGAAGGATTACGGCGGCGTCGGCACGCCGGGGACGTGGGCGGCGTTCTCCGGATGGGCTGACAGGTGGGTCATTGGAGGAAGAGAGAGAATGGGTGAGGTGGGGCCGTCGGGGTGGGGAGAGAAATGATCTGATCCGGTTGGGTTTGAATTCAATTGATCTGGAAAGGGTAGCAAAAGGCGGAAAAGAGCGGTCGTGCTGACACTGACGCGGTATGCTCACCAACACGCTTATCACTGTCATGGGATCCCACTCCCGTTACCAGTTTCCAATCTTTACACCTAAAACGAGTGAAACGGACCCGTCAGCCGCCCCGTGGTGAAGCCGCAGTAACTCCTGTCCGCGCCGACATGTGGGCCAGCCACCCAGACACAAGCCGCCCACCTCACCTCGCTCGTGCCCATCGAGGTCGTCCCAGCGCCCGGCCCGACGCCGGCAGCCGCGCTGCGCCATCGTCGCCGCCCGTCCATCGCTCCCCGCACGGAGCTGCGCGCCTCGTGGGCGAGCTCGCGGGGGACCTCCGCCGCCGGGCACCATGGCGGCCTGCCGAGCTCCGCGCCGGCTCGAATGGGAAGGAGCAGAGGAGGCGGCGGGATGACCGGGGAGCCGCACCGCCGCCCGCGCCGCCGGATTAGGCGCGCCGCCCGGGCCGCGCCGTCCGCCTCGCTGGGAGCCGCTTCGAGCAGTCCGCCGTCGTCGCGATGGAGCAAAGGAGGGAAAGGAGGGCGGCGGCGCTGGATCCATCCGGCGATGGAGCAGAGGAGCAAGGAAGCCCGCCTCCCCGCGCGGGTGAAGCCGCGCGGCCGCCATGGCTGGGGGTCACGTGCCGCCGTGGCTGGAGGTCGCGCAAGGCCGGCTCCCTGCTTCTTCTCCTCCGCCGGCGCGGTGGCCGACGCCCGCCATCTTCTTCCTCGTGCGCGGGCGGCCGGGCCGGGGCCGCGCGTGCCGGCCGGAGGGGAGGTGGAGGTGCGAGCCATGGAGTAGTACCGGGGTCGAACGCCATGGAGTAGTACCGGGGCGGCGTGCCGGCGTCGGGTGCCGCGCCCGCGCGTGGGGGCGACGCGCCGGGTGCCGCGCCCGCGCGTGGGGGCGACACGCCGGGTTACCTCGCGCCGCGGACGGTGGCCGCGCCTGCGCCAGGCGAACCCACGTCGGGTCACGCGCCGGGCCAGGGCCGCGCGCCCGCTCGCCCATGAGCCGGACGCCCGTGCCGTCGGAATGCGGCGGCCTCTCCTGCGTCGCCCAGCATGCCTCATCTGCTCCGACGTCCCTACCCTGCGCTGCGCCGCCAAACATCTGCAGCCACAACACCTCGTCACACCTTGACGCTGCCGCGACCCAGCACGAGTGCGCCTGGACACTCCCGCCCCCATCTATTCGTACGCTGGGGGGCTGTTCTGCCGCCGTCGACGCCACCGGACGCTCCCGCTGCTGACACCACCACGAACTGCCCTGCAGACGCCACCAAACTGCTCCTGTTCAACCCAGACGCGCTGCCGCCGGACTTGACGCTGGATGGCCGTACGCCAGCTGCTACGCCTCAACGCCGCCGGACGCCCAACATCACTGCTGGCTGCTATGATTGGGCAACTTGCAGGTTGCGCAGGTGATTCAGTAAGCCATCATATTCTTATTTTTTTTCCTGTCACTACTTGAATATTGTGTGCTGTAGGGTTTAACTCACATGTTTAGAGGTCTCTGTTATTCTAGACATTTGCTGCGTATAGTAGCCCATCAGGAAGTGAAAAACTGTTTGCTTCATTGCATTTATAGATTTCAGATGGATAGGTAGGTGTTAGTGTTCCTGCATGAATTGCTCTGTTATCTGACCAAAGGAATTCACAGTTGGGATTATGTTAGCTAAAGATCAGAAACTCATGAATACAAGTGCTACCTCTAAGAACCTGCGATCTACCTGGCAGTGTCATATGGTTCATGGCACTAATGATTTATACCTGCCATCTTCATATGATTTGTCTAGGTTGAGAGGTTGCTGGAATTGGAGTTATTTTGAGCCCACTATTCTATCTATTACCTAACAACTGCTTATCCTGCATGAGACATCAGTACTAATGTTCTATTCACATATGTATTATAGATTTAGAATAATGTCATCAGTTCCCAATTTTTGTGGTATTTTGAGCCCACTATTCGAAATTGTTGTTTTCAGGTTATATGAATTATCTTTTGTTCAGGTTATAATACGTGGCTAACCAAGCATGGGTGCTGTCAGAATTAAGACAAAATAAAGTATTGGTTCCCTAATACTACCCAAGATCCACTTTCTTGCAGTACTGTAGGTAAGGTTTACCTGATGCTACCCATGGTTCACTTTCTTTTAATCCGAACATTTTAACTTCTAAAGAGTATTACTAAGGTCAGATCAGTTTCGTTTTAGAAATAAAAGCATGGTCAATTCCATTCTATCAGCTCTGGTTGGGTTTTATTCAGTGCTTATTTTATTTTAGTTCCATGAATTTGTGGAACTTTTTTGCTCTATTGTCATATGCTACTGCTCTGTGTTTGGGCCATATCACAAGAGTAGTTTGAGAGTGTGCAGATGCTGTCCAGGAGTCAAGATAGTGATCTCATTATGAGGCTAGGAATCAGTGGTGGGTATGAGTTCAGTGAATGCTGACATCCCTCTTACCTGTGTGTTCTAGCCTGCACAACCCTACTGTTTGGTATTCAATAATAGTAGTAGTCTCGAGTCTCGAAGTCTGAACTTGGGATGGAAATTGGTAGCTTTTGAACTTTGAACTTGCCATAGGATCTCTGGGTGCTCAATAACTTGTGTGGTTCATAGTGCAGCTTTAAGCATTCATTTCGTAGCGAAGAATATAACCCGAATACAATTCAACACTACGAGGAAGACGCCTATGATTTGGCTGATATAGATATGTTGCAGCTTTGGATTGATAGATTTTGTTTAGCTGTGCAGAGAAGACACCTAAGTGCTGTAGGAGTGTCTGCACTATGGGTTTCAGTCAACCTCATTCAGGTACATTCTAAAAGATATGTTACAGCTTTCAATTCCTAAATAGAAGAGCATTTTGCCACAAAGCCACATAGGATTAATATGTTCATGTTTCAATTCCTAATAGAACTATATTGGTTCTCTTTCACTTGAGGCGGTGTTCTCTGGCTAGAGTTGCATCTAAGTCAATACTAGATGCCCTTGAATCATCTCTTTGACCATTTCACTTGCTGCAGGTTGATGCTCAATAATATGTTCCTCAGCCTTGAGGTCAGAAACTGATTGGTGTTGTTGCAGTCTTGCATATGTGGCACCTGATGTTCTAGAAAATTACTCAAAAAAGGTAGATACATGGGCTGCCTTTGTGCTTCTCAAGGAGTTCCACTGATGGGCAGTTTTCCATTCCAAGGAAACTCTTACATAGCTATCTTTGATGCTATAAAGGTCGTCAACCCTTTTTTTCTTATCAAACTTCAGGCACAGACGCACAGTGAGGATGACATGGCTACAGATTGGTTAGTACCAGTGAAGTTCCAACTCTGTTGCACTTGCACCTATTTTTTCATTGCACCTATTTTTTCTTAGCAAACCTTAGGAATATTTGTACTGATATGCTGTTGCAGACTTGCAGTCATACAGATAAGTTTACTTTCCTGCTGCTACTTTTAATCTTTCTCATGCTTGATACTCTATAGTTTGGGAACAAATAATTTGGTCTCAATCATTCATAGTTTAATTGGCTATAATTGTAAAATATCTACAAATGTTTGCATGACACAATAAATGCCTTCATTTAGCAATGGGTACTCACAAGAGGAGCATCTTAAGATTAACTGAATTTTTGCCAGTATGTTCAAGGCAAGAAATGGTTTTCAGTTATGAATACAAGCCGCAAGCCGATCATGAAAGTCGAGGCAGAGTCCCAAGCTTCTGGGGTGTGTGTGGGTGTGTGTGTTATTTCCAATGTACAACCTTGCCGTACAACCATCCATGTATATGTTGTCTCACATTATGGGTACTGTAAATCAACTCTTCAAAAATGCAACGAACCGTATTTATGTTTCTTACATAGGGGAGGTTGTGTACCTTGATGATATTCATATTTCAATGGGATAGTTGTATGGAACATTTACCTACTAGGACTAAGAGAACTCAATGTTGCCAGTGAGAACCTATAGCATTGAAAATTTTCAATTCACTGTAAGTTTATAGGAAATATAAAACCCATGGCCTCTAATTGTAGCATATTGTTTCCTTTTTCATTTCTCACACAACTATCACAATGTGCAGATCATTGATTTTGAATGTTGCACTTACGCCTTTGTCTCGCCTACAGTGAATAGTATAAAATGCTTGAAAAGATAGAAGCTAGGAATGTTGCAATGTCAAGAAATATATTGAAGAGAAATCTGAAGTGGAAAGTACAACCCCCGTTGCAACGCACGGGCATTTACCTAGTCATCCAAACTTCTCAAAATCCTTGCAAGCAACACGAGGAACAAACAGTAGCGTGAAGTCTCGATCAAAGATAAGATTAGAGCAGCTCATTTTTTTGTTTTATTCATTTAATTCTTTTATTTATCTAATATTAACTACCGAAACGTGTACATCGTTCATTGGGTCACACATATCTTTTTATGCTGTCACTTGAGCAACTCATGGCTCCGAGATTCATGTGATAGTCACATCATATATTATCATATATTGTAATATGGGAGAATTGCTTATTTGGCCTCAAAAGAAACTTCGCTTACTTATTTGGTCCAACTTTTATCGAACTTGTCTATTTGGCCCTGAATTGAAATTTCCTTACTTATTTGGCCCTCCGTCAGCTTCCGTGTGGTTCCACAGTTAGTTTTCCAGTCCATGACACGCGAAAAGTCAATTTTACCCCTCCCCCATATTCACTTGGCCAGTTCCGTAACTTACCTTGCTGCTCGGCCCCGACACCGAAGGGATTACCGTGCACGATAAAAAAAAAAAAAAACCGCGAGAGCGAGCGCGCGACCCAGCGATGGCGGACCGCCATCCCGCCGCCGCCGCCGCTCCAGGCGGGCTTCAACCGCCGAGGAAGCTGCTGTCGTGGGGTGGGGGAGAGCTGCCGCTGGTGTGGCGAAGGGCCATCACTGCTTCTTTCGCGGTGGGGGCAGGGCCGCCTTCTGTCGCCGGCGGGATCGGGGCTGTGAGAGGCATGCATGGAGAGTCGCCGGCATCGGTTGTGTGGATTGTGTGGACCAACGAGAAAAAAATTGGCCATATGCATCTAAATATAGGTGAGGGCGAGAATTAATGAGAGAAAGGACCGGAGAGAATCACGGAGGCTAGAAAAGTGGGTGCAGTGCTTCGGATCATTTACTTCAGGGTGGTTGATATTTCACGGTTGCGGGATGATCAGGGTGATTAATGGTGGCTGGAGTTGAGCAGAGCTCCGCCGGGCGCTCTAAATATTGTTTAGAGCGCAGTGTCCTCAATACCAAATATAATATATATATACTCAATATATACATTAAACAGGGAAGATTCTGTTTTTTTTTTATTTTTTTAACTGTAGGGGCAAAATGGTCTTTCTTTTCTACATGACAGTTGACACCGTTAAGTCCTCTAAACTGACGGAGGGCCAAATAAGTAACGAAATTTCAATTCAGAGCCAAATAGACAAGTTCGATAAAAGTTGGGCCAAATAAGTAAGCGAAGTTTCTTTTGAGGCCAAATAAACAATTCTCCCTTGTAATATATGTTGAAATCAGATTCAAATTCGTCCAAATCGTACACAATCATGCACAGTTCTACCTCATATGAGCATTGATGGTCCTCGCAAAAAAAATATGGGCATTGTGGCCTTTTTTTACGATAATAAGAAAATATATAATATATAAACAGAGTTGGGTGGAAGGCCCTGGCCCAATAGCTGATGATGGCAAATAGATTGAGCGAGAAAAATAAACAATGACAATTCTTGTTTCCTTCCCTGTGTTTCTTTTTTCTTACAAAAAAAAAAAAAGTCCTATTGAACAGGCTTACAAACACGGCTTCATGAGCGACACGTTGTCTTTAGGTACCAGCGCCTGAAGAATGAACGTTTGTCTTCCTTCTCTTTGGCTGCCTTCCCCTCTCTCTCTCTCTTTGGCTGCCTTCTCCTCTCTCGCCTTCTCCTCTCTCTCTTTGACTTCCTTCTCCTCTTTCTCTTTGGCCTTCTCCTCTTCGGCTTCCATAGAAAGGAATATATACTTCTAATATAATCTAATATAAACAAATCCCACTAAGTTATTTCTCTTGACATGCAAACTGTCCACATCTGCAGCCTACTAACACTTTCAATTAAAGTTCACTAACGCAAACAATTATGATATCCAACACATCATCTTTTTTCTAGAACACGTCGTCACGTGGATATCCAACACATCATCCACTAACATACTATTAGCTATCTACATCAGCGTGCAATGCTATCCACTAATATTAGTTTGCAATAGTTAATTATTTTCTAAGAATTGTATGGATAGTTTAATATCATTCCAAATCGTAGTTTCTGCAATAACGCGCGGGGTATCCTCCTAGTTCCTTCAATGACAAACGTTTGTTCTGATGAGCAACTCGATTCAGGTCATATGTGGCATTGCTGTTCTTTGCCACTTGTGATTCGTCGGGGACAGGATCTGTACTGGTGGAAGGTTTGTTGTCTAAGCTAGTAAGCTTTTCCTTGCCCGTCTCTCTGTTCTGAGTAGTAGCTTGATTCAGACCATCGACATGTATATTCTGTGCCACTTGTTCTTTAGAAGCAGGATCTGTACTTGTGGAACTTGTGTTGTCTGAGCTAGTAGGCATTTCTTTGTTGGCCATCTCTATGTTCTGATCAGTAGCTTGATTCAGACCATCCGTGACATTGGCGTTCTGTGGTGCCCCTTGTTCTTTATCAGAAGCAGGATCTGTAGTTGTGGAACTTTTGTCGTCTAAGCTAGTAGGCATTTCCATGTTGGAATGGTCATCTCTCTGTTCAGATAAGTAGCTAGATTCAGGTCATCTGTGACCTTTGTGTTCTGTGGTGCCACTTCTCCATTATCCATCCTTTTCTCATTAATAGTCATTTTGTGCTCAACGTCATCTGTGACAGTTCCTGCATTAGTCTCAATATGAGTATTATTTCGTCCAGTAGCTTGTGTTTTGCATGCCCCTTCTATCTCATGGTTTTTCATATCAGCCTCATCCTGCTTCTTTTCTTCAGCCTGCTTCTCATTTTGCTCAACTTGTGAAGTGGTTGCATGTTCAACAGATCTAGGATCAGCTGCAGTTTCTTCACTATGCTTGTCTTCAACATAGCCTATGCCATCCATGTTACTGAAACTGGAAGTGCGGTCCCAAGACTGCTGCTCATTCTTGTGTGCCACATTGGTCTGACGTGAAACAGGGTCTGCACTTGTTTTTCCATCGTTCCTCTCTCCAATAATGTCAGCTAAGTCTACTGTGGAACCTGTTCTAGTCTCTTCAAACATCCTCTCTAAGATGTTATCCAAGCCATCTACCACAATATTCTCATGAGAACCAAGGTTAGTTGTGGCAACATCAGATATGACATTGGCACCAACAGCAGGTCCAAGTTCACTTGATATTGCTTGGAGACTTTGATCTGTAGTCTTGAGATATTTGGAGATCTCAGTGGCAATGTAGCGATGCATTAAGCAAGTGGGCCTTTTGATGTCAAGCTTGGCCACTCCTTGGAGCTCCTTCTTCCTCACGTCAAAAGCAACCACTAATCCCATCATACCCCTGCGGGCAGCCTTGCATGACAGGTAAACAACATCATCGTCGATGCTGAAGACAGGGTAACCCATATGCATGAATCCTAGGGACAAAGTTGCCTCTTTGACCTCCTCACCACTGCTGCTGCTCATAAGCTCTTGCAGCAACTCATAATGCTTGGGGTTGCCAACATGGAATTCATGCAACTGAGCTGTGCATTGAAGGAGCCAATCATCACATGAAGTGAGAGGGATAGGCATGCTCCATGTAGTGGCCTTCCACTGACCAGTCGAGGCAAGGCATTCTTTGGGTTTGGGGCGCACCCATTCATGATGTGTAACAGAATCTGGGGTGGATATGGCATTCACCACTCTTGGCGGATAGATTTCCATCTCGACATACTTGATAGAATCCTTGTGTTGGCTAACAGTGATGTCACGAACAAAGCGCTCACTGTCGCGGAGATACCTTCGCCGATTTCCCATAGCCGGCAGTGGTAGGGGTATGTCACGCAGCTTGGGACTCTTCTCCTCGAGAACATCGCAAAGGAGGATGCCACGCCAGAGTCAACCCAACCGACTGTGCCTTTTGCACCTCCAAGTATGATCACATTTGTCGTCAGGTGGTACATGAGCCTATCCGCTGTGTCTGGGATCGGGCACATGTTGTCCCTCAGGTTTTTCTCCACAGAAACCTGCTGGACTGTCCAACACCCTGTCTCTCCGCCAAGTTTGGAGCGATACATGTGCAGATTGAAAGTGGGGTTGATCGTGAGTGCGGCAACGACATACTGATTGTTGCCGTCAGCAGTTACTGCACCACAGCGAAGTATGGCGATCTCATTGTCTCCGAAGCAATAGGGCCACGGGTTCGGGAGCAGATCCAGTTTCGGGTTGTGATGGTGCGCACTGTAGACGAAGTAGTCGTTGTGCTGGAAGAATTCGTCGCCCAAAGGGTTAACGGGCACTCGGAGGAGGACGAGGTCTTCAGCGGCGGCGACAGCGCGGGGCGCCAGGCGCAGATTGTTTTGTGGTAGCTGCAGATAAGGGCAGTGGACGGAGAAGTGGGAGAGGGCAGGTGGGGGAACGATACAGAAAGTCACCTCAATGGTATGGCCGGTGCTCGTTTTAAAGATGGCGGTGGAGGCGTTCTTGGTGGCGGCGCTGTAGGCTCGGATGTCGAGCAGGACGCTGCAGGCGTCGGGGGATCGATCCATCATAGCGTCCTCGCGACCGCTGCCTTTGGGGCTCACAACGGCGGCGGCGGGGCCCGGGTGGGGGAGGGATTTAAAAGAACAGATAAAAAATTTATGTGTACTATATGTATTAGAGGAAATAAACTTTCTCATTCCATCACTTTTAGAAGGCTATTACCTTTCATTGTTGCTCTTCGGATAGCAAGCGGCCATCGCCAGATAAGATAGCGGTTGTGAAGATAAGATAGCATTAATGGAGCAAGAAATAACGTCATCCATCGTCAAACACTACCGGAAACGGGACCTTCGCCGAGGGCCCAAAGTCGGGCTCTCGGCAAAGAAACCTTTGTCGAGAGGCGGCCGTCGGCAAATGTGCTTTGCCGAGGGTCGACTGTCGGCAGAGAAGAGCCGTCGGTAAGATTCGATGTTTTGCCGAGGGCTGGCTCTCGGCAAAGACACGACCCTCGGAAAACTGTTACAGCAGGCCAACGGCGTCAGTTACCATCTACTTTGCCGAGAGCCAAGCCTGGGCTCTCGGCAAAGTTAAAAAAAATGCAACCACTAAGTGATGCCCACACCCTCTCGGCCGCCACTGTACCCTAAACTAGCCCGCCGCCATGGTACCCTAAACCAGCCCCTGCGCCCACACCCTCCCCGCCACACCCTCCTCGGCTGCCAGCCGCGCCCCTGCGCAGCCGGTCCACCGCACGGCCACGCCCACTCGCGACACCCCGCGCCGTACATCTCCAACTCCAAATATACTCCAATATATGTAGGCTAAGGGTGTGTGAAGATAAAAGAAAAAACAATGTTGTACAAATGTAAAATATATAATATTGGATAACAGCTGCTAGTTTAGGACCTTGGTGTAGACGTGCATGTTTTAGGGTGTGTTTGGTTGGGCTTTTGGCATTGGCTTTTGCCCCCAAAAGCCAAAAGCCCAACCAAAGGGTCTAAACAGTAAAGCTGCTTTTGCCAAAAGCCAACTTTTCCTATAGTACAAACTCAAAAGCACCCTACCCCCTGCTTTCACTGGCTTTTGGAGTAAAAAATTACCCACCTGCCACTGGTTATGTACTTACCGGTTCGTTTCTTTCTTTTTTTTTTTTCTGTTCGATACGAGGAAGAGAGTCGAGCGCCGCTACTCCCTCCGCCGCCCAACTCCGGCCTCTGCTACCTCTGTTCTCCACCGCCGCCTACTACTTCCTCCTCCGCACGAGGCTCCATGACCGACTGCGCAAGGTCCGCCTCCGAGCCCCAGCAGGTGGCACGCAACTCCTTCCCTACGCGGCGGCGGCAGCGGGATCTTCCCCTACGCGGCGGCGCGCGAGGCCGCTCCCATCCCGGAGGCAGGTGGGCGCAGCAGCGAGCAAGCGCGCGGCCCCTTCCTTTCCCTGCGCGAGCAGGCGTGGCGACAGCCGGCGAGGCCCTGCCTCCGGTGACACCCCACGGCGGCGACGGGAGCTCCTTCCGCGCGGGCTCCAGGCAACGCCGTCGGGCCGGACCTCCGCCGCCGCCCACAGTTCCTCGCCGTCCCGGGCTTAGGCGGGCGCGGCCTAGGGGCCTTCTCGCGCGCTCGCCGACTCCTGCCCGGCCTGCGCAGCTGCGGCAGACGGGGACCCCCTCCCATCTCCGGAGTTCAAGATCCAGCACGACCGTGCACGCGGTGGGAGAAGAGAAGATAAGAGGCTGACCAACGGGGCCCACATGTCAATGAGAGCTGGATTCCAAAAGCCAAAGCTACTGAACCAAAGGGTCTTCTGATTGTCTCAGAGCTGCTTTTACAAAGTTACTTTTTTAAAAGCCACAGCCCACAGCTGCTTTTGCAAAAGCCACAGCCCAACCAAACACACCCTTAGTTGTTTTAATACTTGGCTTGATACCAAAGAATAAATAGATAGTATTCATCACCACTTAATGTTTAAGTAATTTTAACTGTTACAATACAAACTTTATATGATTAGATTTATAAAGAAATTTACTATCCAATGACTATAAGTTTGTAAGAATAAATAATATAATATAAACCAAATGAATGGTACCAGATAATAAAATGGAATACAGTGGGAGTATATATTTTGTTACCTATAGCCCACCTTCACATGGAGTAACATATTTACATCCCTCCTGACTTGTTTAACTAGCTCCAAGCTAACACATATGGTGGAGAGCTAGAGAGATTGTTTGAATATCGTGCTGTGAGAAATTAGTACATCATAAAATGTTCGAGACTATCTCTTAAGTTTATGTTAGTCTCTTGTTTTTTACAATATTTAATGATTAGAAAAATCATGAGCTAACACTAAACTAGCCCATTGGAGACGCCCTAACAACATCTTGTGAGTTGTGACATGCCCGGCCTTGCATCTTACTAAAAACTTATATACAGTAGTCAGTAGAGCTGCCCTTTAGAAGGCATAAGACAATCTAGAAGTGTTTTTGCTAGGTTTTGTGAGATATTATTCGGAGGATATTATAATATCAAACAATTTATATTTATTAAAACTCAACCGCTAAATATATAGCTTTTTCTAGCTTTTCAAAAGGCAGCTTTTGGAACATGACCCGGACAGTCGAGTATATTATATATAGCTTTGGAAAAAAACAAAGTTTACAGAAACAGATCCTTATCGTACGCATACATCATACTCATTTGTGGGTTGTACCATTTTTCGAGTTCATGTGGATGGTACGTTTTCCGTTCAATTTTTGAGTCACGCTTGTCTAACTTTAGCAAGTGCATAGCTGATTCTCTCTCCTCGATAAACAATACAATTTGTACATTAAAGACGTTCCCGCCTCCTAAATTAAAATAGATCAAGCTTTAGTCACTTAAGGAACTAAAGTGTCAAATAAGCTGACTAAAAGGTGACTAAAACACTTTTTTTTTAGAAATGACTAAAATACTTTAGTTCCACTAGCCACTTAAGAGGAACTAAAAGGTGAGTAAAACATTTTAGGCCGTCCACAATGTGTGGCTTAAGTGCAGCCAAAAAAGGAGAGAGAAGAATTGGGAACCGCTCCTTACAATGCATGCAGCGGTGCCAATTTTCAGCGACGCTAGGAAAACTTGGAGCGGAGCAGGTAGTTGCTTCGGTGCTTACTTAAAAAAATAAGAATG
Organism: Themeda triandra; assembly: GCA_018135685.1. Classification (NCBI taxonomy): domain Eukaryota; kingdom Viridiplantae; phylum Streptophyta; class Magnoliopsida; order Poales; family Poaceae; genus Themeda; species Themeda triandra. The sequence goes on along the minus strand of JAENPR010000079.1, from coordinate 877,801 downwards.
AGTCTTTTTTGTGTGAGCCATTATAAAAGTTGTCAATTTCGTCCAGGCCACTAAAATATTCAATCTCTCGCTGGTGACCAAGTTCGAAACTTTTCCTTCCCGCAAGCCATTCCGTTAAAAGATGGCAATGGGTCGGGTCCGGGTCGGGTCGAGAGTCCACGGACCCGCACCCGAGACCCGCCAATAGTACCCGAACCCGACCCGCAACCTGTGACGGGTGAAGATCTGCACCCGGACCCAAACCCGGCGGGTCCCCGAAACCCGACGGGTTACCCGAGACCCGGGAACTTTACAACAATTGTTCCGCATATGAAGATAACAAGCACCCATGGTCAAGCACATGCGCAATTACATCCGGAAATAATTAACAAGCACTCAAGGTCATTTTGTTGTCTACGAACAATAAAAATTTTAAAACAATCCAAGGCCAATGGCATAAAGGCATTCACCGGTATATATATGTCAATATGTAAATGGGCCACCACTTGATGGGCTTTTTTAATCATGGTGCACATTTTCGGGTCCTCGATGGGTACCCACGGGTGAGACCTCAAACCCGCACCCGACCCGCCCCATCTCGGGTACCCGAACCCGCAAACCCACGGGGCAAAAACTGCACCCGCACCCACCTCCACTGGGTCTGAAACCCGCGGGTTTCGGGTTCAAACCCGACCCACTGCCATCTTTACATTCCGTCTATTTTTCTGCTTGACGGTGTTAAACCGGGTGGGAAAAAGTCCAAAGTGCCCTCGCGTGGGACCTTTTGTAAGCCACCCTAACTTTCTCTCTCTTTCTCTTGCAAACTTATCCGCTCATTTTCTCTTCCCCAGCGCGCAGTCGAGAGCTACGGAGAGCACGCGATGGCCACGGCGATGCCGAGCGAGGAGGCGCCGGGCGGCCGCAGAGAGCTCCGCGGCACGAGCCCCGCCCCCCCCCACCACCACCACCACAACCGCGTGTCCAGGCCCGCGCGGCCGCAGCAGCGCAGCCGGCGGCGCGGCCCCTCTACCCCACCCTCCAACCATGGCATAGGCGGGGACGGCCGGCCACGGACCACCGCTGGTGGCCATCTCCGCGAGACCCATACGTGACGTGAGGATGGCGAGGTCCGGCGGTGGGTGCACACGGCGGCAGCGCGGGCACGGAGGGCCGGTGGTGGAGCAAAGCGCTTGCGGCGGCGGGGTAGGGCGGTCCCTGGTGGCAGAGCGCGCTCGCAGCGCACACGCGGAGCTCGCCCAAGGTGCGAGCTTGGCCCAGCACGGAGGCGGAGCGGCCCCGGCGAGGGCGAGGGCGCGCTCGCAGCACACGCGCGGAGCTCACCCACGGTGCGAGCTCTGGCCCAGCACGGAGGCGGAGCGGCCCCGGCGAGGGCGCGCGCAGGCGTTGGCTCCTGGGGCCACGGGCGGTCGGCCCCTGGTGAGGGCGCGCGGCCGCGAGCTCCATGTCGCCCCTCTGTGCAGAAGGTGGAAGATGGTCCTGACTGTGTGGCCCCACTGTGCAGAGAGAAAGAGAAATAAGAGCAAAGGACAAGGGAGGGTATTTAGGACATTTACACTGATGGAACCCACATGTCAGGGGTCTCAAACGGCTGAATACAAGCGGAGTATGGACGGAATGGCTTGCGAGAAAGAAAAGTTTCGAACTTGGTCACCAGCGAGAGTTTGAAAATTTTATTGGCTTGAACGAAATTGGCAACTTTTATAATGGCTCACACGAAAAAGACTCAATAAGAATTGTGTGGTACTTGCATGTTTTGCTCTTCATGCCGGTAATGGGCCAAGAGGCATGTGGCTATTTTTTTATTCCTACTCGGTGGGTCCTAGTAATAATGAGAGTGATGCTCTACATTGTGGCATGCAAAGAGTAATGCCAGGAATAGAAGGTGGGACCTAACAATTTTTGTAGCGTCACTCCACAACATTGTGGAGGGCCTTAGTCCACTTTAGTTTAGGAGATGGGAATCAATTAGGCCGGTTCATATTACGCATTCATATGATGCTTCTTTTCTGGACAACATTTCTAGAGTTAGGGCCCCACAAGTCTTTTTACACAATATTTGAATGCTAAATTTGCACTGGACGGGTAGTATAATGTTAGATAAATGTTGGATTGAAATATAATTCACAATGTATCAAGTGAATGTTTTTTGATTTTGTAACTGTTTTATCCATTTTTTTAAACCTGAATGACTTTCATTACTCAAATGCTAACAGATCGTTAGCAACAAAGACTAACACTTTCAGGAATGGAGCCCATAATTTGCTCCTCTCCCTGATTACAACAGACCCAATCTAGCTAGCTCTTGAGCAGCTTGATTGCACTCTCTACTTTTAAACACGCACGCAAAGCTAATAAAATTCGAAGAGACTAAAGTCTTGATCTCTGACACCAAGAGACCTACAGCAGCACATCGAAATCACTGGTTGAGACAGCTTGGGCAACCATCTTTGCATCCGTTTCAAACAATCAGATGACCAATGCTCAAGTCCACTGCCGTTTGAATGCCATGGAGACAGGCTACAAGCTCAGCGTGAAATGCATTCAGGAGATGATTCACCCTCCTGCGACCAGTGACAATTGCATCTCCAACATCACCCCTTATCAGGAATCCCCAGCTACCAGACGATGAATTTTTGGTATAGAGTTAGTCAGAGTTGCAAAAAAAAAAAAATTGACTCACAAAATTAGATAACTTTTAATTTGGAACCGTAACAAATATATATATATACAATGCTAAAGACAGTAGTAGAGCAAGCCGATCTAACACCTTAATTTTGGTACAGAGCTGCAGTGGTTATATATCGTCAAAAATCATGCCTAATCATGATCCGTGTGCATGCATAGGTAGTTACATCACATACTCATCATCCTCGTGGAAGAACCTGGTGTGCGCATGGTTCGGGCTATCGTCTTCCTTGGGGCGGCACACGGAGACGCGGGCCTCGCGCGACGACCTCTGCAACTCCGACGCCCGCTCTTGCATGGCCTTAAGCTGCTCGTCGTCTACGGGAGCTTCCTCCTCTTCCGGCGTGAGCAGCACCAGCTGCTCAAGCCTTGGGGCTCTCTTGAGGAAGAAGGTGAGCAGCCGCAGCTCTCGCTTTGTGCCCCTAAAATTGACAACCTTGATGAAGGTCAGCTGGTCAAGGACGACCTCGTGCTCGATGGTCATGTCTTCGTCGTCGATCTTGTCGTCCCGGCGCCACCCTGCTGCCTTGCTGTTCCATCCATATCCAGGATCGCTGGGGAGCTGCGGATGTATTCAGCATGCATTTTGGTTCAGTTCCAAATAGAGCACATTTTTCTCAGATCAGGTCAGAGGTGCAAACTCATCAAAGAGAGAGCTTTACATACACGGAGAAAGAGACGCCGGAGGACTGGAAGTGGGGTGAGCATGAAGAAAGTGGACACATGCTCCTGGTCTTCGTTGTCCGAGTAGGAACATGGCTCTGGGGAGGCCAGCAGCAGCTGCAGCTCTTCTAGGTTCGGCATGTCCCTAAATGCGCTCTCATCCCAGGCGTGTTGGTAAAGGAGCTGACCGACAAGCAGAGTGCATAATAATTTGCCTGTTATCTTCTTCCATGTCTACTGAATTTTACAGTATTTGCGAGGAGGGAGGAATATCGGTACCACCAAGCCGACGGAGCAAAACGTCAAGATCCGGGCAGTAGCGACGACGTTGTACAGGCAGGGGTAGGCCATGTCGTGGACGACGTTGTAGGCACCACAGCCGAGGTGCGACAGGTACGCGTCCCGCAGCGCCGGCGTGTCGCCGATGTAGAAGAAAACCGGACTGGGCTCTTGCCAGCTCTGGTCCGGGTCGCTCAGGCAGACGTGGCCGTACAGGGTGAGCGACTCCAGCGCGGGCGCGGCGACGCTGAGCTCTTGCACGGCGCGGCAGCCCAGGAGCTGCAGGTGCCGCAGCCGCTCGCTGGCGATCGTCACAGAGGTGAGCAGGAAGCAGCTCCTGAGGCTCAGGGACTCGAGCGCCCCGCAGCTGGCGAGAATGGCCCGGGCTGCCTCGTCGGTGACGTCGGTGTGGCTGAGAGAGAGCGAGCGGAGGTCAGCGAGCCCCGCCGCGGGGAGCCGGACGGCGCGGAGGCTGAGCCCGCCGAGCGCGACCCGCTCCAGCGAGTTCCGGGCCTGGAACAGGTCACCGGGGAGCTCCACCTCCAGGAACGCCGCGTCGTCGTCGTCGTCGTCCTGCGACGGCGTCAGGTGCTGCAGATCCACCTCCACCTCCCTGGCGCCCCGCCTCACCGCGGCCGCGATCCACCCGATGACGTCCCGCCCGAACGCGCCGCCGTCGCTCGGCTCTGCTTCCCGTGACGGCGGCGGGGGCGCCAGCGCCACGCGGAGCGCGTCGAGCGGCGAGCCCTGCTCGGCGTGGAGCCGGAGGCAGCGACTCACCGTGGCCGCAGCCCGCGCCGGCGGCTGGCCGCGGGCGAAGTCTCGGTCCGTGAGGTCGAGGACACGGGAGGCGGCCAGCGCGCGGAGCCACTGGCGCGCCCACCGCCGGGAGAGCGCGCTGGTGCGGACGGCATGCTTCAGCGGGAGGCCGCGGAGGATGGCGTGGAGGAGGTCGTCGGGGAGGCTGCTCAGCCGGTCCTCCTCCATGGCTCCACGGTTGCCGCCGCCGCCGCTCTTGCTCTGGTGCGGGTGCGATTCCATGTCACGCTGGTAGCAGTGCAGGTGCAGGGTCGCTTTCGCTTTGATTGAAATGTCAAATGTGTTGGTGCTCCCTGCTCCCGCAGTTTCGCGACAACTTTTATGACACGAGTCGGATACGCCGAGGTGTTCCCCAGTTCATATCGTATTTCGAATCGGATTGCTTCGAGTGCAAGGCCTTGTTTAGTTCGCGTCAAAGTTCCAATTTTTTACACTCTTTCTCCATCACATTAATTTTTACACTCTTGCATGGAGTACTAAATATAGGTAAAAAATTTAACTAATTATATAGTTTAGTTTGAAATCACGAGAGGAATCTTTTGACCCTAGTTGATTCACGATTGGACAATATTTGTCAAATAAGACAAAAGAGTTACTATTTATCATGTTGAAATTTTTTACAATCTAAACAAGACCTAATTCGATAGTCTCTAGTCTATATACTCCGTACATGTTCTACATACTGTTTTCTTGTATTTGATCTGAGGAAGAAAGGCTGGTGGATGATATTTGGTGAGGCCTGGATTGGGAGGCAGAGGCGATGGAAGGAGACCAAGGCCATAGACCCATGGATTTGGAGATGGAGACGACGGGCAAGGGTTGACTCTTGATTTCATCGAGGAGAAACCCACCGGAATGACCATCTTCCCGGTCTACCTCTTCCCAGTCTCCCATCACATCACAGTGTCCATTGCTCCACCCTCAAGCCGGCTGATTTTGGGACGGAGCCCATCATCCTCGCCGCTTGCGACGACTTCGTCTTCAGTGGCTATCTACAACTACCACTGCGACGAGCCGACTTTGCCGACCTTGCAAGACTGCTTCATCTACCAGGCGCCGCTCTCCAGGATGCAAGGTCGACCGTCGCTCACATGCCTCCCACAACCTGACCCCTCCTTTAATTTGGCCTATTGCAATGTTGACCTCCTACGGTGCGATGATGGCAGCGGCGTCGTCGACAACGACGGCGATGGCAGCTGCCTCACCCTGCACTCCCACTGCACTCCCCAGCAACACTATGGGCGCGTTTGTGAGGGTGGCCCAGGAGCCCGGCTACGCTCCTCGGCTGCAACTGCTCGTGTTTGCCACACCTGGCCCGGCCTCAGAGCCTGGCCCGCACGAACTCTAAAGCACCTTGGGCCTGCCTTCAGAGAAACGCAGAATTCCTTCGTTTTTTCAGGGGACGGCTCGCTCAAGCTCCGGCGGGATCCCTTGGACGCTCCCAAAGTGATACGCACACCACGGTCACCCTTCCCTCGACTTCGCTCGTCTCCCCGATGCCTGCTCGTACCTGGCGGCGGCCTCCACCTCCCTCCCTCCGGCACCGCCACCGGCCTCCACCTCCCTCCCTCTGGCAGCTCGGTCCCAGATCCGCACGGCACTGCATCAGATCCGCCGTCCCGCCGAGCTCCGCCGTCCTCGGTGACCTCTGCACCTCCACAGCTCCGGCGCACGCCGGCGAACGTAGGTATTCGTCGCTGGAGCCGAACAAGAGCTGCTGCTGCAGTACGGAGGCCGGGAACCGCTGCTGCTGCTCCGGCCCACCTCCGCGATGCTGCTGCTCCGGGTGTGGCGCCGCTGCCGCCGGTGGTGGAGAGTGGTCACCGTGGGCGCAACTTGCCGTGGGCGTCTTCGAGTTCGTCGTTGTTGCGGGTGTCTACACGCTTGCCGTCGGCGCGCGTGGCGGGGTCGTCATCGAGTGGCGCACCTTCGTGCTCCTCCCATTGTTGCACCTATCCGCGGCTCCAATGGCCAGAGCAAGCACGCCAATTCTGTTCCGTCCTATCCTTAATCTCCCTCTGATGCTGCTGCTACGAGCAAGCTAGCATGTGCAGGAGCACATCTGGCCTCGTCCGACGACATCCATCATGTCCAGGAGCTGGAGCAAATGGGCATCGTCCATCCATGGCTCATCACTTTTCTTTGTATTGGCAGACCCCATGAGTGTTCGATGAAATGGCTATGAGGATAGAGAAGAGAATGATGGGTGGTAAGGCTACCAGTTATTGGGTACATGGTAGGCACATCTATTGCTACAAGCAACGCAAACATGATCTCGCTCGGGCCAGGCTGAGTTGATACAAGCGCACAAACATGAGCAGTTGCACCACTAGAGGGTCGCAAACGCGCCCTATATCATCGCGCCGAGTTTCCCAAGGCAGGAGGGGTGACTACACACAATATGATCTCCACGCTTCGACTCAAGAAAGGGGAAGTAGACCACCAAGGTGTTGCAGCTCGGACCCATGGTGCCATTGTCAGGCTTGACCTTCTTCTACCACATGACGCACAAGGTGGTCACGCTAGGTGGCAGCGTCATGGGCTGGGTCGACCTCTGTCGAGGCATCTTGCTCTGCGATGTGCTCGCCGACCATCCGCAGCTCTACTACATCCCTTCACCCGAGCCAGGCAACTAGGTCTACTACAGCTCAAGTTGTATGTTTCAATGTTGAATGCATGTAGACGGATCCAACTGCCATGGTTGTGGTTATGGTTATGTTTTATTTTCTGGTCACTAGACTCAGAAGGATTAGGTCCTACCTTGAGCCCATTCCTTATGGTCCTAGGTTCTTAGCCTAGTAACATAGGCTATCAAACCTCCAAATGATATACAACACCATTGATGCAAAGTGTATATCCACGTTGTGTATGAAAAGAGCTCATTTTTGCTCTACACAACCTTTTTAGAGGTAGAGGCCTTTAGACAAACCAGTGGGTGTTCTGTTGAGGAGCAAGTTGCAATGCTCCTCCACGTTGTTGGTCAAAACCAGAGGTTCAGAGTGGTTCACCAGTCTTTTAAGAGGTCAATTGAGGCAGATAGTAGAGTCTTCCACTAGGTTCCCTATGTTATTGGTGAGCTTAAGAATGAAATGACCAAGGCTCCTACAGTTGCCATGCACCCCAAAATCTTGGGTAACCAAAGATGGTACATGTTGGGGGTGTTATATGTTGGTGACCCCATCATTATATTTCAGACCTAATTGTATAGCTTCGAAGTTCAACATATAATGTTTAGTAGCCATTTGTGGCACTTGATGTTATTCTTGTAAATACAAGCCCCATAGACCCATTTGTAAGCCCTTAGTGCCATTTTTTAAATATCGTCACCACTATGGGTAATAAAGAGAACAACCCCTCCCACCTCCTCGGTCCCTTATAAAATAGCTTAGCGAAGGCACACTCAGACAGACTTATCACACCACTTCAAATTCAATAGTTGTCTTGAATCAAACATAGATATCCACAACTTGTGGAGTAGATTAGATTCTACAAGTTCCATCGTATCAGTTATGTCTTCCTCATCAATTTTTTTTTTTTTTGATAACCACTAGTTGTGATAAAAGTGTAGGTGCACTAATTTGCAATTCACCCATTTTTTATGTAGCATCTTCTGTTTCCTTCTATTCGTGCTTTCTTTTGTTACGCGAAAGTAAGAATGTGAGGATGATTCAATCTTTCAACTATTATGGCTTTAGCAACCTCCCTTGACGTTTTAAACGTCAATATTCCTTTTAATATTGACATAGGAGATAACCGTGCTTGATCATTGGTGACAAAGCGCAGAAATTCTTATTCATTTTATTTAACAGTTGTGGTGCTCTAGCTAGCGGTTGCTATTGTGTAGAAATTATTGTTGTAATAGATTGTATCATTTCGGTCCCTATAGCAGCTGTTGCTACCAAGGCCTCTTCAACTCCTCCACAAGTATTTAAGGAATAATCTTTTAGAAGATGTGTTTCTACGTTCCTTGCAAAACTTCAAAAAACCTCCACCTGTTGGATATCTCACCATATCGGACAGCAAAGCGGTGATCTTCTCTTCCAATGTTGTTGTAAATACACCAAACTGGAAACACATAAGGTTATGTTAGCTCTGTGTGTCCAATTTTCCAATAGGTTTTGCTTCAAAATGCCGGTGTACATGTTGGTGTTGTCCTACCGAACAACAGCTAAACGATCAAACAACATCTTCGTAAATGGAATACCCTTCATTATGCCATTTTCATGAGATGAATGAATTAATAGCAAAAGGTTCAAATCAGATTTGAACTTCTTCAGTGCATTGATAAGATCCGCAAACATATCATTCTTAGAAAAGCATCAGTATGCGGCACAAGCTTGTCTATAAGATTAAGTCCACTTCTCAAAAATCTAGAGGGTGATTCCAAAATCATTCAAATCAAACTTCCCATCCAATGAGAACTCTACCCAGTCCACAAGAGAACTGATCTCGTTTCTAACATGGTCCACTGATTTTTTATGCGAACTTGTAAGGCATAGATCATCCGAAACAAAAACCTCTACCACTACATCCTTTGCTGAAATGTAGCAAGAGAAAGACTTTCCCAACTCAAAACGTTTAACCCTCAAAAACATATCATGCACCTGCACCTATCAAATGTTTAAAAATACATATATGATATATGAGTTCGGCAGCCTATGGGAATGTGATGCCTGTGCCTAAAAAACATTACCCCTTGTGCTTATGAATGAGGCTATGCCTTATGGTTATGGGCAGCCTATCCTTCACCCTCCCTTCACCTTTCTTATGTGTCTGAGAATGGCCTTGGCACACTGGTGTGCCACCATCCTCTAAGAGGTAGTGGGGTAAGGAGGAGATGCTACCGAGATGAGAAAAATGGAAGAAGTAACCAAACTCAAGATTTATAATGACAATGATCATCGAAAAAGCATCCAAGAGTTCTTTACAACAAAATTAGAACCTAAAAGCTAAAATGAGGGCTAAAAATGCAGATGTGCTACACTGACATGTATCTCCTAAATGTTTGCTTTCTTTAAAAAAATATGAAAGGTAGGCTTCCTAATCTTATTGCTTAAGAAGCTATGACACAGAGTAGCACGGAAATTTCATATTGGGAACTACTATCCTCGATCACTTTAAAGCTAGCATGACACATTGGCTTCAAGTCGACTACCAATGGGCTAAGACTCAACACAATGGATAGAAGAGAGACCCGTGCTCATTGAATCTTGGCGTGGGGGTGCTACGGCTGAGATCCCGAGCTCCTAGCGGCCAGTGTGTCGCAAAGGGTGAGTGGGTATGTCGTGTCGCGTGGGTAGTCGTGCAGCGGGGTCTACGGTTACTAGGGAGCAAAAACTCATAACCACACCACAACAGTTTGGCCCACCATCCCCTTTATCGCACGTCCAAACTTCTACAAGATTTGTGCGTCAATCAACACTGCTTCCTGCCCTCCCATTCCCATTTCCGTTTCCATCGTTGTGTCCCACCCTCCCATTCCAAGGTTGGGAGAGAAATGCCAACGCGCTTGTAGCACAGTGGTGAGCACTCCCGTAGTGGAGGCCACCCGCCCGTGTTCGATTCCTAGTGTGTGGGCATTAGCCGGGTGTGGCACCAGGGTTTTCTCCCCAAAATAATTTGCAGGTCCTGGACGTAAGCGTGGAGCCACAATGGCACTGCAACGTGCCCGTTGCTTGCGGAGCCCATGGGACTTCATTGATATTTAGAAGGACGCGTGGTGTGTGTATAGTTTGTAAGTCTAGCGTGCCCTCTGGGGCATGCGTCTGTGTGTAGGCGTGTGTGTGAGTGTGTTTGGGGGTGCGTTCAATACCCCAGTAGTCCCGGCTCAAAGAAAAAAAAGGTTGGGAGAGAAATACCTTTTTTTTAATACTATATCATGAATCTTCTATATTTTTAGTTCGCTTCAAATTTTGTGGATTGACACTTGCAGGCTGTAACATTCTCTGAGCTGAGCTGAAACAATAAGGGTCCAGATTATAACAAGCCACACACTAAATTGCCACAATCCAACTATATGCTTCCCCTGCAAGCTAAAATAAACACTCAAACAGGGCACCAACGCTCAACAAGCTATCAAAATTCGTTTTTCGGGCACGCGCATTGGGTAAGGGCAATACGGTGTTGAAATGGTAGAGAAGGAAGGAAATGCTTGTTCATTGCATTGCTACTCAATTATGTGCTCTACGCCTCTACAAGCAGCTAATGAATGATTGAGTCGTAACTACTCAATACTCAAACAAATGTGAATGACCACTAAACATACAAAGACGTGCCTACTTGTGAAAAAAAAGAACACTATATCAGATTTGATCTTTTGAGTTCTGAAACAACACCGCCATCTTCCTGGATTTTCTCGTTGTATATCACCTGTAGAACATGGTAGTTGCTATTAGTTGTCAGATCAGAATCAGATTGAGTAGTATCTTCTGGTCTGCTATGGTGAATGTTTACCTTGTCAATGATGCCGTAATCCACAGCTTCACTGGGGCTAAAGTATTTAGGACGTCTGATGTCCCGGGCAATCTCTTCAATCGGTTTACCAATGTGTCTTGCCAGCAGCTTAACCTGAACGCAAATTAAGACAGTAAATTGTATACTGGAAGAAATTTCTCACCCCATTGGGAATTGCAGCAAGAAAGAATAACTAAGTTTCATGCAAGGAAAAATCAAGCTACAGTTTTGAGATACATTTTCCAATGCAAAGCGACTAAGATCTGTATAATCAAACTAGATGCAATGTGTTTCAGCCAACAACCCAACATTAGGCCAAGAAGAGATACAGGTTTCCCTAACATTAGGCCAAAGTACTGTTCTCAGCATCCATGGCCACTGCACACTACAATGTTTTGGTGTAAGCCTCAGATAACTTCCATGTAAGTAAGCTTCATAAAGTGACAATTACTACAGATGAAGATGGTTTATATACAGCAAGTTTTTTTTTAAAAAATGATCATGAAGTACATAATTCCACATTCTTGTATCCCACTTATTTTGAGGACATAAGATCATAGCAAATTAGATAATACCTAACATAGAAAAATCAACTCCCTATGCATAGAATGGAAATCCTTTTTTCTCGCGCAAAGCTTGGTCAAAAGTTTTAACACCTGCGCTGGGTCTTAAAACAATCCTACTCTTTAATCTAGTCATTATACAAAATACATAGAGTGTGAGCAGGGTAGGGAGTAGGGACAACTACCCCCCACACCCTTCCCCAAGGATTTTTGGGTGTGCGTTGTGTGTGTGGGGGGGTGGGTGGGGGTCGGGGGGTATTACTTCTAAGTGCATTGTGATTCTATACAGACAGGAACATGACAAAGGCAGCATGGGGACCAGGGGCAGATCCATGGGGTGGGGTGGGCTGCCCAGTCCGCATCACCCCCCCCCCCCCCCCGGGCCTTAAATCAAAGGTAAAATACTGTTTAATAGCCAATAAATCACTATATTTTCTTAATTCAAGCCCTAATCTTCATTATTTAGCCCTCACTGAGGAGCTAATCCTGGAGACCATAGTTCCCCTGCACAACCAAGTTTCCCAGGGCATGACTACCACTATGAGCCAGAAACTATAAAGATGGCTTCCCGATGTACAACTTTTCTTAACACAAACTTTTTTTTAAACCAGTAACCATGAATTAAAATTAGTGATCTATTTGTAGCCTGCCTGTATTTGGAAACTGACAAGAGTAGCATTAGCTATGCTAGATTAGATTAAATCCATGATAATGTTAGCAATTCTTTATTTATGCATGCCCTCAAAAAAACTTCTTTATACAAGAGAGAAAAATACCATTTCTATCTTGACATTTCGAATCTCTTTTCTTGCAATGTCAACGTCTGTCGCCTGACCTTGAAAACGACCAATTGGCTGCACATTGCATGCCACAATGGTAAGACATTCTAGCTTCACATTATTAGCAAGCAAATACCAATGATATTGCACATATTTTGTATATTCATAAACAAAGTATGTGGGAGTGCAGCATGGTATTGGAGCAAGGGTTTAAGATCATAGTACATCCTGCAGTATAATGTTATTATTTGTGTGACATGAGCATTACACTCAAATAACAAAGAAATTAGAATGTGTATATATCAACACAAGAAAAAGAAATAACCTGTTTTATCATTATTGTCGATGATGGAAGTGCAGCACGGTTACCTTTAGCACCAGCAGCTAAGAGCAAAGCAGCTTCTCCCCATGCATTACCAACACACAAAGTGAAAATAGGAACTTTAACATACCTGCAATGGGGGGAGAGATATTAAGCTAGTACTTTCTTTTTAAAAGAAAAAGTAAGGAATATAAGAGCTGTGGCATGGTAATGCCTACTGGAACAAGGAGAAGTTAACAGACTACTACAACTCTACAAGTAAAGTAATGCATATTATGAATAACTGAAGAAGCCACACCAGATGGACTATTCTATTTTGTACACGGGGACAAAATATAAGAAGCTGAATCAACATTGCTACTCCATTTTTATTTATTAACTATATAGGTAGTGTTTAATGTGATAAACTTCAAAGTCATTCTGCATGACTCGCAAAGTTTTGGGGAACTGTGTTGAGCTCCTAGTTTGAAGTTTAACAGTTATTAGACCAAAGGCACCTGGCCCTGCTTTTTGAAGAAAGCTTATCAGTTTAGCAGCTATAGATGGGGAAAACCTCAGATGTCCAATAAGTGTAGTTATATATAACACCAGTCACCAAGCATGCAGCTTCACACTTTATTTCACTATATATGTTACTTTAGAAATATGAGTATGACTGAACTCTAATAGCTTTAACTAACAACATATATTAAAGTAATAAGACTGGATAAAAAAAATACTGGCAGATTCATTACTAGAAAGAACTTCCAAAATGCTAATTACTAACGTGTTGCGATAAAAATTGTTGGACAAAATAGCATCTTGACATGGAGCGCAATAAACATGGAATTAGCCCCAAGAGAACTTGGACAAGTGTTATAGTTATAGTATTTGGTCATGGACAAAGTTCCTAGTTTCTAGTGGGGACTAGTAGGTAGGCAGGCGTGAGTGGGATGTGAAAATGGGGTAGTGGCATGGACTCAGTAGTTTGTTTTCCATTCTAAAGAGCTCTGATCTACATAGAAGATAAAATGTTTGAGTTCAGAGTTTTTCAAGCCACATGCTTGCCAGCCACAAAAATAGGTAATAAGCATGTTCCTTATAGGTGGCATGGACTCAATAGCTATTGTTTTCCATACAAAAGAGCTCCGATCTACGAAGAGGATACAATATTTCAGTTCAGTCTGAGTTTTTCAGGCCATATGCTTGCCAGGCAGCCACAAAAATAGGCATGTTTCTTATAATGAGCTAACTACAATACAAGTTCACATCGTGAACATCGAGAACATGTGGAAAGCATCAGCCAAGTGAAGTCATTGAGGGGGATTAGGAACAGCAATAGACTTGCAAGGAAGAAGAAAGCAGTATAAATACATAGTATGTCAAAGCTGACCTCATAGCATCATATACTGCAAGAGCTTCTGTCTCGTAACCTAACTTCTCGCCATTCTGAATAAGGAGGGAGAAAGCATATCAGATGATATGAAGATTGAATTAGAACAATAATTAATTTGTGGTTGTTAGGGATAAGTTGCTACAAAACACACACACACACACACACACACAAAAACAAATGCACTTGCATATATTCTAGGTGAACAAAGCTAAGTATCATAGAACCGGAAATCCATAGGATAAACTAAACTGATGCCCAATTCAAGCCTACAAAAGGTTTTTGGAGCCATAGGTCTGTCAAATAACCCGGGCATAGTTCAAGCTCCTAGCGTTATCAATATCATGTTTATTGTTTTCCTACTAGGTGTGTTTCCATTTCAGTTGTGAGCTCTGATCTGCGTCCACACTCATTTGATACAACCAAGTAATAATCACCATACAAGGAATTAAAGGAAAGGTGAGTCAGAAGAAGCACCAAACCTTGGTGGTGCCAGTGGAGTTGATGTACAGGTAGATTGGCTTCTCGGCGTCGTCGTACTGGAGGTAGAGGAACTCGGCGAGCATGAGCTCCGTGACGGACGGCACGAGGCACATCCCCAGGTACACGATCCGGTTCTTGTACAGGAACGAGGCCAAATCCGGCGGCGGCTGCTCCCACGCGGTCCCTCTCAGGAACGGCACCACCTGCAGGCGGCACCAACAGCAAAGCAAAGACGCCATTTAGGCGTTATTACCGCACTCCAGACACGCCGAATTCGCTCCCCGGAGCTGAGCTAGGACAAGCGCGGACCGTACCATCGCGACAACATCCCTGGCGCCGCGGCCGCCGTCGACGGCGGGTTCTCGGTGGGGGCTCAGGAACCGCGGCTTGGCGTTGGCGGCGGCGAGCGCGCGGGGGCGGGCGGCCAGGCGGAGCTGGGATGAGGGCGAGGCGGGGAGGGAGCGCGGCGGGGAGAAGAGCGTGCGGGCGTCGAGCGCGACGCGGGGAGGGGACAAGGCCGCGGCGGCGGCGGCGGCGGCGGCCTCCATGGCGAGGCGGCAGTGCAGACGGGGACTGGGAGCGGGCTGAGCTCAGAGGAGGTGGCGCCGGTCGGAGTGCGGATAAGCCCCCGCAGCCGGGCGGTTTGGTTTTGGTTTTGGTTTGGCCCGTTGATTACACCGGGACTATCTCGCTATCATCACGGTCTAATCATGGATTTTCTTAAATTTATTCTTTATTAAATCAAATCACTACTCTCTCCATACTTAAATAAATGTTAGTGTTGATGTGCGTACCACAAATTTAACTCAATTCATAGAAAAACAGGTGCAACATTTATGTCTTCAAATAAATTTATTGAAAACTAATTTAAAAATCTTTTCAATAATATTAATCATTGTACTACAATTATCCCCTGCTAACTTCCTAAAAAAATTGTACTAAATTATTAATATAAATATTTTTAAATATATATTTAGTCAAGTTAATTTCTTAGGAACTGCAAGCAACAATTATTTAAGGAAGGAGGAAAAATTTTGAAAACTAGGAATATGAAGCTTAGGCAAAGCCTCAAATAATCGTTACTTCATTAGTCCTTCAATCCCTGCTAATAACAAGGCTAAAAGTACTACAAATATTTGAAAAGACACCTTTGTTCTCTGTTCTTCTAGTATAGTGAGAAAATGTAGTTAAGAGAGGGCATTTTCGTTTAGGATTTTTTGTCGAGGATTTTTTTTTTGACAATAACATGCATTATATATTAAAGCAACCATAGTACATCATATTGGTCTTCTAAAGAAGACCAAGAAACATAACGGTCCTGCGACCCGAAAATAAGGCAACAACGTCGACTGAGGTGCAGTGGAAGACGATTTTGCCAGTGAGGGGTATTCGCAGGGGCGTCAGAGACGCGTGCACCCAGATGGACTGACCGCGCGTAGCGTCGGTGAAGAGTGGGTCGGCGGAGCCGTCGAAGTTGAAACCTGCCGACAACCGAAGAATATTGTTGATGTCGTTGCCGGAGTTGGAAGAAGCTCGAGCCAAAAACCCAGGTGGAAGCATAGTCGTTCAACCACCACCCCAGAAGTAGCTGTGTGGATGGGTACGAGGACGACAGGACTGAAGGTTGCTTAAAACTAGAAAATAAAAAAACAGGAAAATAAAGAAAAACAGACTGCACTGAGTGCGACATTGCCATGCGTCTCTCACGATAACCGGATAAGATTTTAACGTAGCTCATCTTCGTCCGCATGATGAAGTCGATGCCACGTCGTGTGGCATGAAGGCCACGTTGCTCCGTTGTGTCCCATTGACCACCGGCCGTTTGCCTTCCAAACGAAGGAAGCAAGCAGCGCTGGCAACGGAAAGGCCGTGCATGCCTTCCAGCTTGCACCTTTCGGGCCCACAGGACAGGAGCCGGGCCCCACCTCATGGGAGGAGGAACCCAGCAGATTGGGAAACAGCGAGCGGTCCCGGTGGATCCACGGAGGAAATCCGACCTCCCCAAATCGACGCCGACCTTGACGAGGAAACGTCGAGGAGCGCCAGGCACGTCGCCGGGGTCGCATGGCAGATGCGGAGAAGATGAGCGTCGCCAGGCCGCGGTGCAGCTGCTGTCGGTGTCGCGAAGAGAACCCAGCACGGTGAAGTTCTGCTCGCAGCGCCTCGCCCAGAGGTGGCCCACGGCGAAGATGGTGTGCCGCGAGATTGCCGCGCCGGAGGCCGCCGCGAAGGACATGGCATCGAGGAACGGCGCCACGAGGGGTAGCGCCTCCCACGGGGATGGGTTCTCGCATCGGCGAGGATCTCCCGAGCAGGTCCGCCGCCTGGTGATGCAGAAGCAGTCGCTATCCACGCCTCCGTCTTCCGTCGATCTGGATGAGGACGGCGCCATGCCGCCCAAACAGCCAGGGAACGAAGGAGGAAGCGCGGCAGAGCAGGAGGGTGTTGTTGTAGTACTCAAGGCGTCGGATTGGAGGAGACCACCGGGAGCCACCATGGCTACGAGCAGCCCACCCACCTCTAAAGCGACGGCGATGAGGAGGATAAAGGTCCTCAAAACTCCCATGGAGGGACTTATTCTACTTGGGAATATTACAAGGAGGGGTAGAGGGGAAAGGAGAGGAGGAGGAGGGGGCCGACCCGCCTGCCCTGTCTCCGGCGAGCTCGCCGGAGAGAAGGCAGGGGGCCGGCGGCTGTCTCGCACAAGGCGACTCTCTCACTTAGATAAGCCTAGCTACTACTGTGAGCGTTGAAATCTAGGCAAAGTCTGTAGCAAATAGGATTTAATAACCAACTATTTTTTAGTCGTATCTAATGACTAGTGCTAGACAACCAAAAGAAGACCCTAACGTGACATCTTTACCTTGTATTTCAAACGGTTCTAGACCACTGGCTCACCATTTATTTCCTTTTTTACCATAATAATTTAGGCTAGATATTGGATGCCTGTTTCGATGTCTTCAATATGGCTTTCTCCTTTCGTACCAGATTGATGGTGGATGTGTCATTGTCCTCGGTGATGACATGCTCCTGAGATCGAGGTATGTTGGCAAAGTCCTTCTCAAGGAGGGATTAGATGTACTTTTCCTCTTCTGCGAGATCGTTTTTCCGGCCGTCAGTGATGCTATAGGTGGCAGCGGATCTGCCCTTCCGGTTGCTGGTGGTGATGCGAGCAACGTCGGATCTTATGTTCGGTTTAGCTTTCAGAAGACATGGCCGATGTGCTCTCGGCTCCCTTTACTCCCTACAATGGTTGAGCATACTACGTCTCTTTTGCGGTCTCCATGTTTGTGGAATCTTCTGTTGGTTGGGACTGTGGTTGTCAAGTCTAGATCTGGTGTACTTTCATGGTTGCGATGGAGTTTCCTAAAGAAGTGTATGCAGCTGGATGCGAGGAAAGTGAAGTATAGGGATCTAGTGGTGCTTCAATGTAAATTTATTTTATGTTGAGGTCTCAGTTGTAAAAGGGGTTTTAATTTAATAAAATCCATTCACTTTCTAAAAAAACTAGTTGAACATATTAAAACCAAAACCAAGAGGCTTCACGAGTATCAATTCCAATAACCAATATACGAGCAACATAAAATGACTTCTCAATTGTGGTTAAGATTATTGCTTTTAGTAAAAGCTTTGATATTTTGAAAATTTTGTGATGAAAGTTTGAAAAAGTGAAGACTAAGCTGCATTAGAATAAAAGGTGCCCAAGTTTATTATTAGGATCGCTAATTGACTACAATTTCTTCAACAGGTTAACTTGAGAATCCTTCAAAAATCGACACTAATGCAATAATCTAGGGCTTATTCTTTTTTTTTTGAAACTATCTAGGGCTTATTCTTGATATGATATAGATAGAGCGCGTTAAGCATCCTGGAGACCACAAATTAGGGACAAAAAAATTCTGTCAACAAAAAATTAGGGACAATCCGAGAAGTAGGAGAAAACCGGGCTGCCCAGCTTCCACCTCAGCCGTCTGATCGAGCGCATCACGTATCCCGGCCGTCCACGAGAAAGTCCTTGGGTTTTTCCCGTCTTTCATCTCCCTTCCGCCGCACCACATCAGAGCTCGCAAGGGCACGGCCGCGCATCCCGCTTCTCCCCGCTGCTCGAACTCGAAGGCGAGCCGCCGACGCGATGGCCTCCCCCGACGCGGAGCAGCCGGCGCCGACGGAGCCCGAGCGGTGGCGCGACCTCGACACGCTCCTCGCCCGCCCCGGGAACCTCGTGGCGGCCACCTTCGATCCCAGCCCCGGCGTGAGTAGCCAGCCTGCCCTCGATATCCCTGTTTTCTCGCGTTTTTTTACTCCTAACCGATTGGTCTCGTTGGTTGATCCGCGCGCGCAGCTGCGGGACCTGCTGGGGAGCCTCGTGGAGGTCCTGGTGGTGGGCGCGGGCGGGCTCGGCTGCGAGCTGCTCAAGGACCTGGCCCTCTCCGGCTTCAAGAACCTGCACGTCATCGATATGGACACCATCGACGTGTCCAACCTCAATCGCCAGTTCCTCTTCAGGTCCGTACGGCCGTCGGTCCCCACCCGTTCCCCATTCGCCTCCGCGCGAGTGGATTCTCATTCGTTTGATTATCTGGCGAAGCTGGAGGGAGATGATAGGGTTTATGGAAATTTTTGCCACATTGACAGTTTAAGGGCGTGCTTCGGTGAGTAGGGTTAGTTACTAGTTGGGCTAAAAAGTAGCCCAAATTAGCTGAGGTTGGCTAGCAAATTGGCTAACTGATTGACAGACTTAAGAATTGGCTCATCTAGCACTCTTGTTTGGATGCACCAGGACTAATTTTAGGTAATTTTTAGCTAGCTAGCAATTAGCTCTTGCATCTCTGGCCTTTGCCAAAAGACGGCGAAAAACTGATCTTTGCAGCAGGACACCTTAATTTGTGTGTATTTTTTTTTTGCCAGACAGTCAGACACGATTTATTGTCCTCCACCAATGTTAGAAAAATGCATCCTTACAAAGACTTTGTTTCTTAGCGAGTTGGGAAAGGATTCTTCATTCTAAATTCACATCGAGGCCAAAATTTGTCTTTTTTTTTTGTCATGACATAAGCTGAAGCCTCAATTCATTGCGGTTGCAACTATTGTGTGCCTTCATATCATATAATATATACTTATTATATATAAATTTACTTGTCATCTTTATTGTCTCAACTGGAGCTGGCTGTCCTGTTTTTACAGAGTTCAAGATGTCGGGAAGTCCAAGGCTGAAGTAGCAGCAAAGAGGGTTATGGAGCGAGTTAATGGGGTGAACATTGTCCCCCATTTTTGTAGGATTGAAGATAAAGAGTTAGAGTTCTACAATCAGTTCCAGATAATTGTTCTCGGTCTGGATTCAATTGAAGCTCGAAGCTATATCAATTCTGTGGCTTGTGGTTTCTTAGGTACGTTTTTTTTCCATACCATTTTTTTGTACTTATATTCTCTGACTCAGAGTAATTGAGTTTAAAAGGATACTACGGACTTAGGTCTACAACATGTCCGTGTTCTGTGCTATTGTGGATGACTTGCTGTAACATTACACCTTGATAATTGCAATGAACTTTTTTTTTGTGCACATTCATCATACTTGCGAATTAAGATTAATAAAGCTTGACAACAATCAACTGTGTCCTGTCCCCATGTTAACCTATGGTCAATGCTGCTTAAAGCTGTTTAACTCGTTATTTTTGTGCCAAGTGATAATTAAGATGCTGTCAGATAAACTCAAGGGTTTGGTTATGTGGCCACTTGTCTGTCCTCAGTGCAGATTACATTTGTTTGTTACTGCTGATCATGACCTCGAATGCTGTTGTTTTAGTATCTTTTATGTTTGCACTTCCCAGTTGATCAGAGAATACTTAAGTATATAGAAATCAAAATAGGTCACGCATAACCTAATGGTGTGTC
This sequence comes from Themeda triandra, assembly GCA_018135685.1. Taxonomy (NCBI): domain Eukaryota; kingdom Viridiplantae; phylum Streptophyta; class Magnoliopsida; order Poales; family Poaceae; genus Themeda; species Themeda triandra. The sequence continues at coordinate 857,491 of JAENPR010000079.1, read as the reverse complement.
ATATATTCATTCACATTGCAGAGTATGACTCAAATGACAATCCACTCGAGGAGACAATGAAACCTATGGTAGATGGTGGAACTGAGGGCTTCAAGGGACATGCTAGAGTCATTATACCTGGAAAAACACCTTGCTTTGAATGCAACATATGGCTTTTTCCTCCACAGGTTAAGTTCCCTTTGTGTACTCTTGCCGAGACACCAAGAACTGCAGCTCACTGTATTGAGTATGCTCACTTGATCAAATGGGATGAGGTACTATTCTTGTGTGCGCATTATTTCTCTTCAGACCCTGACCCAACACTACTAACTGTTATATTCACTTTTGTAGGTTCATTCTGGAAAACCTTTTGATGCTGATGATGCAGAGCATATGCAGTGGATTTATTCAGAGGTTTATATTGCAATATCATGTAACTTATTTTATTATTAGTCTGCTTGCAAATCATTTGACATATATACATATACAGGCTTTAAAGAGAGCAGAGCTTTTCGGTATTTCTGGTGTTACATATTCTTTGACACAGGTTTGTTTCTGTTTATTGACAAAGTTTTACCCATGATTTAGAGTATCTAAAAAACTTTGCTTATCTGATTGGTAGAATGTGGTTGTGGACATTTTTTATTTGTCAACAATAGATGAATTCTAGTGCACCAACTTTAGTTTTTCCCTGGAGTCATAATTTATGGTATTGAATCTCTTTGGCATGTAAATATGTTAAATTTAATTTTTATATTCTAAGAGGCTAGCAATTTGAGCCTGGGTATTTAAGAAAAAAAATGGACTGCTGAGTAGCTCATCAGCTCATCATCTTCATCTATGGCAGCTTAGTTACATAATAAAAATCTAAGGTCTGAGTATAAGAATGGTTCTAAATTAGGGTATATCTTCTTTAAGTTCCGTTAAGTAATGGAATTATTTATTACTTATATGTTTTAAATAATTGTCTTATAATATGGTAACTGGTTAAGGTTAACTGCATATGCTCTACTCTGGTTTGGATGAAATCTCTCCTGTTTAGCCATTTATTTTTGGTTTTAGTGCCATTGCATATATGCTTATTTAGATTTATTTTCTCAACATAATTTACCTGGTGCTTAGTTACCCTGTTTAAGTTTCTTTTTAGACAATCATGCTTCTAATTGTCGTCACTTGACCTTTTAATTTCCGCAGAGTTGAATTGAATTCTTGAGCATAAATGTTTCCATTTTCTGAATAGGTCGGAGAATTGTTCTCTGGATGTTATACTAATATCTGGAATCATGATCTTTATTTTGTTAGTGTTACACTTGTCAGTTTTCTTCTATGTTTAGTTGATACATGCCTGCTGGTTCAAATTCTGCATTAGTTGAACAGTGGAATTCAGCCTTTGATGTGGCGCATAACTTTCTACTTCTTGAAAAGTTAGACAGTGACATATGTAGTACTGGCTATGTTTTGTGAATTTCAGGGTGTTGTAAAAAACATAATCCCAGCCATTGCTTCTACAAATGCAATTATATCTGCTGCTTGTGCATTGGAAGCCTTCAAGCTTATCTCTGGGTGCAGCAAAACTGTGTCAAACTATCTCACGTAAGTTCCATTGTTTCATAACCCATAGTTACGGTAAAAGTTGGTTTCTTCAAATGTATGGACTTTTAACAGATTATATTATTTAGATTTAGTTGGAATGTATGCTGCAGCCACAGCTCAAGTAGCACAAGTGATTCAAAGCTTATATTGTTTAGATTTAGAAAAAATTCTTTTGTTACACAATTTACTAGAATCCTATGCCACCTGGAAACTGACCTACAATCTTATTTCTCCATATTTTTACTTTGCATATTTGACCAATGATGTGTAAAGTATAATTGTCAAGGGTATCAGTGTAATATCCAAGTCTAGGGTTTGCCTCTTGTGTCTCTCTTGTACTTGTACTCTGTATATAGTTGTCAATGAGCCTCAATACAATAATCCAATTCAGTCTCCCGTATTCATAACATGATGAATCCCTAGTATACTATGTGTTTGAACTTTTATTCAGCAAATTCTCATTACATTACTGTAACACTATAATTTGGGAAATAAGCTGGTAAAACTATTCAATATATAGATGCAATCATGTGTAGCGATAAATGATGCACATGCAATTTCTGAGAGAAACAGTGGTCCTTAACTAGACAAATGTATTATCTGACAGGATTCATCTGTAGTGATTTTATTGCAGTTGTCCTGCTACCTTAACAGTACACTAAACACCAATCTGTGAAAAAATGAAAATAAACTTGAGAGGGATTTTAAATGAGGAAAAAGATCGATGAACAATGGTGCTCACTCATCTTGGATGCTATAAGACCGGACCTGTCTTGTCAACCAATTTTGCTGCCTATATGCAACTACAAAATGCTACCATCTGCACGAAGAATCCTTTATCAAGACTTGACCCATTTTAATAATTATAATAGCTACATTTATGAGACTTCACTGAACTAATAAAATACATATAGGCATATGAAACTGTGGATGCAAGTAGAATCTGAGCTTTATGTGGATTATAGCATAGTATTGGAACGAGTCGAGGTATGAGTTGGGGCTTGTTTGGTAGAGCTCCTCCTGCTCTTGATTCTGTGGGGAATGACTTATCAAGTGATTCTGTGCGAGTTGAATCAGGGGTGGTTAGTTTTTTCAGTACCCAGAACTTCAGTATCAGACATTACTTGAGCTTGCACACTTAGGTGTTGTGTGTTTAGAGTTGTTGCGGCTGTATTTAAGACTTTTAAGTGGTCTTGGGGCTGTTGTGAGTTAATGGAATCATATCAAAGGGAAAAAATATTGGGACATTTTGGCCAATGTCACAAAATAGGACTGAGTGTTTTTACTTCCCAAAACTAGTGCATAGCCTGGTGTATTCATGCCTTTTTTAAGGAAAAATGTGAGTGGTTCTCTAGATTGAGGGAAATGAGTTTAAAGTACTAATTCAATTACAAAAACACAATACATGCTCTGTTTGTCACTAGTGATTATTATGTCTATTTGCAGGTACAACGGTCTGGAAGGAACTCACATTAAAGTAACTGAGTTTGTCAGAGACAAAGATTGCCTTGTATGTGGGCCTGGTACCCTTATTGAGCTGGATACATCATCTACCCTTTCAGATGTGAGTGCCAATGCCAAAACCTCACAAACCCTTGTCAGTTGAGGAAAATTGTTATTGCATGTGCAGTGTCTTTCACCAGGATTACCTTATTAAAATTCCTCATATGCTATGCCATGTCAAATTTGTATCCTAGTCTGATTCATGTATTCTAGTACATGTTGGTATGAATTTGTGAAATGGACATATATGAATGTTTTAAGCATGCAAAGGTATAATTCTATCTATATATGCATATATACATATACAAACCATCTATGATCACAACCATCATATAACAAGCAATCGTGCAGCTGAGCCCTAAAAAGACAATAATACCTTGGGTATATTATTTGTTAGAGTAACTTCAAAAACCTAGAACTATTCAAAAATTTAACAAATAACTACAGGTTTTAGTTCCTGTTCAAAAGCTTATTTTGGCATATGTATAAAATTAGCTTTGTGACCTTATGACTATGTCCGGCCTCATGGCATGCGGGCTTTTGTGACTGCCAAAATTGTTGTAGTTTTTTTGTAACATGACACATTAGTCAGTAGTTTTTTCATACACATGTCAAATAGCTGTAGGTTTCTGAAATTTACTCTATTTGCTAATGTATAAGGTGCCATGCTATATATGAGCTCAAGGGCAATTCTAAATGGTTGATTTGCATAAATTTATGCAGACATTTCTCGGTAACCACTTATTTATCTGCTGTTTGCCTGATTAACAGTTTATCAAGATGCTTGAGGAGCATCCCACGTTGCGGATGTCGAAAGCCAGCGTGACACACGAAGGTAACAACCTGTACATGCAGTCACCGGAGGTGCTGGAGCAGATGACACGGCCAAACCTGAGCGTTCCCATGTATGAACTCCTCAAAGAGGTACCATACACCACTGTCCATGCCACGGGCATGGCAGAGAGCAACGGGAAGAAAGTGTCCTCATTGAGGAAGCTCCGTGTGGCCTTCAAGGGCATCGAAGAGGCCTCCAAGATGGATACGACCGTGAGCTCATGATGCGTCATCTTCTTGCTGCTAATTTTAAGTCTCCCAGGAAAGATGAGGATTAACCCAATGTTTTTGGGACAGGTTAATGTAGTTTTCAAGCGCCACAATACAAATTGAAATGTGTGCTTGATAATCTTCAAACGTGAAGAAATTTATGGATTAGATGATACTGTGGTTTGAGTATTGACTTAATTCACGTATTGCTTCCTTGGTATGGTATGGTTCCAGCCCAAATAGAGCATTGGCAAAAGGCTGCGGTACCCTGAGAAATCTGGTGCCTTTTCTCGGGTGCTCACCGGAGGATATCGGTGAGAAACAGTACTGCATAGCCTCTGAGAAGCACCTCCAAACTCCAGTTTTCTGTCTTCTCTCTACTACGCTTCCAACACTGCGTAGCCCTTTCTCCGGTGGTACTATCGTATCGTTTGTGGTGAAAAAGAAGGGAGAAAATGAGTCGATTTTGATAGAATGATAGAAAGGCATTTTAATATGTATAAAATTGTTATATATTGAATATTGTTTTTGTATACATGTTAGTGCACAACATCACTCTCTTCGCTTGAATTTATCAGCTTTATTTATCATTTATGGTACAATGTTTTTCTCTCACAATAAAGAAACATCAGTCTTTGTCAAAAAAAAAAAAAATCAGTTGAGTGTTTTTTTTTTTACTTAGGCACCACGTCATCCATCTTATATGGCACCAAGTTAGCAATAAGAGAGGTAAGACTTTTATGGTACTCTAGGGAGGTATAAACTAGACTTAACAAAAAAAAAAAAAAACATTGAAATATTTTTTTCAACAGTCTATATTTTTTTGAAAATAAATATGCATTAAAAATACTAAAATATTGAGTTTAGAAAAAGATGAAGCCAGGTTCACATTTTTCTAAAATTATGCAAACTTTTTGTTCACGGCTTAGAATAATCTGAACCTTATATGGAGTCCTAAAATTTGAACATGGGCAAAATATGGTATAGAAGATGCAGACCAAGACAAATAAGTATGAATCATCAGGCAAGTCACCATGTATAACTACAAGAAATGTCTACAATTCCTGAACCGACCAATTGCAAAATAGAGGATGAATTTAGGAAAATATAAAACCATTTTCATATTTTCCTAAGTTTAAATATTTTTTGAATTTTTACATTGAATTTTATTTTATTATCTTAAAATGCATATTTATTTTCTTGAAAATATTTAGGTACTTTTAAAATATATTATTATAAAGTTTATTTAAAATTCCTGAACAATCATGAAAAGGCTGGTTTTTTTTTATCTCTCCTATGGTGGACGTGATTTTTCATCAAATGCGTAGGACTTTCTTCTAGATAATTTTAGGACGGAATGCCTGGGCTAATCGATATCTACGATTTGGGCCTTTCTCCGGCCCACCGCTCCACCGCCCACACAAGGCCACAAGCCCACAACTGCTCTCCCAAGCCGAAGAACCCTAGGCGGTGGCGGCGGCGCATCCAGCATCCCGCAGCGATCTCCATTACAGCAGAGGCTCCGTAGAGGCGGAAAGGCGCGAAGCTTGCCGTCGGAAATCCCAGTAGCAGAAGCGACGCAGGCGTCGGCGTGCGGCCGGAGAGGGCGGAGATGACGCAGAAGCAGACCCTGTTCAAGGGGCAGAGCAAGAAGAAGACCGTCCCTCCCAACCGCCACGGCAAGGCGCCCCATGTTCGTAAAGGTAAGCGTGGGGGAATCAACTGCAGCGCCTGGCGTCCTAGATTGGGCTTTCTTTGTCTTTGTGTGCTCCTCTTTGTTTGGTTCTCTGCTTGAATGATCGGTTTGCCACTCGCTGTTGCAGGGAAGAGGGCCGTCAAGCCGGCCAAGTTCACCAAGGACATGGACGCCGACAAGGTATACTATGAGAGCTCGAGGGTAGTAGAGCGTAGAACTAGCAAACGCCGGTGTCAATCGGCACTTGTCTTCTTACTTTGCAACATAAGATTGAGATTTAATCAAATTCTTTGCTCTGGTTTGTATTGTTTCAGTGAAACTGGGTGTTTAGATCATTTAGTTTAATTCGGTGTGTACCCTAGCTGTTCAATTTGACTATGATGGTTGTCAATTCAGTTTCGGTTGCCATGACCGTGTTTTGTTTCTGACTCCTCGATTCCAAATTATAAGTAAAAAAGGCCAAAATAACTTAATAGTTTGGAATGGAGGGAGTGTAGCATGTTTTGTCAGTGATCCTTTAAGATTGTACCAATTTTCAATCATTACTTAAGAGAGGAGATCGTAAGAGCATAGGCCACTCAATTTTTTTGGAATTGGGTTAATGGTTGTGTTTGTGCTTATTTTTATAAATCAATCTAGTTCTGGTTTGTTCCCTTGTTTCATGTATTATCACTTGCAATGGTATTATGATTGGGTCATAGTTCACATTCTTTTTAGTATCAGTCTTCTGTTTTGAACAGCAAAATTGTGTGTCTATTGCTAACTTTATCATGATTTGGAACATACCACATCTTTAGAAAGGTTGCATGAACATTTTATGATCTATTTTTCAATTATAGCCACATCTGTACAATAGTTTCAATTATCCTTCAAGGTTGATTGTCAGCCAATGATCTTGTCTTGCAGAGATGCTTCTTTTGTTTTCATGGTGCCTAGTTTTGTCATTCAGATATGATTTAATGTCATTGTATTCTGTCTGATAAATGGCATATACATTTTTTTTGGAAATTCCAATCTTGAACCAAAAGTAATTTAACTATGAATTTATATTCAAATCTTGAATTCCAAATACCTGTGGGTTTCAATAGTACGTATTAATGAGTTCCCCAGCATTTTAGCAGGTAATTCATAGAATTTTTCCTATTAAACATATAGCACAGTGTACCCATATACACTAAGGGATTGGTACTACTTCACTCAGGCATATGTTTAGTCTGATGAGCAGTGTTTTTCTCTTTTCATTTAGTCATGGTCACATGGAAATACTTCTTTTTTATGTTGTTCTATATCTTGTGCTATCTGTACCTTTTTGGAATAATTTTGTACCTTGGTTCGACATCCCTTTTCTTTTACAAAGGTCCAGTATTCTATCTTGTTTGTTTTTTCAATGGCCCCTTCATGCTTAGCTTTACTATTAACCTAATTAATTAGAAGATACGCAGATCTGTACACAATTTGATACTGCAGTGTGTTTGTGGACATCTATGTTTTTGTTTAGGTACACAAATAGTGTTTCAATTAAGGTTATGAAACATTTGTAACCTCCTCGAAAAGGAACCTGTTTAGCCTGCTACTAACTGAGCTTATTTCATATATTGTTGTCTTAGCTGGATCTACGAATTTCTTTGCTTCGCAGGAACTCACTAAGTTCATCAACCAGTGCAACGAAATAAAAGCTGCAAATCTTGCTAGCAAAGAGGGCGGTGACCTCAATATAGTGAAGGCAGATGGCGATCAATCTAAATCAAAGAAGTAAGAAGCCAAAAACTGTAGATGAGTATGTGAAACAAGATCTGTGGTAAAACTGGTAATGCGATGTGTTCTGAAGAACAGTTCCATATGGCTGTGTAGATGCACATGTTTAGCGCAAAGTGACAGTGTAACCGCAAACATGATAATGGCTTGCAAGTTTTGTTCTGTGTCATCTCTATTTTTCCAATTATTTTATATTGAAGCTTTGCGTGCAATATATGATCCCATTTTTTTACTTGGACCAATAGGGGCGCCGTGATAGTTCTTATAAAAAAGCTAAAGAGCGTTGAACTGTTTCGGTAGCCTATAAAATTGTTCTGATTATGTTCATTGTTTTTCAAATCAAATTAGATCATTTTGGCTCACGCATTAGGCTCCAGTAGTCTTAAACAAGTCGGAAGATTATACTAAATAAATAAAAAAAATTCGAGAAAGGTAAAAAAGTGGTGCCGGCTCTTTATCCACACTATGCTTTGGCAGACTGCAATCATGCCTTTCTTGCTTTTGCGAATACAGGAGGACGTTGCAATCATCGCGGGCATATTGGCTTGTTCTATGCAGACCGTTGCAATCATGCTTTTCTTGCTTTTGCAAATCGAGCTTGGTTGCAAGGAACAACAAAAACACATTGCGATATGTACATGCTGAGCTTGTTTGTTTCGATCTTGAAAGGGGCTGTTTCTATCTTGAAAGGGGCCATTTGATTCGCACTGTACTCTAATTGAACTTCGCCTGTGATTTATTTTTATTTACAATATTTTTGTGAGGTGGCATGGCACAATACTATATTGATGCTATTCTTTTCCCCCTTTTTTTCAAAAAAAAAAGGAGCCACCTGTGGACTGGTTTCTTTTGTTGGTCAAAAGTTGAGTTCAAGCATTGAAATTCCTTACATTTATACATGCCACGGTGCTACCCATTTATATAATAGCAGCTCATTTACAGTGAGCACACTAACCAAATCGCTTGGGGGTTGATTACTAGGTCTAAGGATCATGAGTGAACAGACTTAAATCACTTGGTTACGATAGTGCTCTGAAAAAGGTGTAAACAAAGGAAGATCTTTGGCAGTGCCGTTTTAGTTCTGATTTTTTTAAGTGAAGTTTTATTAAACGCTAGATAAAACGGAGAAGCCATTTTGTTTACTAGATTAGACAGGTGAAGCTATTTGTAAAAAGACTACTAAACAGAACCCAAGTTTAATAAACTTCTTATTTTTCAAGAAAGGGGTGTTAGCACGAGCATCTCCAACAGTTGTGCAATTTTGGTTTGGCATTTGTTGTTGTTTGCCAACTTCCTATGGGGAGGAAAAATAAAGCCATCTCCAATAGTTTGGTATTTAGACTTGGCATTTTAGGAAAAAAGGAAACTAACTGGCGTGGGCGCTTCGCGCGAGACAACTATGGCAGGATTCTTGGGATTTTACAAATGCCAAGCCACCGGTGCCTATGCAAAAATGCCAACTTTCCTCCCTCAAATGCCAAGTTACCCAAAATGCAAAACTCAAATGCAAAACTGTTGGAGACTTCTTTTTAAACTTTTTGGCAAATTTCAAGAATGCAAACCCCAAATGCATAACTGTTGGAGATGCTCGATGACTAACACCAAAGCACTTGGACATGTGGGTCGCATGAATCTCATAGTCAAATAACCCAGTTTTCTTATATTGCACCACAGAAGCGATAACTCATGATTACATAACGATGAACAAATGAACCAACAAAGTGTAAATATCAATGCTAATGACTAGTTCACAAGCAAATTAGCAATATCATCGAAGCACTTGTACAACAGGGACCTGTCGTGTGCGTCGCTAGGCTGTATTAGATTGGCCAACAACACTATGACACCATCCTTGATCATTGAGATCAGATGGTGAACAAAATATTGATGTTAGAATGAGAATTAGTTTACAATGATAGTAGATTGGTTTTGGTTTGGTTGGATGTCCTCAATTGATAGTTGCCTATGATCTTGGTCTTCTAAAATCACTTAACTCGAAAGACAAATTAGATGACATGGTTTAGGAAAACTAGGTGGTTTGATTTTGGATTTTTTTCCCGCCATAACTTTGTCAGTCAAGAACTCAATGAGGCGATCCATATGTCTACTTCAATCATATGAACAAAGGCTATGTAATGGTGAACTTTAATGGGCAATTTGCTTCATCTTAGCGCCACGACAAGTGATTATTTATGTATCTAATGAAATCAAGCCAAAAGAACACGTGAAGGATGAGTATGACCCGCAAATACATTGGCATACCAAATAATTGGGCTGATTGTTTAGCTATGAGTTTATATAAGCTAGATATAACGTCAATTGTTATTAAAACACTCTAATTTAGAATTCAATTTGTATCGCCTTGTTCGTTTGGTTATTTCTGGCTTTGTGATTCTCACTGATGCTGATTTGTTGTGAGAGAAAACACTGTTGAATCGCTAGCGAACAAGACTATAATCATATAAGTTGCCTGAGAAAAGTTCATTTAAACTTATGTTAGTTTATTTTAACTTGTATTTCACATCTATAAGTTGGATTATGTAATCTAGCATATAAATAAATAAGTCTATCTATAACCTATATCTATATCTATTTTTTTTTACAAATATATGTCTATAGCTATTATCTATACCTATCTATAAATTGGCAAAATTTCCAACCTTCTTTTTGTCCGCCACTTTTTCTTCCGCCCGTCCCCATCTCCGTCATCGACTCGGTTTAGAATTCTAACGATGCAAATTTAGATTAGAGTGGAAAAGAAAGAAAAAATAATACAGGGTTCCAGATGTAAAAATTCAGGAGAGAAAGAAAAGGTGGAAGGGCCTTAATAATTTTTGAAATAGAACAAGGTTCCCGATGCAAAATGTCGGAGATCTTGCAAAATTCACCAAAAGTCATAAAAAATTCAGAAAAATATCAAACCGATTTTGTTAGTTTCACAGAAATATGATCTAACCATATATGTTATGAAATAGAATGGTTTCCCGATGAAAAATATCAGAGATTTTGCAAAATTTACCAAAAATCATAGAAAACTCAGAAAAATGCCAAACCAATTTTGTTAGTTTCACAAAAATATGATCTATCCATATATGTTATGATCTTGTTAGGTTGTATTTTGTCTATAGGTGTTTTAAATTATTCTAGCATATGTTGCATGCATATAGGTCGACGATGAACGAGACCGAGCTAGGAGGAAGACCCGAAATACGTGTAGGATGTCCTCGTCATGAGTGTCCCAAGCCTTTACTAACTTTCCAGTGTTCGGTTTCTTCCTAAGAGAAGCCTGGTGCATAACTCCTATTTTTAATATTTATTATGTTTGTTTTTACGATAAGTTTTGAGGAGAAAGATTTACACTATCTATGTAGTTTTGATAAAAAATAAAACTTATTTGTATTAAAGTATAAATTAGTCAATGGTACAACTAATTATTTCATGAATCGGAATGTCGGGCATTATGTAATTCCTGACAAGGGTTGCCAATAAAAAATAAAGAGAGATCTCGAGCCATAATCATTACCAAACCGACCAATCCTAATGCATGGACAAAAACGTCACAGAAGTTGATACAATGTGTCAAAAAGTCTACAAAGGGTGATATTGAGTCACAGAAACACATGAGCATTGTGAAAAAGTTAAAAAGTTATAATATATTTATATCAAATAATTATGTGCTTTGCAATGAAAGGAGAAATATACAAAGGTTATTTTAATTGATATAGGTTTAATAGGACATTGTTTTTGCTGTGAGCATTGACTTATATTACGGAGCTATGGTCATCATAGAATAAATTATAAAAAAATATAAAACAAAAGTAGATATGTTTCATTCATATTACCATTTTGCATTAATGTTAGTAATTGTTTTCCTCCATTACATCGCACGAACATATTTGCTAGTACGTATAAAATACTAACGAGCGAAGTGATTCTTCCGCTCATTCTTCTTACCTCTTATTAAAGTTTCGTCACACCTTTCCTTACTCAGTATTTGAACCGTACTCACGAACTGTGTTTGTACGAGTTAGAACTGCACGTTTGTGCGTGCAACCGTGCATCGACGGTATGAAGTCCGAGATACATTTCCTAGTGACAAATAAAATGGAAGGAAAACAATTATATGTGAATTAGTGTACCAATCCAGGAAATTCCGTGCGTAGCAGATCTGTTGCAAAGTGCAGACGAGGCCTCGTTTAGTTCCTAGATTTTGGATCCATATTTACTATGCAAAAGAAAATTCTTCATTACTTACATTAAAATGCTGGCACATGGATGAAGTCCTAAATGTAGATGAAATTAAAAACTAATTACATAGTTTAGTTATACTTTTTCGAGACAAACGTTTTGAGCCTAATTAGTCAATGTTAGGATAATTTTTACCAAATACAGATGCAATGCTACAGTATATTTTGCCAATTTTACACACCCCAAATTGGGGAACTAAGACTACCCGCACTGGGAGCCACAAAAGCCAACGCAAAACGCTTTTGCGTTACTCAAGCCCCGCAGCGGGGAACACAACGCCTTACGCAATGCTTGCATTCGGGCAAGCAAACGCTGGCTTTCGGGGACGTACGGCGCGAACACAAAGACGCTGCGGGGCCCGGAGGAGAGAGAAGAGAGGGAGGGAGCAGAGAGGAAAAGGTCGCCGTTCGCCGCGAGCCCGCCGTGCCGGTGAAGAGGCCGGCGCGCCCGCCATGGCCGCCCGCCGTGCCGGAGAAGAGGCCGGCGCGCGCGACATGGCTGACCGCCGTGCCGGAGAAGAGGCCGGCGCGCGCACCATGGCCGCCCGCCGTGCCGGAGAAGAAGCGAGGAGGCAGAGCAGGGCGAGCCCGCCATGGCCGCGCGCCCATGTCCACCGCCGGCCGCGCGAGCTCCAGGCCGCGCGAGCTCCCGCCATGGCCGCGCTCGTCCTCGTCCTCGTCCCGCATCTTCTTCCCAGGATCCAGCGGCGCTTCTTCTCCCCACCGCGGCCGGAGAAGGAGCCGCTGCGGCCATGGCCGCTGATTCCCTTGGCTTCCTTGGCTCCACAGCGGCTTCCTTGGCTTCCATGGCCTCGTAGCCGCCGGGCGCGGGCTCGAGCCTCGCTAATGCAGACGAGCCCCGCCTCGCCGGCCCCTGCGCGCTCGCCGGCCCGCCCTCTCGCTCGCCGGCCGCCCCATGAGCTCCACCAAATCCAGCAGTCGCCATCACGAGGAGAGAGGGACGGGGAGAGAGGAACGGGGAGAGAGGAGGGAGCACGAGGCGGAGGAATCCGAGGACGGGGAGAGAAGGGATGGGGTAGGTAAAAAAAGAAAAAAAAACATGTGGGTCCCACTTTTGGCTATTGAATAAAGTGTAAAGGATTGATGAGTGCGGGAGAAAATTGTATAGAGTAAGAAATTTGGCGGATCAGGACAAAATATTTCTTTAAAGGGATGAATATAGAGGTTGATGAGTGCGGGTAGTCTAAACAAGTCGTGAAATCTAAATCAACTCGCTGAAACCAATGCAATCTGCAGCATGACAAGGACAAGGCGCACGGGCGATCGCGCAGCAGCGTCAAAGCTCTACCGGTGGTGGCCTGCCGCCTGCCGTTGACTCGACCCCTTGACGAGCTGGCTTCCATGCCGGCCCCCGGGGCCACCACCACTCAGGCACGGGCCCACCTGCAAGCGAACGTCGCCCGCCGCACTTGTCCGCCATTTTCTTTGATCGAATTGCAGGATAGATACCACGTCATCATTTGTTCTTGGAATTGCCATTTTTTTTTCCCTAATTCTCAGTCCAGTCCTCGCTTCCCTCCCAACCCGAACTCGCACGCCAAGAATTCAAGAATATCTCCCCTCTCTTTAAAGGGGGATGCAGAGTAGGGAGTGACAGAGAGAGAGGGCAGAGAGGGATGAACGCGGCGGCGGCGGCGCGGAAGGCGGCGGGCGGCGGCATGGCGCGCGCGCCGGCGCTGATGCTAGCGCTGGTGGCGGCGGGGGCGTTCTTGATCTCCTACAACTTCTTCGCCATGCTGTTCCGCGGCGGCGGAGGCGGGATAGGCTGGGCGGCGGCGTCCGCGGGGACGGGGACGAGGGACCCGGTGGTGGCCATGCCGGCGTGGATGCGCGAGCGCGAGGCGGCGGACACGGAGGCGCGGCGGCGGCCGTTCCACGTGGCGCTCACGGCCACGGACGCGCCCTACAGCCGGTGGCAGAGCCGGGTCATGTACTTCTGGTACAAGCGGATGCAGGCGCGGCCGGGAGGGGACGCCATGGGAGGCTTCACGCGCGTGCTGCACTCCGGCAAGCCTGATGGGCTCATGGACGAGATCCCCACCTTCGTCGTCGACCCGCTGCCCGCTGGCAAGGACCATGTACGCCATTTTTTTTTTTGTATATATAAACAACAAAAACACCCCTTTCTGTCTACTTCGGCCTGCTTGTTTGTTTTCTCATCAACGTCGGACAATGTGGTGTGGGGGCTACAGAAGATTTATATGCACACATTTTGTAGATGTAAAATTTCTTACCACGGTTCGATACTTTTATTTTCGGATTATGATTTGGCAAGCTTGCTCCCTGAATTAAAAAAAAAAATCATGTAGCATGTACTCACAATAATCTGTTGATTTCTCATGATTGAATTATCTATTCAACTGATTTGCTTGTCTGACATTTAGTCTTGATGGCCTGTACCCTGAAATTCCAATGTTCTTTTGCAGGGATATGTGGTCCTGAATAGACCGTGGGCATTTGTGCAGTGGCTTCAGAAAGCAAAGATTGAAGAAGAGTAAGTTCTCATATATCCTGTGTGTTTTTTAAAATTTTGTTATATACTTTCTTTTTAGTTGCAAGTTTTAACCTTCCACACAAATCTCGTACTGTACTGTAAGGCGTGACATATAAAATAGCAAAAACTTATTAGTTTCCTTCTTCGTTCTTAAATAATAAGGATTATACTAATTTATTGAGTATATGACTGTTCTGCTATGGTGAAAATGGCAGGTACATACTGATGGCAGAACCAGATCATATATTTGTGAAACCTTTACCAAATTTGGCCCATGAAAATGATCCAGCAGCATTCCCTTTCTTTTACATTACACCATCAGAACATGAAAAAGTTATCAGGAAATACTATGCTGAAGAAAGAGGTCCTGTCACTGATATCGATCCTATTGGGAATTCTCCTGTAATCATTAAGAAGGTAATTTGTTGTTTTGTGCACTTCACATTCTTTACATACGCATGTATTGATTTGCTGACCATCCATTTGGTGCATTAGCATTCAGAGTTTTCCTTCACTTGTTTACTCTTCGGGTTTAGTAACTTCACAATACCTCACTTAACACAATCTCTTTTCATGTGAGAACTTTTCAGACACTTCTTAAGAAGATTGCCCCCACATGGATGAATGTGTCAATTCAAATGAAAGAGGATGAAGAGACAGATAAAGTTTTCGGATGGGTGTTGGAAATGTAAGGATTACCTTATCCTGTATGCAGATTCTGCAAGTTCTTATGTTCACTTGTTACGTTATTACGATTCCAGCCTTTTTCTTTGACCTTTAGGTATGCATACGCTGTTGCTAGCGCATTGCATGGGGTTCAGCATATCCTTCGTAAAGATTTCATGATCCAGGTGATCCATTTGTTTGCGTTTTTATCTTGATAGTATTCCTCAGCCTCACTTCAAATAATGTGTTTGATTGACATGATGGTAAACAACAAATGCAGCCACCCTTTGATACAAAGCTCGAGAATACATTTATAATCCACTTCACTTATGGATGCGACTTTTCACTAAAGGTATCAGAATCCCAATCGCTGAATTTCTTCTATATATCTGGTTTTCATACGAAGTTAAAAAAAATTGAGTGCGTAAAGTAGATATCTTACTGCTCCTGTTATTTTACTAACAGTATTTCACAATAAATGATCTTTCAGGGTGAATTGACCTACGGGAAAATTGGTGAATGGCGGTTTGACAAAAGATCATTCTCAGATAAGCCACCACCAAGAAATCTTACATTGCCCCCTCCCGGGGTCCCAGAAAGTGTGGTACGTGGATTAGCAGAAAAATTGAAAAGGCTTGCCATGCTTTTGTTATGATACAATGAATCTATTATGGTATCGATGTGTTTCAAATGTTCTCCATCACATCATTATTTTAAAATGCTCACCATTTACATGAAATTTCTTTTGACTTGATAATGTACTTGACAAACTAATCGTGTGCCTTACTAATCTTTTCTCAGTGCAGGTTACTCTAGTAAAAATGGTCAATGAAGCTAGTGCAAACCTTCCTCGGTGGGACGACGGAATATAAACTTTGGCTGATGTCAATTATACCTTAGGCTCCTTTGATTTGCCCCTTGTATATGGGGAATATCAGAGTATCAGGTGCAGTCGGCTGTTTGGTGTACGCCCAAAATAGCTGCTTGCACGCGCACACCATACCTGATAGAAGAAGATACATAATTTTCTCTTGTACTTTTTAGAAAAAGAAAGGTTAGTTAGCACCCACAGTTTTCTATTCAATTATCTTGTAACTGCTGCTCACTGCTGAAAATCTCAAAACAAGTCTTTTTTACCCTTTTGTTCCTTCCTTTCTCCTACTTAATAAATACTATCACCCTCATGAATGAAAAATTGTCTTCCCAATACATAAAAACAAAGGGCACTAAGGTCCTTTGACATTCTTTACTGTGCACAAGTCTAAAATGACACATGTTTGGAATCAGAGACGATGAATAAAATGTAAAAAAAAACACGGACATTGACATGGTCGTCTGGGATATGACACTTTGGAAGTATATATTATATTAAAATAGAAAGAGCTATGTACTTATTATTAAAAAAAATATTTTATAATGAATCTAATAACGACAATGTTGTGATATCAATCCATACAAAATATTAGGATAAAAAGTTTGATTTAGAATAAATCTAGATGGATAGAAAAGAAATCCACTGAACTATCTTCTCGCTAGAGATCACAAAGTTATATTATTGGGCGCACGTTTGTGACAAGAAAAGAAACTAAAATGTGGAACTGAAACTTTGAAAGATCGAGACAAAGGATAATTCTTGTAGAGTTACTAAAACCTTAGCTAGGCTTTGGATGAGGATGACGGGTGTGGCGCACTCGGTCCTCGCTTCCTCACGGTGGAATCAAAAACAATCCTTTGCCCTAGTCTTTTTCCTAACGGGCCTTCACATATGGGCATAAAATGTACGTAGGTATAAGTGTTACGGACCGGCGACTAGGGCTTGGGCCCTAGAAGCCTGGGTTGCAGATCCACACCTCACGTCGTTGTTTATTTATTAAAAAAAATTAGCGCCAGAATTCTTTGAGCTAAATCTCGTGACTAGCCAGATCCGCCGCCTACAGCGACGTGAGGCTCCGCCTAGCCAGATCCGCCGCCTGCGGGCTGGATCCGGCTGGTGGGACGCCCGGCGGCGCGGTGCCAGGCCATGGTGGGCCTCCACTTCGGGTGACCGGGCCGGGCGGTGCCCCTCTTCTATGGCGGCTCCGGCCGGCCAGATCCGCCCCCCTGCGGGCTGGATCCTGCTGGCGGGACGCCCGGCGGCGCGGCAGCCTGCCATGGCGGACCTCCTCTCTGCACCGCCACCTCATCACCACCCCCCACACGCGCTCCGGGCCGACCTCCTGGTGGCACCGCCGCTGGGCTGCCTCGGGGATGCGGAGCTGTGGTTGGCGGCTGCGACCTCTGCCTGCGTCTGCGGTGCGGCCTTGGGTCGATGAGCCGGATTACTGCTTTGCGCTGCGGCCGACCTCCGCAGGTAAAGTCAGGTGAAAACCCAGCCCTGGTTGCTGTTCAACCTCGGGCCAGCGATGGTGGCGCAGCTGCGCGTCATTACCCTCCTGGGGGCATCGCTGAAGACTGAATTCCTGCAGAAGTCGTGGTTTCGCCGCCGTGTCGGGGTGTTGTATGGTCTGCCCTTTGGGACGTTTGTAGCGGGGTGAAAACCTTGCCCAACTCGCTCGGGCCGGCGGCAGTGGCGCGGCAAACGTAACCCCCCTTTCTTGAAGGTGCCGTCGAAGTTAAGTCCGTCTCGGCAGGCCATGGCCGGGTACTCTTTCGTCGGAGCAGCTGAGGACTGTGCTTGTGCGTGCTTCGCGGTCATCTTCGCAATGGTTTGTCAGGCGCTTGGTGTCGTCGTCGTCGTTTTGCCCCACATCGGCTACCTGGCCGTTGACGTAGGGCCTTGTAACACCTCCAGTGTTAAGCACTAATTAAACTTCTCTAATCATGTCATCATTTGCATAAGCATTTCATGATCATCTTGTTAGTCTAGTGGTTGTTTGTATTGCTAGACAGGATAGAATATTATTTTCATGCCTGCAAATGATGCTAGAAAAATGCTAGGCTTAGTATTCTAATATGATTGAGAATCTTCTTGTTAGTTTACAAATTAGTCTTGCTTTGAGTGGCCAATAGATTTCAATTAAAATTATGCATATGGTGGTTATTAGTTTAAGGTGTGCAAGCAAAATCTATTCCAAAGTGCTAGATAGGTTGCTTGTTTGAATTTGGTCCTTTGGAATGATTTATGCAGAATATTATTTCAAGAAACTTTCCTGTTCTGACCAAACTTTGAAAACGAGTTTTTGGGCTTCCTTTTGGGCAAAAACAGTGCAAGGGGTTTGAAAATATTAGTTTTAAAAGTCTTTTTTCAAAATGATTTTTGTATCTCTCAAAATAAGCCGATTTAGCAAAAGTCATAGTTGGGAAAGTTATTCATCTCGAAATTTTGAGAAACTTTCATGTTGGAAGTTTTTCCAAATTCGAAATAGTTTAGAAACTACGAGAGGTTTGAATTTTTAGTTTGAATTGAAGAGGGGGGGGACCCACCCGGCGTCCCTCCCTTCATCATCTTCCTCGCGGCGACGGTGTCGCGCTCGGCGTACGCCACGCGGCGTCCGTAGGCCGGCGCACACCCGCGCTCGCGGTGTGGCCGCTGGATCCGCTGCGGCGAGCCACAGGGCGGACCACAGCGTCGCGTCGACGCCCCGCTGGCGCCACCACGGCCTTCGGGCCCACTTGTCGGCGTTCGTACGTCGGCGTCGGCCGCTGCCACGCGTCGCGCGCCGCGTGGCTTCTCCCCTCACTCACGCGGCCGCCTGCCCGAAATGGGAAAGGGGACAGAGCCCCGTCCCGTCGCCTTCAATTCACTGCCGCCCACTCACTCCTCCTTCTTCCTCCCGTTTTCCTCTTCCTCCTCCAACCCGCCATGGCCGCCGAGCTCGCCGCCGCCTAGAGCTCAAACCAGCCGGCCATTGTCGAAACTGAGGGCAGCATCGTGCTCGCTGCCCTCAGCTCCACCTTCTCCGCCCATCTTTTTCACCGAATCGCTAAGGTAGCGCCGTCGTCTTCTTCTTCTCCCCGCGCGCAATGCCGCTGCCGCCATGGCGCTCCGGCGAGCCATTGCCGCGTCGTCTTCCTCTGTCTTCTCACGCATTGGCGCGCACATGCATCGCATACCCGAGCTCGAGCTTAACGTAGAAAATGGTGGGGTGCGAATCTCGGACGAGCCGCGCTCGCGGTTCGCCGGCGAGCTTTCCGCCGCCGCTCCTTCGTGCTCAAGCTGCGGCATGAGCCGCTGTTTCTTGGAGTTCTTGGGCGTGTTACGCTTCGCGGAACATGGGGAAGCTCGTAGGCTAGATGATGGAGCTCGGAGGGGCTCCGGTGGGCCGCTCGCCGTCGAGCGCCGCCACCGCCCGTCGGTGACCACCGCCGCCGTAGTTTCCGGCCACTAGGGCCGATGTTTCTTGGTGCGCTGGGTGCGCGAGGTCGAGGCGCGTCCAAAGGCGCCCGTGGTTGCGCCGGAGGGCCGCCGTCGGCGAGGTTTCGCCGCCGGCCGCCGCGTCCTCGACATTGGTGAGGCCGACAGGTGGGCCAGTGGGACCCTGGGCCCCACCTGCTGGTCGGACTGTGGGTGCACGTGGTCGGGTGCACTTAGCAGTTCAAACCGAGCCTGGGTACACTCGGGGTGCACTTAGCATTTTAGGATCAATTTCGAGAAAAGGAAAATAGGATTTTCGGTTTTAGTTTTAAACTTCAAAAATTCATATCTCGTCATTTTTAATCCAATTGGGGTGATTCATGTTGGATTATTTTTCTTATGAGCGGTAGATTCCCTAGAAATTATGAGATATGGCTTTTGGCATACTTTTCTGTAGAACTTTATTTAATTTCTTGATATGGCTTATATCTTCGTAAATTCATAGTAAATCATCTCGTTGCTCGAGAAAAAATGTGAGGTTTGTTGTGTTAGGATAGTTTTGACATGTTTTATCCGTATGAGCTATTGGGTCAAGTTACGGGTAATTTTAAGAGTTGTAGTTCAAGTGCCATTCTTGGCACCATGCTTAGGAAATTCATAATTAATTCATAGCTTATCCAATGCTTATGAAATTTGGTATACCTTGTTTTTAGTTCATACTTTAGACCTAGATGTCATTGGTTCTGACTTTGGACTACTTTGGTAGTACAAAGTATTTTCTGGTTCACTGTTCAGTGCTGACTTGTGAATTTTGTGTAGGATAAAGTACTTACTGTTTTAAGGTGAAATTTCTATGGTAGACTACTTTGAACATGTATTAGCTACTGTAATTTTTATAGATTTTTCTGTACTGCCCAGATAGGACTTGCTGTTATAGCCTAAGCACTTTTAGCGGGTTATCGTGTTGGTTGTGCATGAAGAGTGGCATGTTTAGCTTGGGGATTGATACATTGCTGTTATATACTGATCATGACATCATTTCAACATTACTACAGCAACACTTGCATTTACTTTCTGCATTGCACCATACAGGATCGCTAGGCAACAATCTGCAAGCCGTGCACGAGGAGCAGGACGGGGAGGATCCTCAGGAGCTCGAGCTGCAGGAAGTAGCCGAGGAGGAGGTGCCTGAAGCTAACATTCCTGACTGTCCTAACCATGTGCCCAGTTCGTTTGTCAAAGGCAAGCCCCGGTGCATTCTCCTATGTTTTCGCAATGTTTTAAATTTGAGTCCTTTACTTATTTTGCTGCATTAAGTTATAGGCGTTGACTGGAACCATAGAATGCACTAGGACCACCCTACTACCATAAGTATCCTATTATTAGGTTTCAGGTTTCGATATTGCTTAGCTGCTAACTAGTCGGTAGAAGACGGGTGATCAACCATCACTCGCGAATGGTAGGTGTTACTACCCCTGGATTGATGATGAGGTTAGAAGGTAGTAGAACGTAACCATGTGGCCATGATTAAATCACCTCTAATATATCATGGTACACGAGCGTCCTCGGTCATTTTGAACAATGCCTCACAGATAGCTGGAAGGGCGAGGGTGCCCAACTGCGAAGCCTTGAATCTACTTGGGCCGGGTTTCAACTTCCAGGTATCCATGCCGGCGATGGGGGTGGTAGATAACAAGGGCCCGGTCGTGAGTCCTTAAGATGGGGCGGAGTCATTTGATGGGCACGCTTACCTGTTGGCAGCCGGGAGTTTCCTTGGTCATGGTGGTGAGTTGTTGATCCCGCGTTTCCCGAGTAGATCGTGGTGACCGTCACTCACTCTGGCCAGTGAGTGTGGTTTGTGTGAGGAATACCCCGCCAGCTGGTTTGCAATCGATTATAATCGCCATCGTTCCTGGATAGTGAATAACTTGACCGAGCAGTTACGGTGCCGCAAATAAGATTTGAAATGCGAGTTGGTTATGTTCCTCACATGATGGTTTAATGATTATTCAATCAACGCAGTGATGATTAATAGATTGATTGCTTTTACTAAAATGATGACTAGTGCAGGATGCAAACTTAGCATGGATAGGTAATTACTTAATGGGATAAGCTAGAGAGTCCTTTATCACTAAGTGAAGATTTAAAAGCTCATCTTTTGGCAAAGAAAGGAGTCAGCTACCCACATACAGCCTGGCATCCACCAAAGAGTCTTTATTTTCTTTTAGTCGGTTAAGTCTTGCTGAGTACAATGTACTCAGGGTGCAATTCCCAATTGTTGTTGCGGATGGGGAGATGTTTTATGGCTATTGCCCGACCTTGTCTCCATCCCGCCGTCGGAGATGAGTAGATCGTGGGCACGATCATTCCGGTTAATCGCATCCCTTTCTTTTGTGGAATATGATGAAGGACATGGCACTATGTTTCTAAAACTATTTGGGGTGTGTTTTAGAACTTGGTTTGTAATAACTAAATTTATGTTATGTACTATCTATTTGAGAACTTTTATGTAATAATTATGGACGGATGTTCATTGGGCCTTCACCGGTCCGGGATGTTACTTGATGTTTGTGTGAAAATCCTTCGTGGTTTTCCGGACTACGGGGCTGGTTTGGTTACTAAGTTCTAATTAAGTTGCCACGTCGGCTTGATTAGTGCTTCGTAATTAAATTAGTTGGTCGGTTCCGTTACGCGGCATCGGTTCGGTTCAATGAAACACTGTTCATGATTATCTACTTATAAAAAGGTTTTTGCTTTACAAAACTAATTGAAAGCTGGAGACACCTAAACAACCATATGATAGGTTTTCAAAAGGTGTGGAGTTTTCAAAACTATTTGTGCCAAGGTCCGATCAGTTCCATTATGCCCAATTAAGGACTATTAGGTGGCTATCTAACTGGCTAACTCAGGGAAATGCATCATATTTTCTTTTTGTCGCGCTCATACACGGCGGATATGTATGGGGGCCATTCACTTGAATGGTTACGTTTGGTTTCAATTGCCTCCACGCTCTGGTAAGTCGGTTCATCACCAAGGTAAGGGGAGTTGTGAGAGCATGATCGGATACACTGCCGATCTAGGGGAGTGCTTATATGACACCAGAATATTTACATGTTTCACACATGTCTATATGAAAGTGTCCCATGTGTGGGTTGTCGTCTTCTGACGATGATTGGGATAGCGTGCACCTACATGCAGGGATATCGGGGATATACCTGTGTGGCGGAGGGTGTTGAATAGGAGTTGATTGAATCGGTGATTTGACCTTATTCCTAAGGTGCTAAATTTCTGGACGTCGAATGCATACATGAGGAATGGGCTGAAATGAATCTTCTGCAGGTACACTAACCACGCGAACGTGTAGTACGCTTGTTGTCCCGTATGTTGAGAGATCGTGATTTATGCCACCGACTAAACGTAATAGTAATAGAATGAGTGAGAACATTTAGAACGTGCATACATCATGAATTGTAAAATTTTGCTCATGTCATACATTACACATGCTCCTTTCCTTATGTAAAATTTTGTTGCTGAAGATTACCTTAAAAAAATTGTGCTCACTGGGGGATAAAAATTTATTTTCAGATGGCACGGACTAAGCAGACGGCACGCAAGAGTACCCATGCACCTGACACTCCTCGTGTGTCCCTTCCCGCAGGTAGCGCGCTCGTCATCCGCAGCAGGCCGGATAGCTACTGCCGGATGTCTGGCAAGTTCCTCAAGCAGGGTGGCTTGCCCACTCTTCTATGGAGGATTCTTTACGCTGCCAGCTATCCTGATGGTAGCTACCCGTGCTACTACTGGTTATGCAGGAGCGTGGCTTTGTCACCATATCTGTTGAGGTTCCATCCTTGGGTCTCAACAGTCGTTGGCGTGGCTGATCACAGTTGGGTGAGGGCATTGACCTCTTTCGTGCAGCAGAGGATGCAGCTTTTCAGGTGCTAGTCAGGATCATGGCTGAGATGCTGGATGAGTTACAACGTCTTGTGCCAGGTGTCTTTCCTTCTGCTGACCCCCGCTCCACCAAGTGGAGGCAAAAGAAGGGTAAGGCACTGGTGGCAGGTCGCCAGGAGGCAGAGAGCAGCAGGACTACTGCTCAGAGTGTGGTCTTCTCTCTCATGAAGGCCTACTCTGACATGGAGGACCTTGCTCTTGATAGGCTTGATCAGCTGGAGAATGTCAAGGAGGAGCATAAGGCCAAGATCAAGGAGTATGAGGAGTAGATGGCTGCTATGGAGGCTGAGTATGAGGACAGACTGAAGGTCATGAAGGAGCGGTTAGATAACTGCAGTGCTGCACTTCAGAGCACTGAGGATACTCTGGCTGAGATAGTGAGGCAGCGGAATGTAGCCTGGTCCGAGATGGAGAGCCTGAGGAATGAGAGGCGCAAGTCGTGAGCTTCAGCACAAGGAGATGTACCTGGATGACGTACGCGAGGAGCTTCATCGCAGGCACTACGCTCAGGAGGAGTCTTCTCGCCATAGTGGTGCTGACAGTCACGAGGTTGACATGAACATGCAGGTGGATTAGGGCGTCCGTAGTGAGATGACTAGGCTAGTGTAGTCCGCTAGTTCCTAGGAGTTTCCTTTTGTGCGACCTAGTGTCTTATCATGGGGTTGTAATAATGGTACGCTTTTATGATCATGAGATGTAATCGAGCACTTGTAGAAAGTCCAGTGTATGTATGCTGGCAAGACAGTGGATGTTTGACAGTACGCTATGTTTCGACTTAATATTATTATTAGCGCAGTTGTGATGTGGAAATGAATTATTATGTCCGTACGAATGATCGATTGAATTTTTAGTTCTCTCCATATTGTTCTGTGCGGCATGATTTTTACATTTATTCCCATTGTATCCAACTCCTAATGGTGAGAAAATATTATTGTTGACATATGCAGATGGTGTTCACTCGTAGCTCGGCTGGTAACCATGGAGCCAGTGGCAGTGGCAGTGGGGGCCGTGGTGGTGGCCTTGGCATACCCATTGGTGGGGGTCATGGTGTTCCTACTGGCGCTGGTGATCATGGTGCTCCCATAGGCGGAGGTGGGAGAGGTGTTCCCATTGGTGGTGGTGGGAGAGGTGTTCCCATTGGTGGTGGTGGTCGTGGCAGGGGCCATGCTGGAGATGAGGCCCATGGTGCGCCACCTCCTCCTCCTCCAACTGCGGAACAGTTCTTCAACCAATTCCTGGGGAGCCAGCGCAACATTGAAGAACTTCTGCGTGCAAATCTCAATGACCGCAATATGCACCATTAGAATCAGGGACCCCAGCCCAACCAGTACAGTGACTTCAAGGACTTCATGGATACAAAACCGCCTACCTTCAAGATGACTTCAGATCCCATAAAGGCTGATGCTTGGGTTGACACAATGGAAGAGAAGTTTGCTCTGCTAAGGCTGACCGAAGATCTCAAGACCACCTACGCCGCTCACATGTTAGAGGATGAAGCTTAGCTTTGGTGGAGGCAACACCGCACCACCTATCCCGAGGGGCAGCCCATCACTTGGGACATGTTTGTTCGTGCTTTCCGTGCGGCTCATGTTCCAGCTTCTGTGATTGCTATGAAGAAGGCAGAGTTCCACAATCTGACAATGGGAACTCGCTCTATGAAGGATTATCACTACTAGTTCAATAGCTTGTCCCGTTATGTTCCTGAATTAGTGAGCACTGATGAGCTAAAAATAGAAGCGTTCAAGAGAGGTCTGAGTACCAAACTGATGAAGACCGTGGGTACTTCTACCCGCGTGATATTCAATGACTTCTACAATGATTGCTTGATCCAAGAGAACCAGAATAATCTGCACACAGCTTCCAAGAATCGCAAGAGGGCCAATGAAGGTGGTTCCTCTCAGCAGAGGGCTCCACCTGCACAACGTTTCCTGTTCTGTGCTCAAGGCCCGAGGTTCAAACCTCCACCCAGGAAGAACTGGCCTGCACAGGGAGCTCAGAAGTTTCAGAAAGCTTTCATAACTCCTGTCAATCAGAACAAGCAGGGTCAGAGTAGCGCAGTGGGAGCAAAGAATGTGCCGTATGGCCTATGTTACAATTGTGGGCAGAGTGGTCACTTCAGCAGGTTCTGTCCACATCCCAGGAAGTAGATCTCAGCACGTGCACATCTGACCTCGATTGAGGAGATTCTTGCTGGAGAGCCCGTGACAACTGGTATGTTTCCTGTCAATGAGATTCCTGCTGCAGTTCTATTTGATACTGGTTCATCGCATTCGTTTATGAGTGAAGCATTTGCACAACAGCATGACCAGAAAATAACTGAACTGGGAATAGAGTTTCGTGTGAGCTCAGCTGGGGCTGACATTAGCACGAAACGGATAGTTCAAGGAGTGAGTATAGATTTGGGAGATTGGAGATTCCGGCTGAACTTAATCGTTCTGCCTGGACTAGGTATGGATGTGATAGTGGGGATGAGTTGGATGCATTTCTGGGGAGTAGTACTAGACACAACCAATAGAATGATCTCGATCCGGAAACCTCTTGGAGAGGGGACCCTCCAAATCCCACTACCTAAGAAAACCAAAATAGAGAGAGTTACCTATGCTACCAAAACCATTCCACTAGAGGGAATCCCAGTAGTTAGTGAATTCCTGGATGTATTTCCGGAAGATTTACCAGGTTTGCCGCCTGATCGAGAGGTAGAATTCCGTATTGAACTGCTACCCGGAACGACTCCAATCTGTAGGAGACCATACAGAATGCCACCTGATGAGTTGAAAGAGCTTAAGGAACAGTTGAAAGAATTGCTTGACAAGGGTCTGATTCGTCCTAGTACGTCTGAATGGGGTAGCCAGTCCTGTTTGTGAAAAAGAAAGATCAGTCGTTACGCATGTGCGTAGATTACCGTATGCTGGATGCTGCTACGATAAAGAACAAGTATCCTTTGCCTCGGATTGATATCCTGTTTGATCAATTGTCCAAGGCTAAAGTGTTCTCTAAGATAGATCGAGATCCGGCTATCACCAAATCAAAATTAGACCGGAAGATATACCCAAGACCGCATTTTCCACGAGGTATGGGTTGTACGAGTACTTGGTTATGTCATTTGGGCTAACCAATGCTCCGTCATACTTCATGCTTCTCATGAATACAGTCTTCATGCCTGAACTTGATAGATTTGTTGTGGTGTTTATCGATGATATCCTCGTGTACTCTGAGAACGAGGAGGATCATGCGAAGCACTTGAGGGTTGTGTTAGAGAGACTGAGAGAGCACAAATTGTATGCAAAATTCAAGAAGTGTGAATTCTGGTTGAAGAAAGTACAGTTTCTTGGTCACGTCCTGTCAGATGAGGGAATAACAGTAGATCCAGCCAACATTGTTAAAGTGCTGGAATGGGAATCGCCAAAGTCAGTACATCAAGTGCGGAGTTTCCTTGGATTAGCCGGATATTATCGTCGGTTTAGTCCCGGATTCTCCAAAATAGCCAAGCCTATTGTTGGCATTTCTTAGCGCGATTACCAAAAATAGACCTAGAGCCTAATCCTGATAACAGCGCCGGAAAAGCTAAATGGCTTTACTCGACATATTTACTAGAAACTGGTTCTAGCAACTACGCGAGTGTTGCCAAGAGATAGATCACATCCTATTAGAATAAATATCCGCAAGTGCACGGAGCTATCGTTGCAGCATTTCACCCGGAAGTATTCAGGGTATCATTATTTATAATTTCACAAAGGAAGGCATGGGGTAGTTAAGTAATCTAGCATGGGTATGAATGCAATATCTAGCATGAGGAGAAACCGACCAATGTGCTATACAGGGGTAAGCATACGGTAATTTGGATAGTGGACACACACTTAGAGCGACCTCAAAGGAATAAAGGTAAAATAAAGAATAAAGAATATTCTACGCGGAGCAGGCAGGTCCTATATAGTCAATGCTAGAATAGCTAATTCCACATGTTATACAAGTCAAGACTCGACTATAGACTAGGAGTATGGGGAGACCACGGCAACTGGTCTGCCAGTCGATGGCGGCATTTACGAACTCCTACTCGACATACGAACGTGGGGGACTACAAGGGACGGATAGGGCTGTCACCACCTGCTGCCTACCACCTCAACCGTGGCATGCCAACATATCCGAAGGTTCCTGTCGATGAAATATCGGCGATAGTCCGACCAGGGGTATGCCTTGACCGGTAATGGATTGGCGGAAGGCGTACGAGATTGCAAGCGAGATGTAAACAGGGAACAATCACACGAGGTTTACCCAGGTTCAGGCCGCAAGGATGCGTAAAACCCTAGTCCTGCTCTGTGTTTCGATTATGGATGTGGAGGTGCGAGTCTGTGCGCTATGCCAGATTTCGCGTCCCTAGACGGGGGGTCCTTGCTCTCCTTATATATTGCGGGGAGAAAGGTTACAAGACGGATCTAGCCTATCTGGTACTAAGTTTTCCGTGCTTTACAAGACTTTACAGAAACTTTCCTATCTCAGCTAGGTCTCTCCTTCTTGTCGGTCTTTGTCAAACTTGCCTGTTTTAGGCTATCCGACCAGCTTGGGCCGATCGGTCTTGAAGTTTGGAGGGCCGGCTTGGTTGTCTCATGCTGGCCCAAAGTAGGCCGTGAGGGTATATGGGGTTTATACCCCCACAGCTAGTCCCCGAGCATCATGGATCTTGAGGGAAAAACTTCGTCTTCTCGGATAAGTGAGAAACGAGTGGTCAGACACATGTTCGACATGTGGTCCGAGCAGTGCTGGAGGACCGTCTTGTGTTTCCGACCAGTTCGTTCTAAGCTTTGTTTGATGTTTTAGTTTTGATCGAAGGATTTATGATGCTCCTGAAAAGAAAAAAGAAATTTTAAAAGGGTCCCAATCCGGAGACGTGGGCCCACGTTAGTATGTGATGTCTGCGATCACGTGGTATCTGCAGTATTTGGTCATTGCTTTAGCTTAGTTTTGAACTAAACTTCTGTTGTAATGAGAGAAAATTAGGCCGAGTCATGAAAATGACGTGGGCCCACGTAGTCCCCAAGATTGCTGTAAGATAGTATATGTTGCAGCAAGCTCTAAAAGAAACATCTCGCCCATGTCACCTCTCAGATGATGTGGGCCCACATAGTCCCCGAGCCTGAGATGAGGTGGAACACGTTATGTTAGAGTCTAAAAAAGACGACCTGCCCATAGTATCGTGCTTTATGTGTTTCCGACCACTCTTTGAGTGAGACCGAGCAGGCCAAATTTCATTTGGGCTGGTCGGTTTTTAACCATGCCATGACTTCATCATGATTAAATTAAGATAGCTTTGCTAATTCAGTCCCCAGCGTGGCTATGAGACCATGGTTTTTGAATCTAAACCCAGAAATAGCTTTGCTATTTGTGTGCCGAATAACCTATCATTGGCGAAAAGTCCAAATCGGTGACGGACTGTGTGGGTTGAAAATGTTGGTGCTATACTTTTTAACTTCATCGCAGCCGGTTGGAACGCCTTTGCCGTGAACCCGCCTTTTTTTAGCGAGGCTGTTTTAAAACTATAGCTAGAAATCGACTTATATGGTCGTCGCAGCTTTGCTTCGGACCAGCTTCCAGTCCGTCGGTAAGCCGTGCGTCTGTATTGAAAAATGTTTATTTTGCTTTTATGAAATTAAGCGGGGAGAGAAATACTAACCACGGCCTTTTATCTGGAGTGGGCCAATTTTTGGCCCATTTACGGATAAAAACCCTAGCGTGATTAAAAATCTCCGCCGCCGCCGTCATTTGGACTCCTTCTGCCGTCACTTGGTTTGCAGTTCCTGTAGTTAGTTCATTCCACCTCCTGTGCTTCGTGCCTAGGGTTAGCCCGAGTAACCGTGTTCTTGCATTCTGAGGATCATGGCGAAGAAGCGACAATCTGCAGCAGAGAAGAAGAAGGAGAAGAAGGAGCGAGGGAGTATGAGAAGCGAGATGAAGCTTCTCCGGTCACCAACTCGGGCGGCGGCGGCGTCGCTGAATGTGTTTGCGAGATGGCGGCATGATTCCACCAAAGCATCTTTTGGGGTGTGGCGTGCGCCACCGCGAGCGGCGTTCCTCGTCCTTACGATGGTGAGATTGTTCTATTTGAGGATTATTTCATCGAGGGATTGGGTATCCCGCTTCATACCTTTACGGTAAAGCTCGCATCCTTTGGAAGATATCAATCTGCAATCTTCATCCAAATTCTATTATGACGATTGCCCTTTTTGTTGCGTACTGTGAGTTGTATCTTGCAATTCCTCCAAATTTCAATGTCTTTCGGCATTTTTATGAATTGAAGAAGAGGGGAAATCTGGGTGGTAGTGCTGTGGCTGGAGCATGTTATATTTCGCTTCGTGATGGTATGCGATCTCGCTTGCTGTCTTTTACTCATATTGACAATGTGAAGGATTGGTTCAAGAAATGGTTCTATGTGAATGATAACGAACAGGGGAGGGCTGTTCCTTGTGATATTACTCATATTCCTGAACCCAATCACTTTTGGTCCGATAGGCCAAATGCCACTGAGATGATTGAGGTAAATGAGATAGTTGCGATGATGAATTTCAAGGGCCTGAATGGGTATACGTGTAAATGTTATATCTCTCGTCGTATTCAGCCTTTGAAGGAAAGGTTTAATTTTCTCTAGGAATATCGCGGAGTTGAAGATCCTTCTCGTGAAACTCCAGAGCCATTTCTGCTGATGATATCAATTTGAGGCTTTTGAAAATGTTCAAACGCGGAGAGGATACTCATATCCCGCGTCCTACCATAAGGCCTTTTGACTGGAGGATGCCACCCCCACGGGTATGTTTTTATGTATCTTCTTCCTTCTATGTTTGCTTAGCTTTGTTGGTTTTGCTTATTGAATTATTCTTCCTGCATCTATAGGGACGTCATATCTATGTGTCCCACGTGCCTGTCGATGATCTGCCTGCTGGAGAGGCTTTGCAGTACCAGCACACAGGCTTTGAGCGGGGTATTGACAGGATGGAGGCAACTGATGACACTCTTAATCCTGACGATGATCAATCGAAAGCGACTGGTAAGCGAAAAATTGTTTATGAGAAGAAGAAACGGTCTGGCATCCTGACGGGGGGAGCTTTATCGCTGCAGCCTTGTGCTTCTGGTGGTCGGAAGCATCAGTATCGTCAGGTTATAGAATAGTCAGACTCTGACTCTGATTCTGAAGATAGGTTGACTCTTGCTGAGATAGCTCGGCGTAAGCGGTTGCGTTCTGATGGTGACCAGAGTAGCTCCCTTCCTCGCATGCTGTCTCAAGGAGCTGGTGATGCTGGGGAGCAACCCATTTTACTAGTCGATGAATCTGGTCATTTAGGAGACCATACTCAAGCTGATGATTTGGGTCAAGCTTTAGAGGGTCAAGGTGCTCGTGCTGTTATTCTTGCTTCTACTGATCGTTCCTCTCCTCCTCGGGATCTGAATGAGCTGACGACGCAGAGTAGCCCTGGTATTGGGGTTTTGAGCAATCTGAGCTGTAAGTGTGTGAATTTCGTCGTATTACTTCGCTTTTCTTTAATTGGTTATTTGATGTTTTGGTATTTTCTTGTCAGGGCCCCTGATGTTGATGACTTGGTCAGAGAACCTTCTGCTCCTGGGGCTCTGGTGGTTGCTGAAGATGTTGTCACTGATCAGGAAGCGATTGTTGGAGGTAGTGTCGCTGATCGGGAAGTGGTTGCTGAGGGTACAAACATTGTTGCATCCCCTGCTGATGTTCAGCCATTATTGCCAGAATTATCACTAGATCCCTTCTCCTCCCGAAAGTGATCGGTATCCCCTTAATATGTGTTTGGGTAGTTTTGAGCCCAATACATCTATTGCGGATCATCCTGAAGTGATGGAAGAGATCCGAGGGGGAGCTCGTTCTGGTGCCCACATTCCTGGTAGTCGTAGCTATATTGCCCGTCAGGATGATGATGGTAGATGGCAAATTTTTGAAAATGTTACCGGATGACCCGGCCGTTTCGACAAAGATAGAACAAGTGTTTGCCGACCTCGAGCTCGGATCAAGGTTGGTGCATTGTTTTCAAATTTTTTTCTCGCTTGTTTTCTTTGCCTCGTTTGTCATTATATAAAAAATCTTCTATAGGCGGTTGAGGATGTTGCTTAGGAACGCCGCCTTTGTATTGAGAAGTTTAAGCCGACTATGTGTGAGAATGGTCTTCTTCGGAAGCATAATGAAGATTTGGAACGTCGATCCGAGTTCATGAAGGTCGTGAAAAGCTCGGGAGCTTGAAAAAGATTCCGTGTCGAAGAAAGTTGTGGACCTTGAAGAGCGAAAAAGGGTTTGTGTCAACTTAACTCTTGTCCTTTTCGATTTTGACAAGATGTGACAAAGTGTATTTTGTATATTTTGTAGCTTTGGAAAGTGAAAAAGTTTCGATGTCTCGAAATCGCTCGATTGGTTAGAGCGAGAAAAAGAAGGCTCAAGCAAATGTTGAGCGCTCGGAACGGAAGCACGAGGTGCGTCACTTTCCTTTTTATCTGTAGTTGCTTTGCTTTAAGTATGTTTCCATAAATTGCTGTGAATTTGCACAGAAATGCATGATCGCCATATGGCTCAATTTGGCGTGCTGAAGGATGAGAACCAGCGATTGACTGACCGCTATCTGTCCATGGTGGAGGGGTTGCGGCCTTTGTTTGCTGTGATAGCGCGTGGTGAAGTGCGGCCAACGAACCCTCTTACGGCTCCTGAATTCGTTGTGGATCAGTGTCGCCGTTCTTGGCGTTTATTGAAGGAGTTTCGGAAAGGGGAGCCGTTATGTTACATCCAGCGTTCTTGCTCTTGTTCAGTCTCATTTTCCCAAGGCAGACCTAAAACGTTTGGAGTCTGGGAGACCGGCGGATACATCTCCCGAAACACTCAAAGATTTGCAGAAGGCTTGCTGGAGTACAGCCTGTGTTATTGCTGACAAGATAGATCTTGTGCCAGAACAATGATTTTTCTTTAACTCTGTTTCGATGTTGAATTCTGTGGTGTTTTACACCTCTTGCTTTTGTGTAATGGTATCGGATTAACTTTAATAGTAGATGATGGTGATGCTCAGTATAGCTGAAATTATTACAATTGTCCTGGTGCTAAGCATAAAATTTGATTAAATGCTCTATGTGCCAGGAGTTTGGTAGATCTCTAGGAGGGTCGTCAAGAGTACACAGTTTGTATGTTGTGGGTCGTGTCACGGCTTTGACTAGAAAGGGTCCTTCCCAGTGAGACGACAATTTATGAAGATCGTCAGTTTTCTGGATCCTCTTAAGGACGAGGTCTCCGACCACAAACTGTCTTTCTCTTACATTCCTGTTGTAGTAACGACGTAGGGTGGCCAGATATTTAGCCATTATTGGGAGTGTTTCCAGGTTCCTTTCTTCGCCTGAGTCTATGATAGTTTTTCTGATGCTATTTGTGGCGTCTTCATCGTAATTCTGTGTCCTTGGCGAGCCGAAGGCTATTTCATCTGGTAATACTGCTTCGGCACCAAATATCATGAAATAAGGTGAGACACCTGTATTTCTGCTTGGTTGAGTTCGAAGGCCCCAAATCACGGCAGGTAATTCATGGTACCATTTTCCTGGGTGTGTATCGTTGTCTCGATACAGCCTTTTTCGTAAGGCATCTATGATCATCCCATTTGCTCTTTCAACTTGACCATTAGCTGTAGGGTGAGCTACTGATACATATTTAACTTTTGTCCCTAGGTCTTCGCAAAAATCCCAAAATTCTCCACCTGTGAATGTGGATCCTAAATCTGTTATGATAGTATTGGGTACGCCGAAACGGTGTACAACATCTGTTAGAAATTCAACAGTTTTTTGGGAATTTGCCTTGACTAAGGGCTTATATTCTATCCATTTTGAAAATTTGTCTATAAGTACGTAGACAAATTGGTAGCCACCTGGTGCCTTTTTAAATGGTCCTATCATATCCAGTCCCCAGCATAAAAAGCGCCATGCTGCTGGTATTGTTTGGAGCTCATGTGCAGGGACGTGTATTTGTTTGGCGAAGAACTGGCAACTCTTACAATGCTGGACTAGTTTTTTAGCGTCAGCAAGTGCAGTTGGCCAGTAGAAGCCTGCTCGGAACACTTTTCCGACCAGTGTTTTTGAGGCAGCATGATTGCCGCACATTCCTTCATGTATACGTAGTAGTAGTTCTGCTCCTTCTTCGAAGGAAATGCATTTTTGTAAGACCTCGGCACTTGCATTTTTGCGCATAAGCTGCCCATCAACCAGGATGTAATGTTTGCAGCGTCTTATCAGACGTTGTTTTTCTGTTTTGTCTGTTGGTAAATCCTCGTCGATGAGATATCGAATAAAAGGAATCCTCCAGTCTTCTTTTGTTTCTTTTGCTTGTTCCAAGGGTTCGACTGATGGTGTTTGTTTGCTAAAAGCTTCTGTAGCTGGGAGATCTTGTCGTTTCTTTTTCTTTGGATAAATAACTTTGGAGTTATCTATAGACCTTTTGCCTGATCTTGTTACCGGAGCACTTATTCTAAATGGTGCTGGTCGGATTGAGGCAATGATATTGTATGCTACTGGTCGGAGGTGAGCCAGTAGTATGTCTTGCTGAATGTCATCCTTTTCAGTTTTTCCCTCTGTCGGGGGTGTGTCTGATGATGTTGATTCTTTCAGTGTCTCTTGTGTGATAGATGGCAACAGCAAATCTTGAACAAATACATCGGGTGGCATTTTTGCTCTATTAGAACCCAACTTGGATAGATGGTCGGCGAGTTTGTTCTTTTCTCTAGGGATATGGGTGAATTCTAGGCCATAGAATTTATTTTCTAGCTTTCTTATTTCTGCCACATAAGCTTCGATTTTCTCGTTGTTGTAGTCCCATTCTTTGTTGATTTGTTGGACAACTAGAGCGGAGTCTCCGAAGGCCAGGAGCCTTTTTATGCCCAGTTCTATGGCTATCTTGAGTCCGTGAAGTGCGGCTTCGTATTCGGCAGCGTTATTTGAAGCTTTGAAATGGATACGTAGTACGTATCTCAGTGTGTCGCCACTTGGGGCTTTGAGCACGACCCCTGCTCCTGCTCCATTTATTTTGAGGGAACCATCGAAGAACATTTCCCATCATTCAGCTTCATTTTGAAATGATGGCAAAGACATGTCCGTCCATTCTACTAAGAAATCAGCCAGAGCTTGGGATTTGATAGTTGTACGACTCTAGAATTTTAATGTGTATGGGCTAAGTTCTATTGCCCATTTTATTATTCGACCACTGGCGTCTTTGTTGCGGAGTATATCGCCAACAGCGTGCTCTGTTACTATTGTGATCGAGTAGGTATCAAAATAGTGTAGCAGCTTTCGCTTTGTGATTAGGAGCCCGTACAATAGTTTTTGTATATGTGGGTACCTCTGTTTGGATTCGTTTAGGACTTCACTGATGTAATAGACTGGTCGTTGCACACCATATGTGTGCCCTTCTTCTTGTCTTTCAACGACTATTACTGTGCTGACCACGCGATCGGTAGCCGCAATGTATAGTAATAATTCTTCGCCATCTTTGGGCGCTGTTAATATTGGTGGTGATGTCAAATATGTTTTAAGTTCAGAGAAGGCTTTGTCTGCCTCGTCTGTCCATTCGAATTTCTGCTTTGTTTTTAATAATTTAAAAAAGGGAAGCCCTTTTTCACCAAGTCTTGATATAAAACGGCTTAGGGCTGCCATGCACCCAGTAAGTTTTTGAATGTCTTTTACTCCTTTTGGCTGCGTCATCTTGAGGACTGCGTTTACCTTTTCAGGGTTTGGTTTTATGCCGTCTTGACTGACTACGTTGCCAAGCAATATACCCGATGGTACTCCAAAGATACATTTCTGTGGGTTTAATTTCCACTGAAATTTGTTTAACGCTGTGAAAGTGCGTTCTAGGTTTGAAACTAAGGATCTGCTCTCCTTTGTTTTTACGACCACGTCGTCTACATATGCTTCGACTAGCTGGTCGTAAATTTCTTTTTGGAGGCATTCCTGAATGGCACGCTGTTGGCAGTTCTTACGCACACCGACTAGAGTAATTATAGTGTGACGAGGGTGGCGCTGGTAGCAATGCCTTCAACAAACTAGAACTACTACTAGAGAGAGGGTGTCACAATTCCTCCTCAGGTAATGACCCTAGAATTACTAAGCAAAGCTAGCTCTAGTGATGACGCAAGTATACCAAGTGGTAACTCTGCAAGCCTACAGAGACCGGTGTAGCACTTCCCTAGGATGAGTATTCCAAGGTTTATATCGAACCCAAGGGAAAGCTCGCTAATTGGAGGTAAGGACGGAGATCCTATCTAAGCGCAACTAGTGTAGTGAAGGTAATTGATATGGTAATGGAAGGTTTAATGTGGCTCTGGATAACTCTAAGGTAACTAGTGTAGTGTAGCTAGGTGGGAGGACAACGAGTGAGTAAAAGACTCCTATGACTCTACTTCTACTTCCGTGAACTAATCTAATCTAGTAGTGGAGACACACTAAAGCCACTAGTCTTGTATTCCCCGGTTGTTTGGAGATATGACCGACAAATAGGAGGGTAACGTTCCCTTCGGGAACTAACTCCTATTCCAGCGATACCTTGGATTTACGGGGCACCTATCGGCCTACCCGACGCAAATAGAGCCCGCCGGGGTGCTTTGCGTTCTGTCACTACCGCCCCGCTAATATACGTTGGGAGTTTGAATGGTAACTATACCAATCGGAGGCGAATATCCACCGGTAGGTTTAGTCTCGAGCACCACGCTCACACTAACGCCTACAACTTAAGCTAAATATACGTCTTAGCCTAAGCTCTAGTCCTGTCAGACCAATGCAATGGAAACAACCAAGCGAGACAAGACTAACTTATCTAGTGAACTACTACTACTAAACAGACTAGAACACTATAATACTACTACTAGAGTAATACTACACTAAGCAAGTACTGAAAGTAAATACTCAGAAAAGTAAAGGAAAAGTAAATATATTAAATACTAAAAGTCTTACAAGAGGAAAGGTAAAGAGGAATACCAGACTCTCCAGAAGACGACTCCGGAGACTCCGAGCTTCGCTCGACTCAACTCTAACTCCCACACTAGACTAACACTAACACTATGACTGGAATATAACTAGAGTGGAATCCACATTGATCTCTGAATTGGTGTCTAGAGTGGGTGGATGCAGCTGGTATTTATAGGGGAGGTGGAGTAGGGGCTACTCCACCGCCACGTCATCGATCCGCGTGAAGTGGCTTCTCCACCTTCGGATCCAACCGACCTCAAACCGCCTTGAATCAACATCCAGGATGTGCAGGGAACGTCGGTGGAGTGAACCGACCCCGAGTGGGCCCAACATCCAGGTCGGCCGACCTGGGATTCTTCCCCCTGACGACACGTAGCATCTTCTAGAAGCAGTGGAAGGTCGGTGGAACATGGCTGACAGGTGGGACCCACCAACCCCTGGTCGGCCGACCTGGGTCTGGTGAGGTGGGCCCACCAGCCTTGTTCCCCCTCTGTCCCCACGTGTCCTGGAGTGTGATGCTGCCTCATTCGAGTTTAGTTCTTCTAGATGGTTTGTGGAGCTTGTTTCCCCTGAAATATGAATGTACCTGCAATCCAAATACTAAGAGTACATGTGGAACTTTATTAGTGGTATAATGTCTATGCTATGCCAATTTTCCTCTGATTATGCCCAGTTGACGAGATTATAAAGAGTAAAACATGTAGCTTAATCCTCGTCAACAAGATCCCCCAAGCTTAACCTTTGCTCGTCCCGAGTAAAATATTTAAACTTAACTCAAGTTGGATCAGGAGTTGCTGCAATATCAACATTTTTAAAGTACCAGGCATGCATCAAAAACATTTCACTTAAGCATAGAAAATTTAGCTCTGATAGATCTCACCCATATTACCTTAGTCCTTCGTGGGGCTTATAGCTCATCCTTTGTCTTGGGTAATTGAAAGACGAGAATGGTTAGACATTGAGCACTATTTTTCTCATTCCTAGCATGCAACGTACCGGAGGTTTTGTATTGATTTTTAAAAAGAAACCTTATTGTTCCTCAAATGGTACTCTCATGTCACTCAAGTGGTATTTAACTCCTCACCCAGGCATATCATGTGTTTGCCTTTCAAAGACATCCTACCTCTAATAAGGC
Source organism: Themeda triandra (assembly GCA_018135685.1). Lineage (NCBI taxonomy): Eukaryota > Viridiplantae > Streptophyta > Magnoliopsida > Poales > Poaceae > Themeda > Themeda triandra. The sequence continues at coordinate 820,120 of JAENPR010000079.1, read as the reverse complement.
TTTATGTGGAGCTTAAGTAGGTATGTCAAGGAATAGCATACTTGCAAGGCATATGTTGTCTTAGTTAAGAAAGATGAAATCTTGGACCACAGAAGAGACTTATCATACCCTTAGATCAAGATGTAAGATGAAATGGATGAATGTAATGGATGGTAAGGTGATGAAGAAGAGTGGATGTATGGTGAATGAGGTTGCTCCTTTATTTTATGCTATCTCCCTTTCTACTTCTATTGAGACAAGGCTAGCTCTTTTTCTTCTTTTCTCTCTCTCTCTCTCTCTCTCTTTTCATCATCATCATTTTTTTTAGATGCCTAGCCTTTATGAGATGTGTCTCACCTAACAAATGATACTGAGAGAGAATCCCTAACTGTGGAGCATGGAGCAACCCATAGGATAAAAATGGTGAAGGTGCGTACTTCCAGTGTAGAAGTAGCACAAGAATGGTGGTATGGATGATAATGCGTGCTCCCAGTGTAGGAGTAGCATAGTCATGATGGTGAGATGCATACCCCCCAGGATAGGAGTAGCATAAATGATGGATGGTGAGATGCGTACTCCCAGGGTAGGAATAGCATGAATGGTGGTAGTAAGATGCGTACTCCCGGGGTAGGAGCAGCATGGTTGCGTACTTCTGGATTAGAAGCAGCATATTTGGTGATGTGTGGATCTTGATCTTAGGGCAATGACAAGCCTCTAACAAAGGTTCTACAAGTCTTAACCAAACTCAATGCAAGCAAATAGCTTATGTAGAAGGTTTTCATCATGAGATATATATATATATATATATATATGGCCTTGGTGGGAATTCATTACCATTGAGGAACAATTAAGTTTTTAGTCAATTTCCAGAATAAATGCTCCGGTAATCATGCACACTTTGAACAATATTATAGCAGCTCTTGTTTCACCATCTCATATCTCACAATCCCTTAGACTCAGTTTAAGCATTCGCAACCCACAGAAGTAATCAGGTTCATGGCAATTTCCGGTTGAGCCAAGTGATCCATATTTTAGTGAAACATTTAGTTGCATACTAGGTACTAGAGAAATATCCACGGAGCAACTATTCATCATCTCCAAGAGAAGATAAAACCAACATAATTATACAGGAATTATTTTTTTTAGATTTTCTAGTTTTTATAACGAAAAGTAAACAAATCTTTTTGACATTTTTCATGGTTTTCAAATTTTTTTTTATATATGCAAAGCAAGTAAATGCATGGAATTAAAGTTGCGAGAAAAATAAAAGAGCGAGAATACTTACCCGAGTGGGGAGAGAATCTCCCCCAAGCTTGCCTCATGCCTCCTTCTTGGAATGGTGAATATGGTGGATATGGGTAGCCATATGGCGGTTGCTGCGGCCTAGGTGGAGGTGCTTGCTATGGGAATGGAGGGTTGTATGGATCTTGCTGTGGATATAGTGAAAACTCATAGGGATGCTGCTGTGCAGGCGGGGTGTATGATTGCTGCTGTGGTGGAGGAGCTCGCCGTCGTTGCGTGAACCGTGATGACTGGAATGTTGGGTGGCAGTGGTCTTTCAGCCTGACCATACCGGATGTTCCACTGTAAATCATTGTGGCCTTGGAGGTTCTGGATGGCTTGGCGGTTTTGGATTGCTAAGTCATGCATGGCCTCAGTGTCAACACGTAGCAAACCAACTCCCCTAGTGAGTGAGTCCATTTCGTGGCGGTGAGAGCGGGATCGTGCATCCTGCGAAGAAGAGAAAGACATACGACCACTATGGACACTGGACATGCGTCCAGAGTGAGACACCTGCAGAGAGCTAAAACTGCCTTCATAGTCACTTTCATTGTCGCCTCCTGCAGCTCGTGCCTGCGCACGTGTGCGTGGTCCGGCAAAATCCCTGCGTCTCTTGCACAAAGGAAGCAATGGGTTGCCACTATATATTTTTAATTCTTCACAAGGCAGTGGGATGGTTTCATCGGTGTTATGTATTTTAAAAGAATAAATATAAGCCCCTCTAATATAAAATCTTTCATTCAACTCAATTCTAGGGGTTAAGATATAATTATCAAAGTGGTTAAGCAAGTTCATTTGCATGCAAAATTTTGTAATCACCGAAGTAAATTCAAGAGGCCACCTCCTCACCGGTGCGGAGGCTCACTCCCAATGCTTAACCATATCAATCACAGGAGAGATTTTAATCTTGCGCACCATGGCATAAAGTATTCTAGTGTCTACCTCCCTCATAATTCTAATGTCATCTCGGGGAAACAAAGTTAAGCCAATCCACTGGTGCAAGAACAGTAAAGTGGGTTTGCAAATGTGGCTAGTGCGGGGTTGCACTCCGGAATAATCCTGCCCAGTGATTTTAGCCCAAAATTCTTTCTTATCACAGCGTTTAGTAGCACGAGCAATATCAGTGTTTGTGGATTCTAAACCCAGACAGGAAGAGAAAGTCTCCCAGGGCATGTTGAGTCGACTACTTCGTCGATGCGAGGTAGTTTGAAGGGGTCTTTAGGGCAGTGTTTGTTGAGATCGGTATAATCAACGCACATTCTCCATTCACCATTTTTCTTTTGTACAAGAACTGGATTAGATAGCCAGTCAGAATGATACACTTCTTTTATAAAACCTGCTGCTAATAACTTTAACACTTCTACCCTAATCACCTCCTTCCTGTCGTGGGCAAACCGTCGTAGCCTTTATTTGATTGGTTTGGTGGTTTCTGAGACATTAAGGAAGTGCTTGACCCGTTCCCTTGGGACACCTGGCATATCTGCTGGTTTCCAGGCGAATATGCTTATGTTGTCCCTCAGGAATCGGACGAGTGCTTCTTCCTATTTGCTGTCTAAATTGGCTCCTATAAGAGCTGTTTTTCCTTGTCGCTAGGGATGAGTTCTATCATCTTTGTGTCGTTGCTTTTGTTAGCTGCTCTTTTGGATTGCTTGATTGGAATCTGGAGATCGGCTTCAGGTATCTGTTTTGCCTCGAGACATGTTTGCTCCATGTGAGCTTTAAGATCTGCTAATTCTGCTGCAGCGTAGGCATTTGTTTCGCAGTCGTGAGCCATAAGGACGTTTCCTCTAAGGGAAAGGATGCCTTTTGATGTTGGCATTTTGAGTACTAGGTACCCGTAGTGGGGTACTGCCATGAATTTCGCGATCCCTGGTCGACCGAGTATGGCGTGGTAGACACCTTCGAAGTCTGCTATAATGAAGCTGACATAGTCTTTTCTGAAGTGCTGCCTTGTCCCGAATTGAACGGGCCGAGTTATTTTTCCCAAAGGCATTGATGGTTTGCCAGGCATGACTCCCCAAAATGGTGAGTCGTAAGGTTCAAGTTCTTCGACCTTTAGTCCTAACTCACTGAATGCTTGTAGGAAAAGTATGTTTAAGGCGCTGCCGCCATCTATGAGTACTCTCTCCATACGTATGTGGTTGACAACGGGATCAAGTACCAAAGGAAAGCGTCCGGCGTCTGGTATGTTGGCCCATATGTCTGCTCGGTTGAAGGTTACTGGTTGTTCCGACCAGGCTGGAGCTTTAGTATCTGTATCTGATCCATTGGATTTGGCGATTGCCATGATCCTTCGTTTTAATAGCTTTTTATCGCGCGAGTTCTCGAGGCCAACTTTGCCGCCGAAGATCATGGCTGAGAGATGTTTGGTGGGCTCGTTAAATTGATGCCGAGGGTCTTTATCACTGTCTTCTTCTTCGGGTTTGTCCTTCTGTTCAATTCTTTTCTCCTTATCTTGTTTCATGAGACTTTGTTTCTTAGCAGCTGCTCTGCTAAAAATTGCTGAGAATCCTCGGCATTCACCCATGGTGTGGCCTTTGCCTGGATGCTTGGGGCAATCTTGGCCTAGAATTTTCTCGTATTCTGGATCGTAGTCTCATTTCTTTTCTCTGTTAGGTGGTATAGAATGGACGCGTTGATCTGTGTCTCTGTTATAATTGTTTTGTATGTGGTTGTCGCGTCGGCGCTCGTCACAGCGGTTGTTGTCGCGTCTGTCGTTTCTGCGCATATCTTTGCGTTGGAAGTCTTTTTCTCGGTCATCGTTTCGTCTGAAGTTTCTGAATCCGTGCCCAGTTTCTGGCAACTGTTGCATGGCATCGTCGACACGAGCGAACTCGTGGGCTATTCTGAACATTTTGTCAGTTGTAGTAGGTTGTCTTCTTAAAAGCTCTTTTCGTAGATCAATATTGCCAGGTTGCCGCAGTCCTTGTACGAAAAAGGACACGACTTCGACTGCTGAAATATCTGGAATTGTTGTCCATACTTCCGAGAACCGACGTATATAGTGACGTAACGGTTCGTTTGGGTAGTCGACGATTTTTGCTAGGTCATATTTAATACCCGGCTGTTGGCATGTCGTCCTGTAATTTTCGATAAAAAGGTGTCGCAGTTGAGGCCAACTGTGAATGGAGCCCTCTCGTTGGCGTAATAGCCAATTGTTGGGGCCGTTGTCGAGTACAATGGGGAGGTAATTGGCCATGACGTGCTCGTCTCCTCCTGCTGCTCGTACGGCCACTTCGTATAATAGGATCCAATGTTCTGGATCAACTTTTCCGTCATAAGTTTTAATGTCTGGGATCCTGAAGCTTTTGGGCCAGACTACCTCTCGCAAGCTAGCGGAATAAGGTTTTGGTCCTGAGGCATCCATACGAGCCCGATACCGATCGTTAATGACTGCTCGGAGGTCGTGGTCGTCATACTGCTCGTCGTGGTGGTGATTATGAGGTCGCCCACAATCCCTGTTGTCTCTGTTATTGATCTGTCTGCCTCTGGCGTTGCACTTCTGGTAAAATCTGTTGTGAGGGAAATTTCCGCAACTTTCTCCATCATCTTCGTAATTGTTATGGTTGTCGGCACCTCCTTCTCTGGAATTTGGGATTCGATTGCTGTAAAAACTGCGTGGCCGGTGGCTTCTGAGAGAGATGGCCGGAAGCGCTTGTTCTCTCATGTGGTTGACTTGAGCTTTGGCAGCTACTAATAGATCGATTGCTTCCTCAATTTGTGGCATCTGAGGTATGTTGGCCGTCTTGAGACGGTCAATGGCGATCGCAAGATTGGCACTTGGGGTTGTATGGACCTGTCGCTCTCCCATGAGGTCGAAGTCATCGGCGAGATTCCGTCGAAAATTTCGACGTCTTCCGACCACGCGATCCTAGTCGGCGGCTGCCTGGAGTGCAGCCTCATCTTGCCTTTGTTGTTCACGGTCCGTGTTTCGTCCTTCTCGTTGCTGCCTTTGTTCGTCAGTTTCTCCATTGATAGTGATCTTGTTGTCACTAACATGGCATATAGCGTTCCCTAGGATGGGAGGGAACGGCGGGAACTATTGCAGCTCTTGAGTGGATTTAGTCGGATTGTGGACTTCTGATAGAATTTCTTCGGGTTCCTCTGGTCGGAACGCTATGAGTTGTAGATCTGGCGTTGTGTTAGTATACTTGGCACTGGGATTTTGCAAGGATTGTATCTCTTCTTCGTTGTCGGAATAGACTACCGTGTGTGCTGATCCCGAAAGCTCCAAGATGTTGTAATAATCATCGAGTCTAGGTGTATCTGGAGTGACATCGCGTGTCTTCTCTGGGGATTGATCGCCCGTGACCTCTTCGAGGTGCACATGATTGACGAAGTGACCTGTAGGAGCGTCAAAAGTATAGCTGATTATGCCTGAGTGTGGATCAGGGGTCTGGTCATAGTTTTCAAGGTAATCGCCTAAGAGCCGGCGGCCGGATGAAGCGGCGGCGTTTGGCAACCCATATGGGAATGGTGATGCAAGTTCTGGGTTTAGGATCCCGTAATCCGTTGGTTTTTCTTGGGCGCTCTGATCGCGCTGCGATTGTTGAGAGGTAACAGGTGATTTTTGCTTTGATTCAATTTGGATAGATCCAAATTGAGCAAAAAACTCCGTGAGCTTGTCCTGTTGGTCATGAGTTGCTTTGAATAGATCGGCCCAATTTTCATCTGGTGGTTGGTTGGTGCCTAGAAGGAAGGGCTGGAGTTCTGACAACTCGAGCTTCGGTGGTAACGCCTTATTCTGAGGAGGCGGAGAATCTGTCTCTCCATTGTTTGGCGGGGTTGGAATCGAGGGCAGACTCTCGATGTATGAGATGTCCGGGATGGTTGTCCAAGTAACCGTCCCGATGGTGAAGGTGAGGCCGGCTTCGAAGGTCATGGAAGCCGGGAAGGAAACCATCTTGCTTGACGTGAAATCTCGGTGCGCACCCTTCTACCTCGGGCGCGCCACCGTCGACGAAATATCGGCGATAGTCCGACCCCGGGTATGCCCCGACCGTAATGGATTGGCGGAAGGCGTACGAGATTGCAAGCGAGATGTAAACAGGGAACAATCACACGAGGTTTACCCGGAGTTCAAAGCCGCAAGGATGCGTAAAACCCTAGTCCCGCTCTCGTTTCGATTATGGATGTGGATGTGCGAGTCTGTGCGCTATGCCAGATTTCGTGTCCCTAGACGGGGGGTCCTTGCTCTCCTTATATATTACGAGGAGCAAGGTTACAAGACGGATCTAGCCTATCTGGTACTAAGTTTTCCGTGCTTTACAAGACTTTACAGAAACTTTCCTATCTCAGCTAGGTCTCTCCTTCTTGTCGGTCTTTGTCAAACTTGCCCATTTTAGGCTATCCGACCAGCTTGGGCCGATCGGTCTTGAAGTTTGGTGGGCCGGCTTGGTTGTCTCATGCTGGCCCAAAGTAGGCCGTGAGGGTATATGGGGTTTATACCCCCACAGTTCCCTCGCACCCGGGCACCATGCCCACGTACTAAGGAGCTACCTACATCTCCCCAGGACTCCCACCCTACGGATGGACGTGCTAGGACATAGGCAAACCCGAAGGCACATCAAACCGCTATTCCTCTCCTACAATCTAATCTAAACAAGTAAAACATATGAACGATGAAGAACAATGTAGAACACGATGAACAACTCTCACAAGAACTACGGCCTAGTTCTTGATCATCGAATATATCGTGTACTAGACTATACTCTAGTTCATATGCACGACTATATAAATAAGATGAGAACTTGACTAAGGAAGAACGCTCCATAGATTTATACCAAAGATGTAGCTTTTCCTCCTGAAGACAAGCTCTCCAAGTAGCTTTGCCTAGCTCCAAATGACAAACACTAATGCTAAAAGAACAAGTGAGAGGTGTAGAGATGGCTCCAAATGGTGTGTGTGTGTTGGTGGAGGGCTTCTCCTCTTCATTTATAGGGCGCTGGAGGCGGTTCGGGGGTAGTGAGGTAAAAGCACCAGCGGAACCGTCATGCCCAGGATGGAAGGCAACGAACCGCCTTGGCCGGGCCCACCTCGCCGGGGCGGGGCGCGCGCGCGGGTGGCGCCTCCCCGACCGACTTTGGTCGGTGGGCCTGGCCGCCTCCCGGGTCGTGTCCTTGCCGGTGTTTCGGCCCATGTGGCCTCCAGATGGCCCACTTGCTCTTCTAGCTCGTTTTGCGCCTTCCGAAAAGCGTACTTTTATTCCAGAAATTCCTGAACTTGGTGTATTTTCTGCAAAACAATATTTTCTCCAAGCACAGGTGGAACTAGGTCAATAGTAAAGATATATGTGCAATAAAATATTTATTTCTCCTATAGTGATCTATAATTGGCGGGTAAAAATCAGAGTTAAGGACCGCCAACAAGATCCCCCAAGCTTACCCCTTACTCGTCCCGAGCAAGTCTTTGCTTTGGGTTGTTGATCATGGGTTGCTTCGATGCCGATCATATCTCAAGTGTACAAGATAAAAGAGAGTGTTCTACTATTATTTGAATAAATTGGCAATTGTATCTTTTCTATGATTCCTGATAGAGTGGGGCTTCTAATTTTCTCAAGTCTTGGGCGATTGCAAAATAGAACAGTTTCAAAGACCGGTGCTTTTCATTCGTCCCAAGATCAACTTTCAGTCCGGAGGTTTTGTAAGATTTTATAAATAAACCAAGTTCCTCAAATGTGTATGGTAACCTCACCAAAGGCATTTTCAAATTTTTGCCTTTTTTCTACCACTAAAAAGCTGAGAGTGGGGTTCTGGGTAGGTATGTAAGTGGGCATACTTGTATCACATATTTTGTAAGGTCAAGGATTGAACCTTACGGAGATTAAGCTATACACCTTGATTGAGATGTGCAAGTGTGTGGATGGATGAATGATGATTCCTAATTTTTGTGGTATTTTTGGGTCTCCATGCATCATGACACACTCTCTTTTATTGGATGAGATGAAAGGAAATGATGGGCTATCAAAGAGTATCTAAAACTATTCTTTTTTTTTGAACGGGGATCTAAGACTTTTCCCGTTTGCCTACAAGAGTGGTAAATCCTATAACTATATATATCTTTCTTTCTTTTTTCTTTCCTCTCTTTCTTTTCTCTCATATTTTTTTTCTGACTAAGAACATAGCCCATAACTTTATTGATGGAAAGGATGAGGTGGAGAAAGATGTCATGATGAACAATGCATGGAGAATTTTGCAAACTACAAGAGAGGGGTGCGCGATCCTCAGGGTAAGGGTCGGCATTTTTATTTGGTGGAAAAAATGGTGCGCAACTCTCAATGTAAGAGTTGGCGGATGGTAAAGGGTGCATGTTGTGCGCAACTCTTAGTGTAAGAGTTGGCGTTTATTTGGTGGGTGCAAGTGAATCTCAATCGTGGGTGTAGAGTCATAATCTCGCGTCGGTAACAATCCGACCGAACTCAATGTACGAACAAGCAGCGTATGAAGGTTCTTATACTACAGATAAATCATATGGCTCTGGTGGGTATTTCGCGATCATTGAGGAACTATTGTTTTTGAAATTTTTGAAACAAAACTCCAGACGTCAGGTTTTCTCAAAGGGACAAAGTCATTGCTGCGGTCTATGTCACTATATCATATCGCGCAATAACCTAGATAAGAGTGATTGTATGCAACCCACTAAATCAAGTTTCTAGAGCATGATAATGTAAAGCCGATAAACCCAAATATTAGAGAAAACTCTATTTTAAACAAGTACAAGCGAGACATAAGACAGAGCAACCAATCATTTCAACATGGGTAGAACTAAACATTTCATGGCACATATATGGAATGGATTTTTTTTTGAATTTTTTCGATGCAAGAAACTTGAATTTAAACATGCTATAAAGGAAAATAAAATTGTGAGGAATTAAATATGCAAATGCAGATACCTCAAGTGGGGGTCCTCCCCCAAGCTATCCTGAAGCTCATGGCCCAGGGTTGTATCCCTGGGACCTCCAGTAGGCCCTCTGCTGCTCCTGCTGGATGTGGAGGCTCTCTGCAAGAGCGTCGAATCGATGTCCGTGCTACTGCTGCCACTGGGTCGTCGAATGCATGAAGTTGCCCAGGGTATTTCTGATGTCGTTCGTCTGGATCTGCAGCTGTCCAAGGCGTGCATGGACTGTGGTCAGCATCGGCTCCTGCTCTGGTGGTGGTGAGTCGACAGTGTACCGCCTCTGTCGCTCCCACTCGTCGGTCCCTGCCTCGGACCATGCCCTCTCAGTGGTCTGTGCCGGCTGAGGGTACTGTTCTCACCCCGAGTAGCCTGGGTATCCCTGATAGGCCTCCCACCCACCATAGCCGTACTGCTGGGGAGGCTGTACAGGAGCATCTGGCTGAGCAGGGGAGTCAGGCTGTGCATAAGCCTCAGCCCCTCCTCTAGTGGCTCTCGGTACCTGTTCTTCCCTGCGTGCTTCTTCTGCAGTCTTCAAATCGAAGGTGAGCACATCATAGTTATATAAATAAAGATCCGGGTTAGGAAACCGAATCTAGTTTACATAACTGGAGAAGAAGAAACAGATATGATCTTTTCCATCGGCCTTCAAAGTGTGCCCTTGGTTTAGGACACGCAAGTCACAAATCGGCCGATCAAGAGGAATGTACTCAATATCGTTACCATCTAGTGCTCCTACGGCATTAGCAATGTGAGTAATGAGAGAGGTGCAACCGATAGCATAAGTCTTCTTAACCATATCTAGCCAGTGGAGGCACATCTCCTTTACAGGAGCGACCTTGAGCTTATGAACCATGGCGAAAAGAAGCTTAAGCTCTACAGAATGCACCCATCTAATCTTGCTAGCAGGAAACAAAGTCATGGAGATCCAACGATGCATGAGTCTAAGGGTAGGGTGTTGGATCTGAGTGTTCAGGGGTTTGAAAGGTCCAACTTCTACCCTACCCGAAATCTTTTCCCAAAAAAAATTGCGCTCAAAACCAGGGATGGATGCATCTAGTTTAAGTGCACACTTAGAATGAAAACCTAGATGATGAGCGAGTTTCCCCCAAGTAAGATGATAATCCGTACCAAACCAGGGATCGATGAGGTTGGAATCGTAGACCATCGTGTGGTTGAAGAGCCAATCCTTGAGGCAATGGTACCTCTGCAGCTTCTGCTCACCCTCCAGGTCGAGGTACGGGGCGTCGACCGCATAGATTCCCTCGGGCTCGGGGGTTGCTGGTGGTGCCTCCTCGGCCACTTTCGGGCTCGTAGGGGGCACCATAGTAAGAGCTCAAGCCCTCACCGTACCCCCACGAACTATAGTCGCTCATGGTGGACTATGCCGGTGGCTAGTTCTCGGGTGCGAAAGAACTAGTGGAAGTTGGTTTTCCACACCCGAGACTAGCTCTATCACTTGCGCTTTTGCTCAAAATGTGCTGGTGGAAGCTTGTGGCATAGGAAGTGGGGGTGGAAGAGAGTGAGAGATTGAGAAATGGGAGGTGGTTGCTCACCCCGGCCACCCCCTTCCTTTTATAGGCGGATCACCAGCCGGAGGGAGGAGGGGCAACGGCTAAGAGCTGTTGGCCGCTGGCCCGGGCCCCACCTCTGCCGGTCATGCGAGCGCGCAGCGCGCACGCGCCCGGGCCCCGCTCTGTCCCCTTGGCCGTTGGGCGCCAACGGCTAGCCCTTGGCGCTAGCCGTTGGTGCCTGCCCGGCGGTTCAAAAGCATTTTTTTTTTCAAAAATAAAACTTCTCTTTTTTTCGAGAAGAAGTTTTATTCTTTCTTTCTCCTTTTTTTCTTATTTTTTGGGGCATATATATATTTTTTTCGAGTAGCAAGAAAATACTTACCGACCCGCTTTGTCGGTGCTCTTATTCCTCCCCCAAGCTTGCTTGGCTTAACGAGGTGACCAAACCCCGTTGCAATCATGTTCACCGACTCGGGCGGGACCTCGGGTTGCCCCGGATCCCGCTCGTGTCGCATTTGTTGGGATCGGCTGCGGCAATGCGGGCAGCCGGGTCTCTATCATCTTATTGAAGCTCAGCTGATTCTTGACAGCGGATGATAGGCCCTCGATCTTATTATTCATATTCTCCAAGATCTTATCGTTTTGGATCATCTTTTTGGTGAGATTTTCGTTGATCTTGGCTTGGCCGTAAACCAGGTCCTTTAATGAAGGTTGATTCGAATTAAACCCGGAGGTGTAATTCGAATTACCTTGGAATGGAGGACGGGACGGTTATTCCAGCCATTTCCTCCTCCTTGCCGCTTCGGCGAAACCCATTGTTGAGGTAGGCGCCTCTTCACGGGTCTCGGGCGGTCATTCCCCGAGTGTCCGGCTCACCACGGGACCTCGCATGTCATGCGGGCGTCCATGGCGTTGACGGTGCCAGATGCATCATTGATGGCACCACCGTCAATCTTCTTCAGGAGTAGGTCTATTTTTGCGGCAAGCATATCCGCCTCCTTCACGGTATGCATGCCTCCTTCACGGTATGCATTCCTGTACTTGGTGTATTTTCTGCAAAACAATATTTTCTCCAAGCACAGGTGGAACTAGGTCAATAGTAAAGATATATGTGCAATAAAATATTTATTTCCCCCATAATGATCTATAATTGGCGGGTAAAAATCGGAGTTAAGGACCGCCAACACTTATGACTAACTTACTTCAGAAGGGGGAAAAGTTTGTGTGGACCGAAAAGTGCGAAGCAGCTTTCCGCACCTTGCGGGAACTGTTGACCACTGCACCAGTTCTTGCTCAACCGGACATAGAGAAACCGTTTGATGTGTATTGTGACGCTTTGGGAATTGGATTAGGTTGTGTGTTAATGCAAGAGGGTCGAGTCATAGCTTACGCCTCGAGACAGTTGAAGAAACATGAACAGAATTATCCTACTCATGATTTAGAGCTAGCAGCTGTGGTACATGCCTTAAAGATATGGAGACATTACCTTCTTGGTAACGTCTGCAACATATATACTGACCACAAGAGTTTAAAGTATATCTTTACTCAGAATGAGTTAAATATGAGGCAACGCAGATGGTTAGAACTGATAAAAGATTACAATCTACGCTTGCAATACCATCCTGGTAAAGCAAATGTGGTGGCTAATGCATTAAGCCGGAGGTCACATTGTCAGGTGATGCAACCTCTGCTCCCTGACAATTTCGACTTTATGCACCCAGTCATTGCAAAGAACATCTAACTAAGTTGTGAGATTGAAAGCAAGATCAAAGAGGGTCGAAAAAAAGCGATAGTATGACTGACATATTCAAGAAAAAGATAGAAACTCAACCATCTCAAAGGCTTACTGTTGACAACCATGGGGTTTTATGGTTCGATAACCGTTTGGTCGTACCACGAGATCCAGAAATCAGAAAGCTCATCATGGATGAAGCACACTTGTCAAAGCTGACCATACACCCTGGCAGTAGCAAGATGTTCCACAGTCTGAAGGCCCGATATTGGTGGCCCTACATGAAGAAAGAGATAGCTGAATATGTTGCTAAATGTGACGTATGTTGTAGAGTCAAAGCTGTGCATTTGAAACTGAGTGGTCTCTTACATCCTCTATCGGTACCTGAGTGGAAATGGGAGGAAATCAGCATGGACTTTATCACCGGATTGCCCACGTCATCAAAGGGCAATGATTCTATATGGGTGATTGTTGACCGTCTCACAAAGTCAGCACACTTTATTCCGGTCAACACCACCATGAGAGCTCCGCAATATGCTGATGTGTACATCAAAGAAATTGTTAGGCTGCATGGCATACCAAAGAAGATAGTATCTGACAGGGGAACGCAGTTTATGTCACACTTTTGGGGACAAATGTAGAAAGAGTTAGGCACAGAGTTGGTCCATAGTTCTGCATATCATCCGCAGACCTCTGGACAAACTGAACGTGTGAATCAAATATTAGAAGATCTGTTGCGAGCTTGTGTGTTATCTTTCAAGGGTTCATGGGAGAAATGGTTACCATTAGAAGAATTTGCATATAACAATGGGTACCAAGAAAGCATCAAGATGTCACCTTTCAAAGCATTGTATGGCAAAAGTTGCAGAACACCACTCAGTTGGGTTGAAACGGGTGACAGAAGATACTATGGGGTGGATTTCATTCAAGAGGCTGCCGAAACAGTTCAAATCATTAGAAAGCATATGGCAGTGGCACAATCAAGGCAGAAGAGTTATGCAGATCAAAAGCGAAGATCTGAAACATATAATGTGGGGGACTTTGTATATCTCAAGGTGTCCCCAATGAAGAAAGTGAAACGTTTCGGGGTTAAGCAGAAGTTAGCACCTTGGTATGTAGGACCGTTTAAAATTCTGGAAAGAAAGGGCGAAGTAGCATACCAATTAGAATTATCTGTCCAATTGGGAACAGTCTTCCCTGTCTTCCATGTGTCTCAACTTAAGAAGTGTATCCATGTACCGGAAGAGCAAGTCAAGATTTCCGACATAAAGCTTCAATCAGATCTCACCTATGAGGAAGTGCCTGTCAAGCTCCTTGATGTTAAGGAATGAGTAACTAGGAACCGTGCTATCACCACATACAAGGTATGTTGGAGCCATCATGACGACGGTGATGCAACGTGGAAAACCGAAGACTACCTCAAGGATGCCTGTCCCAAGTTCCACGAGCACTGGTTAGTTCACGCAAATCTCGGGATGAGATTTCTTTTAAGGGGGGTAGGGCTGTAACACCTCCAGTGTTAAGCACTAATTAAACTTCTCTAATCATGTCATCATTTGCATAAGCATTTCATGATCATCTTGTTAGTCTAGTGGTTGTTTGTATTGCTAGACGGGATAGAATATTATTTTCATGCCTGCAAATGATGCTAGAAAAATGCTAGGCTTAGTATTCTAATATGATTGAGAATCTTCTTGTTAGTTTACAAATTAGTCTTGCTTTGAGTGGCCAATAGATTTCAATTAAAATTATGCATATGATGGTTATTAGTTTAAGGTGTGCAAACAAAATCTATTCCAAAGTGCTAGATAGGTTGCTTGTTTGAATTTGGTCCTTTAGAATGATTTATGCAGAATATTATTTCAAGAAACTTTCCTATTCGACCAAACTTTGAAAACGAGTTTTTGGGCTTCCTTTTGGGCAAAAACAGTGCAAGGGGTTTGAAAATATTAGTTTTAAAAGTCTTTTTCCAAACTGATTTTTGAATCTCTCAAAATAAGCCAATTTAGCAAAGTCGTAGTTGGAAAAGTTATTCATCTCGAAATTTTGAGAAACTTTCATGTTGGAAGTTTTTCCAAATTCGAAATAGTTTAGAAACTACGAGAGGTTTGAATTTTCGGTTTGAATTGAAGAGGGGGTGGGACCCACCATGTCGGCGTCCCCCTCCCTTCATCATCTTCCTCGCGGCGACGGTGTCGCGCCCGGCATACGCCACGCGGCGTCCGTACGCCGACGCACACCCGCGCTGCGGTGTGGCCGCCGGATCCGCTGGCGAGCCACGGGGCGGACCACGGCGTCGCGTCGACATCCCGCTGGTGCCACCACGGCCTTCGGGCCCACTTGTCAGCGTCCGTACGTCGGCGTCGGCCGCCGCCACGCGTCGCGTATCGCCTGCCTTCTCCCCTCGCTCACGCGGCCGCCTGCCCGAAATAGGAAAGGGGACAGAGCCCCGTCCCGTCGCCTTCAATTCACTGCCGCCCACTCACTCCTCCTTCTTCCTCCCGTTTTCCTCTTCCTCCTCCAACCCGCCATGGCAACCGAGCTCGCCGCCTCCTAGAGCTCGAACCAGCCGGCCATTGTCGAAACTGAGGGCAGCATCGTGCTCACCGCCCGCAGCTCCACCTTCTCCGCCCATCTTTTTCACCGAATCGCTAAGGTAGTGCCGTCGTCTTCTTCTTCTCCCCGCGCGCAATGCTGCTGCCGCCACGGCGCTCCGGCGAGCCATTGCCGCGTCGTCTTCCTCTGTCTTCTCACGCATTGGCGCGCACATGCATCGCATACCCGAGCTCGAGCTTAGCATAGAAAATGGTGGGGTGCGAAGCTCGGACGAGCCGCGCTCGCGGTTCGCCGGCGAGCTTTCCGCCGCCGCTCCGGCGTGCTCAAGTTGCGGCATGAGCTGCTGTTTCTTGGAGTTCTTGGGCGTGTTACGCTTCGCGGAACATGGGGAAGCTCGTAGGCTAGATGATGGAGCTCGGAGGGGCTCCGGTGGGCCGCTCACCATCGAGCGCCGCCACCGCCCGTCGGTGGCCACCGCCGCCGTAGTTTCTGGCCACTAGGGCCGTAGTTTCTGGCCACTAGGGCCGATGTTTCTTGGTGCGCTGGGTGCGCGAGGTCGAGGCGCGTCCAAAGGCGCCCGTGGTTGCGCCGGAGGGCCGCCGCCGGCGAGGTTTCGCCGCCGACCGCTGCGTCCTCGACATTGGTGAGGCCGACAGGTGGGCCAGTGGGACCCTGGGCCCCACCTGCAGGTCGGACTGTGTGTGTGCACGTGGTCGGGTGCACTTAGTAGTTCAAACCGAGCCTGGGTACACTCGGGGTGCACTTAGCATTTTAGGATCAATTTCAGAAAAAGGAAAATAGGATTTTCAGTTTTAGTTTTAAACTTCAAAAATTCATATCTCAGTCATTTTTAATCCAATTGGGGTGATTCAAGTTGGGTTATTTTTCTTATGAGCGGTAGATTCCATAGAAATTATGAGATATGGCTTTTGGCATACTTTTCTGTAGAACTTTATTTAATTTCTTGATATGGCTTATATCTTCAGAAATTCATAGTAAATCATTTGTTGCTCAGAAAAAATGTGAGGTTTGTTGTGTTAGGATAGTTTTGACATGTTTTATCTGTATGAGCTATTACATGGTCAAGTTCTGTGGTAATTTTAAGAGTTGTAGTTCAAGTGCCATTCTTGGCACCATGCTTAGGAAATTCATAATTAATTCATAGCTTATCCAATGCTTATGAAATTTGGTATACCCTGTTTTTAGTTCATGCTTTAGACCTAGATGTCATTGGTTCTGACTTTAGACTACTTTGGTAGTACAAAGTATTTTCTCTGTTCACTTTGTTCGGTGCTGACTTGTGAATTTTGTGTAGGATAAAGTACTTTCTGTTTTAAGGTGAAATTTCTATGGTAGACTACTTTGGACATGTATTAGCTACTGTAATTTTTATAGATTTTTCTGTACTGCCCAGATAGGACTTGCTGTTATAGCCTAAGCACTTTTAGCGGGTTATCGTGTTGGTTGTGCATGAAGAGTGGCATGTTTAGCTTGGGGATTGATACATTGCTGTTATATACTGATCATGACATCATTTCAACATTACTACAGCAACACTTGCATTTACTTTCTGCATTGCACCATACAGGATCGCTAGGCAACAATCTGCAAGCCGTGCACGAGGAGCAGGACGGGGACGATCCTCAGGAGCTCGAGCTGCAGGAAGTAGCCGAGGAGGAGGTGCCTGAAGCTGACATTCCTGACTGTCCTAACCACGTGCCCAGTTCGTTTGTCAAAGGCAAGCCCCGGTGCATTCTCCTATGTTTTCGCAATGTTTTAAATTTGAGTCCTTTACTTATTTTGCTGCATTAAGTTATAGGCGTTGACTGGAACCATAGAATGCACTAGGACCACCCGACTACCATAAGTATCCTATTATTAGGTTTCAGGTTTCGATATTGCTTAGCTGCTAACTAGTCGGTAGAAGACGGGTGATCGACCATCACTCGCGAATGGTAGGTGTTACTACCCCTGGATTGATGATGAGGTTAGAAGGTAGTAGAACATAACCATGTGGCCATGATTAAATCACCTCTAATATATCATGGTACACGAGCGTCCTCGATCATTTTGAACAATGCCTCACAGATAGCTGGAAGGGCGAGGGTGCCCAACTGCGAAGCCTTGAATCTACTTGGGCCGGGTTTCAACTTCCAGATATCCATGCCGGCGATGGGGGTGGTAGATAACAAGGGCCCGGTCGTGAGTCCTTAAGATGGGGCGGAGTCATTTGATGGGCACGCTTACCTGTTGGCAGCCGGGAGTTTCCTTGGTCATGGTGGTGAGTTGTTGATCCCACGTTTCCCGAGTAGATCGTGGTGTCACTCACTACGGCGGTGAGTGTGGTTTCGTGAGGAATACCCCGCCGCGGCTGGTTTGCAATCGATTATAATCGCCATCGTTCTGGATAGTGAATAACTTGACCGAAGCGATTACGGTGCCGCAAATAAGATTTGAAATTCGAGTTGGTTATGTTCCTCACATGATGGTTTAATGATTATTCAATCAACGCGGTGATGATTAATAGATTGATTGCTTTTACTAAAATGATGACTAGTGCAGGATGCAAACTTAGCATGGATAGGTAATTACTTAATGGGATAAGCTAGAGAGTCCTTTATCACTAAGTGAAGATTTAAAAGCTCATCTTTTGGTAAAGAAAGGAGTCAGCTACCCACATACAGCCTGGCATCCACCAAAGAGTCTTTATTTTCTTTTAGTCGGTTAAGTCTTGCTGAGTACAATGTACTCAGGGTGCAATTCCCAATTGTTGTTGCAGATGGGGAGATATTTTATGGCTATTGCCCGACCTGTCTCCATCCTGCCGTCGGAGATGAGTAGATCGTGGGCACGATCATTCCAGTTGTCGCATCCCTTTCTTTTGTGGAATATGATGAAGGACATGGCACTATGTTTCTAAAATTATTTGGGGTGTGTTTGAGAACTTGTTAAACTATTTGCTTCCGCACTATGTTGAGAACTTAGTTTGTAATAACTAAATTTATGTTATGTACTATCTATTTGAGAACTTTTATGTAATAATTATGGACGGATGTTCGTTGGGCCTTCACCGGTCTGGGATGTTACTTGATGTTTGTGCGAAAATCCTTCGTGGTTTTTCGGACTACCGGGCTGGTTTGGTTACTAAGTTCTAATTAAGTTGCCACGTCAGCTTGATTAGTGCTTCGTAATTAAATTAGTTGGTCGGTTCCGTTACAGGCCTCACCCTCAGTGGCTACCTGGTCGCTGGGGAAGTTCTTCTGCGCAGCGGCTACCTGGTCACTGGCGCCTGTCCTCGCAGCGGCTACCTGGCTGCTCGCGACGTTGTCGTTTATGCCCCACAGTGGCTACCTGGCCGCTGGGGATGATCTACACCATCTTGGCGACCATTGCGTGGATGTTTTTTCTTTGCAGGCATAGTTTAGTTGGTGTGTTGAGTCGGGGTTGTTCTCCCCCTCCCCTCGTGTATTCTTGCTGCTTGTTTGTGTGTTTGTGTTCTAGTCGTTGGGGTTTCGCCGGTAATCCTTCGATTACTTGCGAGCCCTTTGTATCCGTGTTCTGGCCTCTTTGGCCCTTCCTCTTAATGAAATACGGGCAAAGACCCGCTCGCGAAAAAAAAAAATCTCGTGACTACACCTATTGACGTTGTGAATTTTGACCGGAACCTGCTGTATGTGAGCTCCATGTAAGCTGTGCTCGAGTATTGCTGTCCTGAAATCTTTGGTGTTGTCAAACGTCGTCTGGTCTTGCTCTGGCCGTATATATCCAGAACAGATGGAGCAGTTTTCCTCAGCCGGCGTTTGAGGTCGCTACACTACACCTGGCCCGGCTAAGGACGGCAGCGGGTCGGGTTTGGGGCGGGTATCCGCGAGTTTCGGGTCTGGCGGGTTCAGGTTTGGGGCTAGTTTTTCACCCATGATTTTCGGGTTCGGGTTTGGGTTCGATTTTTCACCCGTGGATACCCAATGGATATCCGAAATATGTATATATATAAGCGAATATGTGTATATATACATGTGAATATGTGTATATATATGAATATGTGAATATATGTGTGTGAATATGTGTATATATTTCCACGGGTTTCGGGTATCCGTTCGGGTTTTGGGTACCCGCGGGTTTGGGTTTGGTTATGAAATTCCACCCGAATCGGTTTCGGGTTCGGGTTCGGATTTTGACTTCGGGTTTTGGGTTTGGGTGCACGGAGACTCCACCCGATCCGAACCCGACCCGTTGCCATCCTTGGGCCCGGCCTTGTGCTCTCCTGGGTTTTCCCGTATGCATGCAGACGGCAGCTAACTAGCTGATTAAGCCTACTTAGCAACCGTCGACGGCATGACCAACTGAACATTGGGATGTACAATGACAAGCTAATACTCCTGCTATGCTAGCTAATACTCCTATGCTAATCTCTTGTTTAAGCCCTCTCGGCTGCCCTGGCTACATTACATATACCAAGCTCAACAACGTCTTGGAGACTGTACTAGCGCGACAGCAGACTAACACATAGTGGTTGTTTGCACGGAGCTGCAACCGCAGGCATGGCCTCCGTCAACTTGTCCCTCGCAGTCGTCGCCGCCCTCTTCTCTGGTAAGATACATGGCTTCTTCTTCTTTTTAGTTGTTTTCACTAACTAATTAATAACTTCAGACAGAAGGTTATCATTTACAAAATGATCATCTAAGGTTTTTGTCTTTGTGTAAATAATAACTTATTTAAGTGATTAGGATTTCTGATACTGGGGGCCGTCGGCGAGGACGCATGCGGTTCCTCGTGCGAGCAAGGAACCTATATTGGGTGCCCTAAAATTGCAGGCAGGCTCCCCGGGTGCAACTGCAATTGCGTGCCGCCGGGCCTCGAGCACTGTATCGTCTACGGACCCGACGACAACCCCATCCAGTTGTGCTAGCTCCAAATGATGAACCGTTACCCATGCATTCTGCTACTCATGTTAAGTACAATAACTAGTTGGCGGTATAATTTTATCTCACGAAAATAAGTGTTGTTCGTCCAACTGAAAATTTGTTTTCACTCATTTCCGCCTAAACTTTGTCAACACTAATAAAAAGGGTCCACGCAGCATTGGACTTATCTTTTTGTTGTTGCTGTTGTTGTTTGAGTCGTTGGTTGAGATGAGTAACCGTTGCTAATCGTTTCAAGATTCCTCCTCCAAAGAACTGGATTAATCCGAAACTTTTCTCCATTATTTCTATCTAGAAAAAAATGGGTGCACGCAGCAGTTGTGCTCTGCACGATGTAACGTTTTGTGAATTGACAAACGTTTTTTATCCAACAACTACGGGCCTAATCTTACAGCCCAAGCACATAGCGTGATTGTAGTATCAGTCTGGACAAGACTTGGTGGGTTTGGCGACAGATAGGAAGGACATTCAAACATCGGTAGGAGATTACAGAAGGAATTTACATGGGAGCTTGATTTTTAGGCTCTTTTTTGGTAGACATAAGGTGCACTGCATACCCAGCATGTTGAGGGACGAGGCGCATGTCCAGGGACAAGAGACAAGGCTCACGTCCATGGACGAGGCGTGACATGCTGGGTAGGAATTTAAGAGGGTCTGGCTTCGACTTCATCGTTTTTGGCTTCAAAAGGTCATTCTCATATGTGCACCTTTGTGGAGGGAATTATGAAGGATATATTGAGTAGTCAATTCATGTCTTTATGTATTGTGTGAGGGTTGAGAGTGAGAAATTGTACCATGTGAACGTGGTAGATGCAGTTTTCTGTCTTAGAATTTCCGCTAACTCCCATCCTTCTCATAAGTGGTAGTCATTTGCGGCCACCTCATAAGCTAAAATTTAGGACTACAAGACAACTATTATATCATTGTGTGAGTTATGTTATACAACTCACAATTTTATTTTTACTCTATATATAAATTAAAAAAAATATGAGTTATTATAAGACAACTTCAAAAACAACTGTCGTGCGTGTGGTGTAAATTATCTTGAGATCGGTTAGGAGCCTCATCATAAATAGCAAGTTAAGGTTAAGATGTTTAGCGTTTTATAAACCGTAATTAGGGGATTTTAGCGGCAAAATTGTGCATGAACACAAATAGCAGCACAATTTTTTTTCAAGCTATTTTGGGCTATAGTGGCAAAAATAGCGGGCTATGTTTTTCCATGGTTAGGAGACAACTTGCAAGGCACAACTATATGAAAACTGTGCTGCTGCAGTTCATCCTAGGTTGCATAAGATTAATAGAACAGAAAACACAGTTGTAGATTATTTAGCTAAGCGGGAGCACTTGGCTGCTGGAACTGTTCGCAGCCCTGCCATGTATAATGCTTCTATGAAGTCCATGTTCAGCAGTGTCCTATGCTGCTGATATATGAATGAAATGTTTGTTGGAAAAAAAAAAAAAAAAAAAAAAAAAACACTAACACCACGCTCTCGGTCTCTCCCGCCCCGTCTAGTCTAAACCCTCAGCGGCCCAGCATTCTCGAGAGTCGAGAGATCCCAACGAGAAGCCCTCGTCAATCGGCAATCGCCATGGCCGGCAGAGGTATGTCCCAGACACAAGGTATGTGCTCCATGACATTGATCAGGAGGCTAAGGAGCAGGCGTTGCTGTACCATAGCGAGAGGCTGGCAATTGCGTATGGTCTGATTAGCACCCCGGCAAGGACTCCGCTTCGCATCATTAAGAACCTCAGGATCTGCGGGGACTGCCACAATGCCATCAAGATTATGTCGAGGATCGTAGGGAGAGAGCTCATTGTGAGGGACAATAAGAGGTTCCACCATTTCAAGGATGGGAAATGCTCTTGTGGAGATTATTGGTGAACATGGATCCTACCATCCGAATGTGGTGGGGATTGAAGTTTACTGCTATGCTATCCTATGTAAATATATGTTTACATCATGTCCTTTTTCCTTGCTATAAGTGTGCTGCAACATTACACTTGTGATTTGTATGTGCTTGGCCGTTGCCACCCACATCGTACTTATGAATTGAATTGAGATTAATATATTTGGACAAAAAAATTATGATAGAGAATTAATGGTGATCGATTATGTTTTGTCCTGCTTTTTTAATCTAAACAATCGACGATGGTCAACATCGTGTTCTGGTTATATTTCTTTCTTTAAAATTGCTGTTTGTTGTGCCGAGCAATAAATTGAAGGTTGGGTTTCTGAGTTCACTTGCCTGTCCTCGGTACTGATTATATTTGCCCATTACAGTTCCCTTTCTGATATTGCCTCTTATATGGTGGGGGTATCAGGCACAGTCGGTCATTCGGGCACAAACAGTTGGACCGAAAAGTGGCTGCTTGCACCTACACGGCTACACTGTTCCTTATAGAAGAAGATATATAAGGCCGTATTTGGTTTCTGATGACTAAAATGTTAGTTACCTTTTAGTACCTCTTGAGACTTGAGTGACTAAAGTGTTCTAGCCACCTTTTTAGTCAGTGTGTTTGGATGTTTAGTCCCTAAAGTAACTCAATTTTAGTCACTTTAATTTTTGTCACAGGAAACCAAACAGGCTCTAAGTTAGGAACTATAGTTTTTCATTTAATTATCTTGTAATCATTACTCGTTGCTAAAAATATCAATATAAAAACAAAACAAAATGGTGACAGGTCTTAGGGTTTTTTTTTGGTGAAAAGGTGACAGGTCTTAGTTAACGCCATGTAGAACCGAAACAAAATGGAAAAGCGCTCCGTGCAAAATGTATCAGGTCTTTTGAGGCCAATATGAATGAATCAATCAGGTGGTGGATCCTCTCACCTTCCGTCAGACTTATCAAAAAGAAAAATTCAATATAAGTTTTTGCGCAATGCAATTGTGCTTGCATTTCTGTGGCCTGATGTGGTTTCAATATAAGTTGTATAGGTAACTTGGTTGTCCAAATTTTCCTCAAAAAAAAAAAAAAAAAACTTGGTTGTCCAAATGTGGCTCGCCTCTTCATTCCAATTTGCAAGCGTGCAGAGCCGTAACGTGCTAGTTGTGTTTGCATTCGGAAGGTAACTTGATTTCGATTTTCCCGGTTCCATCTATCAGTGTTCATAGAAACCAGAGTCAATCTGAAGCAGGTGCATTAGAGCAGCCGCCAACCCCCGGTGCCTCCTCAGCTCCTCTTCTGATGATCCCCGCCATCTTCTTCATCAGGTTCAGAGGGCTGACGAGTAGCAGCAGCTGGAGCTTTGGTGTTGGTGACACACCGCTACACCATTTGGGCACAAGAAGATACATAAGTTAGGAACTATAGTTTTTCGTTTAATTATATTGTAATCGTTACTTGTTGCTAAAATTCTCAATATAAGTTTTTGCGCTAGTGCCAGTTGTGCTTGCATTTGCGTGGCCTGATGTGGTTGTCAGTATATAGTAAGTTGTACAGGAGGTAACTTGGTTGTCCAGAGGTGTGGCTCACCTCTTCCATTCCAATTTGCAAGCGTGCAAATCGTAACGTTCAGTTGTACTACTGTTTTTACATTTTCCATTTTCCCGGTTGCCGGTTCCATCTATCAGTGTTCAGAGGAACCAGCGTCAAAGCTCAAGCAGGCGGTTGCCAGTCCAGAATCCAGATGCAGCGAGCAGAGCGCTAGAGCAGCCGCCAACCGCCGGTGCCTCCTCGTTCCCCACGTACGTCCGTCCGCGCCCACAACGCACGTCCGCATCGAACCACTCTCGACTCTGGATCGCGCGCGCGCGCGCCGGCGTGGTCAAACTACAACCGGCGCCGCGCCGCGCCGCGACTCGGCAACCGTTCCCGCCCTGCCACGACCCAGGCAAGAACCACTCCCCTCCGGCGCTCCCCTATAAAGCGAGCGAACGCGCAGGCGCGCACAGCCTATTGCAGTTCCACTCCACCCACGCGCACCAAGCGATCGTGCCAATCCCCGCTCCGCCGCCGTTCCTGCTCCTCGCTCGCACGCCGCACCGTGCGCCGCCGCCACCGCCTGCTGCAAGAACCATGGCCGCAGCCACCAGCTCCCGCGCGCTCCTCCCCGTGCTGGCCCTCGCCGGCGTCGTCGTCTTCGTCCTTCTCGCTCCATCCGCCGTCGCCGATGCAGCAGCCGCGCCGCAGGGCCTGGAGTTCCACGTCGGCGGCTCGCGCGGGTGGCGCGTCCCGGGCGCCAACACCAGCTACGGCTCGTGGGCCGTGAACAACCGCTTCCACGTCGGCGACCGCCTCTGTGAGTATCCCATGCATCTCAAGTGTTCCTTCCCTAGCTTCCATCGTCAATGCAATCCTCCGGTTACTGACTGCCGCCGTCGTCGTCGTCGACGGCATCGACGAATCCTCTCGCAGACTTCAAGTACTCCAACGACTCGGTGCTCCTGGTGGACCGCACCGCCTTCGACGCCTGCAACACCACGGAGCCGCTCGCGACTTTCGCCGACGGCGCCACCCGGTTCGTCCTCGACCGCCCGGGCTTCTTCTGCTTCATCAGCGGCGAGCCGGGCCACTGCCATGAGGGGCAGAGGCTCATCGTGCGCGTCATGGTGCACCCGGCAGTCGTCGCCACGCCGCCAGGCCCGGCCTCCGCGCCAGCGACGTCCGCGCAGCCGGGCCACGGCGGCGGCCAGGGCCATACGCCCGGGCCTTCTTCCTCCGGCGCAGCCACATCAGCGGTTGCCTCTGCTGCCGGCGTCGCCGTCGCGGCCGCACTGGCTGTCTTCCTCAGTCTCGTCGTGATGCTCTACTGATCAGCAGTTTGCAGCGCGTCCCTGCGTACTCGCGTACGTAGTTTGTTAAGTTATCATTATTATAGCATTGTTATGTAATGTCTTAGCTCTGCTTGGATTCCAGTGTTTTTTTTCCTCGTATTATTCATCAAATCACTCGTGAAGTGTTTGGTGGTGTATCCAGTCGTGTCAAGACAATTATTTGCTAGTTTTACTGAGTACTTTGATTATATTATATGCTATCGAATTCCTATGTAATGCCTATTATTCTACTACGTTGAATTACTATGTGAGATGTTTTGCATTGATTTCTTGTTGTACATCCATTATCGTCTATCGGACGAACACGAACCGCAGTGTGCTATAACAGAAAGCAAAAGCAAACCCTTCCTAAATGTTTAATCTAACCCTGTAGATATTCAAAAGGATTATGTGCCTGAAAGAATTTCTAAATTCTGATAACTCTGAAATATAAATTTCATTGTTTGGCTATTGCAGATACAGATCTGTAGGATATGTTGTTGCAATTCGAAAATATGAAAAAGCCTTGCAAATTTCAGATAAAGCATTCCATAGCCTGAACAATGTGATCTTCTGTAAAATCAGGAAATCCATTCATCCCGCACGGATTACCAAGTTTAAAATGCTGTACAACATATCCACAGTTGAAAATGCTATATACAATCTGTACAGCTACCTAAACTACCACGGCTCAGAGTTCTTGGTCCAGTAACTTGCCACAGGTCTACGTCTGCTCCAGCCATCCTCTGCTAAAATAAGTGTTACCCGTGCTCTGAGAGTATTTACAGCTTCGTCCTCCAAGATCTCCAATGGATTCATCGGGGATTGCCCAGCCTGCAAGAAACAATGCATAGTGATGTTCGTGGGTTTTACATTTTCTGGGTCAGTCCCATGGTAGGGCCATGTCTGAAAGAATTACCTTGGCAGTTTGGTACAATGATAAGTAGTTTAGGCAGTCTTCATAGTACCCACAGTGGTACAAAAGGGCTGCGTAATCCCTCAGTTCATGTGGATCGTGATCCAGTAGTATCAGTCGCTCACAAGCTGAAACAAAAAAAAAATGCAAGATATGAAACAGGTATCGCATTGAGAGAAATGCAATGCCTAATGCATTCCTTTCTGTAGATAAAGTAATGGCATAGGAATGGCCAATGAGAGCATGAGCCATGGTACATTCAAACTATCGCAGAGAGCAAATACAGTACCTGCTAAAGCACGACGCATATCACCAAAACGAACATTAGTCCATACTCCACGCATCAATCTGTGGTGAGCAGCTTTAGCAGCAGCCATCTCAATGGCACTGTTAACCAAAATTGACATCATTCCAGATCTCCAGCAGCATCCAGTGTAAAAAGAGGAACTATGCTTGGTAAATTCAAAGAAAGTACCTAATGTTTCCATGTGACCTTGCTTGGTTATCACCTAAAGTACCAGGGCCGTAGTGGTTTACAGCAACAGCATTCAGAAATAAGCTACTAGACTGATCAGACTGGAATGGCCAAAATGTAACCTTCAAAGTTCTCAAAGTCTGCATATAAAGACAAATAAAATGAGCCCAAATGTCATTGCAGACAAAAACCAGCAACTTTCGCAGCCTGCTTATACCATCTTTGACAGAATACAATTAAACATTATGAACAGGATTAAGAACAGACACCAACTTTAATAAAAATGTGTTCTGAAGCTGTGCGAAAAAATTGCAACAAATTGGATTCCTAACTCAAGTTAATCAGATGCAGGCTCAGTCCATTAGGTTGAAGTATGAAGTGGGATTAAAAGGTCTGGGAGGAGGGGAAAACAAAAGATTTGTTAGAAACAAGTTTACTCACATTATATACTACTGAATATAATGGTTGAAGCAAACCACTAGCTTGCCATTCAAAGGTTTGTCTGTGTCTGTGTCAATGTCAGTGTGTCTTTGTCTGTGTCTGGTTGCTGTCTGATCTCTACGAAAAATATTGTGCAGGCAAGAATGAAACAAGACCAAATTTCAACTTAGGCCTATCTATCAGTGCTGATAAAATGAATCCTCAGAGCGGTAGGAACACACAAAAGAAAACAATATTGGTGGAATTTGTAGGTATGAGATAATATATTGAATTATTTGATTTGGTTGAAGTCTCATTTGGAAACATGAAATGTAAATGCAAACAATCTTTTTTTTTCCTGGTGAATTGTGAAGGGTATAGGCAAAATTAAGATGAAAATTCCCTTTTGTATGACAACCACCGAGAAATTTCACTGTGGTATCTTGGGTGCATCAGGAGACTGCAACAAGCACCTTAGCTTTAACACTCGTTGCTCAAGACTAGCGTAGTACTAGATATTAAGCACACAAAGAAACTCAATGGATAATGAAGACTGAAGGTTGGAATAAACTCACCTCAACCAAAAGTGACTTTGAAGTCAAAATATGTGGCTCATCGCTCAATTTGCCCTTTTGTTTGTCATAGCCCCTGGGGAGGCTATTGAGGTCATTTGGAAAGAAAATCTCTGGATCAAAATCCAGTAACCCATATATTCGCACAGTCTTCAGTATCTCTGAATATATCAACGCAAGCATCAGAGCTGATCCAGAACGGCAAGTCAAGACCTGGAATTTTTACAACCAAATAACACTAGATGAGGCATAGTGTATTACAGTAGTGTATGTAAGTACAAGGCATAGAAGGTAGATTCTGGCATACCGAGTGAAGATACATAGTCCGCACATCCAACACTCGATTTGTTCTTCGAAACCCCTGAATGGAAGATCCTAGTAAATTAGTTTAGCAATACTTGTAAGCTTTGCATTGCATTGTAGAACGGCAATTTGCTAGGCAGAGACCACACACTACATCATGCTACATCAACTAGACAGCTGAAATGGCTTCCAAATCAAGCCGTTCGTATGTAGTGATACCCAAATTGGGTAGCAACAGGATCAGAATAAGATCAGAATAACTTGCGCATCGCAACATGGCGACAACTATATGCAGTACCTTGTGGATGTAGAGGTAGCGGTCGAGATACTCGAAGAAGACCTCGGGCGGCGCGCCGGAGGGCGGGAAGTTGCCGCCGGCGCAGAAGCCCGCGGAGAGGCCGTCGAGGCGGGAGATGAAGGCGTCGACGGGGAGCGGCACCGAGGAGTGGGAGACGAGCGAGTCGTCCTCGGCGGCCACGCAGAGCGCGGCGCGGGCGAGGTCCGGCCCGCGGCCGATGGCGATGCTGCTCCCCGCGCTCACCCGCGTGAGCCGCCCCACCTGCGCCACGAACCCGTCCCGCGCCGCCCGGGCGTGCGCGGTGGACACACCCACGGCGTCGAGCGAGTCGTGCAGCACCAGCCGCGGGGGCGGAGGCGGGGGCGGGGGCGGAGCCTCCCCCGCGGCCGCCGCGCGGGGGCTGAGCGGCCTGACGCAGGAGGAGGAGGAGCGCCGCCTGCGGCCGCGGCAGGGGCGGCGGCCCAGAGCGGAGGAGGGGGCAGACCACGCCGCCGCGCAGCTCATGGCCGCGGCGGTGAGGCGGATTAGCCGGATCGGGGGCGGTGGTGGCGTGGCGTGGCGTCGGACGCCGCGGGTAGGAGACGGCGAGGCGGCGAGCTGTGCTGCTGCGTCGTATCGTACGTGTGTATATATAAAAAGGGCGCGGCTAACATACGGCCGGCCGTAATATAGTTAATCGCACGGCGGTAACAATTTTGGAAAAACGAACAACAATCGATGATACTATTTCCGGTAACAGTGCATGCGCTTCTATTTTGGCGCGCCCGCTTCCTTTTCCCGCCGTCTCAGCACCGTCACCCCATGCGCTTCTATTTTGGAGCAACTTTGCATTCTCCCAGTAGTATTTTTGATACATAGCATGCATTCCGATTCATAGAACAAAAAAAAAAAAAGAAGAAACACAAACATTTTGCGGTTTGTTTGAGCAAGTTTGATTCTTCGGTCTGCAATCCCATCATAATAAAACCATAGTTTTGCATCTTCGGTTTTCCCTCCTTCCAGAACATAGCAGTGTGTACAAAGCTAGGTTCCACCCCCCCCCCTCCCCCCTAAAATAAAATTGCAAAAGGTGATCGATGGACTACGTAGTTGCCTCCAAGGTTCTCTTCAAATGATCCTGCATGTTTACCAAAAAGGAGATTTTGTTTAAAAAGCAACTGAGAAAAAAGGATTCTAGAATTTCAGAAAACACTATACTGCTCAAAATATACAGCTTTAGTAGGTTCTTTCACACGGATTTGCGAATGCATAGCAGAGACGACAAAAAACATCACATTTTCCTTGAGCATGGCACAACACATTTGTGTTTATTTACCTGCGTAAGTTGCTTGGTTTCTCTTGCTTCAATTTACCTGAACTGCATACATTATGAACACCTAGTATGTGTGTAACTTGGCACCATGATAATTAAGGATAGTACTTTTTGCTTAATTAACAGAAGATTACTGCCTATATTAAATCATATTAATTCCTAATTCATAGAAAGTTATTGCCTAATCGTAAAACAAAGGAATATCAATAACATGATCAGGAAATCTGTTGAAATATATGCATATATTCATCTTCGCTAGATGAATGTCGACTCTCTAGCAAGAACAATGGGGCTGTTCGGCAACTGCAGCATCCCTATGGAGAAAAAATGGGGATGTTCAGCAACTGCTTAAGCAAAAACCAGCATACAACAGGACAAAGACTTATGGGAAATGGAGAAAACCACTCTAACCTAATGCCACTTTGAAAGTATGCAGGCAATGAGATAGAGATCAAAAGAAGTTGGCTTAAGCAAAGCATAGAGGATAATGGACAGGATTGGCAAAAAAATGATGGGAAAACATCTAATGATATGGTAACAAACACTAAGTAACATAATGGCGCTGTCCTCACCCACCACACATTCTCAGTGCACAAGATATGCAACCTACAGTTCCCATAACGGTCAATAGTAGATTATACACCTAATGATATGGAACTGCGACACAGATCTGGTAATGTACTAAAAAATAGGCAAATGTATTGATTACATTACACATATCTAGTGTTTTGATTAGGCAATTCTACTTTGAAGGATTAGACAAGTGTGACCGTAAAAACAAAAATTTAAGTTGCATCCAAGCATATACATATCAGATCAGCCAAAAAATATTTAGAAGTTTCAAGACTAGAAGCAAGGACTCCTGATCTATCTATCTATCTATGTATCAGTAAAATCATACACTTATCAATATCTCAAAACAGAGAAAACAGGTCAAAAACTAAAAAATACTGATATACATAATCTGATAACTGACAAAGAACAAAACCATAGGCTATCTGAAACATCATTTTAGAAAAATGTATCCTAGCCATCCAGCAAAAAGGTAGAGGCACACAAACAGTGATAGACACCCTGACTCAGCCTTTCAGCAAGGTAACAAAGTTAGTAAGCACCAAAAAAATATCCTATAGTAAACCAGCAAAAAAATAGCTTTAAGTTTGACGTTAAATTCTGAATGAGAATCACGAATTGGGTATCGCTTTGAGCCTATAGTTGGTTATTAAGATAGTGTTTTTTTTTCTAATTGAGATAGTGGTTTGCCTAATTCATAGAAGATTATTGCCTGTATTAAATCATATTATTGCCAATTCATAGAAGATTATTGCCTAACCGTAAACAAGGGAAATCAGAGTCGGGCGACACTCCATTAGGAAATTAGCATGACAGCGGCAGCAAAGTAAATCGGGTGAGGACCAAAGCATTCATTGATAGAGAGCATACTGTTGCTAGACAGTTTGCTGAAACAAAATAGGAACTAATCCCTCATAACTAGAATCACAAGCACTAACACACACAAGCACTTTTACAAAAAAAAAAAAAAAAAAAAAAAAAAAAAAAAGCAGAAGCATGGCAGCAGATATCAAGGTTGATAAAAGAACTTGGGAAACAAAACACAGTAGCACATTTTTCATTCAGCATTTTCATCAGCAGCATGGCAGCATTTTCATATGAACTTTGTTGTCTACATCACTAGTGATTCAGCAAGGACATACACCAACATGACAAGACTAATCGCCGATTCTTCTCAACAACTATTATAGATGAAGGTAGACACGAGATCTACAGGAAGCGCTAAAAATAGAAAAAAAGCATGGCAACTCCTCATCCACACAAAAATCCCATTCCGGCGAATCCCCACACCACACAAAGACCAAATCTCAAAAATAGGCCATGCAATCCATGCAACCGAAGCACATACATATGTGAGAAACATGGAAATCCACATCCAGACATCCATCACACCAAAAAAAAAAAAAAAAGCGAGGAGAACAACTACGAACCTGAGCAGGCCGCTTCCTGGGTTGAGGCCGTCGATCTAGCCTGTGGAGGAGTCGAGCACAGCAACGTCTCCGTCCGTTGAGCCTCCTCGATCTGTACCCGAAAAAATCCCCCGCGCCTGGGTGAAATCCGACTTCGATTCCTCACCGGCCCCTTCTCTGCACAAACCCTAGGTCCAAATCCAACCAAAACTCGATGAGAATCGGAGCGCCATGCTGCGAATCCAGGAGGGCGGAGGGGGCAGGGGGAGGAGGGAGGGGGAGGAGACGGGATCCGGGATGGCGAATCGGAGGGGAGGGAGACGAACTGACGAACTTGTGCGGAGAGAGAGCAATGACATGTGGGGCCGCAGGCTGAACAGAGATGGGCTCGCAAGCGAGGCGCGTCGGGTTCCAGCGGTCGTGCGATCAGACAATGGCACGGCCGGCTGTAGAGTAGTCTTTACCATATAAAAAATATATAGAAAAACAAAATACGGGATAGTAAGGGCTAGTACTGATGGACTGATGGCTGGCATGGAAGCTTGTT
This sequence comes from Themeda triandra, assembly GCA_018135685.1. Classification (NCBI taxonomy): domain Eukaryota; kingdom Viridiplantae; phylum Streptophyta; class Magnoliopsida; order Poales; family Poaceae; genus Themeda; species Themeda triandra. The sequence goes on along the minus strand of JAENPR010000079.1, from coordinate 788,662 downwards.
CTTGCGCCGCTGCTGTTTTTCTACTACTAGCGTCGGGCCGTCGGCATCATCGTCTGCTGCAAATCTGCAATGGCAGCGGTGCCCAAACTTGTTTGTCTCTCTGTTTGAGAGAAGCACGACTGCAACCATACGCTGTGGAGGGGCCTTATCGCCTGCTTGTCTCCTTCTCCGACATCGCCTCAGAGAAGAGAAGGCCAACGCTCGCGAGCAGGTCCACGTCTCTCGCCTCCTACTTGCACGGACATGGCCAGCGCTCGCGAGTAGTTCCACTTCCACGCGTCGCCGTCCCGCGTTGTCGTCTCCGCGCACGGAGAAGCTGAAGGCCAGCGCTCGCGAGCAGAGCACTTCCGCGCGTCGCTGTCCCAGGATTTCCAGCTTCGTCGTCTCCTCGACCTCCCGGCTCCCTCCGTGCCGGTCTCGCCGCGGCCCCACAGCGTCGCGCCCTCTTCCGTCCTGCACCGCTCCCCAGCGCCGTGCCGCCGTTGACGGACAACGGCCTGCGCTCAGGCCCACACCACACAGCCGAGGAGACGAAGCCGGGTGAAGCGAGTATTTCCGGCTCTCTCCCTCCAGTCAGCAGGAAATCCGCGACTTCGCCGACAAAGCGGGTCAGCAGGGGTTGAAGCGGTACCAAACGGCTTCTATCTAGTCTAGATTTTCCTATCTTCAGCGTCTGTAACGAAAGGAACCATCTCCAAATCTGTCACCGTGAACTGAAGGAAGACCAATGCTGTGATATTCACTTTGGTACTGCTACAACTTCACGATGTGAGAGACCAACGGTGATATTCAAATCATTATACGTAGAGAACGTCTTCCACTTGTGCCTACATTGGCTCTGTTCGGAAGTCATTATATGGGAAAAACAGTTGGAGATATACTATAAGATGCGCAACATGGAGTTTCTAGCGTTTCCGCTAGAGACCTGTCCTAACGACAACTGAGACAATTTCCAACGGAACAGGTACAGTGCTGTCGAATTGCCGACTGATGTCCATAAACTTTCTGCCGTTCACATATAGAGCTGCACAACCATATCAAACCATCCAAAGCACATCACGGCTCCGAAAGTAGCTGGCATATGAAGATCATTTATAAAGTAGGCATAATACTTCAGGCCTTCAGCTCTTCTGAGCGCTGTTTCCTTCCAGTTCTTTCCTCAGCTGCAGCGAGAAATCATCATTCACGTCATCGTCATCCCAATCATCCTCCCACTGCTGGACGGCTTCATTGCCTTCTTCCTTGTCATCCCATTCTGCATAATACACGAACATCAGTAACAAGCATTCTTTGCCAGCCACTAAATCAGCCATACAAAGAGATGAAAACAAATGTATGTTCATTAGATATGAAGTCAGAACAGAGTAGATTATTTCAGGTTATACTGGTTTTAGTGAATGGTTATTTAGACACCCTGAGTTTTCAGTTTCAACGTGCAGCATGTAACAAAAAAAGGTTTTCTTTTAACCAAATCTTTTCCCCACTCCTATTCCAAGTGCCCTCCATCTAGTGTTTTCTTCCACCTTCACCCATACCCAAATGGCCACTCTTCCAATGGTAGTTTTCCCTCTTGGTGAACATGGTTCATGATTACATGGTATCAGATCCTTACATCCATACACATTACTTGTATCATCCATCAATCCATGAGACTTATTGTTATGCACTTCTATTGTTGGCTATTGAGATTGAACAACATAACTAGCAGTGACATAGCAGAAGCTATGGGGGATTTTCGAATCTGATCCTAAGATGTCATGAAGCAAATTCACGAATTGAGTAACTAACATCTTTCACAGGAATAAGCTACATGGCATGACAGTTGATGGGGCAGATTAGAAGAAAATTTAGTAGGTATTCGATGATTGCAAACATATTTGGTTTCATAAATACTACCTCTGTCCCTGAATAGATCAATCTCTAGAGTTCTCTTAAGTCAAACCTTTTTATGTTTGACCAAATTTATAGAGGATCACAAATGTTTTTGACACCAAATAAGCAATTATAAAAATATAGTTTATGGTGAATCTAAGGATACTAATTTGGTTTCATAAATAGTTTGACCTAAGATAACTCCAGGAATTGATTTATTCAGGGCTAGAGGGAGGGCGACAATAACAAAGCCTTTCTAATGCAATATGCAACTAAGAAATTGGGCTAAGTATCTATTGCAACTAAAATATACTAATTACCCTTCCATATTCACAGGTTAGTACGCTAACTAGCACTTATATGGAAACAGGACAAATAGAAGCGGGGCAGAGATGTTATTTAAAATAACTTTTACCATGGTGATCCAAAATGTAATCATAATATCAATTAAGCATCCATTCTATAAGCCTTAGTCTTCAAAAGTCAGGGATTTGCAGAACTAATGTCACATTAGGAGAAGAAAACACTAGAATAGGCAAAAAAAATAAATAAATAAAAAAACAAATTTTAAGTGTCAAACTAAGATTCCAGAACATATCTATTTTCCCTATCCCAACAGCTTAGTATGAAACCATATGTAGCATCAGATTCAGATGCCATCTTTTTACTAGGTAAGAGAAAAGAGAAATCAGCAATACAGATACTCCCGCATTCCCTTCTAAGAAATTTAGAAGTTGCCCACCTCCTGAACTAACAGAGCAATTAATGAAAAAGAATTATATCTAGCTGTGTGAGAAAGAAACAAAAACAATATAATAATTCAGCGTGTCATGTCAAACAATATAGTTTTACTTACAGCAAGAAGACATAACACATGTATGTGACAGTGCCATTTGTCACATAAAAATATACACATGACTGACTACAAGTACAGACTGTTAGTTTAGTTTGTGAACCAGTTAAGCAAGTATGGACACATATCAAACCATCAGTTTTGATAGACGCAAAGCTATAATCATGAAGCGTTACTAGAAAATGGGATAGGATTTCTACAATAGTTACTCTTCTTCCCAAAACAGAATGGACATTGCATTACTATTGAAGAGTGGTTCAATTTTACCTAGTCCCAATGAGGACAGGACTCCAGAATCCAGACAGATGCAATTTTGCAAATCAGATAGAGCAAAGCTTTCCTATATATATGTTGCACTCTGAGTTCAAAACTGACATCACCTTTGCAATACAGTAGAACTGTAGAAACTAATGTTTAAAACACAAAATGTAAGTATTCATCATGGATCTTTTGAGTTTGAGTAAAAATAATACAACATCCATTTTATTTCTTTATTCATTCGAAAGATATCACCATCCCTCTTCTTTACAAATCAGAATGAGCTTTGCTGTTTAGATTAGTTCAATTTTAGTTAGTCCTAAGGAGGCTAGGAGTCAGGTGACTATTAATAAATCGAAATATTTGATTGGAGACAAGAGGTAACCATATTGCAAAACAAATTGCAAAACACAAGCAACAACAGAATGCACATAAACACAAGCATGCAGGTGCTGCAAGGAGAAGTTCTGAGAATGACATATGTGCAGATGTGTCCCTTAATTGCCATCTCTTTCAGCATTGTCTGTGGCATTTTTTCTTTGTCATCTAAGTGAATAGCATGTTAGCATTTATTGTTACTGAAAACGATGTTTAACTTGCTAGATCAAAAGTTAGCATCAGACACTCAAACACCAGTTACAAATACAATAGTATTTGGTTCAGGGGCGAACAACATTTGGATCGACCCTCAATTCTGCAACTGGTTTACAATATTCAGGGGCAGTCTTGTTGTAGTTATACAATTTTAGAGACTCGCCAATGATAAGCAAAAGCATCATTGAAAACAGAGTATCCAGGGTAGCCCAATATGTAATCAAATCATCTTTTCACTATGGCATATTTGTTTCAGAAAGCCACAATAACAGCGCACTGAACCAATGTCAGAACAATGCTAATTATCAAACTAGGTAGGAAATATACAAGCATATTCGATTTTAATAGGACTACATGCAACAGGCCGCTTATAAAGATTAGAGATCACAAAAATTAGTTACTTCTGAAGTACCAGCGCAGGTCCAAACGAAATCAGGCGCCACATTAACTAACCTCACAAACGTTTATTCGACATCACAAGAAGAACTAACGCCTTGTAATTCCCCATGGTTTCGCCCAAACCCGTCCATGACCGATTGGATCTGATGCCCGATGCACTAGCCAACACAGCATGTGTGTTCCCATCTAACCAACCGATCAAATCTACTCGTCCAAATGGCATAATCAACAAGCAGGGGAGGCGGGGCGAGCGAGTACCTTGGTCGATCTCGAACTCGTCGTCGTCCTCGAGGAGGTCCATCTTGGCTGCCTCCGCCTTCGGGTCCGCCGGTGCCGGTGCCGGTGCCGGTGCCGCCATCAGCGCTGCGCCCTGCGACACGACCAATCGAATCAGCGGGGAGCGAATCCAGGCGCGGGGAGGGAGAAAGAGACGGCGGGATCGGCACCGACCTGACCACCTACCTCGCGTGCCGGGAGAGGATTAGAACAAGCCGCGCAGACGAAACCCTAGCTAGACTGCTGGTGCGATCGGAGTTGTTGGGCTGGGCTGGGCCGGGCCGGGCCTATTTGGATGCTTGTCAGGGTCAGCCACGCCAGGTCACCGCCCTGGACCCACGCGTCAGCCAGCCATCCGTCCTCTCCCTGACTAGCCGTTGGAGTCAGGTCGGCGGCGTCGACGGACGCGCCGCCCCCAACGGTCACAAGAGAGCAGACGAGGCGGCTCGGATTCCCACCCCACCCCGAGCCAATCCCCTCTCGCCTTTAAATCCCGCGCCCCGCCGCCGCCTCCACTCCCCACCTCGATCTCAATCCTCCGCCGCCTCCCTCTCAATCGCCGCCACTCGATCGTCATCCAGCGATGGCCCGGGGAGAGAACGCGGAGTCGGCGACGGGGAACGTGCCGACCGCATCCTCCGCGGCGTCGGCGGGATCCGCGAAGCCGGCTGCGGCGGGGGCCGGGAAGGGCGCGGAGGGGCAGTCGGTGGTGCGGCGGCTGCAGTCGGAGCTGATGGCGCTGATGATGTCGGGCGACAGCCCGGGCGTGTCGGCGTTCCCGGACGGGGACAACATGCTGCACTGGGTGGGCACCATCGCGGGCTCCGCGGGGACGGCGTACGAGGGCACCTCGTACCGCCTCGCGCTCGCCTTCACGGCCGAGTACCCCTACAAGCCGCCCAAGGTGCGGTTCGACACCCCCTGCTTCCACCCCAACGTCGACGCGCACGGCAACATCTGCCTCGACATCCTCCAGGACAAGTGGTCCTCCGCCTACGACGTGCGCACCATCCTCCTCTCCATCCAGAGCCTGCTCGGAGGTAACCACGAGTCCCCTTCCTTGGTTTGTTCGGTCGATCCATCGATCGATCGATCGAGTGCGCTGCTGTGCGGAACTGCGTGCGTTTTTTTCCCCCTCGGTTCTGACGGACGGGGTTGATGATTGGTTTGTGCAGAGCCGAACAACGAGTCTCCGCTCAACACGCAGGCGGCGGCGCTCTGGGCGAACCAGGAAGGTACGCGATTCGACATCTCATCAACAAATAATCCGCGCGATAGATCGATCGATCTGTTGTTCTGAATCTCGCTTTGTCGTTTCCTCTTGTTCAGAGTTCAGGAAGATGGTGGAGAAGCTCTACAAGCCCGCCGCGTAGAGCAGGAGGAGGAGGACAGCGCCCGGCGCAGATGTCGCCTCGGGTTCTTCAAGCATTGATCTCGCTTGGATCGATCGACAAGCGATACTTGTTAGATGGATGGATGGATGGGTTTCGTTGGGTTGGGTTCCCAGTCTGGTGTGCTGTAACAATCTGGGTCGCCTAGAGCCTGGCGATTCTGTAATTGTTCTTTCAGTTCTGAAATGTTCAGAGATTCATTTTTACATTATTGTTACTTGTTTTCGTCCCTTGTTTCATTCTGACTGGGATATGGATATGGATATGGACAGGACTGCTTGAATTTAGGAATATCGTATGATCTCGAAAATGTCCAGCAACTGCATCATCGCAACTGGCAAAATGGACCTATCCATCAAAGCGAATCCACCTCCAGTAACTTTGGTTTCGAATTAGTTTTGAATGATGTGCGGGATATTTTGTTTCTTAATAAAAACAATCAGTACACTATGCAAACAACTTTTTTGTAAGAAAAACAGACAAACTATAACCAACTAGCGGCCTCAAGGATCATCCGAAGTGTCGTTACTCCACATCCTTCTACAATTTCATTTACACAGTCCACAAGGAACTCACAATTCCAAAGGAAAACTGTCACGGTGCCATTTGGACTGGAGCAAAAACTGACCGCAATACTAGCTCGTTTTGGACTGACAGCAATACAAACAAGTATGCTCGAGCTCGACACAGGTCAAACGTAGCATAAACGGCAGTTCTGCAATGAGACAGGTGCATCAAACCAGTATGCACGAGTTCGACACAGGTCTACCATAATTGCACATAAACGGCACTTCTGCAATGAGATAGTGCATCAAGTCATTTTTACATGCTACACCGGGAGGCTTTCAAAAACTCGTTAGGCAGACTGATATAGCTTATAGCTGAAGCGAAGAGACTGCTGTCCTCCTCCTTTTGCTATGTTACTTGCTATCCGATCAAAGAACATGCGGCACATTGTCATGCTGAATGTTATGTCTTGCCTCATCCAATCAGTGGCTATCCTTTTCCTTTCCAGGGTGCCCAACGAGGAGAGCTTATAAGACCATTCATCAGATTTTTCTAACCAAGTGAGGATGAAACTGTAACCTGCAGTAGTTTAATAAACTATGTAAGGATCAGGATTATATGACTAGAGAGTGAAAACATCCTGCAATGAAATGAAACCATATGAAAGGTGCTACTTTGATAACATGTAACCGTCAGAAGAAACATGTAAAAATAATGATAGTGGCAGCGCAAGCGTGAAAGATATAAAGCGTAACAGCTATGCTAATACTGCGTTGTAGTAAAACAAGATCATGAGATTCGGCATGGGCAAGTACCGCTAGCTTCATGAGAGACTGAAATCGAAAATATCTCTGTTTCATCATTTACTGAGATCTTCATGCGAACCAAAGATTGAAGCAGCAAACAAAGCATATGAGCACTCGGAATATCATTTGTCCCATTCCCTGAATCAACATACACACTGACCAAATTAATTTCAAGACATGTAGCAAAGTACTGCCAGATTAAATTAAATTTTTCACTAACCTGAGATCTTCTAGAGCATTATTCTAGCTGCAGTATCAAATCAAATCAAGCCACAAGAAGGATTAGTAAACAAAGCTCATTCAAATACTTGTACAGTTGTACATGAAAATGAAGTACTCAGGTTTCTAAGCTGACCTCTTGAGATTCCTGTGCAGGGCTACTGCGAGGAGCATTTTCACTCAACTGTACCCTCTTTACCTTGCTGTTGGAAACTGGTGTCCTTCCTTTAGGTGACATAGGAGCTGAATTTTCTAGGATAGCTTCAGGTGTTAGGCCAACAATTCCAGTAGCTGTAGAATTGTTTTTTCCAGCCATCTCAACTAAGAGCTTCTTCAGCCTCAGAATCTCATGGTCCCTTGCTGCATGAAACAAAAATGAAATAAGTAAGTATTGTACCACCTAAACCAACTCTGTTTGGAACAAAGGAACACAAAACATAGGAAGGGAATAGAAATACAGGAATCGGATGGGAATGCAATAGCAAAACTGAGGATTGGAAAAATAGAGGATTTAACAATGGACCACCCTAATTACAAATCCTGCCTATGCCAATAGTCTTAAGCATAAATATATCGTATAATTAAGGAGAATCAGCTCAAAAGGATTAAACCAATTCCTGTCTACTTCTCATGTCATGACTAGACACAAAAAATTAAAATTGTAGTCACAGGTAATAATACTTGGACCAAAGAAAGCACTTCTCATGATTAGACAGAAAGGAAATTTCAAATTTGAGATTGGATAGATAACTGTGAATATCTTCAAGGAATTCCTGACGGGCCTTGTCGAGCTCATCCTCCTTTTCCACCCTGAAATCATCAAATTAGCCAAAAATAAAATAAAGCAGAAGGGATATAAGCAACGAATAGGCACCAACTCCACCCCAAACAACAAACTCTAACTCGCACAGAAGTATAACAATTGTCATCTTACAGCTTCTCGTTGAGCTCCGCATTGTCTTTCTGGAGATCGCTGACCCAATCTTTCATGGCTGCAACATCAAAACCAAAGGAAAAAAAAAATCAAAGCAGGGGAAAAAAACAAGCTTCTCCCAAAACCCTCCCTCCTCCCATAGCCCCGCCCAAATCGAGTCCGGCCGAGACTTATACCATCGTAAAGCAGTTTGTGGTACTCCTCCAGCCTCCGCTCCGTCCTCTCGTCCAGCAGCTTCCGCTTCTGCGGCGCGGCGATGGATTGAACCGGGAGACAATAACTGCAGTGTCAAACCACCGCGGGCTGGCCATACATAGAAATGGGATGAGGGAGAAGCGGGCGTGCCCGCGGTACCTTACCTTGAGAGCACCGTAATTCTCGTGGAACTTGGGCAGCGAGGCAGGGATGTGGGTGTCGGCAGCGAGGCCGCCGACCATGGGGGTGTCGGGATCCGCATGGCGCGGGAGAGCGGGCGGCGGGGGGTTCTTGGGCAGCGGGGCAGGGATGTGGCCCGGAGCGAAGCCGCCGACCAAGGCGGTGTCGGACGCCGGAGGGCGCGGGTGAGCAGCGGGGGGGCGAGGGTTCTTGCGGGGGCGGCCGCGGCCGCGCTTGGGTGGCGACGCCATGGTTTGGGAGGCGGAGGCGGGTCCGCCGGTGGTGTTGAGGTCGCTGCGGTCGGACATGGTTGCAGTGGCAGGGTGGTTTGGGTATGGCGGGATTTTCAAATCGATTCGAACGAGATGCCCGCCCTACTGCCTCCTCTGATCTGCAGCTCTCACACTCTCCAGTCTCCACTTCACCCCGGGCTTTGTTTAGACCCGTAAATTTGAAAGAATTTTGCTACTGTAATACTTTCATTTGTATTTAGTAATTAGTGTATAATTATAGACTGGTTAGATTCAAAAGATTCATCTCATGATTTACAGCCAAACTGTGCAATTAATTTTTTTATCTATATTTTTATTATTGTTGAAATATTCGATGTGATGGAGAGAGTATAAAAGTTTGGAATTTGAAAGGCATCTAAACAAGGTTTAAGTCTCATTATTTTTTAGTGAAATTGTTGGTCTAGTTGGTAGCCGAGGCGAGCCCATATCTGGTTGGAAGTGGGTGTAGGCTTAGCCAGTGTATCCGTCAACGCACGTATATGCAGCCCAATTTATTTGGAGCAGATTGATTTTAGATATCATAGATAGAGAACTATATAAATAGACACCAGCTCAAAACTAGTCTGCTGTAAAAAAAGTAAAAACTCAAAACTAGTCATTTGAGCTGATGAGTTTGCTCGACCAGATTCAGCTTAGTCAGCAATAAAACCTACTCCCTCGTGAAAAAAATAATGCTAACTTTGAATTGAACATAAGGAAGTATCTAGTTGGAATTCAAATACTGTCATTGAGGGATAAAATACCTGACCAACTATAGCTAAGCAGGTCCTTTTAGGTGTTCTTGTGACTCCACCGAAGGCTATATACCTAACTAGCTTTGGCTGAGGCTGGATCTTTTGGGTGTTCTTATCACTCTTATCTCTTATTTGTCAAGTTTTTCTCCCATATGTTTAACTTCAACAATGTGTTTTTTTTTTTGACATTATTGCTTTTCTCGAATTTAGTGATGCATCCCTCTTGATAGTGTGACATATCTATACTCATAAAAATAAAATTTAAAAAGATTATCCTTCACCTGAGCTTCTCTTTATCCAACTGCTTTCCATATTGGCCATGCCTAATTGAGTGTCTTCGTCACTTCACGGTTCACACTTTTGAGCATGTCCACCTGAATCATGCGATTTGTGTTAGAAGTTTTAAGTCACTTTCATTTGATTTGATCTTCCACACCAATGCAACTTTCCATAGCTTGATCAGTACCTTAACTAAATGCACATTCTTCGCGAATATTAGAACACAAAGGCATATTGAATTAACATCAGCGAATGAAGTAATTATATGCATCACAACTCTCGCCTGGAAGTTCTTCGCGCACTAGTAGCGCACCTCCTCCTCCTTGTTCATGCACCTAATCACCTCGATCTTGCACCTTGGACAGTTTTCTAGAATTGCCATCGACATTTTCTTAAGCTCTAGCAACAATTCGCCGACGCCATCAAATGCACTCACCGTAGTGCATTTGAAACCCATTCTCTTCACAGAGCAATCTAAAACATTCAAAAAAAAAAAAAGAGCAATCTAAAACTCTGTGATCACCGTAGTGCATTCAGAACCGCAAGTGGGTAAAAAGCAACGGCTTCCACCGAAACAAACACCACACGGCCGGGTTGAGCTCCGCCTACCCAGATCGCATCGCATCGCATCGCACCCAACCCATCATCACCAGCCAGCCACCGACCACTCTCTGCACAAGGGTCCCACACGTCATGCTATGATCGAACCACGTGGCAGAGAGAAGGGGACCCAAATAATTTCTCGCCGACGGCAGGTACCCGATAAATCTATCCCCCGACGCCACCGCCGACTCCGCCGCCCTCCTCGCCCAGATCCAAATCCGAGCGCCCCCGATCCGCGCGCCCGCATGAATTTCTTCAGCTCCGTCTTCGCCGCCCCTGCGGAGGAGGAGGACGGCGGCGAGGAGCCGCCGCAGCAGGAGGAGGGCAGCGAGCAGGAGCCGCCGGCGGCGGCCCAGGAGTCCGCCGGCGGGGGCTGGATTTTCGGCGGCCTGATCGACACGCTCAAGGAGGAGATCGAGGAGCAGCGGAAAGTGAACGAGTCGGCTGAGGCGGAGGAGGAGGAGGCTCAGAGGGGTGGCGAGGGGAGGGGGAGGGTGGCCCCGGCGGCGGGTGGATCTTCGGCGGGCTGATCAAGACGCTCGCCGAGGAGATTGAGGCCCAGCGGAAGGAGCAGGAGGCCATTGCCGCCGCCGCCGCTGCCGCGGAGGAGGAGGAGCTCCAGCGGGGAGCAGAGGCTGATGCGGCGGCGGAGGCAAGGGCGGATCGGGAGGGAGAATCTTCTGGCGGCGGGTGGAGCTTTGGCGGCCTGATCAAGACGCTCGCGGAGGAGATTGAGGCGCAGCGCAACGAGCACGAGGCTGCTGCCGCCGCCGCGGCGGGGGAGGACGGAGAGCGTGGAACCGATGCGGAAGCGGCGGCGGCGGATGGGGAGGAGGAGGAGGAGGGACAGGATGGGGAAGGCGGCTCGGACGGCGGGTGGAGCTTCGGGGGCCTGGTGAAGACGTTCGCGACGCGGTCGGAGTCCGTGCTCGGAGGCTACCGCCGCGACCTCGAGGACCTCGGCTCGGGGCTCCGGCTCGAGACGGCCGCGCTCCGGGCGGCCGCCGCGCGCGCCGCCTCGGCGCTGCCTGGCGCGCTGGAGGCCGGCGCGTCCGCCGCCTCCGACAGGCTCGAGTCCGTCGGCCAGGCCGTCGACGACCTCGGTGCTGCCGCTGCCGGCCTCCTCTCGCATGCTAATGAGGCCCTGCGGTCTGCCGAAGCTGAAGGTGATGATGGTGAGAGTGCCCCCCGCGCCTCTGACGCCTCTGCTTCCGGTGCCTCCTGGCGCGCCTCCTTGCAGACCAAGAAGTATACCAGGTTCGAGGCCCAGGTGTTGGCGCTGCGCGCGGACCCTGCCACCTTCACCGAGGAGCCCGAGGACTCTGAGGGCTTTGGTAGATGGAGTGCCTCCTTCTCCATTGACGAGATGAAGGAGCAGATAGAGGCGGTGCTCCATGAAAGCCCTGGATTGGAAAGCTTTGTGGAGAGGCTTGTGCCGTCAGTTGTGGATTATGAGACATTCTGGTCCCGGTATTTCTTTGCTGTTGATAAGCTCAAGCAGGCAGAGGATGTCCGCACCAAACTTGTGAGCAGGGCCATGTCGAAGGAGGAGGATGAAGAGCTCAGCTGGGATGTCGATGATGATGATGATGTTGAAGATGCCGATACCAGTGACCACAAAGAAGGTACAAACTCCATGGTAGATAAGAAAGAGGAGCAAACAGCGGAGCCTGTTAACTGTGAAACAGAGGGCAGTAAGAAACAAGAATCAGCAGTTGAAAATGACTCGGCAGAAGATAAGGAGGCTGCAGCCAAGGATGTTAATGGTGAAACCACCGTTGAAGCATCGACACCAAAGGCAAGCAATGGCACGGGACAAGAAGAGAAGACTGAAGCTGGTGACTCATCTAAGGATAATGATATCTCAGTGGTGTCTCAACCATCAGTGCAGGAGGAAGATCTTAGCTGGGAGGAGATTGAGGACGTCGGCGATGAAGATGAGAAGAATGGGGCTAGCCAACGATCAAGCTCTGTCAGCAAAGTGGAGGATCTCAGAAAACGGATTAATTCTGTGGAAGATGATGATGAGGACCTAAGTTGGGATATCGATGAGTAGAAAAGAACATGTGCAGTCTGAAGGACTTTTAAGAGACTGGCATAGTTTTGCCTCCTCAAGCACGAATTGAATCTGTATGGTGCTGATGAAGATGCTTTCTGGATGGATTAGCACGATCGAAACTGGGATGGGACACCGGTGATTCAAATTCAGTGGGGCCTGTATGTTTGATGAGTCCCCTTGCAGGAGCTCGATAGAATGGTAGTGTTTTTGTTTTAGTGTTGGTATAATTTGTTTCCACTTAGCATACATTTGTTACAAGTCCAGCATGTACCACTTTCCTGTTTGGATATGACACATAGATCATTTACATGTGTACTCAGATTTACATGGTAAACGTCAAATTGTGAAACTATTATCCAATGTGCATGCAGTTTATGCTGTGCTATTAGTGGATATGTAGTTTTGTGAACAGTAATTACTTGAAATAACTTTATTATAGGTCCCTGCCTGTCTACTTCAGAAGTTTTAGCCCTTCTCTGTTATATTGTCACTGGTTATTCGAGCTTTAAGGTCACCACGGGATGTGATTTATTTTTCGATATAAATCTAAAATTTGCACGGAAGTTCCCGTAAAGGGGTTTCACAGAGAAGGAGCAGAAAGTTTCACAGAGAGCACGATATAGTTAGTTTAAGAAAGTCGAGATAAACATAGAAAGTTTCATAATGATATCCTCCTCTTATTAGCCCATTAATTTGGAATGCGCATTGACAGTTTATTACTCAAGGTAACGTAGAACCAGAGACATCATCAGGCTGAATTCGCTCCAAATACGGATTTTGTTTGACCACATAAATAGGCCGTTCGGGTCTCTTTATGGTAAACCTCAGGTTCAGGGGGCTTGCCTCTTCGAGTCTTGACTCCTGCGGGCTCTCTCGGTCTCCTCCCCTGTTCCGCGGCCGCCGCTGCCACGATCAGTTTCGCGTTCACCGGCGGCGACGCGAGACAGACAACGAGATAGGCTTGCAACTGCGTAAGTATTTTGCCGGTGCTAAATTCTGCTTCTGAGCCATCAATTCTCCCCCCTCTAGGTTCATCCTTCTTTGGTGGTGGTGCTCGTAAAAGGGAGAAGCGATACACAGAAGCTGACGAGATAGTTCTTCTATTCTATGGGCAGATTTCTCCTACTCTCTTGATTCCATCCAAGGGACAGGATGGACGCGGCACTAGCGTTCGCGCGGGACAGCCCGCCGCTCTCCATCATCGCTGCTGCCAAGATCGCCGGTGTTTCCCTGACCATTGATCCTAGCCTTGCCTCTGGTTCAGTGCCCACGCTGTACATTGGTTCTGTGTAAGTGATTGCAACCCATTGCAGGTTGCCTCTATGATGAACTGCACCATTTGTTTTTTTGTATCTTTATTATGGACGCTAGCTTTGCTGTGCTTTAGATTTTAACGGTAGTAGTGGTTGAGTGGTTTAATGAGATGTCATGCTAAATGCATAAGGTTGCTTTATTTAGAACACTAGCTTAACTGGCAATATGGAGGCTTCTTAGATTGCACCCTGGGGAGCTTTGATTATTCTCTCTTAATTTTTTGCATCTCACTATAATAGTCACGGGAGTTACCCTTATTTTATTTTTTTATTTACATGTAAATAATGATTGTTGGCTCAACCAGAGAAAATTCTGCTTGTTGATCATCTTTTTTGGCAGTATTGCTTTTTTTTAAGAAAAAAAAAAAAGCATTATGGTTTCTCAGTCAAGTTACCATTGATTCTGTGCAGTGACTTCATCCATGGTATAAACACAATCCTTCATTACATTGCCCATGTTGCAATTGTTCCCAACTTCTATGGTCAGGATGCTATTCAGGCGGCTCAGGTACGTTTTTGTCAGTTATTTGCAATAAAAGTTGCTTGTCCATGATACTGATGATTGGCTTGTTATTATATGTTGTTACCATCTGCAGGTTGATCAGTGGATTGAGTATGCCCCAGTCATTCTATCAAGGTCTGAATTTGAAGCCGCTTGCTCATTTCTAGATGGGTACTTGGTGTCCCGAACCTTCTTGGTTGGCTATAGTCTGTCAATTGCGGACATTGTGGTATGGTCGAATATTGCAGGTGATTTTCATGTTTCTTTAATGGTTGCATAACACTTTAACTTGATTATATAAAATGTATATTTCTTACTTGGGAGGCTATCCCGATCTTCTTTAGGAACTGGTCAACGATGGGAAAGTCTGAGAAGGTCTACAAAATATCAAAACCTTACTCGCTGGTTCAACTGCATAGCTGCAGACTATGCGGGTACACTAGATGAAGTAGTAGCAGAGCTTATGTTGGGAAGAGAGGAATTGGGAGATCACCTGCACCAAGACTGAAAGAAAGGATTCATGATCCAAATGAGAACACACCAGGTCCTGAGATAGATCTGCCAGGTGCAAAAATTGGGGAGGTTTGCCTTCGTTTTGCCCCAGAGCCTAGCGGGTACCTTCACATTGGTCATGCGAAGGCTTTGCTGTTGAATAAGTACTTTGCAGATAGATATAAAGCTCGTGTAATAGTTCGCATTGATGACACTAATCCTTCCAAAGAAAGCAATGAATTTGTGGAGAACGTCCTGAGAGATATTGATACAATGGGAATCAAATGTGATACAGTCACATACACATCAGACTATTTTCCAAAGCTAATGGAAATGGCTGAAAGTTTGATTATGCAGGGCAAGGCATATGTTGATGACTCAACAAGTGAGCAAATGGAAATCGAGAGGAAGAATGGTCTTGAATCAACATGTAGAAACAATACTGTTGAAGAAAATCTATCATTGTGGAGAGAGATGGTTAACGGAAGTGAGAGTGGTATGAAGTGTTGCTTACGGGGTAAGCTTGACATACAGGATCCTAACAAGTCGCTCCACGATCCTGTTTACTACCGTTGCAACACTGACCCTCATCATCGTGTTGGTTCAACATACATGGTCTACCCAACATATGATTTTGCTTGCCCATTTGTTGATGCGTTGCAGGGGGTGACTCATGTTCTTCGTTCAAGTGAATACCATGATCGGAACGCACAGTACTACCGTATACTCCAAGATATGGGTCTGCAGAGAGTGGAAATATTTGAGTTTAGCAGGTTGAATATGGTTTACACCCTTCTAAGCAAACGTAAGCTTCTCTGGTTTGTACAGAACAAGGTGGTGGATGACTGGACTGATCCACGCTTCCCTACTATTCAAGGCATGGTACGTCGTGGCTTGAAGATTGAAGCATTGTCACAATTTATACTCGAGCAGGTAATTGCGTAATTAGCTAATGTTTATGACATTTTAACTATATGAGTGGTGTTCTTAACCTCTTTTTCTTTCTTTCTCAAAGGGTGCATCAAAAAATCTAAATCTAATGGAGTGGGATAGACTCTGGACAATCAATAAGAAGATGATTGATCCTGTGTGTGCAAGGCATACCGCTCTGCTAAAAGACCAATGTGTGCTCTTGTGTCTTACCAATGGTCCAGAGGAACCATTCATTCGAATCTTACCAAGACATAAGAAATATGAGGGTGCTGGAAACAAGAATACAACCTTCACAAACAGAATTTGGTTAGAGTATGCTGATGCATCAGTTGTCACCACTGGTCAGGAAGTCACTCTGATGGATTGGGGAAACACCATCATTAAAGAAATCAAGACAGAGAATGGAATAATTACTCAACTGGTTGGTGAACTCCATCTTGAGGGGTCAGTGAAGTTGACCAAGTTGAAGCTAACTTGGTTGCCTGATATTGAAGGCCTTGTATCTCTATCTTTGGTTGAGTTTGACTACCTAATTACAAAGAAAAAGTTAATTACAAAGAAAAAGGTAATATACCATTAGAGACATTCCTTTACTATTTATTTGCTACAAAATTTGTAGCTTGTAAAGTTTGATGCCTTTTCACTTAGACAAGTCATATACATTTCTTACCTGTATCATAGTAGATGGCCAACTTATCTTTCTTAGCAGTTCAATAAGTTTTACAAACGGAATGGTCATAAAACTAAAGACAGTAATTGAAAAGCTTAAACTTTTTAGTGAAGATGGTCATCTACTCAAATTTCATTCTGTATTGGTCATGATACATGGTAATGGAAATGAAAAAGCAAACATGTGGAATCAGGTTCCTTAGGCAAAATAATATCGTTCATCAATTCATTTATATGCTGTTTATCATTTCGCAAAAAAAAAAAAAATTATATGCTGTTTATCCTGTGGTTAAGTATCATCTACTTGTATAATTATAAATCCTATCGTTTGGCCTCTTCGCAGTTGGAAAGGAAGAGAAGGAATTCGCAATTGGAAGAAAAGGATGATTTAGCTAACCATCTTAATCCTTGCTCACGACGAGAAACTTCGGCTCTTGGAGACCCGGACATGCGGAATCTCAAAGAGGGAGAGATCATACAGCTTGAAAGGAAAGGGTACTACCGATGTGATGTTCCATTTTCTGGGCCGTTCAAACCCATTGTTCTTTTCGCCATACCAGATGGCCGACAACAATCCCCGGCAAACTAAAGTCTCGTATTGGTTTCCGGAGCACATGAATGACATGATGTTAGATTGGTACACCAGTTACAGTAGTTTTGATTTCTGGGGCATTGTTGTTTAATTTGAATTGTGTTAGTAAAGATGGACCGCTTTAATGTTGTTTTTCCTCAACATTTGTAAAGTTTATTCGAGTCGTTTTGGGGCTTTATCAATATATATTGAGGTGGGGAGTAAGAGCGTCACGTCAGACTCATTATTATTTATTATCCTCTTATTTATTATATTTTGCTGATGTGACGGTATATTTACCTCGAAGATTGTGGACTTAGAGTCTAAATAAGACTTGAAGTTTTGGTTTTTCTACCTCTCTCTTCAATAAATATACCGCCACATCAGCAAAACACAATAAATAGAAGAGTAACAAATACTCTTAAGACTCTATGGTAGTCTGCACTGTGAATGCCCTAATCAAACGCACCCGCTCCCCCTCCCTCCTCCAGCTTTTTGATGTTTTGATGACTGCTCGCTTTCCCATTTTTGCATGCAACAACCGATAGGACCTGCAGATTGTTGAATGGATGAATGGATGCTATGCAATCGATCTTCGCTGAGACAACGTACTAGGATGAGCGGCATCCTTCGGCTGCGCTCATACTTGTAGGGAAGGGCTCGGATAGCCTGTGCTGTCAGCATTGATTGATGTAAACGTTGCATACTTGTGCAGTCCAAGCAACCGAAAGCAAAGTTTTTTAGCGGCAGCCAAACCACGCAATTATTCAGCGTAAAGAACATATGAACTATCAAGTGAGTTTCAGCAGCTTTCGCAGGACCCTTGAGGATTCCTAGATGACCAGCTGCGGCTGCACCAGCACAACAGTGTTGTGCAGGTCTTCGTTCGCAAGAAACTGAAGCCAAGGGACATCTTTTCCACTTTTGAAAAAAAAAAAGAAGTAGAAATCACATTTTGCATTTCCCAGTCCTTTCAGAACAGCAACTGTGAACTCAATAACTTGAGACTTGTGAGAGATACAATACAAGTTGCCAGAGCGATATCAACTGCAAACTTGAAAAAAAAAAATCAACGCAAAACAATCAGTTCAAGCAAGTCGTATTCTACATCAATATACCGCCAACAACCCACATAAAAGTCGGTAACACTAACATGCGAGAAAAGACGCAATAGTCAGTGCAGCCCAGTCCTTGTAGCTGCTACATTTATGGAACCAAGACAACGAGAAAAATGCCATCTAGCGCAAGCTTCACTTCTTCAGACTACCCTCAAGTCGTTCAATAGCAGCACCCACACGGGTTTGATTTCCTTTGCCCTCTGTCAAATCAGCTGATGGTTTTGAATTTGCAATCTCCAAGTTGGCCTTTTCTGCCAGCTTCAACTGTACCCAACCTGTAGAAGCAACCATTGAAAAATTAACAGCAGATTTTGCTGGCTTGTAGCAACGTACAATGACCAAATAAGTTGTCAAGAATAGACCTACAGAAACACAAAGTTTGTGCAACAGACTCCCATACTGTGATGAGTGCACTTCAAATACTAAGTTACTAACAATGATTTCAATTCTAGAACACTTTCATAATAAAGAAACGATAGTTTGGTGCCAGATGAAAAGGGCATCCATCTACTTGAAGCTGATCCATCTGAAATCTCCCCAATGTGAAGCAAGCAAGTAGCCAAAAATGATAGTGCAAATTATCTAACTAGGAGGGTTTCAATGCACCCTATTACTGTCATGGAACACTAGGACATCTGTGACTAATTGACCATTCCATTATCAGTTCATATAAAGGAAGTAATAATAATAATAAGATGATAAACGCCCTTAATTGTTTAGTGCATACTGCAGAGTGCAGAAATTTGCGCTTGAGTTCATGATGAGACGAAAATACCAAGTGGATAGCAGATGCCAGCACCAAGTGCAGATCCCACCAATACATTCCTTGCACGCCACATCATTGAGCCTGGCACTGAATATACAAACATCAGTCTCATTGAAGTCAGGGTGCAAAGCAGTATCACAAGTTAGCACTGATTATTTCCATAGTAAAATCAGAGGAAAATATAAACAATAGTGATAACTCATATTGTGAAGGAACAAATAAAATAGCAACAAATGTCAAACGATATTTACAGTTTCTGAACACACAAGTTCACACCAGTCTGACCCAGCAGACATCTTTTTATGAGCTTCTTACTCAGCCCAACAAGTACTGAGTTGCTGATATAAAAAAAATCAAAGTATCTTCATACATACAAAACTTAAACTAGAAAAATCTTAAAACATCGGTTCCATGCTAAGCACTACAAAACCATAGAAAGACACCAAAGACAGAAACCTAATAGATAAATACAAATGAAACATACTGGCAAAATTTGACATTGGTCTGCAGTAAGAATCTTATAATAAATAGCCACCATTACAAAAGATTAAAAATACCAAAATGTTCTGCTTCTGCTCATTCCATACTAGTTTGTGCTTCATAGTACTTTACATATTTCATAAGATTACTCAAAATCATACAATGTTCAATCAAAACAGGTATCTTTACATAACCAAAACTATGTTGGAGACAGAATATGATGAAAGACATACATATAAGCCCAAAAGCAGCTGCAGTAGCAGAGCCAGCTGCGGCAATGTTGAGTACATCATGAACTCCTCGAGTATCGATAAGAAGGTTCTGTATGCCAAAGAAAGTCGCAGTAAACATCCCCAGCCGGACACCCCCGACTAGTGAACCTTTGGCAACCCGGATGAACCTTTTCTCCATGGCATCTCTCATCAATCTATATTGTTCACGCTTGTCAGTGGTGCTTCCCATCTTCAGCATCACCTCGGCATCCTTACTCTGTTACAATACATGACACATACATTGCTTTCAGGGAAGGCATTTTCAACTTGTAGCTTGCCCACAATTCTGGAAAGAGGATAGAACTATTCACCTAGCTTAAAAAGGAGATTGATGTGAATATCATATCTATTGAAGTTTTGGGCAGTTGCGGAAAACTAATTTCCATTTAAATATATTTGTAGATTTGTAGATTCATCAGTACACCACATTAGTTTTACAATAATTTTACTTCAACTATTTGTAGATTTGTAGATTCATCAGTACAGCATATTGCACCTTGGCCTCGAGCCTCTTGAAGTTTTGTAGCATGCTTCTTATATTCATTAGTTTTACTTGATTGCAAAGAGAATTCTAGAATCATATGTGCAATCCCACAATGTCCACTTCAACTGAATGGTGAGATATGAAACATGAGATGATAGGAAGGACCTTGGTATGATTTTAGGAATGAAGAAAACAGCAGAAGAAATGGACAAACAATACATAATGGCCACTGAAGCATAGCAACAATTATGATCCATTTATCTTTTATTATCGGTTGAATAAATCTGTTACAAATAAGTCATCTAGCCAACATACTATACGAGCTAATAGGGAGTAACAGAACAAAAGATGCGGCAAGGACACTAGAGTAGAGCGGCAACTTACGACGGAGGCGGAGGCCTCCCTGCTCCCGCCGTACAGCAGCCCAGCGAAGACCCCAACGAGGGTCGCCGTTCCCCAGTTCACCGTCCCCACTGCCGAAGCCCTCGGCGGCGAACCGGCAGTCGCCTCCGCCTCCTCCTGGATCATCCACCCGCACACAGACACGTCATTCAGAAGCGGAAAAAATGGAACAAGATGAGCGGACTGCAGGCACGATCATCCGAATAACAAGACGAGGGCGCCGGGGCTCACCGGAGGAGCAGGAGAGGTGGGAGGAGGAGGGGCCGGCGCCGCGGGCTGGGCAGGAGGAGACGGCGAGGCAGGCTTGTCGCGACCTCTGCCAAACATGGCGGCTAGGCACGAAATTAAGAGGTGATTCGGGCGCGCAGGGCCACGAGAGGGGTACTCGCTGGAGGAAGGCGGCCGGCGCCGGCCGTGGTGCCACGCGCCGCGGCGGCGAGATCAGCGGCGGGCGGCGGGGCCGGTGGGCGTCCCTGCGATTGAAGAGGACTGAGGAGCAATTTGGGAGAAGGGGAACAGGGAGGAGCTCAACAGGGAGTGTGGTGTGGGGTTTTGCCAATGGGCTGGGCTTTTTGTTTTTTTGAGAATTTCCCGTGGGCTGGGCTTGGCCCGTGTGTGTTCAGTGTGTGTTTAGGCTTTTTTTTTTTTGTGCAGCTCTATTCTTTTATTTTTTAGATCTAACTATTAATTTTCGGTAGTGATTTTTAGTTATTCTGATGCGAAAGCAGGATAAGAGCATATGAGAACCTCGAGCTAGAGTGGTTTTTAGTGGGCTTGAATAAAGTGTAGTGACAGGTGTTTTTTTTTTTTATCTTCTAGTATGAATGAAGAAACGATTCATATCTGCTTCCCATCAGAATATTGATGTTTTTTTGCTGTTTGGTTGAGGAGTGATTCTCATATAGAATCTGATATAAGGAGAGTTGCCAAATGGCCCCTTAGTAGAGATCCACTCCAAGTTCTAAGAGCAGATTTTGTGAAGTCCTATCAAATGGTTAAAACCAAAATGGATTCTAGCGCAAACTAATAATAATTATTATTTTTATTTACACTACGAGCGTGGAGATAAAAATCACATTCCCCACTGCTTTTGATGCAATTTCTATTAGAATCTCTGGAAACTCACTTCTCGCTTGCTCCCCACCGTACTCCCGGAGAGGATCACTCTAATAAAAATTTAGGAAGTAGAGCTCAAAAGCCACGAAACATAGCTCCCCTAAAATATTATGTTTCTTATATATATCCATGAAACGATTTAAAATCTATCAGTCAAATGGACTCAATTTGGATTTCAATTCAAAAGGTTAGATTGCTTTAAACTTAGTCACGATCACACCACACACTTCCACCTATGTATAGTGTACCATTTTGTCTTTGGCGAGCACTATGGTGAGTTGTCACACAAAAGTTTGAGAAAAACGACCGCCAATGCAACCTCAGTATGTTTTATGTAGTCTGAACTGAGCAGAAAGCAGTGATTCTAGCTAGCTTTGGGCTTGAAAATGGTGGCAAAAACGTGTTCAAAATTTAAATTATTTTATCTCATAGCTCTTCCTTGTATAAATTACCATTACTATTTTGCTTTAGTCAATAGGGTTTGTCATTATTATTTATTATAATTAGGAGAACATTGCTTGCCAAGTTGGCAATGTCATGCTGGCATCAAAACTGGAATATTTGCCATGTGTTGATTTCAGCATTAAAAATATAGTGGTTATACGCATCCTAATAGCATCTTCAACAAGTTGGCAAACATCACTTGATAAATCTCTAGTTTTACCAAGTCTCAAGCCCAAATGCCAAGTGAAAAAATAGACCTTCTCCAACAAATTGGCATTTGAGTTTAGCAAAAGAACTTGGCATCCTAGAAATTTTGCCAAAATCACAAAATTGAGCCACCAATAAGTTGGCAAAACTAGTTGGCAAATTGGGATACACGTGATGCCAAGCGATGGAGGACTTGGCATATTTGGCAAGTGAAGGGAGAATTTTGCCAAGCTTGCCAAATTGTCAAGTGTTTTTATCAAGTTGTTGGAGAATATTTTTTTGTGATTTTGACAAAAATCATAGGATGCCAAGTAGTTTTACCAAATTGTTGGAGTTACTCTAGAACGCACCCCTTAGATTGTCCTATTTCTGCCCCTACGAGCGAGGTAACCACCAAACCAAGTTAGATAACTAGTCGCAATTTATATATGCTCCACTTAAGTTTATGCCATCAGACACAATGATCAATCAGCTTCCTCCATGTATTTCAAAAGGTAATAATTATACATTTCTATCTTCTTTCTAATGTAATCCCGTCGAAAAGCACGGGTTTTTATTGTAGAGCCATGTAGTTTCCGGTGTGGCCGTCATTGCAGAAAAAAATCCACCACACGGATCCTACGCTATATACAAATTTTCAAGGTACGTCTCGTACGTGTTGTGCATATAATAACAGATTTGTGGAGACACGCCTGCCTGCAGGGCCGTCCCGGGAAAATTCGAGGCCTTGTACGATACTAAAAAATGAGGCCTATTAGCCTAGATAAAAAAAAGACTAAAACATGATAAAGCATGTATTATTGAAAAGCTTCGCTCTGCTGATGCAACGGTCACAATAATAGTCAATAGAACTCTATATGCAATAGTTGCATTAGGAAAACAACTATGCTCCTTTAAAAACCGCAAAATTTCAATAGGTCCCATTCTTTCGTTTGGAAGAAGTCTTGTAGAAACTTCAACTCCATATATAGTTTTTTTGGCATCAATATCAGATTTTCCATCTTTTTAAGGACAACCTCAAGATTATCACAAGAAAGACATCAAGTTTTGGTTATCCAACTACTGCAATGTTTTCGAAGTAAATAAGAAACCAAATTTTTTTAGTTATCTTTGTACGACTCAAATCTTGTTCTAAGAGAGGCAATAGTTTAATCAATAAGAGTGTTAAAATACTCTACTCTAAATAACTAGTACTAATGGGCTAAAGTCAAACCGCTATTTTGCTATCTATATATAGTATATGTATGTATATATTTGGAGGTCTGTGCAAATTAGAGGCCGTGTGCGGTCGCTCACTTTGCACATGCGAAGGGACGGCCCTGCTGCCTGGGGAAGAGTCGTTGTTGTTCAAAGTATCGGATGGCATTGCCCGACACGTCAGCGTCTTTGGAAGGAAGGGTGTTCCAGAGCAGCTCCCTACAGCATGCATCATGCCACCGTACAAGATGGATCGTCTCCTCTTACACGGCCTTCCTCGTCGTACCCTACGCAGACACAAATAAAAGGGCATCCAGATGGAGCTAGCTAGTAGTAGCTACATGCACATGCAAGCTCAGTTACCCGTCAAGCTGGCATGCACACGTGTACAGATCTTGCGTCCACGCAAGCACGCACCCATGCATGCATGCAAATGTTGGTGGTGGTGGTGGCGATCGACTAATACTTAGTACGGTCAGCTTCGGTCAGAACGACAACGACGACGACGTCGCTAGCCCAGCGAGCTTCTTGGCCTCGAGCGCCGCCGGCAGCAGCTGCTCGAACCTCTCCAGGAACGACGCCCACTCCGCGAAGCTCAGGTCGCCGAACGACACGTGCTTCCGCCCGCCGGAGACGACGGTTGTACCCTCGTCGACGCCGTCGCCATGGGGCGAGGGGTGTGGGAGGTGGACGGAGTCGTGCGCTTGCTTGCACAGCGCCTCGAGCGTGCTCAGCCCGTCCTGCTGGGCCGCGAACTCGCGGGTCATCATGTCGCCGATGTCGGCGAGGCAGAGCCCCACCGCGGCCGCGCGCTTCAGGAAGATGGTGCAGACGGTGAGGATCCGGATGGCGGGCTCCTTGAGGGACGGCAGCTCGGCGCGGAGCGTCTCCGCGTCCTTGAACGGGTCCAGAGACGCCACGTACGCCAGCTCGTCGTCCGAGAAGGGCAGGGAGGCCTGTGGCCAGTGCAGCCACTCGAAGTACGGGTCGTCGAGCTGCTCCGGCAGGCAGAGGCCGTGGTCGATCGGCACGAGGTCGAGCGGCTCCGGCGTGGATGTGCTGCCGTGGGCGCACTGGAAGAAACTCGTCGGCGGGTTCTTGACGAGGATGTTGCCGGCGTGGCGGTCGATATTGAGGAGGCGAACGTCGAGGATGCCGACTCGGTGCACGGAGGCCACCGAGAACCGCGACGGGCCCAGCTCGCCGGCGTCGTACTCGTGCGCCACGAAGCGCTGGATCGACGCCACGGTCGTCGTCGCCGTCGCGGGGCGCGAGATCTTGATCAGCGCGGTCGGCTCCACGCTGGCGAAGCCGTCGTGGTCCAGGAGGAAGGCGGCCACTTCCCGCAGCACGGTCCTGCTCTCGTACCCACCGCCGTTCGCCGGCGACGACGACCCCGAGGCGTCGTCGAGTGGCTTGATGACCGCGACGTGCTCGCCAGCGCGGCTGCCTTCGAGAAGCAGCGCCCCGCCGAGGCCGCTCTGCGCGGCGACGAGCCGGGTCCCGGACGCGATCGCGGCCGCGGCCTCCGCGATGAGCTCGCGCACGCCGCGGGCGTGGCGGCCCGCGACGATCTCCACGCGCGGCATCATCTTGTTCTCGGACCGGTCGGCCGCGCGCTCCGAGCCGGCAGGCGCGACGACCGTCGTGAAGCACGGGGAGGACTGGCTCCGGCGCCGCGGGGACAGGCCGGTGTGGCCCCCTCCGACGGCGGCCGCGGCGTCGCCGTGATCCCTGTGATCCCTGTCGAGCAGCGGGCTGTCAAGCAGCGCGACGGAGTAGAGGCTGTAGTGCCGATCCCGCGCGGCGGGGGGCTTGAGGTCGTGGAAATGGCCGACCGCGATTGCCATCCTGGCTACAGATCGAGCAGTTGTTCCCCCTCCGGCGCCAGTGGCAGCCGGTGGCAGGGCGGCTTCTTCGCATTATGTTCCATGCATGCAACGGAAGGCACACAATTAGAAATTCACAATGCACAGCAGCATGCACGCATGCAACTCGATCAAAAAAATTGACACACCGTACCGTACCTTTGTTTGCGTTTGAGGCTTGTCAGAAGTTATTAGAACAGCATGTCAGTCGAGAGGTACCTATAGCTACATCCAGAGCGATCAGTCAGTAAGAGCCGTACGTCGCAGCCGCTAAGCGACGACGGCGGCGGCAGGAGCGGCACGGCGTCAATGGCAGGGGCAGGCGCAGGCATGGATCGAGGCTCGACGTCGTGCAATTGGTGCGAGGCTTCAACTCCGGCGTGTTCTTGAACCGATCGAGCAGACGTACAAAGCCGGGAGAAGGGCGTCGCTCCCCCCCCCTCCCACCGCGCGCCACCGCTTGCCGCCGCCGCCGCCGCCTGCCGAGCCGACCCTAGTTTTGATTTTTCCTAGTTATTGGCTAGCTGCGTCCTTCTCCTTCCGGCGCCCTTCCTTCTAATCTCTTCTTCCCCTTCCCTCCGCGCGCGCGGCTGGGAGGAAGGAAAGGAGAAGAGGGAAGAAGATCGGAGGAGCAGCAGCAACGACTGTCTATTTTTGCACCCGGGACGCCCCCAAGGTGTACATATAGATCGGGCTGCTGCCATGGCCGCAAGCCGGAGAGCGCCACGTGGCGAACGCAGAGCCTCTGGTTGTCTGGTCCATTCCGATCCTCTCGAGAGAATGGGACAGCCGAACTTTGTGGGGAAGGGAAGGAAGGGAGTCAGCCTGCTGACGACATTAACATTTTCTCTTTGAGATTTGCTGATGACATTAACTGAGACAACGGGCCTAAAAGCACGCCCACCAGCCCATTTGCAGCCTAATAAAAAACACTCCCTCCATTCCAAATTGCAAATCATTCCAAGAATTTTGAAAAGTCAAAACATCTTAAATTTGACCAAAATTATAGAGAAAATTGCAAAGATATGTGACATTAAATAGGTATACTATGAAAATATAATTAACAAACAATTCATTGATAATTATTATTATCTTACTTATCATATAAGTTTGGTCAAACTTGAAATACTCTCACTCTCCAAGATTCTTGGAATAACTTACAATTTGAGATGGAATGAATAGTAAGTAAGGTCTATTGGAATGCATTCAAACACCACTTGCTTTTATATCTTTTTTGGTTTCTATTCTAGTACTGCTATTTTTCGCCGGGGTTTCTTGTGACCTTCTGTTTCGAATTTATGCAATCATAGTTTTTTTCCAAACTTTTTCTATGATTTCCTAGACAAATTTAAACTTTGTTTGTACCTGCAATGTTTATGAAACACACCGCACAATATTTGTGGATTCAATGCATTATAATTTGCAAAAAAAAAACATATTTAACATTTGGGTCCTACTCCCCACCAGCGCCTGATAGTTTGCAAAGCTTCAGTCGTCTTCTCCCTCCCTCCCGGCCCTCTTCTTCCTCCATGGCGCCCCTCCTCCGCCTCGTCCTCGCCCGCCTCCACCCCATCGTTGCTGCCTCGACGCAGGCAAGCTAGGGTCTCGTTAGATCTTTGACAAAACCCTAGCTACCTTGCTCGTGGCCCCACCTTCTTGTCATCCTCCCCCCTTGGTCGACACCATGGTTGTGGCTCCCAGTCCCGACTTGGCCCGATCGCCTCTGCGACTGACAAATCCCATAGAACGGTCGCAAAGGCACCATGACCAGCTCATTGGAGACACCAACATGCCATATGATCGTTGAACGAACACGCCGAGCAAGATGGCCAACGAACAACACATCGCCGGAGAACAAGGGATCTGGTGCCTCAATCACCAACAACCCCGGCGCACCGGACGACGAGTCACCTAGAAGGGGAAATAAACCACCAGAAGCGGTGGGAGATGAAAACCAACCCGATTTCCTAGCAAGTTGGTACAAAATAGTCCTCTTACCTCCAGCAGCCATGTCCTTAGTAACAAGGTTGACGATGCCGCTGACATCGTGGGCACGGCTGGCACAAGGAAGCCCACAAAGGACTCGAATACCAACGCATGAAACAATGTCAAAGAAAACATCGTTGGTATAGAATCCTTCGCATAATACACCATCATCGTGCACCACAATCTCTTCAACAACCGGCGATTTCTAAGTCCCTCGCGTGTTTCTCGCCGATCCTATCCCCCACGGCGTCGCCGGCATGTGAGGGGAAGGGATTTGGTTTCGAGAAACAGGTGGGGCCTATATACCTACTAGTTATGGGTTTAGCTTAGTAGATTAAGTTGTTTTGTTGTTGGTGTCTGCCGGTGCCAGTGAGTTTCTTCCTACTGCCGGTGTTCGCTAGCAACAGTTCGTCTCCCTGTGTTGTTGTCGATCTACTATGCGACGACGGAGAGGTGCTATCTCCGACGGTTTCCCGACATCGTGAGCGGCGGCAACATCAGGTTCTATGTGTTCCTCCTTTACTTCCTTCTCGGCCGTGTTGGAGGTGGGAGGTTGGCCTGGATTCGCTCCTCTGTACAGTAGCTTGGGGAAAAGAAGAGGGTTGTCGAATGACACATAGACATGTATAAGTCGTCTATGCTGGTTCTTTGCACAGTGCAAGCGGGGTAGTCCAGTAGGCTCAGGACTACCCTAAAATATGGCCCAACGATAATGACTTCGCAGCCCATCAGAAATTTGGCCCAAACGGCATCATTCACCAACGGTAAAAAGGTGGATCATTACGATGTAGCACAGGGCTAACAAGTGGCGGCACTGGTGTCATGCAGAGAATTATCTTTCATCTTCAGCCCACCGTCCATCAACTGCTTATCTCGAGAACATGCACGGCAAAGTCTCAATACAAGTGAACAAAAGTTTCAGTTTTTTCTGGGTGTGCTCTTCAGAAACCATGGCAGTTCAGAATTGGAATAGAGAGGATGCCTTCCAGGAATTTTCTCTGAATAAAGAACATGATGATGCAACAATGGTACAATTGAATACGTGTGGGTGTATTGTATACGGAGATGTGTCACTTTATTCACCTGTAACTGCAATGCAATCGATTCAGATATGATGTAGTTGCAGGACAGTTTGAAGTGTGTGACTGTCAATTAGACTCTAACATTTGTGTCCTTCGGACTTGTGTTGTGAAGAGGAGAGACGTATAGACTAGAATTGGCGGCACTGGTGTCATGCAGACTTGCAGAGAATTATCTTTCCTCTTGTCGCCGGTGATACCGGTGTGAGGAGTCGCACAATTTTTAGTTTTGCGGAACTAATAATCTTCGACCGCACTTCCAAATTAAAGGACTAAAACAAATCTCGTTTATTTGGAGGAATCGTGAGAGGAGCCTTTTTCACATCAGAGTCACCGCGGCTGTTTCCGTTTGGCACGAGGGGCGGCTGCAAGCAATGAGGCAAACCTGTCCCTGATTGCCTGTGATCTGCAACAGTGAAGTGCCGAGCGCTGGAAGGCATGCAGGATATATGCAGCAGCAGCAGCAACGCCCGCGACCCTCCAACAGGACGCAAGCTGGCCGGCATAAACGATTAACGCCCTCCATGTGCCCGTCTCCACGCCGAGAGCGACGGCACCAACGAAGAACGAACCAACCGCCCCAACCGAACACGCATGGATGCTGGCGGTTCACGCTCATGCAGCCCACGCGGTCACGCAAGCGCGGTCGCGGAAATGGTTCCCAACCTGGCGAAAGCGACGGCCCGTGGGCCGTGGCCCGCCGTGGTGCGGTGCGAAACGTAAGCGCTCGTGTCCTGACGCCTACTAGCTACTCCTGTAGCATCATGTTTCTGTTAAAGAGAATTTGTTAGTTGTGTACGTGGGTGATGTGGACACACTAAACTAAGAGACGCCAAATCAATCCATTGTTATCAGCAAAACACAGCTCGGCAATAGCTTGCACGAACAGCGCTATCTAGCCTAGCTTTCACGACGCGGACAGAGCCACGAGTAAAGTTATTCCCAATTCAAACATGTTTATTTACACGGATTGTGATGGGGTCGCTAACCTTCCATCATGGTGTCTAACTAATGAGTGATGACACAGTTATAAACTTTGCTCAAATAATAACTCTTTAGACCATGTTTGTGCTTTGTAACAGACAACATATCATGGATGTATAGATGATTTTTTTCAAGTGATGGAGGTAACAAATAGTCAACTCATGTAGTCCATTTTCATGTAGTAAAAATATTATTAAATTGTGTAGGGGGGCATTGGCCCCTACTGCCCCCTTTGGGTCTGCTAGTCGGCGTCGCCCAACGTGGCGCCCTACATGCTCGCCACGTACAGTAGCGGGAGGGCGCCCCTGGCAAACACACAGAATATGTGGGTTTGGAACATGTTAGCGCATAGCACACTAGTAGTTACATTATGGAACATCCTAGTTAAGTAAAGGGGCGAATAGCCTATTTGAAAATGTACAAAATCACTAGACAAAGTTGATTAGTAACACAAATGGCGCTATTTTAACTTATCAACTCCACATAATTCCTCACGGCATAACTATGACCAAGTCCTAGATTGAGAACATTCGGATGAAAACAAGTTATATATACTGGCTAATGACCTTACCAAGTCATAGATACATTGCCAATCACTCAATCTCCACTATATAAGTGACCATTAACACCGAGGCGACATCGTCCCGCAAGGAGTAATATTTTGATTTTATCCTAAGTCAAAATATATTTTAAGTTTGACTAAATTTATATAGAATTTAACATTTATAACACCAAATAGATTTGCAATGAAAATACAATGTATAATGAATCAAATGGTGTTTATTTGGCATCAAAAGTATTTGTTGTATTTGTTACCAATATTTTGTATAAACTAACTAAATTTATTATTGTTTGACTTATGATAAAACTAGATCATGTCAGGGCACGACTAGATTATAAAATGTTTTGCCTTTTTAAAATATATTTTTAAATGATGCCTTTTGCAAATATATCACTTTCGTGTACATATACTTTTTTTGGTCATACATACCCTAAAACTTGAGATATAAACATGTGAGTAACTACTCCCTAGGAGTAGAAAATACTTTCCCTTTTAAGTCCCTAGGAGTAGAAAATACTTTCCCTTTTAATATATATTTAATTATAATATATATCTAAGTGAATAGAAAAAACTATATATCACGTTATATCTAGAAAAGTCAAAACGTCATATAAATTAGTACAGAGGGAGTAGTTATTCATGATCATTGACTGATCTAATAGCACGGGTTGCATCATTGCTAATGCGGGCATGG
Source organism: Themeda triandra (assembly GCA_018135685.1). Taxonomy (NCBI): domain Eukaryota; kingdom Viridiplantae; phylum Streptophyta; class Magnoliopsida; order Poales; family Poaceae; genus Themeda; species Themeda triandra. The sequence continues at coordinate 758,071 of JAENPR010000079.1, read as the reverse complement.
CTAGTAGAACGGCACGACACTGACGTTGCTAATGCTCAAATTTCAAGTCACACTAGGAACCAACTAGTAATCCAATAGCGGAAAGGGATTGCCGCTAACCAATGTTTTTTTTATTAATGCCTGAACGGCCAGGACAAGACCGTCCCTTATCTTATCCCGAAATGCCCCGCCGCGCTAGTGAGACCTGACCGGGAGATCCAACACCGGAACATGGGGTGCGCACGCTGGCCACTCGCCGCTCACCGCTCATGTTCCTCAGGGGTCACGGGCGAAGCCAACTGTGAACCTGCCCGTCGGCATCCGGCAACGACGTGGCCTTGGCAGGCCGACGTCTCGTCGCTGATCCGGCGCGGCCGCCGGAGCACGGGGCCTACCACCGGCCGGCCCCGGCGACGGCTGAGGGCTGAGGCGGCGAGCCATGGACACAGAAAAAAAAGGCCCGTGGGATCGTGGGGCAACAAGGCCATTTCGAGCTGTCGGTGCGGCCATGGGCGGCCAGTCCGCCGCGGGCGCTTGCTCGCTCGCCGGCTCGCGACACGAGACAATGTGCCGCTGTCCTCCGTTCGGCTGCGTGCATCTCGGTGCAAAAGGAAAGGACAAGCAAGCAAAGTTTTGGGGCGCTGCCACGAACTCTTTTGCGCTTTTGTCGAGAGGGAATATCGACCGTATCGCATCTGGGGGCTGCAATGCAGGGGCAGTAGAAAAAATATAGGGGAATGTCGTCGTAGCTCTACCCATATAATACTACTATTGGCATGTGGCATAGTATTGTCTCATGCTGATGCGATACCTTTTCCTTTTTGGACAGTCACGCACCGCTCCAAAACTTGCATGTGCAGAAAGTTTGTGCGGGGCGGTCATCTTTGGGTTGAACTGATGGCGAGACCCATTTTGCGGCACAGTTCAGTGAATCGCTACGCTGCACTCGCCACTGGCCACTGCATGGGTGGATTTTGTCCACTCAGTCCACTGATCCACACCGTAGTAGTCTTCCTGACCTGAGCGATTTTGCATCCAAATACAAAAGCCTTGCGCGGGCCAAGCACCCACGGACGGACCACTCTGGGGATATTTTGCAATTTGCGAGGTGATTCGTTTGTCGTGCCGAAGTGGGGTTCGAGTTCGACGGCCGCTCGTGGCGTGGTGGGATTGATTAGATTAGGATGAGGGAGATTAGTGGCGGGATCCGTGCTAGTGGCGGACCAAGGCGTAAATCTCCAACACCAATGGCTACTGGTCTAGTGGATTAGTGCTCGCGCATAGTTAATCCTTGATTGACTCGCATAACAAAGTTAGCTGTGTACTAGCTCAGTCGTGTGGTACACTCTGTTCACGAATGAATCCTTAACTATTGCCTGCCTTCACTGTAAAAATAACTGAAGAAAAGGAGCCGCCTGACGGAGCCGCATTCTTTTTGCTTTGAGCGGCAATGCCAAGACTAGAAGCGAGCAATCTTCATCTTTCTTACTTTTTTGCAAGACAAGACAAAATGATACACATGAATAATAACAAACCAATAGATTTGATTTTGGGAGGAGATGTAGAGGGCCTCAATATATTGATCGATGCGCGCCGAACCGAATATCAGGCTAGGCAGGCATCCGCAGGAGAAAACGAAGAGAAATCATCCATCCATGGATGGCCTGACGAATGAGGCCGATCAGGTAAGCCGCCGGTCATCAGGAGGTGTTGACCTGGCGGCACTGCTTCCTGATCTGCCCATTAGTCCCCGTAAGCACCTCGACGCGGCCCATCTTCTTCATGGACATGGAGAACGCCGCATAAAACTTGATCGGATTCGTAAGATCCGCCACCATCTGCGCCGCGGCGGCGTTCTGCGCCAGCGCGGCGTCGGACGCGAGCGTGCCCTGGTTCTGCTGCACCCGGTTGTAATACCCACTGTCAAACTTGAACGACGAGCCGCCGTCCAGCCCGACCGTGGCCGCCGCGGGCGACGGGTTGGGGCACGACGTCATGAGCGTCTTGGCGTACGCCGAGTCCAGCAGCGGGTCGACGGCGGTGGCGTTCCCGCTGTACAGCCTGGGCGTGACGCTGGAGCAGGACGCCACGCCGATGGTGTGCGCGCCCGACAGCGCCACGAGGTCCGTCAGGTTGAGCCCGCGGTTGGCGAAGCTCTGCAGGAGCCCCGCGAAGCCCGCGAAGGGCGAGGGGAGCGTGCCCGTGTTGGACGCCAGGGAGACGGTCCCGTCGCGCCGGCCGGTCTCGACTTGCCAGAGCGAGGCCTTGAACTGGTACGACACCGCGTCGCGCGCCGCGAGCGCGAGGATGTCGGCGCAGGAGACGACGCCTGGGCAGGTTTTCTCGAGCTGCGTCTTGATGGCGTCGATCACCTCGTAGCCGGCCACCGAGAGGTTGGGTGCTGCCGTCTTCTCGCTCTGCGCGTTGTCCAGCAGGATCGACGCGTCGCAGCCCTGCATGAGGAGGAGATACCGGTGGTCAGTTACAGGTTACAGCGGCGAGACAGCATGGCGTGCCGAGCGACGCGACGACAAGGACAGGACGCGGCAAAGCATGCGTGCCATGATGCGTCGCCGAGGCCCGTCCCCATGGGCGCGGCCCGGGGTTTGAAAATCTGGCGCGCAATGGGGGATGCCGGGATGGGGCCACGGGCCAGGGCAAGGCGACCGCCGTACGGGGCGCGGCAGGCTTTGATAGCTGTCGCGCGGCACCGGAATCCGGACGGGGGCATGTGACATGTGACCGCCGGGGGCCGGGGGCAAAATGACAAGATTCGCGTTGCTCCCCTCCCCTCGCGGCGCGCGTACTCGTACTCGTACGTGAATTTTTGCCCACGACGTCGTCCTGTGTCTGTGTGCGTGCCAACCCGGCCGGCCGTCCGGGGAAGGGAACAAACAAAAGGGGTGCGCCCTGTGCCGTAATGCTTACGTATACCGCGTCCAGAACAGAACACGAGGGAACACTGCTCTGCTTTGTTCTCGGTAAAAAACGGACAAAAGTGCGCTGGGTGCCCACTCGCTGGCGGCTGGCGCTGAGAGAGTGAGAGCCACCAACAAAAGAACTGGAAAAACTACTGGCAGCTGGATGCGAAGTGTTGCGTACCAACCCAACCACGGTAAAAAATCTGGCGCCGTCCAGTGCAGGATCCGGATAAGCTACTACTCGTACTAGCCTACTACGCACGACACCGGCCGTATGCCCGTACGCGGCTCCGACATGCATGTATGCAAAGAAGTTTTCGGCTCTGTTTGGCTGGCCGTGGCCGGCGCCTGAATCTCGCATGGCGCCTGACCAGGCCACCGGGTGGTGCTGCGGGTCAATGCTGTGGTTAGAGATGCGGGATTCTTGGAGCTGGAGGAGGAAGAAGACCAGGCGTTTGGTTTTCGATCTCGAGGCGGAGCCGGACAGGCCGACGCGCCCGTGCCGACAAGAGTAAATGCACAGGCGAAGTAACTCGAAAGAAATGATTATGCATCCCATCCCATCCTATCCTATCTTACCGACGGCTGGCGACGCGCATGATTGATTCGTTTTTGAGGATGCATTGGATGAGCCATGAATGAGTGAATGAACAAATGAATGAATGAATGAATGATTGAGGGACAGCTAGCCAAGCAGAGGAACTCGACGGACGGACCTTGACGAAGCAGTCATGGAAGTGGAGGCGGAGGAGGCGAGCCGGGAGGGCCGGGTTGGCGGCGACCTGCGCCCAGGTGACGGAGCGGACGATGGAGTCCACGCTGGGGCAGCTCTTCTGGTAGAAGTTGTAGGCCAGCCCCGGGTTGGTCTCCAGCAGCCCCGCCCGCGCGCACCGCAGTAAATGGCCCTCCTGCAGCAGGACCACCACGGCCACCCACCACCACGCCGCCCCTCGCCACCGGCCACCGGAAGAAGCTGCTGCTGTTTGCTTCCTCATCTCCTCCACCGGCCTCTCTTTCGTTCTCCCTCTCGCTCTCTCTTCAGAATGGATGAATGAATGGCTGGCTGGTGGTCAGCTTCTGTGCAGCGCAACAGTGACCTTGAATGGAACGAGGAAGAGAGAGTCGGGTGGGGAACGGGACGGGACGGGGCTCTCGACTCGACTCCACCGGCGTTTTGGTTTTTGGTTTGGTGATGACAGTGTCATTAAGGGGCGGCTGGGGGGCGACGCCTTTTATAGCCAGACCGGCCATCGGGTGCCCGTCGTCTGCGCGTTCCCGGCGGCAGCTTTGCGCGAAAGCAAAGTGATGTCAAGCGAGCAGCAAATGCGAATGGGTTCACGGCTCGCTCACTCGCATGGCCAGCCGAGCCTGGACAGTGATGTGGCGGGTGGTGGTATGGTGTTGCTAGCTTGACCCAACTTGCAAGCTTTGTTTATGGTTTGTTTGTTTTGGCTGGAACGGAACAGCGCCATGATTTGTCTATAGTACAGTACTATACCAGGGAAGCACAAAGCAAAGCGCAACACACTGGGCACTTAAGGTGGCGGGTTTCCTGATTACTATCTTGCTCTGCTGGCAGGACCGAGCCATGCATGTGTCCCTCCCTCCCTTGCGATTGCGACGGTGTGTGCCGAACGAAATGTGCATGCATCCATCCACGAACCTTTCTGGTCATTTTTTGACTGGCTATTTATTGTTCAGTTGTGTGATCGGACACATGCGAGTATGTGTGACAGCTATAAAAATCAAATTCCTGAAAAGGTATTTGAGAAAAACAAATGTATTAAAGTTATAATAAACGCAGAGTACGCCATTTTCATCTAGAACCTAATGAAAATTACTCTCTTAGCAGGACACACTCTTGCACGCCCATAAAGTCGGGCTTGTCAATTGGACGAGGAGCTGGGCTTTTTATTGTTGCTCACTGTTTACCGTAACGGAGGACGATTACATCGAAGACAGATCACAGTTGCATAATATTCATTCAAACATAAAAACCATAATTCCACGAATTTGCAAAAAAAAAAAGGAGAATGTGCAGCACGTCTTTTTCGGTGTGTGAGATGGCAATGCTTCTTTCTTGGTTGTACTGCATACGGACCCTATCCTACACTCTACTCCCCGACCCGACGAAACAGTGGAAGTGGACAACGGCGTATACATGTGATCCACCGGGACTCCGGGAGGATGAAAGGAGAGCATCATCACCCGCTGGCGAGCACACGGACAGGGGTTGAGGCGTGCAGCACTGCAGCACGATATATACGCGTGATTCTTGGGCAAACGGAAAAAGTGTCATTGTAAGGCTTATCTGCTGGGCCCATATATCACCATCATCCGCTAACAACTTGTTGATCCATGTGCACGTAGCAGTAGAAGCTATTAATACAGCTATGTTTGGACATGTGAGAAACGCTGCCCAAAATCATGGGAGTTCTATCTTTCTTTTTTCTTTTTTGCCCTGCATTTCACATACTGGACGGTTTCTAAATGAAAAGAAGCCTCCATTTGTATCCACTCAGAGTCAGAGTAATAGTTATAATCGGTTCGAAATGTTTGGGAGTAGTTATTGATTAACTAGTTGACAGAATCAGCTTTCTCTTGCCATTGTCAATTGAGATGTGAATTAATAATTACTTCACCTATTTAGATGACCTAGCCATTCTAAATTTTGGGTCCTAGTATGTAAACATGCATTTATATGTTAAAATCAGCTAGGATGGATCCAAATAAACAACTAATAAGTCATTTGGCTAAGTGTTAGCTAGACACTGAACTAACAATTGCTCGCTCTGTCCCAAAGTAAATACTAAATACACTTCAAACTTCTCAAAGAGTCAAAGGTTTTTAAATTTTGACAAGAAATTAGCTATTAAAAAGCTAGGATGGATCCAAATAAACACCTAATAGGCCAACTAGGTGACTGTTAGCTGGACATGAACTAACAACGACTCACTCTGTCCCAAAGTAAATACACATCTCGCTTCTCTTGAAGAGTCAAATGTTTTTAAATTTGAAAAAACTAGAAAATAGTGTTGGATTTATTATGGGATTGGCCCATTTATATATTCAATAAATCAAATAAACTCTATGGTGTGCAATTTATTGAGTGAACCGTTTTTGAACACACGGTCGGAAACACTACATCAAGACTCCATTCCCGATGCAAGTTACCCGAAATGGTCTCAATTTAATATAACCATATTCTTATGCCCTCGTGACCCATCTTTAGGTCTAGAGAAGCAAAGATACAATGGTAAATCATGATCAAAGATTAACGACCTACAACTTCTACCGAAGTCTAAGCATGGCTAAGCATAAGAAATCGACCTACACATACTAGTGGGATATCATGATGTAAAAGTAGATCAAGGTAGACATGCGGCAACGGTATCAACCAACTCCTATTAACTTAATGCACATTACACTAGACTTATAGTGTAAAATATTTGCAGAAATAGAAATGGGTTGCATGCTCCGGGGCTTGCCTGAGTTGCAGTGAAGTTAGATTTCAATGGTCAGACTTGACACCAACACCATGGATGGATAACACCAACATCAAGAGAGAGGACTCGACATCATTGGTGGATGACCTTCTCGAATACCCTTGTCGGATGACACCTCTCCAAACTTTGATCAACACGATCCAACCCACTCTCGTATCATCTACACGTAATTAATGATGCATGAAGATACATGGATGAAAGCATAACAACTTGATCACTTGAGTACAACTTTCCTTCGTGATAGAGTTGCAACCCAACGAAACTAGCTTACGAAATTCCCTAGGGTTACACACGTGAAGCTACTCTAGATAAAATAACCAGAGATCAAGATAATTCATACAAGTCATCAAAGTGCCCAAGGTCACTAAAGTTAATGACCTAAGGTCTTCAATCAATCCCAAAGTCACTCAAGAAAATCCTAAGTCATAAAGAACTAAATAAGCAATTAAAGATTTATTAAATAACTAAATATAAAATAAAGACAAAATAAAAAGTTATCAAATAAATCTCAAGAATTAAACTTAAGCTTCTCATGGCCTGAGAAAATAATTTTCAAGATTTTTGGAACAATAAATAATTAACTAAAAATAAAAGAAAGAGCATTTTTCAATTAAAATGGCTAATTTTAAAACATATAAAATATAATCAAAATAGGCATCTAATATTTTTATAAAATCAAGCACATGACAGAGAGCATACACAAAAATTTTCAGAATTTTTGAAGCTATAAATATTTTCCTATGAAAATAACAAATTACATCACTATTCATCAAAACGAAAAAAGAATAAAACAATTTTAAAAAAAACGACCCACGACCGTCAAGGCCCAGCTAGCCCGGCGTCGGCCACGCACGCGGCGGCCCTGGCCCGGCGCGATGGCCAACTCGGCTTTGCCCGGAGGAGCACGAGGCAATTTTTGCAAAAAGGCCCTCGCGGTTTTACCAAAACACAAACGGGTCCAAAATACTTTACGGCACTATTCACCGAGTCTCAAGTCTTTGCATCTAGACCCTCGGCCTTCTCCTAATTCATGACTAGTGGTCCCTCCGCGTTTCGAAGGCTTGGCGATGCGGGCGGCTCTACACGACGAGACTAGACGTCCCCGAGCTAGCTAATGCAGCGACGGACGTGGCGGCGCTTCAACGCCGTGCCGGCGTCATGGCGGCGCGGCGGGTTGCATAGGTCACCGAAGCTTCTCGGCGAAGCGAGCATCGGCACCGGGGCGACTAAGCGGACGCGCGAACTAATTTGGCGAGCGTATGACCATAGTGGCACTACTCTCGCGCGCGGCGGCGCGGCATGACCACGCCGACGGCGGCATACGGACGCGCAACCCTAGCACGACTCGGACACAATCAAAAGCACGGGCACATGCGAGCTCACCGTGAGAGCGACGCGCATGACGATGATGGCGAGCATAGAGCTCGTCGATAGCCGAAGCGGCGACAACAATGGCGGTGGCGCGCTCACTGCGACGAATTTGAAAAACAATCGACGAAGACGACGTATGGCGGCGGCGGAGCTCGGAGCACAAAGACGAGGGAGGCGATGGAGGTGAAGATGGGGAAAGGAAAATTGAATTTGAATCAAATTTTGGAAAGGGGACAAAAACCCTAGAATGAAATATTTGAAATTACTTTGGATTTTTCTAAAGAACTTGAAAAACTCCAAAACTATGGAATGTGCATCTTTTCAAACCACACATTTTCTTCAAAAAGAGTTTTCCCATCCACTAACGTTGCCACCAACATTGAAGCTCTCATCAAGACCCACAATATTGCTTTTTGGACCAACCCCAAATTCTTTGTAGATTTTGAAATAGAGAAAAGGGGGTAAATCAGGGTTTTCGGGAAAACGGGGTTTTTGAAACGAGAATTGGAGCTCGATTTAATTTCTACACTAACTAATCGGGCATTAGCAATCACAAGCATCATTTCCATGCATTAATGCCATGATGCTCGATGATTAGGCCTTAATAAAATTCTAAATCGGGCATCTAGGATGTTACATATATCCACTAATGTTGCCACCGACCATGTCGGGCTAGGCCGTGGACGTGACGTGGCGAGGTAGGCGAACGGATGGACTTTTCATCTTTGTCAATCATGGTGATTAAATATGGAAGTTTCTTCCATTATATTTAATTGACAAAATGAATTGTCTTTTCTCCACCAAAGCAAGTGGCGTGAGGCACATGGACTTTTGGCCTCCTTGCATGTCGTGAGGCTCTTGGCCTCCATGCAAGCCGTGAGGCCTTAAGCCTCCAGGCCATAAGTCTATTTCTCTCTTGCTTTTGTCTACCATCTATTTATATCCCATACTACTTCATCAGTCATTGAAAAAAAAATGAGAACACAACCCAGAGACACAATTCCGCAGCAAAGTAGGCTTCTCCATCTCCTCGATCCGCGCGCACAGAGAAGGGAGAGGGCAGGTGCCTCCGAAGCCCTTGCCATTCGAGACCTTGCACGGGGGATCGGCAATTAGGTTTTTGGGGAGCGTCTTCGCGACTGCCCAAGCCGCCGCCGCCGCTGATCCGTCGTCGTCTACTTCCTGGAGGCGCTGTCGTCGTCTACTTCCCGGAGGCCTTGCGTTCTTCATCCTCTTCATCGACATGAAAACAGGACAAGGATCAGGATCCTATGGAGGGTATAAACCGTTCATCTCCTCACTGTTTTTCGTGATGCAGTTTCTGCATGTTTCGTTAGTCCATGCCTGTTGTTTCGTATGCTATGGTTAATATGTTTCATATGCTCTGATCTGTTATTTCGTCAGTTTACTGCTGTCTGAATTGTCTGAAATTGATCTGTCATATCTGCATGCTTCGACAATGCTGTCATGTTGTTTCATATACTACTGCCTGTATGTTTCAGTAGTCCAGTTACATTGTTTCAGATATTTTCTAGAGGCTATGATTGGGATGAGTTTTATATCATGCTTTATTTCTCTAGTAGATAAATCATTCTATCATGCTTATATGTTGCACATGTTTATTGGTCACATGGTCCATATGGTTATGGACATTTATGACATCATGTTTACAATGTTTTATTATATATCACATGTCATCATCTTTATGTTAATTTATGGAATTAAAATGACATGAAAATTGCCTAATTGTCTAACAAATAGTATCAACATTTGTATCTCTAAATAAGTTTGTTATGAAAGTATATTACATATACTCATTTTTTGTATATATTTGGGTTAAACTTTAAAAGATTTTGACTTAACATGAAGTGAGATGGGCATATATACTCCACCTCTTAGTGGACCTAAACACCACCAAGCTAAGAGCAATTCCGAAAGTATCTCTACAAAACCTCAAACTCTTATCTTTATTTGGAGGACCATCCCATGAATACTCCCTTTTATTTATAATATGTATTTGTAATGCCGGATTCTCTATATTTCAATGGTTTATCGTAGTTTTCCTTGCGTGAATAAATTGTTGAGAAAATTACCATATATTTAATTAAGAGAGCAATGTATCCTCTACACTAGTGGAGTGTAAGAAGAATCGTTTAGACTTTAGAAGAACAGAAAAGATGAATAATAGTTTAGAGAGGCTATAGAAGCATGAATTTTGTTTTTTTCTATATTTTTTTGTAAAATAAAAAGCTGTAAAAATAGCCTCTCTCTCGCTCGCTCGCTCGCGATCAGCTGTAAAAATAGCCTCTTGAAGATGTCGTAGCTCGTAAATTTCTAGCTAATATTACTAGCTAACTATTAACTTTCACAATGGATGCACGCGTAAATTTCACGTTCACGAGCGCAAAGAAACTGGCTTATTCCTTTGTTCCCTAGCGCGAGGCCTCTAGTTATCGAGCCCGTGTCGTGTGCACAGTGCCTGCGTCGGGGTGGTGGATGGACCATGGATGGCCGAACGAGCGCATGACCCTGGGGGCGATGTAGAAGTACACATGGATTGCCACATGTGGGTCAGGGCCCATGTGCGCAAGACGTGTTTGGTGGCCTTTCCCGGACCCCGGCCCCCTGATTTATATTTAGTTTCTTTTCATTCAGTTTCGAATGATACTGTTATTTTTTAGCTCTGATAAATGATAATGAAGTGTGTTGCATCAGCTGGTGTTTGCCCCCCTGTGCCGCACAGTGCCGACGCGCGCAAGCCAGGCAGGCGACCGCGGCCAGCCGGCCACGAGCGCGCGCTAGGCGGTGGGCGTTTGACCCCTGTCGGCCCTGCCCCTCGCCCGCCGGGCAAGGCCAGCCAGCTGCCGCGTTTGCCCACTGCCCAGTCGAGGTGGGCGGCGCCAGACCTTGCCATTGCCGTGCCGGGAGAAGGAGAACAATACTAACTCCATGCAGGCGCAGCTGTGAGCTTGTTTTGTTTGCCCCGTCAACATTTACTACCGCGGTGACCGACATTCTTACGCCTGTTCGCCACGTGGGTTCCTTGTCTGATATTGTGGCCGTTTTCCCTTTGAGCGTGAAGTCGTGAAGCGCCCAGCGGCGGCCGGGAAGCCGCAGGAAACCACGGGACGCGAGCGCGTCTCCGTCCTTCTCGGGCAGTTGTCCCGCTGGACCACCACGAACGCCGACGGCAGCCGTCGGCGTCGCGTAATCCGGCCGGTATGCCCGTGTCGGAGGGAAACATGGCCTGTTCTGCCTCCCAGCGCAGGTGTAATCATGCCATGGCATTGCCACGGGTCGCGCCTGCTATTAAGCATGAAAGAGTGGCAGCCCGCGCGGTGCTTTTGCCGCGCTGCTTTGCTTTGCTTTGTTTCCGGGTTGCGTGGCCAAAGCCCAGCAGAAATGGCGCCAGAAAAGGGACTAATTGACGAGGCGGCGGCCGTGTCTTCTTCCTTTTAATTTGCAGATTCGCTGATCACTGATCAGTGCTATACTTGCAAGGAACCCAGGAACGTGTCATCCGGCGAGTAATAAAAACGTGCTTCACTTTGCGCGCCAGGGATGATTGAAAGGTAATATCTCGCCGTCAAGGCTAGCCATCGCCGGCACTAAAACCTTCAAAAAAGAATGGATCGCATGGAAAAATTAGAGATCGCATGAAAAAATCGGAAAGGGAGCATCAATCATCTAGGTATCTTGCAGGTCTTAAGTTCGAAATCATCTAGGTATCTTTTGCGTGGATGCCTCTACTTCCCTATGAACAGAGAAATTTGGAGTAGGATAAGGAACTTTTGCATTGTTTTTTCCATCATACATGAGAACAGGCTTAACAAACTATTGGTGATGTTCTAAGACCATTTGAAAATGTTTTTTTTATGTGAAGTGAATCACTTTTAAATAACCAAACCTATAAAACACAACTAGACTATCATGGGGATCAAATAACAATCGGTTCTCCATTTATGTAGAGATTGGAAGCTAAGAAAACACGCTTCCTATTTAATCCCTACTTGAATCATTTCGCACTTGCTCTCCACTGTGTTCTCATATCAAAATCACTCCACCAGAAAATTACATTACTGTACCAAAACCTATGAGTGAAGCTCTATCAAACAAGTCCTAATAACTAATAACACATTCCTTCTCTCCACAAGAGAAAATACTTCCTCCATAAAAAAAGAGAGTGTTTTTATGAATTTAAATTTGATCAAATATTTGAAATGAAAAAAAATGTTTGACAAAAAATTGAACTTCACGTTCCTACTTGTAAAACAGCTTCGACATTTCTCCCATGAGTCCATAAAAGCTTATATTTTGATGAGTCTATCTACTTCTAGGAGAGTCATGAGCTCACCAAACTTAAATATCTTATTTAGGAGAAATTTGGTTGGGACAAATTTGACAAATTGGAATCGTATCGTAGCCTCCTTACAACAAGTTAACTTACTACAGGAACGAGATGTGTTTCGGTGGGGTTTATAGGCTTCTGGTGTGTTTACAGTCAAGTCAATGTATGCTGCATTAATTAACAATGGTGTTAGGGTGTCACAAGATATTTGGCGAGACGAAATTGCCAATGAAAATCAAAGTGTTCATGTGGTATTTAAAAAGAGGGGTTACTCTAACCAAAGATAATTTGGCTAAGAGGAACTGACTGGAGATAGAGGTTGCTCCTTTTGTCACCTACCGGAATCAATTAATCATCTCTTTTTTAATTGTTCTTATGCAAAATTCTTGTGGCGTGTTATTCATATGCTTTTTGGGATACAATCTCCCACTAATATGGTTGATCTTTTTCATGTATGGTCAAAAAGAGGAACTAAAAAGTATAATACATTGTTATTAACAAAGGCATTGCAAAGACTACTTTAGGCAGTTTGGCTAACAAGAAATGAAATGGTTTTTGATAAATGCAAACCGAAAACTTTTTTTGCGGAGTACTTCGGGGGAACTCACGGCTCCGTCAATGGGCGAACTTGCGGCGACATGAAGATTCTAAGAATCAAATGGTTGCTGCAGCGAAGTGCATCTAGAGACGTCGGCTTTAGCTATTTTTAGTTCCAATAGATGGCTCCATCAAAGACATATTGGTTTCATTTAGTCATGAACTTTTTTCATTTCATTGTAGTCGCTTGTGCCTGGTGTACACCAGTGAACCTTGTATTTGTTGCGGAGTCTGTAATAATGGGCCTAATTCTATCTTCGGATAGATGAAGTCGGATGTTTATTCCATTATTAAAAAAAACACTTCTAGGAGAGTCACACCAAACATGCCTTTAGATTATTACAGTTGGGCGATGTGGCCACTACAAAGACTCACGAGTCTGCCATCACCACTGCTACTTCCTTTAGTGGTCTACCACGTAGGTGGTCGGCACTCAGCGGCTAGTAGCAGTGGTAGAAAGAATGAGAACAAAATATAGGAGCGCAGCATATACGGAGGTAGTACGAATTATCTTATTGCAAACTAGGCGTAACCCAATCTTATAGCTCCCTTGACTAATGCCCTTCCTAAATCATACAGTTCGTTTGGTCGGTCAGTAAGAAAATTTAACCAGCTTGAATTGGACCCGTGCACCGCTCGCTCGAGCTTAGCTAGCCTAGCATAGTTTGAACACAAGCTGGACCGTCGGCTCACCACCGGCAGGCGTGCGTGCGCATGTGTCCCATCTCCTGTTCGTTGGAGCATTAGCATTGATGATGCATGGTGACGATGTATCCGTCGTGCCATCGCTGCCACGGCATCCATCGGCAGTTCGGCGGCACGCACAGGTCAAGATTCCAGCGACCATTTGCAAACCATGATCAGAGCTAGCCAGGGGCCGGATTAGGTAGTATAATTGTGAAATCAATGGGCCTCTCATGGAGTGTCACAGAACCGACCAATTTATACAAGATTAAGTACAGATGTCCCCGCTAATACGTTGACACTCGTATATTTTGTCTTATATAAACCCGGTAGTCCAACGAAATCACGAAGGATTTCAAACCAACTTGCAACAAACCAAGATCGTAGTAATTCAGCATAACCACATCACCTGTTACATCCTTTTACAAATAATCTACATAGATTATATAATATCGGAGTACACTCTAGTTATTACAAACCAGAATACAAGGTAGCGGAAGAAGCATAGTTTTGAAACAAAACTATAGTTAAGGTTTACATTGCCAGTACAAGCTCATATCCAACAAAAGCAATATAGATAAGGAGTCTACTAGAGACCATGCCCAATGGTCTAGTCTTCATTCCCTAAGAGAGAAGACAGTGTTGCAGCAAACCATTATAGAAGATGTCATCTCGCAACGGGAGGAATAAACCCCGAGTACTCAATTGTACTCAACAAGACTTACCCGACATGAAACGAAATAAAGACTCCAAGGATTATGCAAAGCTTTATAGGTGGAGTTGGCTTAACTCATTTTGCGTAAAAGCTTTAAGTGTTGAGAGTAACCAAATTATTATTAGCATCATGATAATCTTCATTAACCTGTTATCTAGGTTTGCACCCGTGCTAAACAAGCAAGGAGAAGAGAATTACATAACCATATCGGGTTCATTAGCAAACTATCTTGCAAAGTGTGATCAACCATCCAAACAACTTAAAGTTTTCAAGTATGGAGATGATCCCGTCAAGCTTCTCACTATCCGGAGACGATGGCGATTCGAATCGATTACTACCCAGGCTGGGAAATATTCCTAACACTCTCCCGGCACACCCCGCTAAGGGTAGCCGTAGAACACCATTCGTACAACTCGGGAATCACGGATCCGAATAGCGCCTCACTTAGGGTTGCCACCATGCCATGAGGTCGGGAATTATAACACCCGCCTCGGACTTACGGACATGACTTCCCACACGGACATACCACGCCGGATATGCAAATGGATCGGGAATTATAACACCCGTCGGCGGGTGAGACTTGATACTCTTCGCGATCCGGCCTAAGTTGAGCTACTAGGCTTCGCGGCGGATAACCTCGGATCCAGGCCAGCTAAGTGCTAGGCACCGTTCAACATGACTAAGATGGGCTCCATTCCTTGTGGGTAATTAATTTGCACGACGGTACGCTTCACTAACAAGGTTGGCCGACCATGTAGCTCATGCGCTCCGTCTTGCCTTCGATTTACATACACATGGTTATTTGCACGATAGCATATATAGCCAACCGTGAACCATCATCCTAATTTCTCGCAAGTGATTATTAATCACTCGACTTCTACCGTTTAAGCATGGCTAAGCAAATGCTACGGTATCATATCATTAGGATTTCAGGAATAATAACTGGACAAGGAATGATATAAATGCAAAGCAAGGGTGCCAATTCAATTCCTAGAACTTAATGCAACAATCATAAAGCATTTAGTAATTATAAAAGTTAGGAAGTTAAAATGCTCCGGGCTTGCCTTTCACGAAGGTCGATGGTTCGTGTCGTGGACACTCAAGAACAACCTCTTCTATGGCGTCGGGTTCGACCACCGACCCTTTTGCTCCCGAGGAATCTCCGGCTCCCGCGGCACGTTCCCTCGAACTCCAACAGTCACTCCCGCGGCGCACCTATTGCATGCATATGCATTGAATAAGTATACCGAATACATAAGTGAGGATAGTGATGATGACATGATGCTCATGATGACAAGTTGATATGATTACATCACTGGACACTCGTTTACCGAGTTCTCCAGCTATATTCAAATCACTATAACAAGGGTTTTGAATTTTTCTTAAGAAAAGCAAACACACTTACCAGATCTACACAACTGAACATATAACAATTCATCTGGAGTTAAAGACCTAACACCTGCACCTAAGATTTTACTTTAATTAACTTAGGCACATGAAATAACACGTATGACATGTCACATACTAATAAGAAATTAATAAAGACATATCAACATGAAAAAGCATGAGCTCAAACAATTAAATAAAGGTGCCAAAGATCATTAGGGTAATGACCTAGGGTCAACACTCAATCCAAAAAGTCAAACAATCCCTATAATGATTAATCAAGTTTAAAGATTAATTAAAGCATTAAATAATTAATTAATTAAGCATAAATAAGGCATAAAATAAAATTACTCCAATTAAGTCCAAAATTTTATTTTAAGCTACTTACATCATAACTAAGTCACACAATAAATTTCATGATTTTTGGAACAACAAATAAATTATTAAAATTGAAAGAAGAAGCTTTATTAATTAAATGAGCTAATTAATTAACATGCAAAACATTGCCCAAAATCAGATTTCATATTTTTCCTAGATCAAGCATCTCATGAGAGGGCTACACAAAAATTTTCATAATTTTTGGAGCTATGATCAATTTTATACAAAATAGACAAATACTAGCACTATTGATTCAAAACTAAATTTGAAAATCATTTTCAAAAAGGAAACAGCACTCGGGCCTATTTGGCTATTTCGGCCCAACTTGGCCCGTGGCGCATGCGCAGCGCGCGCCCAGCGCGCAGCAGCACGCGGGCGGCCCAGCGCGCGAAGCAGGCCGGCCCAGCGACTCGGCCCACGCGAGCGCAGAGCGGGCGCGCACGAACGGCGGCCCGACGGCGGCGATGGCGGTTTTGCAGAAAAGCCCTCGCGCTTTACTAAATCTACAAACGAGTCCAAACCACTATTTGACACTATTCAACTGAGTCTTTCACTTAACACCAAGGCCCCTGAGTTTTTTCAAATTTACAAAATGAACTCCCTGGATGGAGCCCGAGCAGAGCACGACGGCAGGCGTTCAGCCGGCGGCGGACTTGCCGACGGCGATGTTTTCCGGCTACACGACCTACCCAAATCGACTCCTCATGACGACGCGCATCCAACGGTGTATGCAAAGCAAGCTACCGTGGACTAAAGATGACGACGGCACACAGGCGACGGCGCACGGAGCTCGCGGTGGCAAGGCATGTTCCGGCGGGGTCATGGCGCTAGGGCTAACAAGGTGCTCGACGTCGCTTCTACATGGTAGGGCGACTAGAGAACACTAGCGAGAAAGAAAGGAAAGAGACAGGGAGGGCTAGCCACGCGAGGCCGAGCTCGCGGCCATGGCGGCGGCGCGACGAAGCTGCTCACCTCGCAACGGCTCGGGACACGGACGAGTCGGGGAGGTAGAGCAAGTCACGGCGACGCTATGGATGAGAGGAATTGGAAAATGAGGGAGTGAGGAGGAGGAATTTTGAGACGACGGCGGTGGCGGGCGGTGGGCGCAGGGAGAGGGAAAAGGAGGAAGAAGGGAAGTGGAGTGGCCGGCTGTGGCTTCGTCGATGTGGTGAGGTGGCTGGCGTCTTCGCGACTTCAACCACGCGGCCGGTCGCGCGGGAGGGCCGGGAAGGCGCTCGGTGGCCACGGCGACGGCGAGGAGCAGGGAGAGGGATGGCGGGGTACTGTAGCAACGCCAGATTTTCCACTTTTCCATTTGCTCAAGATTTCACATAAAAACTTGGAAATCTTCCAACATAAAAGTTACTCAAAATAATGAAAATGACAACTTTGTTTTTTGAAGCATATCAAAATTCTAAGTATTTTTGAAAGTAGGTTTTCAAATTTGAATTTGAATTTGAATTCAAACACCAATCAAATGCAATGTCATTAAGCAAACAAATGATGCTCATGCTCATGTAATTAGATGCAATTTAGGCAATAACACTTGAAGTGTTACATGGAGCCCCGACCGCAGTCGCCTAACCCACGCTCTGTCCTTTCACATGATTAAACCTCGCTGCTGCTGCTAAGCACTGCGATAAGTGAGGGCGCCGTGGTCTGATTGGGCATCAAGAGTCAAGCATTAGACAGACAGTAGGACGAGGGAGGAGCATGTGGCACATGAGCTCTGCGAACACACATGTGGCCGCCGGTACAGAGACAGTGGCGCCTATTCTACTGCGATATTCTCTCGCAAAATATGGTTGCCCTGCTCCCCTCCTTTTTAATCTGCTCGCAGCGCGCGTGCATGGATGAACGAACGGAGTCCACACCAGTTTGGAGTGTCGTCCTACGTGGACCAGGAGGGAATCCGATGAGGACGTGACCTGTCACCAATGTCCAATGGTATGGTACGTCCAATACAAAGTCCAAACACACAGCCATGCATCGGTCAAGTAGGTAGCAAGGAGATAGATGGATTAAACAAGGAAGAGAACAATTCAACGTGGCCCGGAAATGGAGATAACAGATAAGGCAAAGTAGCAGCGAGACCAAAACTTGGACAGTACCAACACATGCAGTGCAGAGTCGCAGATTCAGAGGAATTTGACACTACATACAGCTTGGCTCATGGCTGTTTTGCAAGTTGCAATGCAAAGGGATGATCTGAGCCCTGAATGGCTGAATCATTCCAAAATTCGTTCCCGCGAGATCATTCCAAGAAGGAACGACGGCGGCATGGCGTGGCATGATTGCCGCCTGATTGGATCAATGCAAAGCGCATTTGCAGATCTTGCAGGCGAACCGCGCGCGCGCGAGCCTCGATCATGAGGGAGCGCCGCGCCGTGCTGTCATGACGAACATGGTGAGAACCTAAACGCCTTGGAATTAGCACGAGGCGCCTTGCACTCCAAAGTTTATGCACTCCAAAGTCTATGCGGCTGCGGCCTGCGGAAAGGGCAAAGTGTCAGGGTGGTTTGCGTTGCGGAGATCTGTGAAGGAGTGGAGGACAGAGGACTGCGTCAATCCCGATGCGCCGTCAGTGCCTGTCGTGGAGTACTACTCTCGGCAGCATCGCACGTGAACCTTTTCCTGCAGAAGGTACCCGATTGGACGGATGCTGACGGACGGTGATGATTTTTTTGGTTGAGGACTCATGAATCTACTCACTCCGTCTCTAAAAACATGAAATCCTAGCGTTCAAAATTTATCTAAAAAAACATGTGATCTTAGCCAAGAGTAGCATTTAAAAGTAGACAAAACCTACACGTACAAGTACAAGCTGGCATGGTCAGTAAAAAAAACAGCAGCCGAGCATGCATCGGTCAGCCTCATGTCTTCTCCACCGGTTTTTCAAGAATGTTCTACCACTGGTCAGCCGAGCAAGTTTTTTTACTCTCTATATTACCTCAAATCTTTAAACACATACATGGGATATTAAATATAAGTAAAAATAATAATTAAATAGTTCGTCTCTAATTTGAAAGACGAATCTTTTGAGCATAGTTAATCTATGGTTGAACAATAATTATCAAATAGAAACAAAAATGCTATAGTATTTTTCAGATAATTTTTTTTTTTGCCATATAAACAAGGCCTGGATCGATGTCTCTGTCTATGCTCCGGGCGACGATGGTTCATTATGCGGCCCAAATCACAGAATGCGAGTTATATTTAAAGCCCGTAGTGCGTTCCGGACTTACAGTCACGGCCCACTATTTCTATTCAGGCCTACTGCACCATGGGCCATTACTACGGGCCCGCCGGCTTCCGTCCTAACTCGTCAAAGCTCAGCCCAACCCAACATTGATGCGTCGCTTACATCCTAAGCAACCGCCGTTGCCCACGCGTCTCCGTACGGCGTAGCCTCCACGCGTCCCTGCACGTGTCCCGCAACCGCCCCTCAGCGCTGAGTCGCTGACGGCCTGACCCCATCCGGCCGACCAGCCCCGTCCGGCCGTTCCCCTTCTGCCTCCGCTCAACTGCAAAAGCCGAAGGCAAAGCAAAAGCAAAACCCCCCACGAAGCAAAGAAAGCAACCGTCGCCGTACTCCATGCGCGTTGCCGCGACTCGACTCGCCGCCGCTCCCGCCCCGATCCGCCGCCTGCTCCTCCTGCTGCTCCTCGGCTCCGCGATCGGAGCAGCCATGGCCGGCGTCCTCGGCGGCGTGAAGGAGAACCCCGCCGCCGCCAACAGCGCCGAGTCCGACGGGCTCGGCCGCTTCGCCGTCGACGAGCACAACAAGCGCCAGGTCAGCAGCCTCCCTCGCCTTCCGTGTTCCTCTCGTCGGCGCTCCGCGATTTGCTTGATTCCTATACTGATTTGGAGTTTTGTTGATGTAATCTATGTGCGTGGTTGCAGAACGCGCTGCTGGAGTTCGTGCGCGTGGTGGAGGCCAAGGAGCAGGTGGTGGCCGGCACGCTGCACCACCTCACGCTCGAGGCCGTCGAGGCGGGGAACAAGAAGCTCTACGAGGCCAAGGTCTGGGTCAAGCCGTGGCTCAACTTCAAGGAGCTCCAGGATTTCACCCACAAAGGGGAGGCCACCACCTTCACCAACGCCGACCTCGGCGCCAAGAAAGGTTCCTTCTACCCGCCTATGAATTTGATGAGACATTGCTACTACTGCTGAATTGTTGATGCCTCTGCCTAGCGAGTGCAAGGGCTGGGACCTGGGTGGTCTCTGCGAAGTGTTTGTAGAAATGCCTTAGTGCTGATTGTTCGACATGAGCCATCATTT
This sequence comes from Themeda triandra, assembly GCA_018135685.1. Lineage (NCBI taxonomy): Eukaryota > Viridiplantae > Streptophyta > Magnoliopsida > Poales > Poaceae > Themeda > Themeda triandra. The sequence continues at coordinate 737,905 of JAENPR010000079.1, read as the reverse complement.
GCTTTGGATGGAGGAAACAAATCATCAAGTAGTAAGAGGGTGGGTGCCGATCTAGTTCAGAATGGTGAGTGGGCACAATTCGTTTGAATTATAGATCCCAATGGGTTCTAAATAGAATAAACATGACAAGTGACCGGTGGGATCTTTATTATTTTATTAAATCAACATTATTTCGATAAATTGTGGAAAGTTGTGATGAGGTAACCATCATGAAACAAGAAGAGAAACAGCATTAGCATGATAGCATCCGATGTATCTACTTAGGGTTTAGGTCAATAGCTGATTCACTTAAGAACTGATTGGCATAGGTTGGCCATCCTTGCTGAATGGGGAAACCATGGTAAGTTTCCTTCAAGCACATAGCGGGTCTGAACTCCTAGGTTGAAAACTTGAAGTCATCTTTAGGAAGACATAGGTTGCAATATATGTGGGCGTTCGTCTTAGCATTACCACTATTTATGGGATTCAAGCCGAGTTTTAACGGCCTGAAGCCTCAAGTGTAATAGGGTTTAAGTCACGTTTTGCGGAAAGAGTTCTGACTTGGCAGTTGGGGGTTTATGGCTCTTATTATCAGTTACTTACACAAGTGCTTTTGACAACCATAGGCCCATACACAAGCTAAGTTGATAGGCAAGGCAAGACAGCTTGATATGCTTGTACACATGGTTCTGGGAAATGAAATAGACTCCTCCCCCCACTCCCCACAATTTTATAGCACTACAACTGAGTCAAACCATTGCCAAATCGTGATCATGATCCACATGCGCTGCTTTGCTCAGTTGCATATAGGGATCATGGATGTTAATATTTTATTACTTGGAGTTCGGTCTTATTTTATTTGGTATTTAATTTTGACACTGAATGTACATTCAGTTGATCACTGCTTATGAAATCTGATAATTCACACACCTTGACTTCAGCGCACTGGCTTTTGTTTTGATGTTCTGATCTTCATAGGATGTAAATTTTGATTATGTGTTTGTTGTGTGCAGTATCTGCTAACAATTAACCATGGATTTAGTAAATTATCACAAAAAAATATGGTAGCTGACCTTGTGATCATGTTAAAGTGTTGCAGTCATGTTGTCTCAGTATGTTGATTGTTGCATGTTAGAACCTAGCCCATGATGTGCTGACGAGGTGGAGATATTACAGGTGATCATGAGCCTGGTTGGCGTGAGGTTCCTTCAGAGGATCCCGTGGTCAAAGATGCTGCACACCATGCTGTGAAATCAATCCAAGAGAGGTCCAACTCCCTGTTTCCCTATGAACTTCTTGAGATCGTTCGTGCCAAGATACAGGTTAGTTGCTGCAAATTGGTACTTCTCTTTTGAGTCCTTTTCAAATGTTTCCGGTTATATCTTAAAGTTTTGTTTGATGCTACTTCTGTGGGTAGGTTGTGGAGGACTTTGCAAAATTTGATATTCTGATGAAACTGAAGAGAGGCAGCAAGGAGGAGAAGGTCAAAGCTGAGGTCCATAAGAGCCTGGAAGGGGCTTTTGTGCTAAACCAGCATCAGCCAGTGGAGCATGATGAGTCGAGCAGCCAGTGAACTGACGTAACTGAGAGCTGTAATAATGTAGTTTGTGTTGCATAAAATAAGGAGTAAACATGGTCACTCGGGTTTTAACTTTTATCTGGATATCGTGTATGGTCGATGGTCGTTGTTGGCTTGGCTTTCGAATGCAGCAGGCAGCCCGGTGTTGTTCCAACTCATTGTGGTGCTGCTGTTGCTGTTGCCGTTATTATAGTAGTCATGGGAACTGAATTTCGGGAGCTGATATGTTCATTTTTGTTAATATGATGGATCGCATGTGGATATAAGCTGTGCCACTACAGTTTGCCTTTTGGTTGCTTGTGAGCGGTGTATGCCAAGTTAGCTTAAGCTGCCAATGTCACTTTTCAGATACATATCTTCAAATTATTCTCCCGCGCACTGGTGGTTTTCTAGTGTGTGAACATGCCAGCTCCAGGAACAAGACAAAATAATGCACATTTCTTGACAATTAGCATGATAACAACAGTTCGCATGGTTCGTAGGATCAGGTTTATAGAATAGAAATAAACATAAACAAGCAGAATACATAATCAATACGAGGCACTGGTTCGGCTGTACAGGTGCGGCAGCAGCATCTCACTAGCTTATTTGCTTTAACTTTTTTGGTACATGAACAAGTGTAGAGCCTCAAGTACAAGTGGAACACGATGGGAAGAAGAAAGGAGAAGTTGTGCTTCAAGAGTACACTGCCACCAAGAATTTTACGCCATGGATAACAACTCCAAATTTAACAAATCTGGACCTGCAAGATATGTTCTAGTTTCTATTACCTAGTTAGATAGTACTTTGGACAGTGTTAACTATGGTATGGTATTTTGTGGCCTAACGCATTCTGTGAAGTACATTCACAGTCTCAATCGAGTGGACTTGTCTGAATGTTAGAATGTAGGAGCAGCAATTGACACTTGCAAGTACTTGATGGAAACTTTGTAAGCACTTGATTTAGTTCTGTCACTTAATTGTTTAGTTGCTGGATTAACGTTTATAAATATGTCTGAACCTGTGCTTTATTGTGCTTTGAAAATGTAATGAGCTGCTATGCACATTTGTCTGAACTGTGTGTTTGCCGCCGTGTGTTTGAGTTGCTGTAAAAAAAACAGCTAAAGGTCTGATGTGCTGAAGGGCTAAGATCTGATTTTGCACCCTTAGATCTGAGTCTGATGTGCTGAAGATTTTGCACCCTTACTAGATCTGATTTGATTTGAAGGGCTAGATGCTGAAGGTATGTTGCATGGTAACTTGCTAAGACACACGGACCCTTCTCCTTCAATTGTCCACGATTCGTTTCAAAGCTCGCTTCCTAGCGAAGCAGCTTCCAATCGAAGCATGGCCAGATTAAATCTGCTATAAAACAGGGGCCTGCTTCGCGATTTGGCGGCAGAGTGCTCAATTGATCCCTTTAGATTTCCCAACGAATATGGCGGAGGCGGCTGCCGACTCCTCCAACTCGGCCGTCGACGGCGGCGGCGGCGGCGGCGGTAGCGTCCAGAACGACTACCCCACCATCGACCCGACCTCGTTCGACGTGGTGCTCTGCGGCACGGGCCTGCCGGAGTCCGTCCTCGCCGCGGCCTGCGCCGCCGCGGGGAAGACGGTGCTCCACGTCGACCCCAGCCCGTTCTACGGCTCCCTCTACTCTTCCATCCCGCTCTCCTCCCTCGCCTCCTTCCTATCCCCCGAGGCTGAGGCCGCCCCGCCCGCCTCGTCCGCGGCCGATTCGCGCACCGTCGCCGTCGATCTCCACCGACGGAGCGCGTACTCCGATGCCGAGACCTCGGGGGCGGTGCCGGAGCCGGCGAGGCGGTTCACCGTTGACCTGGTGGGGCCCCGGGTGATGTACTGCGCCGACGAGGCGGTGGACCTCCTCCTGCGGTCCGGGGGCAGCCACCATGTGGAGTTCAAGAGCGTGGAGGGGGGCAGCCTCCTCTACTGGGAGGGCTGCCTCTACCCGGTGCCCGACTCGAGGCAGGCCATCTTCAAGGACGCCACGCTCAAGCTCAAGGAGAAGAACGTCCTCTTCAGGTTCTTCAAGCTCGTGCAGGCGCACATTGCAGCTTCTGCTGATGAGACGGGGCAGGGGGATGCATCTGCCAGGATACCTGAGGAGGACCTGGATCTCCCCTTTGTTGAGTTCCTCAAGAAACAGGGGCTTCCTCCCAAGATGAGAGCGTAAGTGTGTTATGAATTGGTCTGAGCATATGCTATTTTTAGCAGCATGACTAAGATTGGGCTTTGCAGGGTTGTGCTGTATGCGATTGCCATGGCGGATTATGATCAAGATGGCGCTGACCCTTGTGAGAAATTGATTACAACGAGGGAGGGAATCCAGACCATTGCTTTGTACTCCTCGTCCATTGGGAGGTAATTAGCTTATCTGAACTTCTCCTTGTCCACTTTGGAAAACCATATGTACCATTTGATATAATGCTTTGTTATTAATGCACCTTTCATTTAGCTTTGGAGAAGATATATGTATAATCTAATATGTAAAGGGAGCGTATGCTATGAAAACCAACTAGCTATGCAAACTACGCAAACTTTGATCAAACCCACACAATTCTAATCCGATGGTCTTAGATAGGGATGGGACAATTAAGCACTCAAACCCTCTACCAATCCAATCTTATTCATTTCTTTCAACTCAACCCCGGCATCCGATCGCTCTATTACTCCGATCCCGTACGTTCTCCGTCACGCGACTATGGATGCCGCCCTCGTCGCGGTTTCTTCGACTCCCGCCGCCGCCCCTGTCCGCAACCAAGCTCTAGATCGCCACACACGATTGCTGGAAAGTCTCATCGGCAGAGGCCGGTGGCATTGGCGTCCACAAGTGCACCAGGCTGATGATGAACTACATCATGCTGCTGTCGCGAAACGAACGCGCGCTCAATCTCATCCTGCAGAACCAACAACTCCACGTGTCGTCGTCTCAACAAGATTACTACTCTAGCTCGTCGGTTGATGTCCTCATCAAGGACCTCATCTCTTGCTTGGAGAAGTAGCTGGATCGGAGAAGACATCAAATTTTATCTCCGAACCTGGATTGGGGTACATATTCTTGATGAACAATTGCAGCTTCATTTCGCAGAAGGTTTCGTCCTTGCTCCTGCCGTCCTGGACACTGTTCCAAGATTACAAGATCGAGAGGCCCAAGAAACGAGATTCCAGAGAAAGACTCCCCCCAATGGACGATTACGTTAACCAGCCAGATCCAAATCTGCTTGGAAGTCCAGGACACTGTTCCAAGATTAACAATGCCGATGAGACTTTCCAGCAATCGTCCATGGCGATCTAGCGCTTGGCTGCGGACAGGGGCGGGCTTGGCTGTGGACAGGGGCGGCGGCGGGAGTCGAAGAAACCGCGATGAGGGCGGCGTCCAGAGTCGCGTGACGGAGAATGTACTGGATCGACCGATCGAGTAATGGAGCGATTGGATGCTGGGGTTGAGTTGAAAAAATGAATAAGATTGGATTGGTGGGAGGGTTTAAGTGCTTAATTGTCCCACCTCCATCTAAGACCATCGGATTAGAATCGTGTGGGTTTGATTAGAGTTTGCATAGCTAGTTGGTTTTCATAGCATACGGTCCCATATGTAAAACCTTAAAATAACATAGCTGTGGTGGTATAATTTTACATCTTAATTTTCACCGCACCAGGTTTGCTAATGCAGAAGGCGCTTTCATTTATCCTATGTATGGGCATGGTGAGCTGCCTCAAGCTTTCTGTCGCTGTGCTGCAGTTAAGGGCGCCCTATATGTAAGATGATCTTTCACAAGTATGTGTGGCAATGATTTTTGTGCTCTAGCTTTGGCTGTTGTTTCTTTAGTCGCATGATTCTAGCATCTTTCATCCCAATTATTTGTGTTTGGTACATTGCAATTTGATTGCAACCCAAACATTTAGCAATTTGGTAGTCATGGACTTGACATCTCTCTGCTGCAATGACATCTGACACCTTCTTTACTTCTTTCTTTTTAATAACTTGTGCCGGTTTCCTCATACCTAGCCTTAACAACATATTTTCTAATTCAGGTGTTGCGGATGCCAGTGGCTGCACTTCTTATGGATGAGGTATGGTAATAAACTAAATCTCTGGTTGCCATATTCATGCAAATTTGTTTTTGCCTGATGTAATTATCATACACTGGATCCTTTTGAAATTTTGCTTATTTCATCTATGTTTCATCTTTATGCACAGTTTCTATTTGTGTTACTAACCTGAAATAATTTATACTTTATTGATCAGGAAAAGAAGAATTTTGTAGGTGCCAGATTGGCATCTGGTCAGGATATTTTGTGCCAAAAATTGATAATTGACCCGTCTTATAAGATTCCTACCTTGGATGTCCCATTTGACGGTTCAGATTCCCATGTTCCAGGAAAAGTTGTGAGAGGGGTATGCATAATTAGCAAGTCTGTGAAACAGGGATCATCAAATGTTCTGGTTATTTTCCCTCCAAAATGTAAGAACAACTATTCCTTTACTTGTGTTTATGCTGGATCTTATTGCTGCATTGGTGATCTTGTTTCCCTTTGTTGATCCCATTTTTACTCTTAATTTAGCACTAGAAGAGCAGCAGGTCGCAGCTGTTCGGCTTCTTCAGTTGAGCAGCAATCTCGCAGTATGCCCTCCTGGGATGTAAGCTATCTATCCTATCATCATAGTATGCATCAATGTAATTTTTTCATGTACTTGTTACCGGTCTACCACCAGGAACCACTATGTTCAAAATTGCCCTATAATGTGGCAAATAACTTACCTCACAAGCTAATCTCACTTGCAGGTTTATTTCATATCTGTCTACTCCCTGTACTGATGTCTCAGCCGGAAAGCAATGCATAAAAAAGCAATAGATGCTCTTTTCAGTCCTCAGGCTTCAGATGGTTCAGAAGGCCATCTTGAGACAGCCAGTGAAAGCACTGAGGGTGTGAAGCCAACACTAATCTGGAGCTGTGTGTATGTTCAAGAGACCACACAGGTGTATTTCTATTTGTTATCATTATGGACTGCATTCATGTTGGTTTCAGTACAAGATGCACATTCGTTTTTCAGGTTATATATATATGACATTTTTTATATTTAAAGCATTTGGTGTCCTATCTTGCAATTTCAGGAAAAAATCAGGGAACGTCTGGTTCTTTATTTTCATGCCCCATGCCTGATGAATACCTGGACTACAGAAACGTACTGGGGTCAACAAAAAAGGTATTACATTCTGTGACCTTTTTCTGTTTCTTGTATGATGTACACATGTACCTGAATGAGAAATTAGGTCTGAAACTTCTGTCAGTATCAGATGGTTATAACTTATAACAGTTTTCTTTGTAATATACATATCTATGGTCGGTCCGTGACCTCTGGACGCCGCTTTTGTGATAGCTTTAGAATGGATATTGCTACATTTACACCAATAGCTCTGTTCTGATGAATTTGTTTTCTTATTTTCTTTTACAGTTATTCGCAAGTATCTATCCTGATGAAGAGTTCTTGCCTAAAAAGTCAGCTCCTGTATATGCTGATGATGACTCTGATTCTGCAGAGTAAAACCATCTTTCTAGAGGTATGTCTTTGCATATGGAACTTTCAGTAGCTCACATTCTAACTTATTACATATGAAAATAGTTTCTGATACTGAGACAAATGTTTGCTCCTATGCAACATGCAGCATATGGAAATATTTGTATCTTTGTTCATTGGAATATAAATGTCTTGACATGCTGAACTTTGTGCCATTTGTTCATACCGATGAAATTATCACTGGCTACAAATTTTGACGATTAAGATTTTTGAACAATTTTTTTAGACTATACAGACTAATAGGCCCTGCTTTATTATATAGAGAACAATGTTTTGCTGGGGAGATCAGCTTACAAAGGGCAGCACTAAGTTATACCATTACAAGTTTAAATCGGGATCTCTCTCTAATCTCCCTCTTCCTCAAACAAAAACTAGAAAGATAAGATACCCAGCATTGCATTCAGAGCTGACACACTCCCACTATAGCAAACAGGAGCTTCAGCTAACCGGCTGCAACGATTATAGCCGATCCATCATGTCATCCGTTACCCTTTGCACCCAGCCTTGTTATTCTGCCTTGAGGAGAGTGCTCCATTTGTGCATATAAAAATTAAAGCGACAATGGGTGTGTTAGCTATATATAGTCAAAGGGTATTAGTGTAATCTCATAGTCTAGGGTTTCCCTCTTGTGTCTCTCATGTACTCTATATATAGTCCCTCTAGGCCTCAATACAAGATATCCTGTTGTGTCATATTCTATTCGTAACATGGTATCACAGCTCTAGGTTTTGATCCAGCCACCACCCTTCCTCTGGCTGCGCTTCCCCCGGGAGAATCAGTCACTCCTGGGGGCGGCCTCATTGATCTTCCATTTGATCCTCATTTTTTTTTTCATTTCATCAAGTCCAATTGTCATGCAGCAGCAGCAATTCGTCAATTCATCACTAGCAGCAACACATCAGATCCACCCGTAGCAACACATCAGATCCACCCGTCGGGAGGAGTTCGTTCATCATCCGCGCGCCATCCATTGTGGGAGTCTGCCCACCGTCCGTGCGTCTCCCCTCCTCGTCTTCGTCTGGCTCGTCGTGGACCTGCCTGTTGCAGATCCGCCCGGCCGTTGTGTGGGGTGATTCCTTCCGCCTTCACGGATGTCTGCAACCGTCCGCCCGCCCAAAGTCAGCCATCCGCTCATCTGTGTTGCCCTTCTCCATCAGCTTCCTCCGAGTAGGAGGATACTAGGTTGTGCATGGAGTGCCATCTCGCAATTTCCTGTGTGCAATTTCCTATTCCATAAATGTTGCATGATAATTCTCCACCATTGCATGCCTTTTTTTCTATTCTTAGAGCGCCGGGACTCTCTTTCCCTGATGCTCTATTCTTAGAGCCCGGACTCTTTCCCATCCGCTCCGCTACATGCCTACATGCGACCGCGTGATCCGACCATCGACCACCGCTCGACCACTTCTGTGTTGTTGCTATGTTCCTACTCTGTTGAGACCTAGTATTTTCTAAGTTCCATTCCATCTCGTTGCATCAAGGTCCATTCAATCCAAGTCCAATTTTACACATCCACCGTTCGTCTAAGCCGTGTGAGTTCACAATTTTGTCAGATCAGCCATTTTTTTCGTGATTAGCTGAGTCCCGTCGATTTAGCTAATCACATCATCATTGATGCGACCTTTGCCCTCTTGGTCCCTTTTGGAGCCGTTTTGCTCTACGTCATGATCAATGGCCTTCTTTTTGTCGTCATCATCATTTTATCTCACTGCTTGCCGTTTTGCAGTAGTGATCTCTCTATTCTTTGGCTTGATTTGACACATCTCACTATTCTCGTCGAGTTCAAATTCTCCAAAGCAAGCTTCATGTTTGAAGAGTCGATGTACTGGTTTGTGAAGACTAGGTATTTGCTGAAGTACGGTTGTGAAGGCAGTACCCACTTGGGGAGGAGATCTTTTCTGCATCGACATGTTCAAGAGTTGCACGCTTTGACGATCTTTGATTTCGGACTTCGGATGTATCAGTTTCATGTTTCTATTTAAGTCTAGCTAGTGTGTAACTCTCCAAATGCAACGTCATTGCATTCACGTTGCATTTTAGAGGGGGTGTTAGCTATATATAGTCAAAGGGTATTAGTGTAATCTCATAGTCTAGGGTTTCCCTCTTGTGTCTCTCATGTACTCTATATATAGTCCCTCTAGGCCTCAATACAAGATATCCTGTTGTGTCATATTCTATTCGTAACAGGGTGAACTCACCGTTGTATTCCTAAAGACTACTCCATTTCTTAACAGCCAAAGGCTTAAACCTATACATCCCAGCAAGTAAACCAAAATCCCCCTTTCTCTCCTCTTACTAGAATGTAATATGCTCAATTGAAACTTACTCGTTGGTGTGGAGTTTCATCCCAGCACTTCTCTGAAGGACGACCTGGCACAATGTGCAATGGCGCACTAAAAAACAATACGGTCACAACTCACAAGTCTCTCTCAACTCGCATAACTTGCAATTCTCCTTGCACAGCAAATTTCGGCGACTGCTGGTTGTAAGCTATCAAGGAACACCCTTACTTTTAATTTGCTGTTCTGCTATGGAAAACTAGTTGAATTGAATGAGGGGAAGTAGGGAACACATGACTGTGACCCGAAAAACAATACATCAAATGCACTGCCATGCTGACAGCGTGGGCTTCCTGGTTGTTCGGCTGTTGGTTTCTACGGCTTATCAGCCGGATGATGCTGTTTTGTTCAAAAGAACAGGACGTGACCAATGCAAAATATGGAAGTGTTTATTGCTAAGATTAGCTGTGGGGAACCATGTCTTTGTGCACTAATTATTTTTTTCCTCCCAATACTGACAGGGCTTTATCATTTGGTTGGAGAACACCGTTACTGAAGATGCATGAAGGCACCGTCCTCTATGTCGTGGTGTTCCTTGAAGTTCAGAAGGCAAAAGAGCGTCGAAGGGGATCCTGTGTGCTGCTCCGGATTTCCAATGTACAGGTGGCCCGCTGCTGGCTGAATATTGCATTAGTAGGATGTAGGAAACAGTTCGAGGGAGGGATGTGGTACCTGCGCATGCTCGGTGGAAATGGCCTTGTATGGACTCGCAAACCTTTTTATACACAGGATCACAGCAAATACGGGATACGTGCTGAACGCTTGATATGATTCCCCAATTAAATCTTTTGAGAGAGGGGTTAAACTGCTGAGTGTATTTTTGGATGGCCAAAGTGTATCTTTCTTTGTTTTTGGTTGTTTCAGGTGATGTTTTAGTCTTCACCTTGCAGAATTTGGTTTAGTCTTCACCGTGTGGTGGCATTACACGAGTCTGTTCTCTTTTTGTTTGTTGATTGATTGATAATTTCTGACTGGCCTTTCTTCAGTTTTCTACAAGAACAATCGTAGGACACTAGGACGACACGGGAACATGGGACTCATTGCATGGTCAGAAGGATAATCTTCTTATCTTGTCCAACCAGATTCCACGTCAGTAACGGCTCCCATCCCCCATCCCATTCCAGTTCCCAGTGAACCTGCTCGGAGGCTAGTCGGAGCCCAAAACCCAGACGCAACCCACGGCCACCCCAGTGTGTATCCTCTCCGTCCTGGACTCGCCCAGTTCCCACCCGCTGAAGCTTCCAGGAGCTCATCGGCTGCGCCCGAGCTAACGAGCTCACCGGCGGGCAGGATGCTGGCGGCGTCCACCAAGGTCGGCTCCAGGCTGGCCTCTCCGCACGCCTCCTCGTCCGCCGCTGCTGCGGCGCTGGCGAGCTCCACCGTGCTGGGCTCTGGGATGCTCCCAGGCGCCGGGTTCGGCGAGACGGGGAGTCCTCACGCGGCGGACGCGCCGCCGCCGCTGCCTGCCAGTTCCTCGGGCGATTCAAGGTGAGCGTCGAGCATCAAACTTTATAATTCAGAACCACCGAGGGCCAGACTCGGGTAATGCCATTGGTTGATCTCATGATCGGGAGCCTCAGTTGTTCGTTCGCAACTGATCACAGCTACCTGAATCAATTGCTCCCTTGCCAGGAATTAGCTTTCCCAATAATTGACCAACTCCTAACTCACACCCTGCAAAAGGGAAATGCTCAGTGATTTCTCAGGATCGGATAGTTGCTTTTCTCATCATTATGTACTTCAGCTAAATCTGCACTACTTTGTAATAGGGAACATTATCTATGGACGAGGCTGGTTAATCAAAGTCCGTCAACGCTACATCGAGGTGCTGCATTGGGCCACCATGTTTCTGGTGCGGGCTGTTCCGCACGGAATCAACATATTTACAGACATTTTTCATCTCCTTCTCATCAAGGAAGGATATGGGCCGGGAGCAAGGTGTGTTCAAGTATCCATACCCACTCATTGGTTTGGTTTACTGCGTTCCAAACAGCTTGACGATGTGCTTTACATTAGACTTTCAATCATTATTATTTAAGTAAGTTCCTAACTTCTTATTCCAGGTTCTACATGACCTGCCAGAGTATGTAAAAATTGTGGAAGTAGGGCCCCGAGATGGTCTGCAGAATGAAAAGGACATTGTACCAGCACCGGTAAAGGTTGATCTTATACGAAGATTGGCCACATCTGGATTACCTGTTGTGGAGGCAACAAGTTTCGTATCTCCAAAATGGGTACCTCAGGTATAGTGCTTTATAAAAAGATCTGGAGATTGCACAGATGAGACATCTGTTTTATTTGCACCTATCGTACACATTGATTTTCTTTGGACCCTGATTGCAAATATTATCCAAAATGTAATTGAATTTTCATGGAGCAAGCAGGACCGAGGCTGTTTACCTACATTTTAGATTATTTGTTGTGAAACAATCAGTGTATGTCATAGTACTGTTGTATCTGTTCCAAAGTATTAAAGATTTTCCTCCTAAACTAAACTGGTATAGAAATTTGTTCTTTTATTAGTAGAAATTTAGATAATGGTGAGATCATCCACATTAGATGAGTCATTTGGATTGGGTTCTGACTTGTTTACATTGTCTAAAGGGTGTGAACATAACCTTACTCTTTTATTGGAGTGTCACCAGAAGATTCCATGTAGTGAGAGTAACATAATGGAAATTTGTCAGTTACACAAAATCCCCCTTTCCAGTGTCACCCGGAGGTTGCTGCAATATGGTCATTCGTCTGTGTGGATCCTTGGCAGGGATGTGCCACTCTCTAAAGATTGAATGGAATTTATGATGTTTAAGTCATGCCAGTAGAATCAATTGGTACCTTCGATCCTATAGAACCTCTGTATCTTTGTTTAACCTTCCCAACTAATATCCTCTAGTATCGTAGCCACTGAGATGGGAGTAAATCTGTTTTCAAAGTGAACTAATAAATAAATTCTCCATTTTAATTGGTTCTGTATATGCTGTGCTTCTGGATATTGGCACTGTTGCCTGGGCATAGTATCCTGAGTTGAATTTGAGTTTCCAGTAAAATGGATTTACAATGTTGGGATTGTGGACACTTGTATTTTTTAATCGAACACGCAGGAGAGCTGTGTATCTTTATATGTCAAGAAGAAGAAAAGGGGTGTAAAACCCCCATAACCTAAAAACAATGACACCACACACACATGCACACACACGCACCTCACTCAAGAAACCACTGCTTGCCTATGGACACTTGTATGGTTTTACAGGGATTATCTAAATATAGGAAACATTACAAAATTGGTGCACAAGCTCTCAAAAGGTTTACTGAAAATAAGAGAAGTTTATGAGTGTCAGATTGACATAAACAAATAGTTTCACTGCACCATGGAGAAAACTGCTGGAATTAAGTTTCAGGCAGGTTAATTAGTTGAATTCAGGATGGAAGTGAATCTCTTGATTGTACTCTTTTATGATTGATTCATCGTTCTTTTCATGTTTAAAAGCATTGATGTCTTCTTCTTAAGTTCTTCTATCCAGTCCTTATTTCACTAAAATTACCTTTCAGTTTCATGCCTGTTAATAATGCTACCATGTAATGGCCAGTCAATCTTAATAATACTATTTTCTGTTATTGTAGTTAGCTGATGCGAAGGATGTTATGGAAGCAGTTCGGACTATTGAGGGTGTGCGTCTTCCTGTATTGACCCCAAACCTTAAGGTGAACTTTTTGGATCAGATGCCCTTTATTATTACTATTTTCATGACAATTTTATATATTGTAAGTTTGCCTCATTCAGTATCCTATAATTTGCCTTGATCACCACTCTTTAGGGATTTGAGGCAGCCATTGCTGCAGGGGCAAAAGAAATCGCAATATTTGCATCAGCTTCTGAAGGATTTTCCAAGTCAAACATAAACTGCACCATAAAAGAGAGCATTGCCCGTTATAATGATGTTGCTCTTGCTGCAAAAGAGAAAGAAATTCCTGTCCGAGGGTGAGCTCTTCTAAGTGCAGTACCAAGTTTAGTTGTTCACACTTTCAAAATATCAGGATGTGTTTGTATAAGGTTACTAACACAGTAGATAGTCTAGTACTCAATTTATTATTACTGGCTGCAGATACAGTCTACTAGATTTTGTAGATAAATGCTAAAGCTGAACAATAACTCATGGGCAAAAAGAGCTTGGTCATCATGTAAACCAATAGTAAGCACTAGCATGAGTCATGAATATAACTCCTTAGAAGAGGCACACTAACAGTAACACCTTCAGTAGCTTGAGCAGTTCATGATTTCAATCTCTACTCCCAGACTCCCAGTTTGCCACCTCTTCAGCTAGCCTGCACCTATCTTCAATAGTGTTCACGTTTCTGACCATGTTATTTTCCTGCTTTCACTGCCAGTCTCTTGGTCAACCTTGCATACATATTAATGTGATCATGATAGAACTTTGATGAGTGCATGACTTTTTTTTAAAAAAAAAATATTGGCATAGTGTCCCATTCTTTTATGTTTGCACTTATGTCAACAACAACAACAACAACATAGCCTTTTATCCCAAGCAAGTTGGGGTAGGCTAGAGATGAAACAGACACGTTACAGGGCAACCCAAAAGTCATGGTTCAGGCACGTTGATAGCTAGTCTCCAAGCGCTCCTATCCATAGCTAAATCCTTGGAGATATTCCACTTCTTAAGGTCTCTCTTAACCGACTCGCCCCAAGTTAGTTTAGGTCGACCTCTACCGCTCCTTACATTATCGACCCGTTTTAGAACCCCACTACGCACTGGCGCCTCAGGAGGTCTCCGTTGGACATGTCCAAACCATCTCAACCGATGTTGGATCAATTTCTCCTCAATTGGTGCAACCCCAACCCTATCCCGAATATCGTCGTTTCGGACTCTATCCCTCCTAGTGTGCCCACAAACCCAACGCAACATACGCATTTCCGCTACACTCGCTTGTTGGACATGTCGCCTTTTTGTGGGCCAACATTCCGCACCGTATAACATCGCCGGCGAATCGCCGTCCCATAGAACTTACCTTTTAGCTTCGGGGCACCCTTTTGTCAAAGAGGACGCCGGAAGCTTGACGCCATTTCAACCAACCGGCTGAGATCCTATGTCTAACATCTTCATCAATGTCTCCATCCTTTTGAAGCATTGATCCTAGATAGGGAAAACTATCCTTCTTGGCCACCACTTGCCCATCGAGGATAACGTCTCCCTCCTCGTGCCTAGTCATGCTGAAAAAAATATCCGGTGTAGCGCGTCGCTAAGAGGGTGACGCCCCAACGGGATTCTTTTGGGTTTCATCTCCATAAGAGTGGCTAAGTTTTTACGTTGGCTCGCCAAGCCTAACACAACCCTCCTCCTTTACCCGGGCGTGAGACCGGCTATGCAACATAGGCGGAGTTATGTTTGCACTTATGTCACTGAAATAATTTGGGTTTGCTAGATGTGCTAAAGTTGATTTAATGTTGCTCTGTGTGAAAACTGTAGGTATGTTTCTTGTGTGGTTGGATGTCCAGTAGATGGACCAGTACCACCTTCAAATGTAGCTTATGTAGCGAAAGAACTTTATGACATGGGCTGCTATGAGGTTTCACTTGGTGATACCATTGGAGTCGGTACTCCAGGTGATATTACTTAACTTTGCATGCCTACTTTTGTTTCTTAAAAAAAATATTCATATTTGCTTCTGAGCTAATTTGTTTCTGCTGCTGTTGTGCATTTATTTGCTTAGATAACGGCATAACGCCTTCTTTCTATAACTTGGTTGGAAAAACATGATTGTAAAGCACTAAAGCATCAAGCGTGCGTCAACCACAATCTTCTTTTTATGTCAAATCAAGTTCCATTATGTTGCTTGATTTCCATTTCTAGCTGCACAAACCAGCTGCAGTCTTGTAGTCTTGTGAAGATTCTGAGCAGTTTCAGTTTTCATCATCTATCCAGGTACCGTGGTTCCGATGCTTGAGGCAGCCATGTCCGTCGTTCCCGTGGAGAAGCTTGCTGTCCACTTCCACGACACCTACGGCCAGTCCCTCTCAAATATTCTCATCTCTCTCCAGGTAACAAACTGAGAATACCATTTATACACAATCTAAAGTGACATGACCAAACCATGTCCTCCTCTTGTCAATCAGATGGGAGTCAACGTTGTGGACTCCTCTGTTGCCGGCCTCGGTGGCTGCCCGTACGCAAAGGGTGCGTCAGGGAATGTGGCGACGGAGGATGTAGTGTACATGCTCAACGGGCTGGGCATCAAGACGGGCGTCGACCTGGGCAAGGTGATGGCCACCGGCGAGTTCATCTGCAAGCACCTGGGACGCCAATCTGGGTCCAAGGCAGCGACCGCTCTGAGCAAAGTTACTGCGAACGCCTCAAAACTCTGACGCTAGACTAATTTACCATGATCTCCTACTGCAGATAATTGCAGTTAAATTAGCGCAAGGAAATAAATAGACTGAGGCAATTCAAGACAGAAGCAAATAAATACAGCAATTTGATTCTGCCCTCAGAGCAGTAGATTTCTATTTATGTCTATCTGGCAAAATAAGCGCAGCATTGCCAACCATGCCAGTCAAGCAAAATGAGCAAATGTGACCACTTCCATCGTATTGACTCCCAACACTCAGCAAACGAAAGTGGTGGATCAGTTCGTTCAGCTTCCCACATGTTCTCAGCAAACGGATATAGAGCATAAGTTCGTTCCAGCTTCCAATCATTACAAGTTTACACCATCCGGATCTCATCTACGCTACCCTGTCACACTAAGGCACACAATGGGAAATGTCTAATGCTGTAATGCATTCCACGGAAGTTGGTGGGTTAGCTATGATCTCTATTACGGTTTGCAAACTTACAGCAGATTCAACCTCATCTTATGTACTTGATTGGGGCCTCCTAAGCAAACTGAAATATTTGCAGTACCATCAATACAGAAATGGTAAGTCAATCTCAATTGGCAATCACCATAGACATCGAACTGGGGTTTTGCTGAACTTCCCTGATGGCAGCACAAGGCCTTTTCCCATAGGCTGCTAACAAAAGAGCCTCTCCTTACCCCTAAAAAATGGCAAGTCAATCAACAATCACATAGATATCAAACTGAGGTTTTGCTGAACTTTCCCGATGGCAGCACAAGGCCTTTCCCATACGCTGCTAACAGAAGAGCCTCTGCTCGCCCTGCATTAGAACACAAACACATCACAGACCTCAGTCAAACTATACAAAATATATTGCCAACTACTCTCGATGAGTCTTTGAATAAAATGGATTATGCTACCCATGAGTCAAAAACTATATAGCTCATCTCTACTTTGGCTAATGTGCATTAAATCCAAAAGAGCATACCTCCCTCCCAATTTGTCACAAATATCAGCTAATGTGCATTAGCAAACTAGACCAATTTTGGTTTGACTATTTTTTCAGGGCACCTTGCACGACAGAATACAGAAAAGCAACATTTATACAACATATTTCATCAAATTTCTTCCAGATGGCCAGGCAGAATAAGCATTGTCAGAAAAGAGAGAAGGTAACAATAATGTTAGCCCTCAGGTATCGAAATTACTTGAAGATAGGCAGTTAGCATTAGGAGGATGCATACCATGGTGTTTTTTCAACTTCAAGGACTGAGCTTTGTCAGGGAACAAAACTAAAGCAGCTTGTCTGCTATCATCCTGTAAGAAGTATACAGTGCAAATATAAGAGAACTATATTAGATCTGGAATTAGCAGAATAGCAGAAGATCGATGCTGGCAACATAAACACCCCAGACGAAAGGACAAAGTTTTGTTCAGATGCCTAAGCAAACAAAAATCTACAAATACGTTTGTTTTTATCTGACTCTGACATCAATGTATGAATGGGTTACACTGGAATCTGATTAAAACAAACATTCATTTCCCTATAAGACTTTGCTATCCTACAATAAGGCTTACTCATTCAACTAGCATTTCTCTTTATAGTTTATTCTTTTAAGTAGACATCTTGCTGCACAACCTTACTGACATATAATCAGAATAGCAAAGGAAAGGTTGGGCTGGACTAGACCTGATCATGGGGCACTTGATCTGACCCACACCCCAAAGAAAACCAAGTGACCCAACATGATTTTCAACCCATGACCCAACCCAACCTTAAAAAAAACCCAGCCCAAAGTAGGAAACCCCGAGAAATAGCTGGCAGGTCGGGCTCAGGCCAAAGATATTGACTACTTTTAGCCCAACCTGACCTGGAGTTTGATCAGGTCTAGTAGGCTGGAGTTGGCATTAATGGCGTATTTTAATTAACAAAAACATACAAACTTTCTAATAAAGGAGGGGCATGAAGGTATCGTATATGCCACTTAACAAGAGTGGCCAACCTTTGGTGTTTCACTTCGGGATAGCCCAAAGTAAGCCTTCCATGTCTGGGATGCAACCGGAACAACTGAAAACCCAGAAGCCACTAGAGAAGCAATCCACAAGCCATATGAGAAACCAGTGCTCCACCATCCCTGTATGCCAGAAAACAATAGAAGGGAGATTATTAGCCAATTCTGTAATAATTCAAAAAAACATGAAATTCAATATTCAATCGGTGTGACTAGGTTCCATGTTCAATAAAATTGTGAACCAGGTTTAGCTAGATCCCATTATCTTAGTGGCATGCCTAGCTTCGACTTATGCAAGAATTAACTTAGAAAACATGAGTATACAAATGCCAAGGACATTGTTCAGTAGTATGGGTCATCAGCCTGTTCCACAAAGTATAGATAGTACTATAATCCTCAAATTACTCTTATAGGCAGTACCTAACAGAATAACTTCTGCAACAATTGATGCACAAAAAAAATGGTTTACTAACTAGAATAATCTCGAAGCATTTAGTGGCAAAACAATAATGTTTGGGAGACAAGGAACAAACCAGCTTTCCATCAGTTGGAAATGGGCTAGACTTCTCGATGTATGCCGTAGTTCCTTCAAAAATGGAAGAAAAATACCATAAACAGCTGTATATCTGACATAATGGGTTTAATGATGAGAGAATATGGTCACTGATTTACTGCAACTACTGAGTCTTATAAGGGTGGCCATAATGCCACTAAGTTTTCTCCAGGGACAGTTACCAGGAGGCGCATCAAGGCTGCGGAGCAGTTGGACAATGGACTTGGTGTCCAGGCGCTTACGGATGGTCTCTGACACCACAAATTGCACGAACGGGTTGTCGAACACCTGCACATGCCAATTGCTTTTACTAACTAAAGCACGCTTGCATAAAACACATATCAAATTATCAATGCTAGCCTATCCGACTATCCGAGCATGGCTGCCGGTCGAACCTGAGACGAGCCGTCAGGCGAGAGGACGGCGATGGCGCCTCCAGTGTCGGGATCCACCCCAATCGCCCACCCATTGGGGGCGGCGTCAGCCGCACCGGCGACGCCGTCGGTCGGGAACAGCGAGAGGGAGGCGAGCCAGGGGTCCCGGGGCTCAGCCTCCGCGAGGAGCTTCGCCCGCGCCTTGGCGCTCGCGCGGGACCGCGGGGTACGCGCGGCGGCCGCAGGAGCGGGCTCGCGGCGGCAGCGGCAGCGGCGGGGGCGGAAGGGCGGGGAGAAGAAGGAAGCGGCGGCTGCGGACCAGTGCGGCGCGGAGCGGCGGAGGACCGCTGCGCGGAGCGCGTTCATGGGGTCTTGGCTGGCGACGGCGGCCGATGCAGCAGCTCCGGCCGCGGCGGCGGCCGCTGCCATAATTCGAAGGGCTGCGGCGGGTTTGGAGCGAGAAGAGGGTTTTGCTTGTTGCGCGGCGGGAGATAAGGCATCGCCAGGCAGGCAGGCACGACCTAGGGAAGAATGTTGCATATATTTTCCATTCTTTTTTGTCTACAAAAAATAATGTAATTAAAGGATCTGCGCAGGAAAATATAGTTTAAATTTGACCAATTTTAGATTAAATAGTATTAATATTTGTATGTCGAAATAAATTTGTTATGAAAATATATCTATAACTAATTTAGTGGTATTTACATTTTTTTATACAATTTAGTCAAAGTTTAAACAGCGACTTCTCAAAAAAAGAAGAATTTACATTCATTTTTGTGGATCGAGAGTACTAAATGCATATGTACTGTCTTTCAAATTTACGTTATTTAGTAGGATTTGTTTATTGGATTTGCTAAACTTTATTCGGGTGTTTAAATAAAATGAATGGTCCCCACCGAGAGTACTGCATATGTACTCTCTCTTTCAAATTTACGTTATTTAGTAGAATTTGATTATTGGATTTGCTAAACTTCATTCGGGTGTTAAAAAACCCCGTGCTCTGTCAGGATTTTGTCTCCTGTGGTTTCAGGACAGGCTCTAAAATTGACAGTGTCTACTTCCTCCGTTCTAAATTATTAAAACATTTTTTTCTATATATCTTTATACTATGTATCTAGTCTAGTCACAATATATATCAAAGTACATAATAAAAATTATGCATTAAAAAAATCAAACCATCTTGTAAATTTTGAAATAGAGGGAGCATTGTGTGGGTTAAATTCCCTCGTACGCACTATGAGACGATATACGACCTAAAGTCTGAGAAGGTAGTAGTATATCTTAAGGGCATGTTCGGAACATGGAAAAAATATTTTGTAATTTTTGGTGAAATTAAATTGATTCATGTGAATTTTGTTGTTTTAGATAATATTCATGTGAATTTCGTGCACTATTCTTGTTGAATTCGTACATCCAAAACAGGCCTTAAAGCGCAGTAAATGAAAATAGAACAAAGCTTTGTTTATAAATAGCCATTCACAATGTAGCCTATCAGTGATTGATGATCGGCCACGTAGCTTCTCTAAACCGTGTTTTGCATTTAGGAAACTAGGAGGACACCCCAAGTATGTCTAGGGTGTCCGCACGCTTCTCTGGAGAAGCCACTACCGTTTTAGGAGCCATGTTTTTAGGGAAAAAAATCAGGTACGGACCATTCATGGCCTAATCTACGCGGGAAGTACTATTTAGAATACAATTTAACTATCTTTACAAAGAGATTAGCTATTTTAAACTAATGTTAGTGGATAGCGTGCCATCCTGATGTGGACAACAAAATGTATGTTAGTGATGACGTGTCTTGCTGACGCCTAGAGTGGATATCATGATTATTTGTACTGCATTGCGTGAATTTTAATTATAAATAATAGTGGGCTTGATGAGGTGAATTTTAATTACAAATGATAGTGGACCACGGTGGCAGCTGGACACCATGATGAGGTTTTCTTTGTCATGTTGCATGCTAAGAGAATTCGGGGTGCTTAGTGAGAGGGAGAGGCTTTTTACGCTTTATAGGAGTTATAGATATATTGCCCCAAGTATGTCTAGGTGTTAGCGAGGACACCACCCGAGGGACTTGGAGAAGCCACTACCGTTCTAGGAGCCATGTTTTTGGAGCCAGAGTACTCCCAAGGAGAGGCCCTTAGTCCCTTAGGCCTTCGTATCACGTTCAGCCTAAAACAGAGTCAAATTTTATTAATCCCAAATGTAACCTCGTTTCCTTTGCAACATCAAAGAACTCGCATGATCCAAGTATTGTGCTGGAACGAGTTCCAAAGCTGTAAACATCCAATGAATTCTACACTATGATTGTATATATCATCTATCCTACAAGCTGAAATTGGAATATTACATCCTCTGTATGTAACATGTAAGGTATCTAAGTATTGACATGATCAAACTAACTGCCACAAATGTATACGCTGATTTCCTAAACTGTCGGCCTGCACAGAGGTATCGAACTCCAGTTCCAGGTAGATGAAATGAGGCACTAATCTACCGGTCTGTAGTCCAATGTGCTCATATTGTTTGTTCATCTTGGAATGTAACCAGTTCTTCCTCAAATTTACCACCGAAAGTTTCAGTGCGTTAGTTCAATGAGACTGTGCTTCCAGTAGGATGTTCGTTGCCACGTTGATGTCATTTCTAGCCCTCACGAGTGCCTGCCTCGCGTTATTGCCATCAAAGCCCATTGAGACCAGCATAGCAATAGACGACTCTGAAGGCTCCACGATAGGTGCAGATCCAGTCGATGACCGATTCTGCTTGAGAGAACAAAGTCAGCAGGGCACAACAGGCTGATCAACTAAACAACAGCTGATAATTTATTTTCATTACATGAATGCTTAGCACGTATAGTACTCCCTCCATCCCAAACTATAAGTCATTCCAAGAATCTTAGAGAGTCAAATCATTTCAAGTTTGACCAAATTTAATGATAAATAATATTCGTAATTTTTTCTAAAGTTTGATCAAACTTTAAATACTTTGACTTGACAAAGATTCTTGGAATGACTTATAACTTGGAGTGGAGTAGTTGATAAGACTTCATTCTTCATAACAGAATAAGAATAATAGCACAGCAATGTCACAAGACTAACAAATGAGACCTAGAAACCAATGAGTTGCCAATAATGCAATCCGATCATAAAGGCAAGTTTGCATTTTTCAACTTGCTTAATAATTATATATATTTAATGTAATAATAGACACAACACATCATTCATATTTGAGAGAGAAATAATTAATATATCAAGCACAGTTATTGGCTAAAACATGTTTGAGTTGTCAACTACACTTCATATAAATAGGGAACTTTTTTATGCCATAAATAAGCAACTATGTCAAATATTCGAAAGGCCAACACAAGATTCTAGCTAATTATATCTTGGTTCCAGATTGAAGGGCCATTGCACACAGAAATTAACTAAGTTCTGAACTTTTTTATGCCATAAATAAGCAACTATGTCATCGAATCAAATATTCGAAAATCCGACTCAAGATTCTAGCTAAATTATATCTTGGTTCCAGATTCAAGGGCCATTGCACACAGAAATTCTAAGTTCTTCAGAAGGTAACCTGAACAGCACGTCCTGTTTGGGACGGTGCGTTTCCAACAAGACTCCTGGAGGGGCGAGGTGTGCTTCCTGGGGAAGGGGCGAAGTATCTTGCAAAAAATGATGAGATAACCTGTGGAAGCTGTACAAGAGGCAGGAACTTCTTAACAAACAAAAAAGAAAATTATATGCATTCGCAATTGCAGCACTCCAATTTAAAATATAAGTTGTTCAGGACATCGACAGTCTACAAGGAGACCACTTCTACTAGCATTTCTTATGAAAATATGATAGTCCAAACAAAAAAAAAAAAATGAGAAGTAAACTTTATGATGAATCTTACACTCTGAATGGAAATAGACCATTTATCCTTGTGCATGGGAAAAGACATGTAGTGCATTTCAAAGAATATAAGTCCTTGTGCATGGGGTACATGAACATTGTAACAAGAAAAGAAATAAAAGGCTACGGAATAGGGATAAGGGATATATGATAGCAAATAGGTAAACAACCAATGAAATTTCAAGAAAAAAGTTGATGAAATGCAATCTTGTGCGACTCAGTCACTGTCTGAGCTTACTTCTTTCTTTTATTTTATGAGGAGTTATATAATATTTATTTACTAGATTGGACCCATGCAGAGGATGTAACAAGGGAGCTAAGTACTTGGTTTGGTTGGATCCCATATTATCTAGTAATTCATCAGGAAGTTAACTTGCTGATGTCCTGACTCATGAGTGAAGAATACTGTAATGGAAATATGAAAGCAAACCGAGGAACAATATCAACGGTAATACAAGCTGGAATAGAGATGTTTACTAACCTTCATCTTGCGGATGCCGAGCACATTTAGACGGTAGAGAGAACCAGCAACAAGACCAAATATACCAGGAATAAGGGAGCGCTTCCAAGAAGATAAAAGAAGCTGCCAGGTAAAATAGAAAAGATGTGATGAGTGAATTAAAAAACAAGATAAATTTGGTCATGATTATGACAAGAGACTGACCTGAAGACCAGCTAAGTAAACGAATGATTTGTCACTGAAATTCAGGCCAAAAATACGGAACCGTGATGTGACTGGAATGTCAAGAAAGAACGGAACAAAAGAGGCAAATATAAGACCATAAGGTCCTGATGCAAGCATACTGATGTAGTTTGTATCTGCAAAAAATATGGAATAGGAAGACTTAACAATTGCACAGGCTCATGATTATGCCATCAATTGGCACATAAGATATAATTCAAAATACGATTAAGAATATAATGCTCATAGTTAAGCCACTAATCAACATAAGATAAATATCAATGGAATGATGTGACAAATAGCAGAACGTGGGCTTATCTAGCATATTTAAAATGCTAGCTACTTTAAAATGGTGAAGTGCATTCAGACAATTTTTCCTGAATGCTCTGGAACAGATGAATACAGCTCTTCTCTAGAGAATAATTACACTTTCTCCAGAAAACACAAATGCCATGTTTCTAGAAGCTTTTCGAGAAGCACTTCCGATCAAATGCATCTTTGGAAAAAATGCACTAAAATGCATCTTTAGAAAATGAATCAACTTATTTGGAATTTAAAAGACTAGCTAATTTGAATCTGAATCATACTGCAGCGCAGCAAAATAGAGCCAAACAGGCCTGGAACCCTAGATATCAGGTTTACTAAAATAAAAAAATATATAGGAATAAGTTCTACAAAATATCACACTAGCTTGAAAATTTGTACCAAAGAGATGCGTTACACTATTGACACATCTGCTTCTATCTTATCAAGAGCTAACATACACTATAGTATTTCCATTTACTATAGTATTTCTGTTTACAATCAAATATGGCAGTCATTTCCTGAGTTTCTAATCGAAACTATAACAGTAATGTGAGTGTGGGTTTCGGAGTTTCTCTCCCTTGTTATCGGAGTAGACTCTTTCTCTCCAAACTTTTATACCTTTTTAATGAAATGACACACAGCTCTCTTACGTTGTTCGAGAAAAAAACTACAGCAATGACTAAAGAGAACAGGAGAATGGAGCTCCGGTTTTAGAGTGAATGGGAGTTATTTAAGAAGTAAGCAGATCACATAGCTATCAAGTGCACTAAAAGATATATCATTACTTGAGTGACCCCAAATGACATTATTTAGAAATTTGCTTCATTAATTCATTAATTTACCTTTCAGGATAGCCAATGACAGGATCTCGAGGAGTGATGATGCTGTGATAGTGAACAGACAAAAAACCTGCATAGTCAAATGGAAAAAAAAGAACAAGCATCATATCAGAATTGTTCACAAGTAATGTTATATTTGGAACCTTGTGCAAAACATTAACTAATTTGGCAATAAAGCTTCATCATGCCCATGGAATTTCATGTATTTAGGACTTCCGTAGAAATGTGCACTGGAGAACTTACAAATCATGGGACCAGTTTCCAAGCCCACAGTCTAGAAAGCTAAGTTCTCAACTTCATCGTTAAAAAGTGCAAGCCATGCCATTATATGGGACTATTGATGCAAGTTACTCCTTATACCAAGTTGTTGGTTTTGTTTATTATAAATTTTCTTTGAGAGGTCCGTTTTTCCAATTCATTAGAATACTAGGGAGAAATATAAAAGGTAAAGTACCTACCGAGTATTTGTTAGAGCCTATCTGCCTCTCAAACACACGGAAGTAATACAGAAGGTACAGTCCAAACATTAACTCCGGTGTTGACTGAAAAGCAAATACAGATGGGAATATCTTCCATAAACGGAAATTCGTTATAGTGTCCTGAAATAATAATAGAAATAATTGGTCAGACTTAATCTCAGAATAATTAAACTTCTTATATAAATATAAAAGGTGCAAGATAGCAGTCAGTGATTAGAATTAGACAAGTAATAAAAAAGAGTAACAACAAAGATGTAGATGAAATAAAGGACAAATAAAATCAAGACACCTTGCCAGTTGGCACTTGCAATCAAGAGTTAACATTCAATTTTCCCAGGATGTCAAACATTTCTAAATACATACGTACGCAACATAGGGCTTTAAAAGATAGGGTGCCAACTAATCATACAATGGAAAATTACAATTACTGTTCTCACAAAAGGCATGGTACAGGATATGGACTTCAATAAATTCACGGATTGAGAGTTACGAAATAAATAGTCACACGTAGTGAATTGACAGTGAACTTCACATTCCACAAGTAATTCTACATGTAGTCGTCAGTTTTTAAGGCGGCAAGGCGAGGTGTGGTGACCTATGGCCCTCACAACCACTAACCCCTAGGCAACACCTAGGTGTTCATAAGGTGAGGCACATGGATATAATGATACCAACATGACACCATTTATGAATCTAGAATCACAAATTTGAAGTCAATCACTGAAACCACATAGTGCACATGTCTTGTGCAACATATCAGAGTGGAGGGGCCACCTATATAAAGTAATGCTTTCATGCTTAGCTACATAATCTTGCACCCTAATAATTGTCGGTGATATTAATCCATAATATCAGCTAAGCTTCTCACACCTTTTGCACATCATGAATTTTAGTTTGCCAAATTAATTTCCAAGAACGCAGGCCATGCAAAAGACATACATAGTTTGCCCATGCAGTCAGTTAATTCGATTCTAATTCTTATAACAGGCAAAAAAATGCACAAGGCTACATGTCAGGTGGAGTTTTGGAGATGTGACTGCACATGGGATATTCAACTGCAGTGGAGATCAACTGATCCCGCACTTTTACTTTCCGCTAACAATAATGGCAGCATTGCCCATCTCTGTACAACTGATTGTATACATCATTTCCTACATCAACCATCTAACACAAATCACTGCCCTGGATCTCACTGGCTTATTCCACAGGTCAGCCAAATACTTTAGTCCATCCAGTCCTAACTGGTACCAGCCACATTGTTTCTATTCTACTTCATGAGCAACCCATCCTCCATTTTTTTCCATAATTCCTACAAGCACAACTCATGTCGCCCCACCAACACCCCTCCACATCTATAACCTCCAACAATCAAGAGGTGTTACTCCCAGTTCCACAACAAATCCAAAACATGAAACCCTAAGATACCAATTTAAGCCGCATAAGTTAAACTTCACCTAAACATCATTCGCTAACACCACAGAGAAAACCTAGCATCAGTTGAAGACCACAGCGGGTACACCATTACCTACAGCCCCGAAGATTAGATTCCATACAACCAAACCAAAGCGTCACCAAACATAAAGCTAAGGGTCGTGTAACAACGAACGCATAAATTCAGGAAACCTAGCCGCAAGCGCAGCAGACTGAGCAGAGCCGGCGAGATTCGGCCCACCTGGTATGAGATGCCGAGGGCGCGGGCGCGGCGCTGCGCGCTGAATACGACGGACAGGAGGCCGCTCGCGAGGACGACCGCCCGCGTCACCGGCGCGTTCTCTGCAACCAAAAGGGGAAACGGCGCCGATCAGAAATCCGTACGAGCACGAGCTCCTGCGAGAGGCGGGAAATTCCGGCGATCTAGAGGGGCGGCAGCGGCGGCTTACGGAATCCGGAGACGCCGCCCTGCATCTTCAGACGGAGGCCGCCGGTCCGGTCCGGTCGGGGAGGCGAGGTCGGGCGGCGCGGCTACCTCCCCTGGCCGTACGATGAGGTCGCGCCGCGGGGAACGCGGCCGTAGTTCCCGTGGACGATGCGGGCGGCGGGACGGAGCCCGGTGGGAGACGGTGGGACGAGCGTGGGTTCTCGTTGACGGTGGTGGTGGTGGTAGTTGCCTTGTGCCCTGGTTTGTTGGCCTGCGCCGCGGACGCTTCTTGAGTTGGAGTCTCCGCCGTGCCGGAGTAGCTCACTTCTCTAGACGGATTCTTGTACGATATCTATTCGAAATCGAAATTTCCATGTATATTACTTTATCCATTTTAAATTATAATTTTTGCTACATATATCTAGATACATAATAAATTAGATGTAAAAAAGTCAAAATTAATTATAATTTGAAACGGATGAAGTATTTAATAACTTATTACTTTATCCATTTTAAATTATAACTTTTTGCTACATATATTTAGATACATAATAAATTAGATGTAAAAAAGTCAAATTAATTATGATTTGAAACGTATGAAGTACTTAATAACTTTATAATGTGCATACTCAAGTCGTGTCCATTTCAAAATACTCTCTATGTTTGTATTTTAATTTTTTCTAAATTTATAGCTTGTAATATATACTTAGATATACGGGAAAAACTGTGTGTAGGTATATAGCAATATATTTAAAAGTATCAAAATATCATATATCATATATTATATAAAACGAAGAGACTATAAAATAACTCTAGGCCTGTGTGACCTCTTTCAATTGGTGTTTTTTTTTAGTTTTATTTTATCTTTCTTTGCAACCAAAGAGACCAAAATACCCTTTGTTTAGGATTGATAGATCATCGACCGGTCTCCATGATGGCATCCGACACCCCATGCCTAATTTGACGGGGCTCCTTTTTCTCATTCTTAAGCTTCACTTGTTTTCTCAAGGAAATGCTTCTGATAGGGGAGCAAGATGGAGAGATTCTAAAGCAAGTCTAGTGATGATTGAAGGGGGAGCGGTAGGGATTGGTAGAGAGAGAGTTTTTTTTAGCTCTTAGCTTGTAGCGTAAATGAAGAAATGATTCTCATCAACTCACATTAGTATCCAATTGTATTTTAAGTGTATAACTAGGATCCACATAATTTGCCCCGAAGAAGCTAGGAGCAAAGCTCTGTTAAACTAGCCATTAGTATGCATCTTGTCTAATCTTCCTCAAAGTTCATGATGAATATTGAGCCGCTAACACATGGGCAATAAGCCTCGGCAAGTCTTTATTTGAAAGGGTCACTTAAAGACTCGGGTACAGAAAGGGCACTAGCACGAGGCATCGAATATCCATAGAGAAGAGAACGAGCTTGTAGTTGGATGGCTAGCGTCTCGGGTGTGAGAGCAGCCCGCCAGAACTCGATCCCTCTAGATCAAAACTTTGGTGTCTCACAGGGGCACGTTCACAGATAAATTTTGTTGCTTCTTCACATGGCGCAACAATGGCCCGTTGTCTACGGAGCTCTCTGTAACTCGGTCGATCTCACGATGGATGTGATCTTCATGTTGTATGCAATTGTAGATCTAAATATGAGCATAGAGTGTGCGTACGTGCGTGCGTGTGTGGTGTGTGTGCGCGCACATGTTCATATACTACCGTTGTACTAGTTAAGAGGCTTAAAAAAAGAATATCTATAGAGAAGCATAATGTCTATATCACTATTCTTTCTTCTCTTCCTCCCTGGCTCCCTCTCTTGAACACCCGAATCTTGTAATTCTAGTATCTTATTATCTTAGACGATAGTTGGGGTTGGGATTCTATCATATCCCCCATCTGTCGCTGCCCAGAATGAAGAAGGATTCCAAGATGGCTCGAAAATCCGTGGTTGGCGGTATCCTGTCGATGGATCAACTAATTCTGCAGCTAAAGAGGATTGTGTCGGTTAAGTGGAGTTGAGAGCATAAGGAGCTTGGGAAGGTAAATTTCTCACCCAGTTCCCATCCAAGACAGAGCTGCAACGTTCGATTGCGTATGGGGGAGCAGATGCTAAGGGAGAGGGAATGCCTGAGGGCACTAGGTTGAAGTTTGAAGAATGGCATGAGAAGGAGGAAGGTTTCCTGCTGCCAAAAGTCTGGGTGAGGGTGAGATGCATTAGAGAGATGCTTCGCAAGTTTCTCATCTTGTGGGCAGTGGGATCTCTGCTAGGCTCTACCCAAACCGTTGACATGGAGACCACAAGGAAGAGCGAGTTTGGTAGAATCATGGTCGCTATGCTTAATCCTAAGCTAATCCCTAGGAGGCTGGATGTAGTGATTGGTGACCATTATTTTGACCTTGAGTTTGAAGTGGAGAAAAGAGGCTACGATGAGAATGGAGAGGAGGTTGACATTGAATGGGATAGTGGTGGTGATGAGGGGGATGGTGAAGGGAAGGAGAAGGAACCAAACAATGAAAGTGGAATGGATGAACAAAAAAATGAAAGGGTTAACAAGCGTTTGAAAGGGAATGATGGGGAAGATGGGAAAGAGAAAAGGAAGGAGTCTCTTTCTGAGAAGAATGCTCCAGCTAGCAGGGGACATGTTATCAGTGAGGAAGAGTTCCAGGAATTCCTGCGGTGGAAGGCCAGTCAGGTGCTCGATGTTGCTGTAGATGAGGTCTTGGTGGACGCAGCTACAATAGTGGCGAAGGAGAAGGAGGGGTCTAGGGTTGGGGCCTCGGAAGTTCTTCCTGACTTTTCCGTGGGAATGGAGAGTGGGAACACTACGATGGAAGTAGATGATAACACTACAGTTGTTCAGTCCAAGGATATGGGTGCGGATGTGGAAGGGGAATGGTGCAGCTTGTTGTTGACTCCGGACGGACCTGCTGATGCAAAGATCGTGGAGGCAGCTCTGATTCCGGAGGTGAAAGCTCCGGTTTGGTTTTGGTAATTAATGACACTCAACATTGCTAATGCTTTGCTCTAAGTGTGGTTAGACACATAGCAGTGTGATGGTGGATGATGGAGCATGGTGATCACGGTGACGAACATGGTGGACATGTGAAGTGATCAAGCTCCGGTGATGGATGGAAATGCCCGTGGAGATCAAGGCGAAGGTATACTTGATAGGGCTTTCCGGTTTAGTGGTCGAGACACTTAGCGAGTGTGACCACATTTAGGATCGATAACCGACTATCAAGAGGGGTTTCCTCGGTTCATTCGCGGTCCTAAGTGGAGAGGCTAACTAGAGAGCTAACACTTGTCGACGTGATCTTGAGAAGATACGCTAACTCCGTTGCTTGAGATGTGATCTACTCTATGGAGTTAGCACCTTGGACAAGTGGTTTGGAGATTGGATCGACGACGGCGCGACATCGAAGATCATACAAGAGGTGGAGCTGCACTTGGGCACTGGACACAGGCGTCAGACGCTGGCCTGGTCGGGCCGGACGCGTCCGACGCACTGTGGGACGGCCTCCGGCGTGCTGGCTCGGCTTGACGAGCGGCGGACGCGGCTGAGGCGCGTCCGGCGGGTCCCCGGACGCGCACCAGAAACTTCTGGGTTTCTGGCTCGCGCACGTTGGGTCGCCGGACGAGGGCCGGACGCTGGCGGCGGACGCGGCTCGAACGCTGACATGGCAGCCTGTTCTCTCGCGACGGTCGGGCGCAGGAGGCGCCGGACGCGTCCGGCGTGACACGTCGGACTCGGGCGCCGGACGCGCCAGGTCAGCAGCATTCAAAGGCAACGGTCGACTTCGGGCGCCGGACGCGTCCGGCGGGCAGCGGCGGACGCGTCCGGCGCGTGTTGGAGCTCCAGCCCGAGGGGGCAACGGCTACTTTCGTGGAGGGGTCTATAAATAGACCATTGGTCGGCCTTGGGGAGCTCTCTTCGCCATTTCTACACACTTGAGCATACTTTGAGCAGGAGAGACACTCCCCCACTCATCTCTTTGATTCCTTTGCTAATCTTGAGAGAGATTTGAGTGAGAACAAGTGATTTGCATTGAGAGTTGCATCTAGAGGCACTTGTTCATCGAGTGAGCTGCGGATTCTTGTTACTCTTCGGTGATTCCCGTCACCGTAGACGGTTTGGAGCAGCGGGTGGTGGTTGAGCTCGACTTGGTGATTGTTCGAGGCCACACCGGGTTCTTGTGAGGGTCCTTGATCCTTCCCCGGGAGTTCACGAAAGGATACTCTAGTGGATTGCTCGTGGCTTGTGGATCCTTGTCTTGTGTGGAGATTGCGGCTCCCCATTGGGGTCTTTGGCACCGAGCCAATTGAGCGGGCAACTCACCAAGCAAGTGCATCGCCACAACGAGGACTAGCTTGCCGGGAAGCAAGTGAACCTCGGTAAAAAATCATTGTGTTGATTTGTGATTGCCGAGGCTTCGACCTCCATTGTGATTGTGCTTGAGCATCTCTAGGTGATTGGCTTCTACACCGGTGATTGGCTATCTTCTACTCTTCGCGGTGGTATAACCTTCCATCCTCTCTTTACTTACCGCATAGTAGAATTGCTTGTTGTGGTCGGTCGGGAACCACTCATAATGTAGCTTAAATCCCGTGGGTAGAATTGCTTGGTTGGTTTCGGTGAACCGGCATTGTGTAGCTTGATCACCGTTGTTGTGTGTGCAATTGAATTGAGTAGCCTTGCTTGGTAGGACGGCTTGCATAGAGTTGTCGAAGCATTTGCTTTGCACATTTGCCGCCTTGCTATCTAATTGGGTTGTCTAGTATTCTTGCTAGAAATTTTATTAGGCTATTCACCCCCCTCTAGCCATTGTGACCTTTCACGTGGTCATGCAGTCCTCGGCCAGGGCGAGCCCGTGATTGGCTAGTGTGGCCGCTGAACACACCTTGGTGCGGTGGAGCGCATGGTCCAGTCCAAGAATCTAGAATGCAACGGAGGTAATAATCCGACTGATCCATCATGTTTTATATCCCTGTCTAATGTTGTAGATAACCTACGGGCTTTGGGTTTCGGGGTGGTCAGTAATAATAGTAGCTCTTTTGAGATGGATGTTAGAAACTTAGTAGATGGACATTTAGTTAGTGAAAAACCATGTACTGCTTGGGGAACAGGGAGGAGGAGTTTTCAGATAGAGAGTCAATTGATTCAGAAGGTTTTGAGAGGAAAGCGCTAGAATTTTTGTGTGGGGATCTAATGGAAGAAATCTTCGATGATGACAGTTATCACCTAAGTTGTGACTCTAAAATAGTCCAAAGGAAGCTAGGCGCTAAGACGTCAAGAAAAAGGGCCTCGAGGAAACTGAAAGTTAAGATAAATAAGTTTAGTATGAAATGAGGGGAATCTTTTGGAATAGCAGAGGTCTTCGGGACTTGGCTAAAACCAAATTTTTGAATAATGTTTCAAGAGAACAGTGACTAGATTTCATTGCTCTCTTAGAAATGGGACTAGATTCCAGAAAGACTTCTTCGGAACGGTGGAGAAGATTTGGAACAGTGTACATTATGGATCTACCCCTATGAGGAAATGGCAGAACAAGATTAGAAGGTTAAGACAATTTCTGAGACGATGGGCAAAAAATGTAAATGGGAGCTTTAAGAGAGAAAAAGAGGAGTTGTTTCAGATAGCTGGGGAACTGGATATAAAAGCAGAATCCCGGATTTTGAGCCAACTATTGATGGTTATTAACCATCACTTTTATGTGTCAACTAGAGAGAGAAAGAGGGGCATAATCTGATCACCACCATAGACTTAGGGCTTAAACTGACGAATTCCACAAGTTTTGGTGAATATGTGTTTTTGCAGGGGATTATCAGAAAATCATCCAAGAGAACAAGCATCCGGGTAAAAAAGTACAATCTGGAAGACTCGAGAAGGCAACCCCTGGAAGCGGAGCCCCACCTAGCATAGGCAAGTGTTGAAGTAGTTCCAAGTTTCTTCCAAATAAAAGAGCATTGATAGTTATTGTGCACCCCTTCTCCTCCCACAAATATTTCTCTCCATTACATCATCCACATATAAAACCACACATGCACAAACCGATTGGTTGTATGTTGAGTTCCTTCGGATCCATGGTTCGATCAGGCCAATGCATTAGTTCTCCACTCCTATGAGCTCCACATAAGCCTTTAGTAGACTAGGGTGAGGAAGAGAGAGTGAAGGCTCATCTATATGCCTTGAACCAAAAATACCACATACTATGAGAGTAAGAGAGAAGGCATACCTCCTTTCAATGCCTTGGAGAGGATCCAAAAATACCACATATTGAGAGACCTGAAAGGGTCATACTAAGGAACTCTGAGTTTTGTCTTGAAAATCTTGTAAAAACTCCAGAACAGAGGTGGAACAATAGAGCATGAGACAACAGTGCTTGACTTAATTGTTCTATCTTTCAACTACTCAAGACCTAAGTGCAGGTAAAAGCCCCATGGTTGAAAGAAACATGAGTAAGTTTGGAAGTTATGATAGTCCACTCTAGTCTCGGGATGAATTCTTGTTTAGAGCATATGTACTTGTGAGGCACGAAAGCATTGTAGCAACTCCTAATCCATCTTCTGTAGTTGTTTGCTCAGGGACGAGCAAAAGGTAAGCTTGGGGGAGTTTGTTGACGGTTGTTAACCATCAATTTTATGTGTCAACTAGAGAGAGAAAGAGGGGCATAATCTGATCACCACCATAGATTTAGGGTTTAAACTGACGAATTCCACAAGTTTTGGTGAATATGTGTTTTTGCAGGGGATTATCAGAAAATCATCCAAGAGGGCCCACATGTCGGATTTACATAGAGAGAACAAGCATCCGGGTAAAAAAGAACAATCTGGAAGACTCAAGAAGGCAACCCCTGGAAGCGGAGCCCCACCTGGCATAGGCCAGGGGCGGCTGACTTCCAGGTGGGGGCGGCCGCCTTCCCCTTCAGCCAATCAGGGGGAGTCTCGCAGATCCTGCCTCCACCGACTTTGAGGAGCAATAAAAATCGTCCATTTAGGTCGGTTTGATCCGACGGCTGTGTGCCTCCGATAGGGCTATATATTCAGGGCCCTCCCCCTGGGTGAAACCCTAATTCATTCTAGAATTCATTATTCAGAGGTAGCCATCAGCAGAGCCAGGGTTTAGAGAGATCTCTCCACCAGAGAATTAGAATAGCTACTCTAGTTCTTCAAGTTCTACATAGGTTTAGAATAGATAGAGGAAGAATCGGGCGCCTGTGCTCGGAATTCCGGATCTCCATCATCAAGAATTTGGTTGTATCTATTCTTGTGACTTTATTCTAATATCATTATGTTTCTATTTATTATGTTCCTAATTTATTCTAGTTCTACATTTGATATGGTTATGATTGATAATAAGTTTATGTATATGTTTGCAAAGCGCTTAGCTCTCTTCGCGGGAGGGTTAGGTGGTAGATTTCATGTAAGCATGGTGCTTAGATGCCGTTTACTCCGCAAATGCACCCTATTGGTCGGGTCGTGTGGTAGATCGCGGAAGTGACGGTTCCGTTGAGTCCTTTGTATTCCATCCCCGTTGGTAGGTCTAGCGAACTAAAGTTGCGTAGGAAGTCCCGCTATGTCTTGGCTTGTTATAGCAATGATCCTTATACATAGATGAAGAGTCTTTTGTGCTATATGTGATAATGTAGCGTTAGAGTAGATGAATGACTTAGTAGATTAGAACCTATATAGGATTTCTATTTCTTGTACTAATCAGATGTCAACCTACCTTTTGTTGAGTAGTCTATCTCTAATCTCTGTGTGATTTATTCCCTAAGCTTTATAATTTATATTCCCTTATTTATCATGGTTTACCCCTCTGCCAAAGTATGTGACTGTGCAATCAATCACTCATAAGTAGTCGTGTTTAGCAAGTTTATCTCATTGTTTAAGTCCTTAGTTCTTTCCCTTGAGCTAAATATAAATTACGATACCTGAAATACTTCCCGGTGAAGTGCTACGATGGTGTATTATCTTTTCGCTTGCGGATCCCATATTTATTTACTAGAGGAGCAGTTTCTATACCAACACTTCTGGCGCCATGCTAGGGATGACAACTTAACGTGAGTGGTGTTAGAAGTGTCAACAAGCATTTCTGGCACCATACTAGGGATGACAACTTAGCGTGAGTGGTGTTAGAAGTGTCAACACCAACAAAAGCTAGAGCTGAAACAAAGTGTGAAGGAGAGGATTACACAATTGCTAAGGGCAAAAGAAATCAAATGGTTTCAAAGGGCAAAGACCAAGGATCTGCTAGAGGGGAATAATAACAGTAAATATTTTCATATGGTGGCTAATGGAAAGCGAAGGAAAACAAGAATTTTTCAATTAGAACAAGATGGGGAATTGATCGAGGGGCAGGAAAACTTAAAAGTTTTCATAACAAAATATTACAAGGATTTGTTTGGTTCATCACAGAGAAATACCTTCTCTCTTGATGAATCGCAAACAATTGACATTCCCCAGATTAATGATGAAGAAAATAAGGTACTAATTGAAGAATTTACACAAAAGGAAGTAAGAGAAGCCATATTCCAAATGAAACACAACAAGGCTCCTGGCCCTGACGGTTTCCTGGTGGAGTTTTACCAAGTTTTTTGGGCTCTAATTAAAGATGACCTAATGGCCATGTTTC
Source organism: Themeda triandra (assembly GCA_018135685.1). NCBI lineage: Eukaryota > Viridiplantae > Streptophyta > Magnoliopsida > Poales > Poaceae > Themeda > Themeda triandra. The sequence goes on along the minus strand of JAENPR010000079.1, from coordinate 702,461 downwards.
AAGAGTTCCATGCTGGTAATCTGCCTCTTTTTAATCTTTACTTTGGTACAATCACCCTGATTCCAAAACAAAAGGAAGCCAAACAAATCCAGCAGTATAGACCTACCTGCATACTCAATGTGAGCTTCAAGATCTTTACTAAGGTCTTGGCTAATAGGCTAAGCGCTTTGGCTGATAAAGTAGTGAGATAGTCACAGACTGCATTTATGCCGGGAAGAAACATTTTGGAAGGAGTAGTAATTTTGCATGAAACAATCCATGAATTGCACAAGAAGAAGAAGGATGGAGTGATACTAAAATTAGATTTTGAAAAGGCTTATGACAAAGTTAGTTGGTCATTTGTACAATAGACTCTTAGAATGAAGGGCTTCTCTCCTATCTGGTGTAAGTTGATTAAAGAAGTGGTAAGTCGAGGAAGTGTAGGGATCAAAGTGAATGAAAAAATTGGCCATAACTTCCAAACCAGTAAAGGAATTAGACAGGGGGATCCCCTCTCACCTATCCTTTTAAATTTGGTTGCGGACATGGTGGCTATTCTTGTCTCGAGAGCTAAGAATGGAGGACAATTTAGTGGACTAGTACCTAATCTAGTTGATGACGGGCTGTCTATTCTGCAGTATGCGAACGACACAATATTGTTTATGGAGGATGACTTGGAGGGGGCTAGAAATTTGAAATTAGTGTTGGTAGCCTTTGAAAAAATGTCAGGTTTAAAAATCATTTTTTATAAAAGTGAATTGTTCCAGTGGGGCAAAAGACAGAGTCATAGAGTATGTGGAGTTGTTCGGATGTGTAGAAGGGAGCTTCCCATTCAGATACTTGGGAATCCCAATGAATTACCGGAAGCTTTCAAACAAGCACTGGAGTTCAATAGAAGAATGCTTTCAGAAGAAACTTAGTAGTTGGAAAGGGAAGCTTCTGTCCTCGGGAGGCAGGTTAGTATTGATTAATTCAGTACTATCAAGCCTACCAATGTTCATGATGTCCTTTTTTGCTATCCCTAAAGGGGTGTGGAAAAGACTAGACTACAGAAGTCTTCAGTAGGTAGTCGCCGAAGAATGGTGGACAAGTATCCTGTGTATAGATATGTCCTGTGGGCAAAATCACACAGTGTGGAAAGATGAGAACTTAGGGAGAAGACAGTGATATCACAAGCTTTGAAGTGGTAGACAAGCCTGAAACAGAGCTCTCATTGTGTCATCGTGCCGTGTAACATAGATTGCCTAACTTCAATTGACTCTGGTAATAATGCTATTTTAACACCAGGAAACAAACATGTCCACCGAGAAAGCCTCTGTAGACGACAAGTCATGCGAATGTGACCTTGCATTGTGTTGTTGTTGGTGATATTTTGGCGTGTTCTGATGACAATGAAATCAAGGCAGTACTGCAGGTTGCCGATGTTACCATTGATGTGGAATATGTAGTCCGATCCTCTGTCCCAGGCTCACCATTGTGTGGCCCTCTTTGCAATGCTTGTAGAAGGGGTTTGGAAACTGTAGCATTCATAACTTAGTGTGTTCCTAAACATGAAAAAAGTTATGAATTTTTTCATATAGAATTTTTAAATTGCCCTATTTGACCCAAATGAGACTCAAAACTAAGTTTATGGACCGGGATGATACAATTGAACAAATTTGAGAACCTAAACGAGTGATTTTCATGTTTAAGAACACCGACAAAGATGAACAAGTTTGAGGACCTAAACGGCCAATTTGTAAGTTTAGAGACTGGAAGACACAACATTACAAGTTTAAGGACTGATGATAGACTTTGCTCTCCTTTTTACGAGTTTGTATATATGTTGACGGGAATAAAGACCAATTTTGGTACACCCAGAAACCCGTCAACAGTCCTCGATGAAAGGAAAATAAGCATCACATGAGCAGACTTATCACTAATAAAGTTCCACTTGTACTCTTAACTTGTGAAATGCAGGAAAGCTGGAAATAGGCCCTGTGAGACCAAAACCCAGGTCTACCGACCTGATTCTGGTCTCACCAGGATCTGACCACCAAGTAGGGTCCCTGACATTCTACAGGAGAGCCTGATCCTGGATCCAAATGTACCACACCTCAACATTCCAATCAATTGGTACATTGGACCAAGGATCCACATATAAGCAAACAAGATATCAAGTGAACCCAACTTCGGACAAGATTACATGTGACAAGCCAGGGCAGCACCAGGAAGATGTCAGGTGGGCCAGGGACTCAGTGCCAGGTCGGCCGACCAGGTCCTGGTGGCCTGACACCTTGGCACTGCTCCCACAGCCACCTGGACCTTCTAGAAGGGGAGTGGGACCCACAGGTCAGCCAATCCCTGGTCAGCCGACCTGCAAGTGGGCCCCACTCAAGGTCGGTTTGCTTCCACCGCCTTCCTGCATGACCCCCACGTGTCCTACACCGAGCAACGTTGATTCAAGTCAGTGGGAAGGTCGGTTTGATCCAACGGAGCATGGCGGAGAGCACACGGATCGCTGACGTGGTGCCGGAGTAACCCCTACTCCACCTCCACTATAAATACCCCCTAGTCCCTCATTGTAAAGTGTCCCCAAGTAGTCCACAATAGTGTTCTCAAGCTCAAGCTCTCTTGGGAGATCAAGAGTAGTGTAGTCTAGTCTAGAGTGGGAGTTAGAGTCGAGTCGAGTGAAGCTCGGGTCTCCGGAGTCGTCTTCTGGAGAATCTGGTATAGCTCTTGTACCTTTACTCTTTTAGTACTTTCTTTATATTAATATAGTCTTGCTTTACTTTATTAAGTCTTTACTTTGAGTACTTTACTTTCAGTAATTACTTAGTGCACTGCTATACTAGTGTAGTAGTGTTGTGTCTTAGTCTCTTTAGTGTGGAGTCTTAACTAGTTTAGTGTCTAGATCCTTTGTGTGTGTTTCACTACCAACTGGGGCCGAGGTTACTTACGTGGTAGCCGGAGTCTTAAGGCTAGATTAAGTGAGGTGCTTAGGCTGGTGCTTAATAGTGGACGCACCCTATCGCTGATTGGTATATCCATTCACTATCCGACGTGTATTAGCGGGAGCGAGTCGTGACAGGACTCCGTCTCCTTTCTGGCTCTATTGGCGTCAGGGTTAGGCTGTAGGGCGACCATAAGCCAAAGGTCCGCTGGAGCAGGAGATAACCCCTCCTGCTTGTCAGTCGACTTCCCCTATCACACAGATTGTCTAGGTGTTAGTTTAGTTAAGTCATTAGTAGGATTAGAACACAGGAGTATAGTTAGATACATAGGAGTCCATACTCACTCATTGTCCGCCCACCTAGCTAGCTACCTACTAGTTACCTTTAGTTTATCACTCATATCAACACTTACCCCTTTATCAACGTCAATAGCTTAGATTGGGTAGAACCACCACGGGTATCCATCACCCATTTGCTAGAGAGTCTTAATCCGCTTCCCGTGAGCGAACTACAAATACGACACCGGAATACTCACCCCGGTCGAAGTGCTACAGCGGTACCTGTGCGCTTGCAGAGTTACCCTTGGTCGGTCTTACGTCGTCACTAGAATCTAGCTTTGCTTAGCATTCTTAGGCTGTTGCCGGAGGAGGAATTGTGACACCCTCTCTCTGGCAGTAGTTCGGGTTTGCAATAGACATAGCTACCAGGCGCCAATCGTTATTATCTTTATCTATTTCTAGTGATTACGCTAAGATCTGCCAACAATATATACATATCATATACGTAAACACAAGTGATGAGAACGTACACCTCCGACGACTAGTGTGTCTGGTCAAAACCTAGTCTTCCCATTCTTCTTCTTCAAGTAGTGGAGGTATGTACTCATATGCTATCAAAACATTATCTGTAATTAGATGTCTGGGCACAAATGCACTTTGCTCCCTGTGATGATTTCATTCAGAAACTCACGTAATCTCATAGCTAAAACCTTTGAGCAAATTTTACATAGCACATCAGTAAAATAGGCCTAAACTCCATTTCTTGTGGGTTCCTTGTCTTTGGAATCAACACAATAGTAGTGCGATTAAGATTATCCGGCATTGCACCCCTATTATTCAAGAAATCCAATACCGCCGTGATGATATCATGGCCCATCAAATCCCAATGTAGTTGATAAAATCTTGCTGTGAAACCATCAGGCCCTCTAAGGAATTGACTTATGGACAGCCTACTAGTGTGTCTGGTACCGCGGTGGCTAGTACTCCTATATCCGAAGGAATTGAGATATGATCCACTAGCTACTGTTCTTTCTTTTGACTTCAATGCGATACATCTTTTCTCCCGTGTGTGGCCATGGGAAGTTGGGAATTTGTTGTCAGAGATAGTGGTGATGGAGATGTCTCGGCAGGTAGAAGGAAAGGTGGAGCACACACTTGGGGCCTTCCAAGCTGAACTCATATCATGTCTGCATGGAGCCCAAGAAGCTATCTATCAGGTTGAGGATTTCTGATCTCGTGTTGGAAACAGATGCTAACCAAGTCAAGCAAGCTTTGTACTCAGATGACTGATGCAAGCACTGTTGGTGGGCTGATTGCCGAGCTCAAATTTATGGTGCATGAAAATTTTAATTGTTTCCATTGTGTCTATGTATCTAGAGATTTTAATAGGGTGGCTCATGCAATAGCTGCTAGTGGGTATGAGTGGTTTTGGGCAAATCTTAAGCTCTCTCCCTGATTACATCAATGTAATGGTCGCTAATGATTTGTCAGCCTATGAATAATATATCACCCAGTTTTTTTTTTAAAAAAAACTGAACCAAATCCTCCGACGACTTTGAGCAACTATGGGTACGGTATTTGTTTTTTAGTTCACCAAACTCACACGCTTGAATGTTTAGTTGAGATATACTTCCAGCAAGTGACCCAAATAAAAATAAGATATGCGCCCCCTTCAAATCCTTATGCAATGCGTGCAGACGTTTTTACAATCCATTTTTATTGACAAGAAGACGTGTAAGTTGACTTCACATTGTCGAGTTGCTGGCTACACGCCTACACTGAAATAATCCAATCCATAAAAGGAATTTTTCAATATTCTGCCAGAACAACCGGAAGCGCATGATTCTATACTGTATTTAAATTAAGATAAGAATCGGATACTCCGGGATACGTATCGGCGGCGTGTCCTTAATACCGTGGTCGTCGTACCACAGCAATGCGGATGCGGCGGCCTCTCCCTCGAAGTCTCCTCATGGCTCCTGCTCTTCGGCTCGTCTTCCTCCTCCTCTGCCTCTTCAACCTCGTGTCGTCGTCCTCAGCAGAGCGGAACCTGGTAGCCAGACTCCCGGGTTACGAGGGTGCTCTTCCATTCCGCCTAGAAACAGGGTCCGTGCGAACGCATCGATCTGGCATTTTGCTCCAATTTGATTTATACTAGCAGATTTCATGTGAGCTTGCTTGTGTCATAGCTAGGTACGTGAGCGTGGACGAGGACAATGGGGCGGAGCTCTTCTACTACTTCATCGAGTCGGAGTCTGATCCCCGCCGTGACCCCGTCTTGCTCTGGCTCACCGGCGGCGACCGCTGCTCCGTCTACTGCGCCCTTGCCTTTGAGATCGGTACGGTGCAGCGCAATTTGTTCTGAATTGAAAAGGACTGAATCTTGTTTTCTTCGTCCCATTTCTGTTATTGTCCGACTCCAGCTAATCTTGCATTGGTACAGGGCCAGTGAAGTTCATCATGGAGCCCTACAATGGAAGCATTCCTCGGCTTGAGTACAATCCCTACGCCTGGACCAAGGCAGCAAGCATCATATTTGTCGATTCGCCGGTTGGCGCCGGATTCTCCTTCTCCAGGGATCCCAAGGGCTATGATGTTGGGGATCTATCTGCCACGCTGCAGCTCAAGAAATTTCTCAGTAAGGTATGGACTATGGACAAACAAATTAAATAGATATTTAAAACTGTCGGTTTAGTATTTGTGTCTGCACTACTAGCTACTTCTTTTGTAATTGCAGTGGTTCGAGGAGCACCAACATCTCCTCTCGAACCCTTTCTATGTTGGAGGGGATTCCTACGCTGGAAAGATCGTCCCATATCTCGTGCAGAAGATTTCAGAAGGTAATTAGGTATACGCTTTGTACTCGTCATTGTTGAATTTTTTATGCATTGACAAATTTTCTGAGCAACTAGTGTTCTTTTTTCAGATATTGAGGGAGAAGTCAGGCCTTCTCTTAATCTTAAGGTGACATTCCATTACACAATATGGATTGAAGAATGGCTGCTAAAGTACTTCGTTGTCTGATCTCTGATGCTGTCCATATTCTGAGATGATAGAGTACTACTAATTAATAATTATCGTTGAATCAGGGCTATCTTGTAGGGAACCCCGCTACTGGTGAGAGCATTGATGCAGATTCCCAAGTACCGTATGCTCACGGAGTCGGCATCATTTCAGACCAATTGTATGAGGTACTCCATATCTAACTAATCTCGTTTCTCTGTCATGCGCGCAACTACTAAAGGTTCCATCAATGCTCCCCACGTTTATCTGTCTGCTCTCCTTGTGCGTGCATGCATCTGGCCGATCCTATCCGAATCCAAAGACTATAATGGAGCACTGCCAAGGACAGAATTATAATGACCCCGGGAATTTAATCTGTGCTCAGTCTTTGGTGCGATTCAACAAAGTAAGGCCTTGTTTAGATTCCAGATTTCACCTCCAAATTCCACTATGCAGAATTCCTATTCCCCGTCATATCAAAATGTCGGCATATGCATGGAGTACTAAATATAGATGAAATTAAAAACTAATTGCACAGTTTTGTTGTACTTTGTGAGACGAATCTTTTGAGTATAATTTATCAATATTTGGACAATATTTCACAAATACAAACGAAATTGCTTCAAAGATGCTACAAGATGTGAACGCCTGAATTTAGACTCCCAATTTTGGGATCTAAACGAGGCCTAAGTAACACTTTGCTCGAGTTTAATATTTCCATGTAATTAAACTGACCGCTTTATAACAATTTCTCCAATATTTATCTCTTTACCTGATGTAAACTTCTTAATCGTGGGCAGCTAATAGACGAAGTTTCGAATTCGCATATTTTGTATAAAAAATGCATTTATATTTCTCCTGAGAAAAATGATGATGAACCTGAAAGAAGGATACTGAAGGAAATCGAAGGACTAAAACACCCACCGCCTCGTCCTCCTATGGATTGTCAGGTAAGTCTGATAACCTGTTTTCGTTCCTCCTCCTAGAGGATCGTGTTTTATTATGGTGTAGTTTGCATTATAAATTCTTCTAACAAATATAAGTAGATCTTTGTGATAGAATATATTGATATATCTATAGATATTGTATGGTAGGATAATCTTACCTAGTCTTATCTCTAAGGGAGGGGCACAAGGAGGTTGTCATATATGGTCGGTGAATCACCTAGCGTGCCTATGTAGCACTTGGTGAATCTTAGTGAAGTCCAACTTGAATTATTAGTGATAAGTTGACCGAGTTACTAGAGTGAAATGTATGATCCTTATAGACTTAGTGGCTCCTTAGTGAGGCGGGCCTAGGTCGACTCTCTATGACAAGCTTGGCCAAGTCTCTATGGTGCACTAATATGATCCGATGTGACCGTGACACATCAACATCTGATATGGTAAGGAATATTTTGGTATATTCGCATGTAAGCATTGCAGGAATTAGCTATGTTAGCATCACCTTAATATCTAGCATAGACAGTGGAGGCTTGTGGATCACCCAATGATTTCTATGTCCGTTAGCCTTTTCCAACCATGAGCATCCTCTTCACCCTCTACATAAGTGATATCCCTAGCTTGTTTTTCAGCTGCTCTTGTTGCCAGAACTTATAGAGAGGATATTGAAGCATTTAGAGAGCCACCCAAGAAGTGAGACTTGAAGGTTAGCGTTGAGTATTACCAGTGTTGTTTCAGGATCTCTTTAAGTTGGAGATAGCCTTCCTCGAGGAGTTACTGGTGAGGAGGCCCTAATTGGTGTTCAAGGTTTGAAACCCGCCATTCCGGAGTGTGGAGAATGGGTATTCATAAGTGAAACGGAGCTAAACCGGGTATTGGTGATTCTTTGATGTTCCAACGTGTACTAAGAGATTGTAGCAATAATTCAATACCATAGGAAAAATTTGATTGTCTCTTTGCCTCTCTTTCTTAGGTTGTATTTTGTTATGGCTCCTCCGAAAGGGCTCCTCCAAAGCAGCCCGGCTCCTCTATTTTTTTCATAAAAAATGGCTCCTACTGCAAACGTTTCATTCGGCTTTCTCAAAGTAGCCGGAGGTGTGGACAAGTCCTACCAAGGAGGTCCTTATATCAATCATTTTAACTTTGACTAACAGCATCTATATAAAGTATATTATCTTAAATGAAAGAAAATTTATACTATGAAAGTATTTTTTTATTATATAAATCTAGTATTGTCGCTTAAAATAAATAAAAATTTCTAAATAGTCGTTTTGGTTATCTTCTTGAACTTACAGACCTACAAAAACTATTTGTCATACTTCTGGGCCAATAGCATTGACACTCGAGATGCACTTGGCATCAACAAGGTATAGTAATAATCGCTAATAACTCTCAGGTGATGTTTCGCTCCGCCTTGCATTTAATCTAGGCTATAATTATGTGCTCCGTGTCTACAATACTCGATTAGGGTACCAAGGATGAGTGGGTGAGGTGCCACAATGACGACATACAGGCCCTACCTTATTCTGAAGACATCAGGAGCAGTATAAAGTACCATCGGAATGTTACATTGAAAGGATATCGTGCACTAGTTTACAGGTAAGTTTTAATGTTATTAGTATGTAAATGTTATTATTATGCACACACAGGTACAACAGAATTAGGTGGTGATCATACAGTTACTATGATTATAATGCCTATTACACATGGTTTTAGTTATTAGGATTTTAATTATGCCAATTTTCCAACACCTAACCTGTCCACTGTTTGTTTTTTCTAGTGGGGACCATGATCTTGTTATACCATTTCTAGGCACCCAGGCTTGGGTGAGATCCCTCAATTTCTCCATTGTTGATGACTGGAGGGCCTGGCATCTTGATGGCCAATCTGCAGGGTGAGATTTTGTATCGAAGATTAGTTCGTTATATCGCTAATTTCTTAAGTAATCTGGATGCATGTCTTTTAATCCTCGACTTGGTTGTGCGTACATCTGTCCGTGACTCTGTGTGCAGATTCACTATATCCTATTCGAACAACTTGACCTTCGCAACTGTAAAGGTAACACTATGTTAACTCCAGTATTTAGTTTCTTGTCAACAAAGTAGTTAGAGCATAATTGTTGTTTTTCTCATCCTGTAACTGATCAAAACATATATGTAATAATGAATTGATAGTTTGATCGAGATCACAATAATGCATAAGCTAATGAATTTTAATTCCAGGGTGGAGGACACACTGCACCTGAATTCGAGCCAGAGAAATGCCTCGCCATGTTCACAAGGTGGATTTCTAATAAGCCAATTTGACAAATAACTAGACTAGTCAAATGTATATAGTGTGCAAATAAAACAATGTTTGTGCTACCTTCTGAATTTGATGCTCTGAGATTTGTATGTACAAAACAAACTATTCAATCATGAGTCAGTATGTACAAGGAACATTTATGTACTGGTCTTGTTATATCTGTTTTTATTCAATACTACATGCTTGAGGTAAGGAGGTAGTTCAGGAGGAGGCAATGTTCCAGTTTTCTGTTTCAACTGCAGTAAAGGGAAATATAGCTGCACCAACCCCCACCTTGTTATAGAATAAAAAAAAAGGAACCCATCTTGTTATATAGAGATTCGGTGAAGCCTGAACATCTGACCAGAGCTCTCCAACCATTGCCAGTTCTGGCATGAAAGTGGGAACATATATCCGTGGACTTCATAACTACATAACTGAATTACCAAGAACATCTTCAGGGCTACAATTGGTTGGAAGTAGGAGAGCGCAATTTATTTGGGCCCAATCTAGTGAAGAATCTGAAGAGAGAGTAGCCCAAGTTTGCAAATGGCTAGTAGCAACCCAAGATCTCTACAAATTGTATGTCAATAATGCAAGGCAAGATGTTGAGTGCCGAGTAGGAGACTAATAAGACTCGATAACATACTGAGTAACCCAAGTTCTTTCATTCCATCCGAAACCTCCCTGAATTACATCCTCTTTTCCATGTGATGAAATGTGAACAAACTAGCGATCTACTACTACTGTACAGTTGACCCAAACTACAATAGCTTGAGATCTCTCAAGTTGCTTACAAACCTTTCCCCGACGGTCGACCCAGCCCTGACGAACACGGCCGGGTACCCAACCCGGGCCTCCACCTGTGCCTCGAACCCGCCCTGCAGCCCACCACCACCACCGTACTCGTCGCCGCTCCACACGTGCCTCCACGCGCCGGCGCCGGCCGGGAAGTAGGCGGTGACCGCGGTCCGGCCCTTGTCCAGCACCGGCACCACCAGCATCTCCGTGCCGACGAGGAACTGCTGGTACGTGAGCGCCTGCACGCGCTCGTCCGCCGGGTAGTGGAGGAACAGGTGGCGCGCCACGGGGAGCCCCGTGCGCGCGGCCTCGCCGACGAGCCGCGCGCGGTAGAACTCCCAGGCCTTGTACATCTTGGCGCAGCGCGCGAAGTGCGCCAGCGTCTGGGCGCTGGAGTAGAACTGGCAGTTGGAGCCCGGCCGGTTGCCCTCGTGGGTGCGGAGCACGACGGTGAAGGCGTTCACCTCCATCCAGCGGAGGAGGAGCTCCTCGCTGCGGCGGTAGCGCAGGAACGGCGGCAGGTCCACCGTGCAGTAGCCGCCGGCGTCGCTGTGGTTGAGCGGGAACCCGGAGAGGCCGCCGCTGAGCAGGCCCACCACGCTGCTCTTGATGCCGTCGTTCGCCTGCCAGCTCACCATCTGGTCGCCCTCCCAGAACAGCATCACCCACCGGGAGCTCTCCCGGAACCCCGACCGCACGAAGAACACCAGGCCGTCGTCGCTGTCGACGTCGTCTCCCTCCGCCGTCGTCTCCGCTTTCCACTCGTCGGCGAACTCGCGGTTGACGCGCGCCCACAGCTCCGGGTACCGGTTGTGCGCGGCGACGGGGTGTTCGCCGGAGTGCAGCCGCGCGTCCAGGGGCAGGCCCTCGCCGAAGTCGGCCATCCAGCCGCTGACGCCGTGGTCCGCCATCCCCCGCAGGACGACGCTCTTGAACCAGGCGTGCGCCTCCGGGTTGGTGAAGTCGAGCATGGCGACGTCGAACGCCGTGTTGGGCATCATGTACGGCTCGCCGGCCTCGTCCCGCACTAGGATGCCCAGCTTCTTGGCTTCCTCGAACAGGTGCCTCTTCGTGTTGGGCTTCTCATCCATCTGAACAAGAACAAGCCATCGTTTTCTTCAAAAAAAATTCAGAACACCATGCAATGCAAGCACAACACTATTCTCGCTGGAATCATCCGTGAACGAACGTACCGGCACAAGGCAAGGGTTGCAATAAGTCATGGTCCTGATGCCGTGGCTGCGAAGGTCAGCTACAAGATCCTTCCATCCACAGTAATGGCCATCGTCAAGCTCCCAGTTCCACCAGAGCTGCGATCCGATGGCCGTCTTCCTCTGGCCAACCCAATCCTGCAGAGCCAGCAAGCAGTTCAGAGCCAGTTCAGGGTGCTTCAGTCAGGCACCAAGCATACCATGAACCGTCGTCAGTTTGTCATCAGACCTGTAGCCAGAATGCAGAGACTGGAACATCGTAGTCCTTGAGCTGGTCCCAAACCCTGCGCACGGCGTCTGTGCCGCCCTGCATGCCGACGATGGCACCGGACGTGATCCACCTGGGAAGAACCGGTGGCCGTCCGGTTGACTCCGTGTAGCTGGTGAGCAGCTCCGTCGGTGAGTCGCCGTCTAGTATCCGTCCCTGGACTGAATTGCCATAAATCTGAAGAAAAATTAAGGGTGGAAGTACTCGATGAGGCCAACGTTTTCAAACTGGTTATCTGAAAAGCATGCAACTTTTGCTTTGTAGGTTCGTTGTCCTGTTGAAATGGCTGGCTACCTGAATTTGCACTCTGTCAGGTCTCGTCAGGTCAAAAATGGAGTAGTCGTATCCTTCGAGGTACAAAGATCTCATATTTGAGGTCATGTAGAATGGAGAGGGAGCATATGTCGTGCTCCAGTTTCCTCCTGACCTACAGAAAACGACCAATCATAATCAACAAGGATACACTAAATCATCTCCAAATAAAATCAAACAAAAAATTAAAATTGGCACCAGTTGAAATGAATCCTACTGAACATAACAAAAAAATACTGCAGAGTCGAGAATAATGCCATTCCATAATATGAAGAAGCAATCAGCACAGGCATTCTACCCTTGAGAATTACACAACCACACTACTGTGCTTATGTGAAAAAGAGAACATTTGTTCCCTCACGTTTTCCCTTCCCGTAGATAAGTGTACTGCTATAAAGGTACAGAATCCCAAGAACAGACGCACAAGAAACTGGGGCAAGTAGACACTGCAATCCTTGTCTTTGTGATAAGTTTCCACTGCACACAGCACACTAGTAAAAAGCTTCAAAACAAAACAAAAAGGAACTCACAGTTCCTTGCTGAAACTGTTCGTTTCAAAACCACACACTACTATCAGTCTTGTTGTTTTCGATCATAAATCCTTGTACGTTTCTGGCTGCAATAAAGCGGCAAGACCAGTATAACAGGATAAGCTCAGTTGGTCAGACATCTGCCCACCCATGCTCGCAGCCTGGTCCAGGCACTTGACTTGCATAGCTATATCGGTTAGTAATGGTGTCACCAGATCAGACAGCGCCTTCATTGCGAAAAAGGGCTGCTAGAAACTGCGTCGCAGACTATACATGCAAAAGTCCAACTTATGTACTATTAGCGTTTAATCTTAAATTTTGAATTTTCTTGATCTCCTTTAATAATAAGACCAAGAAGCACAAGGGCCGTAATTGAATTTTTCAAAGTTTGGTGTGGTAAGCTGTGGAAAAGAAGAGAATCACACGTACCTGTAACTGACGAGGTTGGCGGCAAAAGTGATGGGCTGGTCTCCCCTACCGATCCCCTGCTCCTGCACCAGCACCGGCACCCGCTTCCCCTTGAACTCCACGCGGCTGAACTGCTCGCCGAACCCGAAGAACCGCTCGTCGCGGCTGCTCGCGTACGTCAGGAACACGCGGTTGAACTCCTCCGGCCGCCGTTCCTCCGCCCTCTCCGGCGCTGGCAGCAGCGCCGACACCTCCTCCCGGCTCGGGGTCGGGGCCAGCCTCGTCGTCTTCTTGCTCGTGCCTCGCTGGACGCGTGCTCCCGACAGACTAAGGCGCAGGCTGGGCCGGTGGAGCCTCGGGACCGTCGCTGTCGCCAGGGGCGACTTGGCAGGGTCAGCGTGCGAACAGGTCCATTGGTAGTCGCCGATCTTGACGCTGAACGCGACCTGCGTGTCGCTCTTCTCCTCGAGAACGATCCAGTACCGCGCCGAGAGCACCGGCCTCCCGCCGCCGCGCTCCGGGCGCGGCGCCCTGCTGCGCGCAGTCCGCAGCAGGTGCACGACGACGACGCGACCGCCTTCTTCGCGGACACGAGCCCGGTCATTACCAGCACCGGGAACTGCGTCGCGTCGGACGGCTCGAACGCGGCGGCGCGCAGCAGGTCCGGGCCTCCCTCGGCGGCGTCGCAGCGGTAGAAAGCCCTGATCTTGTCGACGTGCTGGCGGTCGGGGACGAGGCGGGCGCGGCCGTCGCGGAGCGCGAAGGAGCCGCGGCACTCGTCGGCCTCGGTGGCCGCGGACGCCGCGGAGAGGAACGCCACGCCGGGGACGGTCTCCCACATCGCCGCGCGGTCGCCGTCGCCTGACGGAGGAGAAACCCTGGACAGCGAGACCTCGCCGCCGCGGGACGGGTCCCAGCGGAGGCGGAACCGGGTCCCCACGGGGAAGTCGTGCGCGTGAGCGAGCTTGGAGGTCGTCGTCGCGAACGTGAGGCGCGGCGCCGCGTCGCCGTCGCGAATGGCGGCCGTCGGGACGGCGCGCGGGAACGGGTTGTTGAGGCGCGCGTGGTGCTTCTTGGTAGTCTTGGGTGGCGACGCCATGGCGTGGCGACGGCGGTGATCGATGGCGCGCACGGGAGAACGGGAACGGAGAGCCCGTGCAGCGCTCTGCTCGGTCCAAGCCCATTCATTGGCTGAAATAGATTCTGGAATGAGGGGGTGGGGCAGGGCGGTGGGTCCGGAGAGCACGCGCTCGTTTTTGACTGACGTAGTGACGGGTGTATTTGGAGTAGTAGCTTCAGCTTGTGTTCGTAATTGCTAGATTTACCAGTGAAGAAAGGTTTGTGGCCTGTCCAACATGAAGAAATTCTGTGATATACCACTGTTGAAATTGCACTATCTTATTACATTTCTGAGATATTTCTGCATTCCGAACTGAGAATTGATGAACTTGCTTGCTATAAAATATAGTTTATTTGATTAAATATTTAAAGGTTTTTGTTATTTGTCTGCCAACTGATTTTCTCCTTTTGGATCTGTCAAATTGTGACGTACGGCTAAAGGCTTCCAAAAAAAATTGAACGAATCTTTTTTTAGCAGAAAACATGGAGTACTAACGAGGAAGCTCATCTCAAAAAAGCCAACAGATCTATGCTTAAAAAAACTGTCGACAGATATCTAGAGGCTCCCTTATTTAAAATGCATGTTCACGATTTATTTGAGCACAGTCAGGAATGTATACAATGATGGTCCGAGAGTACAATTCATTCTTTCAATACATTTTCAAGTTAAACTAACGTTTGAAACAGTCGTGCTAAAGCATCCCATTTTAAGTGCACACCAAACTGTACCTCGTAATATATGTGTCAAAACTAAAATTTAACCAGTTTGGTGTGCATGGATCAATTTTCTCATGGAATTCTGAAAACTAGTCAAATTTTGGTTTTTGACATGTGTGTATAAACGAAGCCGGTCTCCACATACGTCCAGCCGGAGTGACGCGTAGTTTTTCTAGCTTGTTGCCTTGTGTTATTCGGGTTGCTATTTTTGTCCTTGGTATTGTGACATGGAGATAGACTTATCCTCAACGGTTGCTTTATTAGCTTTTCTTCTAAAGTTTGTGGGTCCTTCATCCTTGTTATGAACGATTGAACGTGCCCGCGATTGTGGGAGCATACGACCAGCAAACGAACAAAGCCATAGAAATGAAAGTTTGGAGAGAAAACTTGCGGGTTCAGAATATGGACAATCTGAAAATGACTTTATGGCCCAGGAAATCTCCATATGACAGTTGAGAATTTGTATGCTCCCAATAAAATGATTTTGAGAATTTGTATGCTCCCAATAAAATGATTTTTTAACGAGTCTAAACTCTGCTTTTATAAAGCATTAGAGCACCTCCAACAGTTTGCTTAAAACTCATTTAAATCTATAGTTTTGTCGAGTCTCAAACCAAATGCCAAGTGAAAAAAAGAGACGTTCTCCAACAGTTTCTTTATTTGGGTTTGGCAAAAAAACTTGGCATTCTAGGAATTTTGCCAAAATCACAAAATTGAGCCTCCAATAAGTTGGCAAAACTAGTTGGCAAATTGGGATACGGAAGGACTTGGCATATTTGGCAAGTGAAGGGAGAATTTTGCCAAACTTGTCAAATTGACAAGTGCTTTTGCCAAGTTGTTGGAAGAGGGTTTTTATGGTTTTGGCAAAAATCATAGGATGTCAAGTGGTTTTGCCAAACTGTTGGAGTTGCTCGGGATTAATTGAAAAAATATGCCGTGGAAAGGAAGAATCAGAATCACTGTGAAAAACATGTTATCACCATTTCAGGTTTGTAGATGGCACATAGCAAATCAGTCCAAGGATAACATTTTTCTGGTGTGCTGTTTGGCTCTGATTCTACCGATATTTTTTAAGATTCGAAAACGATTCATGGTGCCAAAAGCACCCTAAAACTAAAAATCATTTAGTCCCTTGCCGCAAGCACCCTAAAACTAAAAAAAAAAAAAAATAGTCATGCACCCTCTGTGTGGGACTTTGCTGGTCCTAGTGTCTGTATCGCTCCTCTCCCTTTTTCTTTTGGCAACAGTATCGCTCCTTAACCAGCCGCCAATAATACTGACGATTTCAGGTTGGAAATGAATGCATGCACCTGGACGTGCTGGAGGCTTTGTTCATGTCTGCAGTCTGCTAGAGAGGTACAACGAACACACTTGCGTGCTCTCTCCTTCAGGTCTTGAAAGTTACTCCGTACGCATTTCATATTTGTTTGGCTCCAGACCGGCCATGCCTGTATCTTGCCGTCATCACGGCAGTATTCAGAGAGCAGAGCATTGTACATATGCGGTGCGACCTCGCGTATGGCATCTTCTCGCCGCGACGTGTAAGCTCTCGCTGTTCCATGAAGCCACGGAAGAAAGCCGGAAGTTAAGTTCTCTTTGTTTTTATGGTGATGAGTAAAATAAGAATAAGGTTACAATGATTTTAGGAGCCGGAGCGGCAAAACATTTATATAACGAAAATTAGTTGTCCCAATCCCAACAAAAAAAACATTGATAGGAGAAAGCAAGGTTTAGCCAATCTTATATCAATTTTTCTATACGAGATCAGCTTTTATTGCACTAATATTATTATGGACCTTGAACTTATTTAGTTTAAGGTTTAGCCAAGTCATCTAATAAAAATAGCTGCCTCATTATCAATGGTACAAGTACCACACAATAAATCGTATGTCCCGTTGCAATAGTATATTTATTATAAATAGTGATGAGAAGTCTAAAAAAGGACCAAAAACGTCAGAGCGCAGAACCCAGGATAGCGATCTGCTCCGACGACCAACCGGTGCATAAAAAGTGACGGTTTTCCTCTAGAGCGGTCAAAGCAACCGAAAAGTAAGAGTAACGCGCAACGTTCTACCGCCTTGCACGATGGGTCACCAATTGACGAGGGTGTACCAAAATTCTCTCGAACAAGTTCCGCGAGCTACCAGATATGTAGAAGCTTCGCCGTTACTTGACCATAAAACTATACAGAAACCAAACGAGTTGACAGACACGTCTACATCGCCAGTGCACACTTTCTAGTCTAGCAACTTGCTCACATGTCAACTGGGCTTAAAACCGTCCAAAACACGACGGATTCACAAGCATCAGACTAATCCATAGTTCATACAGATACTACCAGGTTAAAATAAGGAGACACGTAGTCATAAAGCGTACTAGGAGATAAATTTAAGCATAATATACCGTATCAGAGTCATGATGGCAGCATCGAACCCACAGCTGGGAACTACAGCCGTGTGCACTCAACTCCCATCAAGGCCAAAAATGGCAGGCAGCACCGAACCCATAGAAGCGAACTACACCCGTGAGCTGTCAACTCTGTCAAGCCAAAATGGTTACAGCACCGCCACGAATGGATCAGAGTTTCCGTTAGGAGTGCCGGGGACTCTAGTCATCCTGGTACTAATGTTTCTACCCTACGGGCCTACGTTTTCTGCTACTCTAGCACCAAAAAAATGTTGGCAAGGTATCAAGTCTGCAATGCTTGATTCCTGTTGCAGTGTTAAGAACAGCAGAAGGTTAATCTTCCATATCATACACAGAAAGGTCGGCCTAACTTGATGCCTTCAAATGTCAAGTTGATCTAAGTTGATCGTGCTAGCAGCTTCCTGGATCAGTTGCTTCCTATATTCAACCTGGAAATATGCAATGTGGAGATTTAGTCACGTGAAGAATAAATACACTTGGGAGTGCTTTTAGGAATCTTCGGTTGCTTACCCGGGTACCCATGAGTGACGAGAACACAACATTGGCCTCAGCAGCATCTTCAACCTTAAGCTGCTTCAACAGCCGCCTCTCAGGATCCATCGTTGTTTCCCACAATTGTGCAGGCATCATCTCACCCAAACCTGACAACAGAGAAGCAAATACAATATAAAGATGGAAACATAAGAGCCACGGAATATGTGAAAACATGGAACCGACATAAGATGATATAGTAATCAAGTCAGGGGGTGAATGGAGAAAAATAAGCTGGCGGATGGAGGTGGAGGCGATGGTACCAGTTTGAGAGGTTTGTCAAGATGATATAGGAGGCAATTAAAAAGGTACATTGATGCAAGAAATGATATTTGATGTGCCAGAATAAGTTCATAGTGTTCATGCTCATTAGTTAACTGTACCTTTAAACCTCTGGATATGGTATGACGCATTTGGAGGGAAGGTGTTAACTATCTCTTTGAGATCAGCATCATCATAGCAGTAATGTGCTTGTTTTCCACGCTCAACCTAACACCGCAACATACACAACTCTTAAATTAAAATCAATTCATCTTCAAGACTTCTAAACTTGAAGCCACAATCAAACCTTATAAAGAGGAGGTACACCAACGTAGATGCAACCTTCATCAAATAATGCTCTCTGCAAGTTGTATGAGCAAGGAAATCAAAACCTTCATTGTTCACAAGATGACAATAGTATAAACATGCTAGCTCAAAGCAAAATCTTTTGTGGAAGTTCAAAACAAACATGCTAGTAAAAAAACTGCTAAGCAATTATACCTAGTTTAACTTAATCTTGTGAAACCAAAACCCAAGGAAAAGCACCAACCGAGCCCCTAAAGTCTATGGACTTCTATATACTGAGAAAGACAGTAGCCCTTCAATGGGCTGAACAGTTGGGTAATTAGGCTTCGACCAATACCATGTGTCCATGTCACAGTATCACCCAGAAAAAAAATTCAGGTTTCAGACCAAGGGGCAAGGGCGATTACGCATTCACACTTTTTGGGTATTTGTGGATTTTTCCGCATTGCCAATAGATACTGAAGGGACTTTAGGATGAAGAAACAGCCATAGACTTTCCTTCGGGTTTGACCTGTTCTCAACACCAATTCTAACCCATATTGCAACTTTCACTCAAAACCCCATTCTAACCCATAGCAACCATTTTAGTTTCACTTTTCAGGCGAGCATTATCTAAATCAAACCCTGTCTTTTAGGCCTATTCACTCAAATCAATCAACAGATCTTGTAGACAATAAAGAAAAATGTCAACAGTAGTAGGCTGTTCAATCTGTAAACACTTATAAATGAAACAGATGAAGTACTTCAGTTTGCAGGAGCTTCTTGATACATACTTGATATCTGAAGAAGAAAGTAAGGAGGAGAGTCCGGATATGCGCCCCATCAACATCAGCATCAGTGAGTATAACTATCTTATGATACCGGAGAGCGTCCTTCTTAAAATCCTCACCCTAAAGCATAATATATTTGATAAGAGCAAAGAAAAAGAAACATAATAAGAGAACAAGAGAGGATGTGACCTTCACTCCTAATCCAAGCGCAAGAATAAGGTTTTGGATCTCTTCATTTTTATACATAGCTGCTTCATCCCTTCTTTCAATGTTGAGAATTTTACCTCTTAGGGGCAAAATAGCCTGCATTGAGTTGTCCAAAATTAGATTTAAGTGACTGACAGGAAAATGTCATGCCAGGTGCTGACAACTGATTTAGAGAAGAAAAAAAATAGACTGTGATCTTCTCATATTGAATAGTAATTATGAACTAATGGCCTATGCACTGCAAATAAAGTGCATATGTTCTGACCATTTTGTTGACAATGCCTTGACAACAAATCTACTTCAAACACTGGCGTGCACCTTGCAACTGCTAGGGTTTTGCAGCAAAAGCTAAATAATAGAATCTTTGTCAATCCAGGAAGCACTGATTCTAAAGAAATGAAGAGCATACAATTTTAACCAATTGCTCCATCTATACAACTAGGGCACAATTTAGCATGCTCAAATTCCATTACAAGTATAAATTAATATGTGGGGTTTATTCTTATAAAAAACACTGCTTATATTGAGGTTGACACCACAAGGTAAAATGATATTTGAAATCCACATTGGTGTTACCAGTGGCTAAAAATCAAGAATGGGTTAAACAAAACTTCTCCATCAAATTGGGCCAAATCAAAAATTATATAAAACCAAAAGTCATAATAGTAATCTACAGCCCTAAATATCAACAGGAATCCTGTTATGCTTGTGGTGCTATAACTGTTGAACATATACTCAAAAAAAAATGTTGAACATAATGGGAAAAAAAAGATGAACAAGCTTTACCTGAAACTTTCTATCTCGTCCTTGCTTTGCACTACCACCCGCAGAATCACCTTCAACAATGAAGATTTCTGCATTCATGTGGGATCAGCAAATGTCAAAGACAAGAAGTGTTTGCAAAAAAATTAGTGTGCAAGAGGCCTAAGCCTGATTGAAATTTGAACCCAAGGATGTTACACATTGCCAGTATAAATAAATGTAGACTCACCAGATTCTTCAGGATTAGTTGATGCACAATCAGCTAATTTCCCAGGGATTGAAGAAGATTTCAACACACTCTTTGACCTAACTAGTTCCCTAGCCCGCTTGGCTGCCAACGAAGCCTACAACAAAAGGAGTTTATCACATACTGCAGCTGAACAATCTAAAAAAAACTCCTAGGGAATCCATCTTGCAAGAATAATAAATAGGATATAAAACATTTTGCCCTCCAAAACAAACATGTAATTATTACAAGAATCAGTTACCTTGAGAGCATTAAGGGACTTCGATAGGATTGAATCCAGAACATCTGGATGAAGCTCTAAGTACTCTGTTAAGTTTTCTTGAACAGACTGTTCGACTATTCTCCGTACTTCTGGATTTCCCAACCTTGTCTGTGAAAGAAAAGGAAACAAGACCCGACATTAGGACTAGAACAAATGGTATGGCATCAATCATTAACATAAATTTAAAGGACCATGGCAGGAAAATCAATCTAATACCTTTGTTTGCCCCTCAAACTCTGGACTAGGGACCTTAACTGAAATGACGCATGTCATCCCTTCTCTTACATGCTCCCCACTCAAGGTAATATCCTTATCCTACAAAGAGCAACTGATATAGTTGATTATGTTTTTCATTGGTTGGATAAGTAGAATTCAAAGGTGCACTTCAAAGACTTAAGCAGACCGTTCACATAAGGTTGATACTGCAGTCCACGTACCAATTAAGAAACAGACCTCCAATGAAATGGTTTAAAATCATCTGGTTATAAGAAAGACAACATGGTGCATTCGCAAGAAACCGAAGAAAAAGCAGTCTGTACTTTTATCACCTTAATAGTTTTTGACTTCTTCGCAAGGTTATTAATGGTTCTTGTCAATGAAGCCTTCAGGCCATCAATATGAGTACCACCATCAATAGTGCGGATACTGTTTGCGTATCCTAGCACTGTATCTGAGTACGAATCAGAGGACCTGTACATGGTGACAATTTATTGCTTCATAAGAAAGCACAAAATTATTCCCTCAAGAGTCAAATACTATATTTTGGAATAGAATATAGTAAATTGCAAAACAAGTCCATGAACGTGCCAGATAGCTGTGGTTGGTCACTGAACTGCAGAACCATCTGTCCACAAACTTGGGACACAAGACCCAAAAAATAGTGGATATATAAAGTCTTAAAAATCCATCAGGACTGACCCAATCCTCAAACTTTTTTAGCAAAAACATTCTGACCACATAAGGTGCCACATTTTGAGAACTCAAATGTTAAAAGAAGTTTTAAACCAGACAAGATATCCCAAAAACTGTAGATATGTTCAATCAGACAAACGGTTTTTCCTTGCGAAAAATGAAAAGGTGTGATGCAGTACACAGATGTAACTGTACTACTCCTTCCATCCTGAAATGCAAGGTATCAAAGGTTTAAAATTTGTCCCAAATGATAAGGTACTCCACATTTCTCAACCCCACCTATGCATGTGCCTTTTAAACCCCATCCATGAATGCATTCATGTATGCCATTTAATCAGTTATCTTGCCCTAAATGACTCATGTAATTGGTAGCCAAAAGCAATGACATACATGCATGCCTTTCTAGACTATGGTTACTAGGAAATTAAGCAAGTTTACAACCGAATAACTAATTGTTGAGGGGCAAGTCAATCTTTTGTCAGACTCTTATTTAGTGATAAAATTGTTTGGGTACCTTGTATTTCAGGACAGAGGGGGAATTTTGCCCCAAAAAAAAAGGAAAAAAATTTACCATTGAAGGGAGACATCCACTGTTATACCATCCAACTCCTTTCTGAATGAAATCGGGTCATGCAGGGGTTTCTAGGTCAGAAAGCACATCAAAGAAATAGAATTAGGTTGGCTTGTTGCTGGGTAACAACAATACAATATAATGCTTCGCTAGTTACAAGCAAAACTAGACTTGAACACGATGGCTTCTTTATACAAGTGAAACTTAGGCACAGGGAAGCCTCAACGGTCCTTATTATTAGTTATTACTAACATGCAAACTATTGCCCTTGATACTAGTCCCTTCAGAAGAACAACAAAGAAATACATACAACAAGCAATTATAACAAAAATAAGCAAAAGGTCGTTCAGCATTTAACATTTCGTAAGTATTAGGGAGGTGACAGTTCAGTTCAGTACTTCCGTCTATGATCATCTGAAGAAATGTGAGCATTCAAACATTGTAATAAATTCGTAAAAGGAAAGTTATTTGGCTCACTAGGTCGCTAACCCCAATTGTTTAGGCATTGGTGGTCTCTGGTCAAGTTTTGGTCGTGTTCTTGCTCTAGTCTGTGGCGTGTATGCATGGAGGAGGGGATGCTCAAGGCAGGGGTTATTTAACATAGCTCCTGAGTCACTGTACTTTGTCTTAATGAAATGACATGCAGCTTTCCAGCGTAATTCGAGAAAGAAAATTGCAATCTAATTTTGCGAGCAGATCTTGGTTTTTGAGGCATCACCTATGCGTCCAGGCATACCCCCAGAACTACAGTATGCCACCACCTCAAAAACTACGTAGCAGTCAGCATAATTTCCAAGGAAATCAACATTAATGTAAACACAGCATATTCATGTATTGTTCATTTCAATTACTTGTACAAACAGAAAAAACAACACAGTAAAGGTACATCTTAATATTGTTTTTGTGAGTCCACCAGAAAATGCAATTCAAACCTGTAGGAAAAACTTATGTCTAATGGATACTCAGAATAGAAAACCACTTCTACATTTTGAATCTTAGCAAAAATAGAACAGGACGAACATAGAGCTTTATATGATATAGAGCAAACCTTGTCAGTATTCAACCATTTAACATATTCAACAAGGCCACCAGCATAACAGTATTCATTATGTTGAACTGTGTGCCCTTCTTCCTTTGTCAAAGTTATTGTAAGCTGGAAAACATAATGGCTTAATTAAACACAGGTGTGTTATTCACATGAAAAATATTACAGCTAAGCTGTGCATGTGTATCAACATGAAATAAAAACAATTAAATGCAACAAAAAACTGATGCCAAACCCAATACTGTCATGAGAATGTTGAATCTAAAGTATTGTGTGTCCAATCATGTAACAAGCATATCTGCACGTGCTCATGGTATGAGTTGGCTTGGGTCAAGTTAAGGTAAATAAAAAATCTTACAAGCCTTAGGAATACAAAATGAAGATCAACAATGAATCTGCTGAAATCCCTGCAAATCGGGCTAACAGGGCATAAGACAGTGTGTAAGTTATCTAGGAGAAGGATAACATACCTCAGGATTTAGAAAGGCAAGCTCCCGAATGCGACTGGAGATTGTATTGAAGTCAAAATCGATCGTGGTTGTAAATACTACATTTAAAAAAATAGTTAATCCTGGGAGCAGCATCACTAGTAGTGCTTAGAAGTTAGACCAGAGAACTTATTTGTAAGAATATAAGCTTACTATCTTTATCAGGCCAAAATCTGATGCTTGTTCCTTGACGACGACTTGTTTCACCAGTAAGTTTGATACTAGTTAGCGTTGTTGTTGGCTTTCCCCTTGAATAGCTTTGTCTGTATTCGGTCCCATCACGCCAAACAGTAACTTCAAGTACCTGGGACAGTGACATCATCATGAAAATTTGTATCAAATGCGTGAATCATGCAGGTATAAAAATAAAAAATTATGCTAACGATGCAATTGACACCTGCTTTCGTATAACTCTAGCAGCACTCCTGGTGGTACACAGTATAATGAAAATTTTCTTACATGGAAGCTAATCGGAAAGAAAATGTGAAGTTGAATTTCAACAAAAAATGCTCAGTGACACTACAGCGTAATGTGTGATACTCCAACAAAAAATCACAGCATGAAGCAGAGGTAGGACCCACAGAAAATGCTGTACAATAGATGCTAAGACAAAACACTAGGACAAGCAAACACTATATTCAGCATATTACTAAATACCACTATGATGGTGTTCTGATAGCAACCATCATAGAGTTCACGTGGTATAGCCGTAGGCTAAAACATTAATAGATATAGTATGCCATGTTATGTTAAACTATCCAGTAAACAAAAAATGTTTTCCCTTTTGATATCTCCTTCCCTCAGCCTGTCACCCTTGAAGAGAAAGGCATGATTCCAGACAAGCCCAGATGTGTGCATAGATCTTATTAAAATGCTAACTGCTAAATAACGGTCAGTTCCTTTCAAACGGTTGTGCTCTTCAACATTTTACTTCTAGATAACCTGATATTTTCATTCTTTGCTAATCTAGCCAAAAATCCTAGTCATATCAGAAGCAGAGAAACAAATCAACAGGGCAATTAGTCCTGTTAGTTAGTCCTGTTGGCTCTCACCCCAGCCCTATTGCTTCTGATGAAGTTGGACCAGGTATCAACATATAGGGACACAATCAACACTCTACGATAGATGACATTGGCCAGAAAAGAAACAGGCACATATTGTGATAGTTCTCATACTTCAACAAGGTATATATATCAGTATAGCACATCAACTGCATTGTTTACCTGTTTTTATTTTATGTTCAGTTGTTAACCATGTTTCAGTTATCCAGTAGCTAGCTAAGCCAGATCACAGCAGCCATAAAATGTTAGGGAAAAAATATTTTAGTCCTCTGTAATATTACTTCTCGATTATTGTTGTCTGACTTGGGAGGTAGTAAGGCTCTGCGACATAATTTGTGCTGTGCGACATAATTCATGGACTATCCCACACAGCACACTAAAAATGAAGCTACCAGATTACTATCTTCCAAAAAGAGAAACTTGAGTCTGCAAACTTAAGATCAAGTTTAGCTAACTTTACTATCACCCATGGAATCATCTTTAACCATAGAACTTCTCTTATTATATTTTCAGAACTAGTAAGAGATCAAAATGCAAACCTCTGATAAAGCATTAACAACTGATAAACCAACACCATGAAGCCCTCCAGAGACACTGTAACCACTCTTTGAACCTCCAAATTTGCCACCAGCGTGCATTAACTGCATCATTAAGACAGCATGTTAATTAACATTAAGATTTCAAGTGTTGACTTCAAGAAGGACATCAGAGTTCAGAAATGACAAAAATGCTTCGAAAACTGAGTTAGCAAAAATACTCAAGGGCAGCAAGCAACCAAACAAGCACCAAATACTTGACAAACAAAAGAACAGATAAAATCCAAGTTTTGAATTGCTGAAATCCATGCACATCAAAGTTAGCTCAATAGTAGAACTTCTGTTTACACGGTCATAACCTTAGGCAACAAAGCAATGACTGCATTACTCAAGCACGTATGCAAAAAAAACACTAAGCCCAGAATGAAAATTAAGCCATCATCGCTTGAAGGAAGCTGCCATTTCTATCCTTCTTAAGAAGGTATACATTCAAAACTTTTCCTTCTTTGTTCGTTGTCCTATGCTAACTGCAGTTGATTGTTTTACAAAATAAGCTAATAAAATACGAACGAAATCACTGCAATTTGTAGAATGCATAATCAGGCTCGCATGGTTTTACAACAAATGCAATAGCAAAACAATATATAGCAGAAAAAGTCCCCATGATTAAAATATTGTACCAATACCTAAAAATAATAATATCCGGTAGGAATTTGTCGGATGATGTGCTCTCTTACACAGAAAAGGAAACATAACTAAGTATGCAAAGAATTTAGAGCGGTTGAAAAGTCCAATAAACAACATTTTGAGTCTAAGATCTAAAGAGGGTTACAAGAAAGGTTTAACTATACCGTTAAGACGGTCTCCACACAAGATTTCTTCGTCTGGGGGTGAATATCTGTAGGAATCTGCAGTACATGGGATGAAAGAACTCAGTAAAATGACAGACTAAATGATACTCTGTGTTAGCTGATCAGTGCAAGATGATACATGTTAAGTAGTCAAAAATTTTCATTTAAGTTACTAAAATGATATGAGGAACCAGATTTATTAAGCTCACAAATCTGGCAGCCAGTTGTTCAATTAACACGCTATTTGAACTAGAGCACAGAAATCCTGGAATCTTTTATAAAATCAGGAAAACTGAACATTTTCAATTGACAAAATTTTACTTAGGGTCTGTTTGGTTCCAAGAATTGGGATGACCCAACTGTACTGAATCTCCAATTACACAGGGATGAAATGAACTGCTCTCCAATTCTAATTTATGTGTTTGTTGCTAAAAGATTAGCACTCTGAAAATAACGCAGGAGAGCTGTGTTTCATTGTATGAGGGAGGGAGGGAGGGAGGGAGGGAGAGGGGGGGAGGGAGGGAGGGAGGGGGAGGGGGGGAGGGAGAGAGGGAGAGGGAGAGGGAGAGCGAGAGAGAGAGAGAGAGGGGAGAGAGAGAGAGAGGAGGGATCTGGTGTCCCCTCCTTCCATCTTTGTCAACTTTTGGTTTGTGGGCACCATGGCAAGATAGCCTGAACTCCAGGACCCCTCTCCCTCCATCACAAAACTCCAGGATCTCCTCCACAGCCAAGCTCAAGCCAAGGCCATGAGTTCTAGCAGCTTCTAGCCCAGCTCGTTCTCATGAAAAACATGCCATGGGATTCACCTGACAGCAGATGGCCTGTGGTGACCATGAAGATCATGTCATGGTGGCTATGAAGGTCGCCCCCAGCAATGGGAACCATGGATTTCGCCATGCAATTCCAGAGACTAATCGTAAACCGGCCCCTGAACCGTATTCAAGTAACCAGAGTACAGATGAGGTTATGGTCGGTGGAAAACGAGCAGAACAGGAACAGAAATTTGGCCTGAGAGAGAGGAGGCAACAGTGGCCATGCCAGGACCTCAGGGCTCATGGAGCTTGTGCCCAGCCCAGCATTAGCAGCCATAGAGCTTCATTCCTATGGTGGCAGTCATGGGTCCCACCTCCACTGGCCACTGCAGCCATGGTCATGGATTTTGGCATGTTGGCAACCATGAGCTCAGCCCCATGGTGATCTTGTAGACCGTCAGGCAGTCAATGGAGGTGCAGTCAAACTACACAAATGAGTCAGCAGCAACTAGTGGCCCATGATAGTGATTGATGGCAATCGATGGTGACAAGAGTCCGGCAATGATCAGAGAGGAGCACGACAAACTCATCGTTTCCACTGAAATCAGGAGTCAGGCACAAAATCTGAGGGGCTGAGGTCCAAATCATGGAGGCCCGCTTCTAGTTGTCCTCCAATTCAGCCTTAAATAGGTTCTAATTATTCTGATTCCCAGGACAACCAAACCGAAGATCAGACATGCCATAATTCCAATTCACCAACTCCGAGTCCAATTGTGCAAACCAAACGAGGACTAATAGCTAATATCATACAAAGATGCGGCAGTGCTATTATAAAATACAAATGAGTGCACTCAATTAGTCATCTGGCAAGGGAATAAGTATCTGACTGCCAAAGAGATCCACACATTGTACACAAAAACTTCAGCTACTATAAGCACAAAACCAAAACAATAGCTAGAACCCTCTGGGACATGTTGACTAATGGAAACATGAAGGATGGCATACAACTTCTAGCATGAAATGGCCAAATAACCCCCTTCCAATTATCCTTACTTTTTTCTTGTGACATGGTTAATAGCTTAATCGGCACCTCCGGCAACTCAAAAAAATATCTCTAACACCCCAGGTTGAAACGTGTGTTCATTTAAATTTAGATGACGATAATGTTATATATTTAAATAAAGATGACTTGATGAAGCATGTCAAGGGGTATATATGGCAATTCGTTGTTATTTAATCTACATATGGTACAAGGACTACTGGATTTTCTTAAATATATAAATTGTGCTAATTAACTCCCCAACAGACACAATTATTTGCTAAAATACCAATGAACACAACAGTATAATACATGGAAATCACAACCACATGTGTCCAGAATATTTCAAAAGCATCATGCGTCGAAATGATTCCTTGATTTTTAGAAACTGCATACCCCACGTCCATTGTCTGTTACACTGACAGAATTGTCATCGTGAAGAACGACAACAATCTTTGAAGCGTGCCCCGCCTGGCCTTCATCCACAGCATTATCCAGGATTTCGTAAACCTATTATAAACCAACCAAAACAATGACCAAACAAGACATAACGCCTCAAAGAAACGCAGAAACAGAATCATAATATTCCATTTGATAATACCAGATGATGCAATCCGCGTGGTCCTGTGCTCCCAATGTACATACCAGGCCTTGTGCGAACTCCATCTAATGCTTCTAGGACCTGAAAAATAACAATTGAGCATAAATAACTCCAGTAAAGATCGTCAAGTTCTATACTACACTAGCAAATAATTCCAGTGAGTGGCAACATTGATAAACTTTTTTTTTGCGAAAGCAACATTGATAAACTAATAACGCATTGTTAGCTTATTGACAGTGATGAGAAAACATGTAAGAAACAATTAAGATCTGAAATTGTTTCAAAACTGAGTGGCCATGCATCTTCCCACTCCCTTAAGATCTGAAATTGTTTCAAATCAACTTTCTGGACCAATATCTTCCCACTCCCAGGTGCCAGCCCAGCAAGGCAAAGAGCCCAATGCAGAGGCACCCCACCCACACCTCCCAAGCAAACTCCATGAGGACATGCACAAGTCATCCATCAGCATCACTGCCCTACGCTGCTTCTCTCAACCTCTCCTGTCACCCCTCCTTCCTACTTGGAATCCTACTAAGTAGGAGACACCAGTGGCCATGCAACACTCTCCAGATTTTAGACTCGGTAGTCAGCTGAGCGCCAAATTCAAAGCATTCCTGCTGTGAGGCAGCCACAGCCCACAGGCTATGGCTGCTAGCAAGAGACCCAGTGTCACAACGTGGGTAGGGCACAACAGCAACAAGGCGCGGCGCCATGGGCGGCACACAGCAACAAGGTACAGCCACCAGCCTGGCACGCCGTACAAGGCACCATCTAGATGTAGGCACGCTGCAGGAAGCACTCTAGCAGTAAGCAGCAACAGGAGGTAAATTCCCCATTGCTAAATCCCAAATGTTTCAATTTTAAGTTTCACAATACAGAAATACTCATGACTATTACCATGTGCCTTTCCCTGTAGAATTGTAAAATTACACATTTGAGGAATGAACCGAATCATCATTAATTAGGTTTTTTACCGCTTTTATTTATGTTCTCACCACTATGTTGTGGTTCAAGTGTGGGATTGAAAAGAAATTGCAGCAATAATCACCTGGACATTGGCAGCAGTGTACTCAGCGGCCACCCGCTTCTCGTTCACCGCCTCAGACGCCGTCGTCGAGGCCATGAACGCACGCACCGGGACCCCATTCCGCCGCGGGCCCGCCGACGCCGCCACAACCCTACACAGCAGGAGAGGGCAAATACCACCATACCATTAACCGTCCAGCTCCAGCGAGGGAGGTAGCAGGAAGCGGGAGGACGTACCTGGGCCCGAAGAGGAGCCGCGGGACGGCGGCGGCGGAGCGGGGCGAGGGGAGCATGCTGCGGGAGGGGAAGGGCCCGGCGCCGGTGGAGAGGACGCGGCGGAGGAGCGCGCGGAGGTGCCGAGCGGGGAGTCGGCCGGAGGAGGAGCGCCATCCGCGTCGGCGAGCCCGCGAGCGAGTCGGGCTCCCTGGTGAGGCTTTGCTCGCCGGCTACTTGTGGCTCAGAGCGGACGGGGGCAGGAGGGGCTGGGGTTTAGAGGGGAGGGGCGGGTAGTGGATGAGGAGCTCGCGAAGACGAGGGCGAGGGTTTAGGGCGCCGCGGGGCTTTTGCTTCCGGTGGGGGAAGCATGGGCCAGCTAGCGGCTGGTGCGGGCGCCTGTTGGTTTTGCTGCCATGTTGTGCGTGGAACTGTTAACAGGCCGCCACCGTCTCACCGCTTGCATTGGGCTTAGGGCCTGGGGGAAATGGGAGTGGGGTAGTGGATCTTATTGGGCCCAATTAGAGGCCCAATGCGCGACAAAGTGGTTGAGAGGGGGGGGTGGGTGGCGACATGCATCCAAAGGATAACAGTCTAGGAAACGGCCCATTTGTTTTAGTATGTTTCCATTTTATAATTACAGCCACGGTCACGGTCAGCAACGTGAACAATGGCAATGTGGTAGCTAATGCCCCGTTCAGCTACGAAAAAGCCGGCAGATTTCAGCTAATTCAATAGTATTATGTGAGATGAAATAATTCGAAACAAGCCAAAATCTGCGGGCATAAGACAAACACAAGTTGAACAGGGCCATGCCAACCAGGGATGGACAAATAATATAGTACGTGCATATACAAGAGTACTTTTTTTTTAACCTATATACCGGAGTACTTGCTCGTGTACTACTTAGATCAAATTACGATCATTGTACGTATCATGTCAAGTAGAAGGTATATACGGACGGAGTACTAGCTATATGCATATACCAAGTGTACTGCGTCCCTTTATATAGGTCGAAGGGAGAGGTTGTGTTGTGTGGTGGTAGATTGACTGAGAGCTGGCCTAGCAGATAAGAGAAGGACGCTAGCAGATCAGATGGGGTCGTCGATCATGCATGTCACAGATCCAGCTAGCACCACCGTGTCAGCAAGCGCGACCGACCGGTCACTACGGGAAACCCGATCTTTGCCGACTGCCGCGGCATTTGGCCGATCGCCGAGGCCGGGCGGTGGCAAAGAAAAGAGGCGATTTCCCGCTCCCCGGCCCCGCGAGCGGCGAGACAGGCGGCCGCAAAGGGTGCCCTTTGCCGACGCACCGGGCCGGCGGAATGGCGGGAGTTAAACGTCGGCAAAGGGCATCCTTTGCCGATCGCCCATGGTGCCAACGGGCGGCAAATCCCGGCGGTCGGCAAAGAAGGTCTTTGCCGACGCCGATGCAAGCGGCAAACCTAACGATTAGGTTAGCCGCCCCCGCGCGCCGTCTTCTTTGCCGACTAACCACGCCGTGAGGCGTCGGCAAAGATTTCTTTTTTTTTTTTAATTTTTATTTTTTGGTTACAAGTCCGAGTGTTGTACATTTTACATGGCCACTAGCTTCAAACTTCATCAAAATTTTTTCCTAGCCTCCACATGTGATAACGTGATACCTCGAGAAGTTTTGTGATTTTCTGAATAGTTTTGCTATATTTCGTTGATTTATTTTGTTTCCTTGCATTTTCGGGGCATAATTCAAGTTTGAGCTGCAGTGCATGAAATATCGGATCGTAGCCATTCGAAAAATGATATTCATGTTTAAGAGTGTATTTTGAGGCCGTGTGCGAAGGACACCCAAAAGTTTGAAGTCCTTGTCACGGAAGGGACTTTCCCGACGTGTTGGAGGTGTTTTTAATTATATAAAATCCGAACGAAGTCGGAAAATCACGAAACTTGTCGAGGTGTCGTGTTATCGTATGCGCAGCCTATGATTAAAATTTGAAAAAGTTTGGAGCAAGTTGCGACGTCGGATGTTCAAAACCCGACGATCACATGTAGAAGACGTGGGGTTTTGAACATCCGACGTCGCAACTTGCTCCAAACTTTTTCAAATTTTAATCATAGGCTGCGCATACGATAACACGACACCTCGACAAGTTTCGTGATTTTCCGACTTCGTTCGGATTTTATATAATTAAAAAACACCTCCAACACGTCGGGAAAGTCCTGTTCCGTGGACAAGGACTTCAAACTTTTGGGTGTCCTTCTGCACACGGCCTCAAAATACACTCTTAAACATGAATATCATTTTTCGAATGGCTACGATCCGATATTTCATGCACCTGCAGTTCAAACTTGAATTATGCCCTGAAAATGCAAGGAAACAAAATAAATCAATGAAATATAGCAAAATATTGTTAAAAAACCCCAAATTGTGACATGTGATTGAAAATTACTTATTTAGTCTAAACAAAAAATTTGGAGCCAAAATACTAAAAATTAAGAAAATTCTTGCCGACGCCCTCGTCTTGCGGTCGCAGAAAGGGAATCCTTACCGACCGCCGGGACAAGCGATCGGCAAAGGAGGCCTTTGCCGACCGCGACCAGGCGGCTCGGCAAAGAGTCTACTTCGGTGGTGGCCCACTTTGGCCCACCGAACTCGATCTTTTGCCGATCACATTACGGCGGTCGGCAAAGGCATCTCCCACGTGGCGGCGCACGGCCCATTTCCCCCCGCGCCAAACCCTATCTCCCAAATCGCAATCGCCCCGTCCCCGCCCCCGCCGCCGCTCCTCCCGCATCTCGCCGACGCCGCCACATCCGCGCTGACGAGCGTCGCCAAACTGCCCGCTCCACCGTCTCCGCCGTCGCTCGCCCGCCTCCGCCAGCCACGCTCGCTTCCTCACGCCTCCGCCGCCCCGGCCCCCTCCCCGCATCCCGTCGCTCGGCGGACGCCCCGTCGCCGCCGCCCGCTCGCGCTTCCGCTTTCCCCGCCACGCCCGCCCGGACACGTTCGCGCGCCCGCTCGGCCGGTGCCGTGGTAGAAGGTGACGCGCGCGGATGCTGCGAGCTCCGACCGCGGCCGCCGGCTTCCCGGACGCTGACCGACGGACCCAGCTGCTCCGCCGCGCTACGGCCCGGCGGGGCACGTGGCCTTGCTCCTCCGTCGTCGCTCGCGGCTGCGCCCATTTCCCCGGTGGGCGGCGCACCGCCCCGCTCCAACCGCGCCGCTCCTTCCTCCCGCAGCAGGGCGGGGAGGAGGGCGCGCGCCCCCACCGACGCGAGGCCCGGGGAGGTGGGCCGGCGAGGCCAGGGCCGCGCCCGACCGCGGCCAACCTCGCCGTAGCCCCCCCGGCTCCGGCTTGCCGTTTCCTCCCCGGCCGGCCAACCAACCTCCACCGCCGTGCAATAGGAAAGGAGGAGGAGGAAGAAGAGAAGAGAAGAAGGAGGAGGAGGAAGAAGAAGAGGAGGAGGAGGAAGGGGAAGAAGAAGAAGAGAAGGAGGAGGAAGGAAGAAGAAGAAGAAGAGAAGGAGGTGGACGTTCGTTGACGACGTTCGTCCACGCCGTGCACCTCGTCCGTCGCCGGAGAAGAAGGTAAAGGTCCATGTTGTGTTGTTGACGGCCTTCGTGCTGACGGCCTTCGTGCCTAGATTGTGCGGTGTGGCCTTCGTGCCGTGTATGTGTTGTTTACGGCCTTCGTGCCGTATATGTGTTGTCGGCCATCGAGCCGTCTTTCTTTCTTGCGGGTTTTGTGAACCTCCCTGCGGGGAGGTTCTCGAAATTTTGTGCGATATTTTTTCTTCTTTGTTTCTTTTGCGGTGTTCTGGAGTAGCTTGGCGACGCCGATTGTCTTCGTCGGGGCCGTGTCGCCTCGCCACCGCCCGCCTCGCATCGCACCGCTAGCCTCGTCTCCACCGCCACCCTAGGTATAAATATTCACCTCTCTTCCTTATAGTTGTTGGTCGTAGATGACGTAAACGAGTTAGGCGTCTCCCGTCCGAAAGGGATACGCGGTCGTTGGTATGCGATCGCTGCATATCCGCGACGGTATCTCTTCGGATTGTCCACGTTTCTTGGACAGCCCCGCGGATGCGTAGATGGGTTAGCCTCCATGTTCCGCTCCCGTCCGAGCCGGAGTTTCGGCAAAGACCTCCCCGTTGTTCTCCGGATACACACTCTCCCCCGCACCGGACGTGTATCGGGAGAACAAAATGGGAGGTCTTGCCGAAATTCCGTCTCGGGCGTGAGCGGAGAGCATGGAAGCTAACCTCATCTACGCATCCGCGGGTGGGATTAGGACCTATCCTTCACCTATTAGATGGTAGGAACACTTTGTACATGCAAATGTTGGTTTCATTACCCCCTCACTTTGGCGAATGACAGAAGATGGCTGGCCGTGAGTGGATGTACAAGGGCTGGACCAAAAAGAGGCGAGTCCCGAATGGGTTCATGGTACCAATGAATTCTGAGTAAAGCATTTGGCCCGACTCCTAAAGGGTCTCGATCGAGGCCGGTGCCCATGCAATGACCGCAAGAACCAAAAAGAAAAGTATTCAAGGATGTCTACAAAGATCTTCGAAGCATGGATATGTGGCAAACTACGAGAGGTGGATCTTCCATGGTGAACCGAAAGCTACCATTAGAGAGGAGGAGGTTAGAGCACGCCTCGATGAGTTTGAGGAGATGCGGCGTGGCCGACATGGTGGTAGACTTTAACGAGGGCCGTGGCAATGAAGGTTTGGTGGAGGAGGATCCGGAGGAGACCGCAAAGGCGTTCTATGAAATGATGTCTTCGGCACGAAGCCCCTTCATGAGAAGACAACAAAGTCCTTGGATGCCATTGGACGTCTTCTAGGGTTGAAGTCGCAGCTTGAGCCCGAGCCGAGACGGATTCAATCTCCCGTTGGCGGTGGTGGGCTCCTTGCTTCCGGATGACCACACGCCGCCGAAGAGCACGTACGAGTCGGTGAAGCTCCCGCGTGCACTTAAGATGCCGTATGAGTCGATCCATGCTTGTCGTAATGGGTGCGTCCTATTTAGGGGAGAAGAACTAGAGGCAGCAACGCACTGTACAAAGTGCAAAGCCTCTAGGTATGTGGACTAGGCTCCCCTACTACAAGCACCTCCTTCTTCCACACAACATCGATGTGATGCACACAGAAAAGAACATCGCCGAGGCACTTTGGGGAACACTCATGGACATAAAACGAAGTCAAAGGACAATGTTAAGGCTAGGACGACGTCGAGGCGCTGCGCGACGACCCAAGCTAGTGATGAAGCCCCCGCTCCGAGGCAAGACTTGGAGAAGGGGCCCGGCGGATTACATCCCGAAAAGGCCCGACAGGAAGGAAGTGATGCAAAGGATGGAGACGATATTGTTCCCCGATGGGTATGCGAATACGAGCGGGGAGTGAACCCTAAGACCGGAAAAAATTAGGGATGAAGAGTCATGACTTCCACATATGGATTGAGAGACTCCTTCCCCGCGATGACACGTGGATACCTCCCCGAGCCGGTGTGGCGCGTTCGGCGGAGTTGAGCTATTTCTTCCGCCGGCTTTGTGCCAGGAGTTATCTCTTGAAGTGATTCGTGACATGGAGGACAAAGCACCTCTGCGATCTCGCAAGTTGGAGATGATCTTTCCACCGGCTTCTTCTTGCCGATGCAGCATCGATCCGCACCTACCACGTGAGGCACGGGCCGGGGGGTCCTGCAGGCCCGTTGGTGCTATCCAATCGAGAGGTGTCTAAAGATTCTTCGGAAAAAGTGTAGAAATAAAGCCGGAATTGAGGCTTCCGTGGCGGAGCGGCAAGAGTGGAGGAGGTGTCGAACTTCACAAAGGCGTACTATACCGAGAACCTTCACTACATGCATCCACTCCTCGTTACAACGAGGACGAGAACTTATCGACCCCGAGCCTTTTCGCAGGGCAACTCGGAAGGGCACAAGCAGTAACCCAAAGACGTTGCAATATTCGAGTGGCGTGCCATCATGCTCTACTTGTTCCCGAGCCTTGATGAAGTGGTTCCTTATCGAGTGTAAGTTCTCAAAGCACTTGTTACATACGTTGTCAATATCCTCCACCTATCGGTCCGACCCCTTCATGTCTTGTTTTTCGGGAGTTCATTCGCAAATTCTGAAAAGGAATACGCCTCCTACCTCGTTACAAGAGGAAGAAGCTTTCCTTAAAACCGCCAGGCCCGATTTTATTGGGTGGATGCATACAAAGGTAACATCCAACTTACCTCGTACCATCTTTGAGTTGCTCCTAGGAGCGATTAATGTAACTATCTAAGTGGCCTCACCTTGCGAGCACGCACGGATGGGAAATGCCTGCCGAATTGAAACAGGTTGCTAGTGGCTTCACTACCGAGGTCACCGAATTCACAAAAGTATTTGATGTTAATGGGTATCGCTTTCGCACAAGAAGCTACGAGGAGAAAAGGCCCGGCACGAAGACCACGTGCACGGGAGTCCGAACGGCCGGCAACGATAAGCACGAGTACTATGGCATAGTCGAAGAAATATACCCGGCTCGACTTCCTGGGCCCCAAAGCTCGAAGCCTGTCTGCTCAAATGCCACCGGTTCGATCCTCATGTGACGAGAAGAGCCGATGACATCGGAATAGTCGAAATTCGACAGATTCCGTCTATAAAGGAGATGATCTCTATATTGTGGCTCGGTGGCAAAACAAGTTTATTATCTCTCATGGGCGTGCCAAAAGACAAGAGGCTTGCGGGTTGGTATATTGCGCAATTGGTATCGCCACGCGGCAAAAACGCCCGCCCCAAACGATGATGACTACGACTTCGACCCAAAGGCGGACGGCGGAGAGTTCTATCAACCTCGAGGGGCTAGATGGGCGTTTGGAGATAGACATTCTTTCGTGATGGCCATGGACGAAGACAACGACATCGATGAGGACGACGACGAGGGAGAAGTGGTGCAAGATGCTAAAGACCTAATGATGCTTGAGCGATGGAGGGCTCTTCGCGAACAAGGTGTTGAGGACAATGGAGGTGGTGAGGAGACAACGGGAGAGACGAGGACGGTTTTGACAATATTGATAGTGATGACGACGAAAGCGGTGATGCTGACAATGGTGAAGACAATGGTGAAGACAATGGTGATGACAATGCCGATAGTGACGATGAGTACTTCGGTTTCTAGTTCATGTAATACAATATTATTCTTATTATTATTATTACTTTGCATTTATGTTTCCTTAATTTTGCATCTCTTCACAATTACTTATCGATTATTTGAGCTAATTGGTTTAATGTTTGTCATTGCGGTGTAGGACAAAATGCCGGGGAGGAGCGGGAACCGGTCGAAGAGACCGGTGAGAAACGTCAAGTCGGCGACGGGTCGAGGAGACCGGAGGTCGACGAGCGGGAGGTCGACGAGCGGGGAGGTCGACGAGCACGTGACGGTGGGCCGACACGGGCGGGGGTAGACCTCCCGCTACCGACGCCTGTTTGACGAGGAGGTTGGCGACGGGACACAGGCGGGGAGGACGAGGCGGGGAGGACGGGGGCGGGGAGGACGGGGGGGGGGAGGACGGGGGCGGGGAGGGCAGCGAGCCGAGGAGGCCCTACAAGCGCGGGATCACGCGCCCCCGCGCGACAAGCCCACGTTAGCCTTCCGTCCTGCTTCGACCCGAGGGAGATAGGTAAGTAACCATTCATGTTTTCAGCTTTTTCATATTCCATGTTGAAAATTGAACTTCGGACTAACATTTCTTCTTGTTGGCTTGTGCAAATACGGAAGCGTGTGGATAAAGGCTTGCAAAGTCGTCATCCTAATGGCATGCGGGGGCCTCATCATTAAGAAGAACTTCCCCGGCCTTATCTCGGGTAGACGGTGTGCAAAAGGTGCCCCGGCAAGATCGGACTACTCCAAGGTGGTTCGGAGCTTGATGGAGGAGTTACTCACACCCCGGCGGAGAAGATCAAGAGGAGTTAAGGGTGAGTCTTCATCCCTCCGCTTTGCCAATACTACGCATTCAACAAATGTCCTTCAAATAATGAACGTCGTGATATCGATTATTGCGGAATGGTTCACGTGCGAGCCGGGCACGAGGCGGAGCGTCGGTCCACCGGGACAAGGTCTCAACGCCTCCGTGTCAAGAACATGTTCTACGAGGCGCACATCCGTGCATGATCGACTACTATGCCGAAGTCCGCCATGAGAAGCTTGACAAGAAGGAGGCCGGAGACAGATGATGCGATCGCCCGAAACCGACATGCCCTATGAGCACTACCCGCTCGTAAGTAGGAAACAATAATTCTCGATTCCATTTTGATTCATCTTGTTACTTACCTAAATGCACGTTGTAATGCGGTTTCCTCCGATTGGTGCAAATCGCACGTGACCGGGAGGCGATTGTGGCGGGTGGAGAACGCCGGCGGCGTACGAGGAGCGGGGAAGAAGTCCCATATGCCAAGTCGAAGGCGGGGCCGTCACATCACCAGGAGCCGCGGCCTCGGAGGGTTCATGGACGCATGGGTACCATTCGCATTAATTTGTTTGTTTATTCATTTACCGAGTCATTCATTCTCATTACGTGTAATCGTCCTTGTGTTTTCCTCGCGGAGCGATTCGCATGATGGCCGGGTCATCAACGAGTTCACGGGCTTCCGGGCGGCTCACCGGGCGGGCGACGATCCGGGAGAACGTCTACGACCCGGCGCGGGGACCGAGGCGATCACCAACTCGAACATCGCCGAAAACCTGGTCCAAGTACACCCGGGCGGTTCGCGCGCCCATGGTGACACCTACGACCCTTCGACCGCGCCCCGGATACGGACACGCTCATGAGGCGAGGAGGAGGAGCGGCACGGCCGCTACCTCATTGCCCACGGCGTCATCGACCCGGCCGTCCTCCCTTCGTGAGGTTCGTAAGGCCACCCCCTCGGTTCCTCCTCCGCCGTCCCCATACAACCTCGACGGCAAGCTCCACACGATGATGGCGTCGGTTCGAGTAACTATTCGTCGTTCATTGATTTCACATATGTTGCCGAAGCCTTATATGCATTGTCTAAGCATCGCTTGTGGATTGTTGCGAGCCCACCGGAAGAGATACGAGAGGCAACGTGGAGGCCGACGGGTGGCCGCAGAGGAGAGAGAGGCGGCCATGCAAGCGGCCCATCGGCGGCGGGCGGCGGAGCAGCGGGAGGCCCATCGCCAAGTGATTGCAACTTTGCGCGGATCCCCAAAGCAGCAATGGTCCGAGTTCACCAAGTCGTTTTCCAGCTACTTGCGAGTATGGACATCCCGAACTACGTACCACCGCCGCAAGTGAGCATCCCTCAACCGCGCGCTTGTTCTCCCCGCACTCCCTCCACCGCACCGTACGGACCCCGGTGAGTTTCTAGCGCCTCTCCATTGATTTCTCTTGTGCGGCCATCCCTTAGGTACTAATGAGATCGCTTCTTCTGTGCAAATGCAGCGTCGGCGGGTTCGAACCCGACTCCGGCGGATGGACATTCTCCTCACCACCCAAGTCCGAGTCCGGCGTTTCACCACGGCTCGACGCGTGGGGTATGGCGCGACACAGGCCGGACCGAGCGGGTGGTCCGTGGACTAGGGAGCTCCTCACACCACCACAAATGGGTGGAGACGGGCGGGTGCACCGAGGCGAGTGAGTGAGTGGCTCCGTGACTTCATGTTAGGTTGGCGGTTGGTGCATGGATGCCACTTTGCTATTTTGTGTGGATTCGTTTGAGGACTAGATGGATGATCGACGTGGTTATGGATTATGTGTGGATTTATGAGACATATATGTGGATTTCGTGATATAAATGTGGATTTGTGCGATATCTATGTGTATTTCGTTGTATATTCATATATGTGCTTTGGAGAGTGCGATACGTGAGGCAATGCGGCAAAAACCACAAAAAAAAAAAAGCGGGTTACCCAGCTTTGCCGATTTGCTGCAGCGATCGGCAAAGCCGGGTTTCATCTTTACGCAAATTTTCCCGCTTTGCCGATCGCCGGAAAGGGCAGCCGGCAAAGCCCTTTTGCCGATCTTGCCTTATTTATGCCGGATATGGCCCGTCAAAATGGCAAAAAAAAAAAAAAAAAAAAATCTTTGCCGATCGCCATAACTCGGCGGGCGGCA
Source organism: Themeda triandra (assembly GCA_018135685.1). NCBI lineage: Eukaryota > Viridiplantae > Streptophyta > Magnoliopsida > Poales > Poaceae > Themeda > Themeda triandra. The sequence goes on along the minus strand of JAENPR010000079.1, from coordinate 662,713 downwards.
AAGAACTGCTTTGCTGGCCGCCAACTCGGCATCGGCAAAGGAAACGCCTGACGTCAGTTGACGGTCGGCGCGTTTCCTTTGCCGCCAAGCAAGCGGCTCGGCGCTTTGCCATTACCTCGACACGTGCGGTCGGCAAGGCCTTTGCCGCCTCGCCTTTGCCGCCGCTTTCTCTTTGCCGGACGCGACGCGAAAAGCGAGGCGCAAAAACATTGTCGACCGCTTTCCTCCTTAGCCGACGCCTTCGGCGTCGCAAAGACGGCGTTTGCAGTAGTGGGTCCCCGCGCTGGCGCATCGCAGATGGTGCCTCATCGATCGATCATCTATCTGTAGTACCAGTGCGTGTAGCACACGTCGTGCTCGATCAATTTGAATGCGCAGCGGGGACACGAAACGTGCTCCAGCGGCCCGGCCGGCGGCGCCCCTTATTCCATCGAGTACGGCGAGTCAGCTCTCGCCTCTAGTGTGGGAGCGTTCGCCGCGCGGACCGTAGATATCCGAACGTGGCACCATCAACGTTAACGCCAATTAATGCATGGTCCATCGACCAATGCATGGTTCATCGACCAATGCATGGTTCATCGACCAAGGGAATCCTTCCACGCTCTCGTTCCTACCGTGCCATTACAATTATTGGTTAGGCCATCATCGCCCATCGGTGTCGTCTCGGCTAGCTCGACTATTACAAATGCTGGTCATGGGCTCATAGCTACAACTACCGCTCACCGGAGTAGGCTTCACACGAGATCCGATCGACCCAAACAATAATCAGGATGGGAGTTAGTTCGATGTTGTTGTCACTGTAGCCATCCATACGCACATACTACAGTGTGGGCACGCTCGCTATTAGCTGTATCTGTGTGTTTGATACGATAGGAGGCCCCAAGAGATCGATACGTCGTGGTTCCTATCACGTTCTGACAGGTCAGCGGGAAAATAAGACAAGCACGAGTAGATGTCTCAATTCTTTGTTTTTGATATAAAAATAGAACATATGTTTTCGGAAAAAAAAAAGTTGTATAGCGATCATATATATTGGCAACCGGAAGGCGCAGGTCACGTCATCACGCGTCGCCACGCCAATCGGCCACCGGCAATTCCTTTTCTCTTCTCCTCCAGTGCCTCCACGAACGTCTCTCTGCTGCACTGCACCCATATGGGTGCTCAAACCACACGAGGGAACAGAGAGGATCCGGCGCGCCGCGCCACCGTAGCGTTGGCTCCTCCTCTCCTGGTCAAGAGGTTAAGCCGTTAAGCCGTTGGCACGTTTGGATGCGACCACGCGGTGTAAAAAAGATACCTAAATACGTACTCAGTGAGCATTGTCTTTCGACATCAAGTGAGCATTGTTTACTTCACTTCAAAACATCTTTTCATAGTTTAATTTGCTTGTTTTGACGTGGTCGATCAAATTTAAAATAGCTTAGCTTTATGCATGTTAAGCTCAGAATCTCTGAGTATATTTCTATTCGCATGAAGGCATTGCTACGAGAAGATTCCAAGGTTGTACTAGCGTGTCTCCAGATCCAACGCATAGAAAAACGACTCAAACTCCATGCAGGCAATTGGAATGGAAAACAAGTCCAACATTTATTTAATCAAATCATGTACTTTGCCGAACAATTGCGACCTCAACACCGATCGATGAATTTGTCTTGATTACCTCGCTGACACGTAGGGCCCAATGGGCATGCTGTATATATATTGATACGCATGTCCAGTAGAGTATAGCAACGCTGCTCCATGTGACGTGCATACGTACGTGTACTACTCCATCTCAGGTGTGATTTTAATGCCGTGCGTGACCTTTGCCTGTTGTGTACGTATATGAGTAGTAAAAATAAAAAAAATGTACTACACCGATCAACCAGGTTTTCTTTTTTGATGATTTTGTGACATTTTGTAAAGCAACCGTGTCGCAATCCGTCGTAGTACAAATTATTCGTTCGGGACGGGGGGCCGGGGCCGTCCATCTTTGTCTCGTTTTTTCCTTTTTTTTTTCTTTTCTTTTTTGTTGAAAACGGTGTTGATGTGCACGGCCACATACGCATAAAATTTGTGCAAACGCCTTGCTATTTTGCATATATAACCATATATAGCGACCGGTAGGAATTTTTTATATGAGAAATCCACAAAAGAAGACACGAGACAGATGGGTGTAATCGTGTCCATCCACTAGTAAATAAAAAACTCCACTATTCCTATATTAAAAAAAAAACTCCACTCTTATATATTCACGAGTTAGCTAGTATAGGTTCTGAAATATGGAATATGGCAGTCGCCCACATTTTATATATACCGGCCCTTTTCCAAAGAAAATGCTATATATGTAGACACGTGCGACATGTACACATATGTACATATAACTTTGTTTATTATATACACATATTTAATAAGTTGTTTTTTATAATAAAAGTAATTTTTAGTAATTTTTTAATTAAACAACCAATAAGCAGGATTAAGGGCAAACTTTAGCAAGGAAGTTTAAGAGGCTAAAAACTTAATTGAGAATTATTCATAGGACTTAATTAAGCAAATACATGCATCTAGTCATGTCCTTTAGGAGCAGGCTAATTAATTGTTTATGCACTCGATATTCTTGGTAAATAATGAATATTAGAGCTCTCCGAATAAAACTCTTCTGTTTGTCAAACACCCTTCAAATTCATTTCCTCTAGATCAAGCTTATGTTAAAGAAGATAATATTGTTACTTAGATTTATTGCATACAGACAATCATTTTTTATATCTAAGGAGGTAGTACCTATAGCTTTTAGACAATCAATTAACAACTCGTAAGGGAATAGCGCTATCGTCAAAACGTTGAACAGGGCTAGTGTGAAGTACTACTACCACACCGAACTGTCAGAACTGAAGGGAGGTTATTGTGTGGTGGTAGCAGACTGGTAGTACGTGGTAGCTGGTCCAGCAGTGCAGAGAAGGACGCTAGCAGATCAGATGGGGTCATCGATCGATCATGCATGTCACAGATCCAGCATTGCGATTGCCCCACCACGAGCATGCCTAGGCAGCCTAGCTATGCAAGCTAGCACGACGACTGCAAGCGCGAGGCCGCGAGGCAGGGCCGGCGTGTCGCAGAGCCGTAGTACGTGCTCGGCGTGCCTGCGCAGACACGAAACGTGCTCGGCGGTCCGGCCTCTGCCTCCACAGGCACAGATCATCATCAACTGGGTGGGCTTGCCTACAGGAGGCGTGCGTGGACCGTAGAAATGGCAAAGCCATCAACGTATCGTACAGTACTACGCCAACCCTTGCATGCTGGCGGTCCATCGACGAAGCAAGCAAGGGAATCTTTTACCGTGCAGCCGTGGGGTAGTTACACGATTATTGGTTCAGGCCATGCATCGTTCATTTTGCAGATGCTGGCCGGCCGGGCAGTCTTCACACGGCACGACACGACACGAGATCCAATCGTTTCAATAAGAACGCACTTAGGAGTAGTTCGATGTTGCTGTCAGTGTAGCCATATGCGCACACAGTGTTGTACAGTGGGCAGCAGATGATGCTTCGCGCGCTTAGCTGTGTTTAGATATATGATGATACGAGAAATATGAGGCCGGCCCCAAAGAGATCGATACGTAGTGGTTCCTATCACGTTTTAATTTTGTGACAGGTCAGAGAAAAGAAGATACTACATGTCAATTATTGTTCCTCTTGATGATAATATATAAAAAAACACTTGTATATAGGGATCATTAGCGATCGGCGTCACGCCACGCCACGCTGACCAACCAACCCCCTTCCTTCTCCACCGCGCCATACCGCCGGCCACGTCTCTGCTGCATCCTCATAAAAAAAACATTCAATTCATGGGCTGCAAACATAGACAACCATAGTGAGTTGGGACGTACTTGGGTCATTCCAACATCGTATCATGGAACTAAAACCATTGTCCAATCCAGGACGAGGACAAAGAGCATGAGATGTTAGCTAAGGCGATTATATATATTTATCAATCATTGTTATAGACAACATGCGTGCAAAATTAAATTATCAAGTTCTTGATTTTGATTTGGCTACGAACAAATCGTGCTCCAGTTCCAACACACCGAAAATTATCTAGTTATGCATTGTGGTCAAGAAACTCTGAAGTTTTCCTTCTTTTGTAGCTATCGAACACCTTCTTTTCATTTGTCTGTCGTCGATATATATGATGTTTTTGTTTGTAGTGTAACCACACCACTTCACAATATGCGCGCTCTCACCTTGAGAGAAGAAAAAGGATGTTTTTTCGGAAAAAAAAGGGATCTTGAGCAAGGTTCTTATATTCCATAATTAAAGACAATAATGATATTGTGTGCATATATAGGGTTGTTTTATTCTAACCAAATCCAACACATAATTCGGGTTAGTTGACGAGTCAAATTCTAATGTTTTCAAGGGCTCTAATGCCCTGATTTCAAAAATTCCAAAAAAAAACCCAAAGCTGGTTGTAAAAATGTGTAAAAATAAATAAATAAATAAAAGCAGTAGTGATTTTGGTAAAGTAGTTGCAACTAAAGTGCTACGAGTGTTGTGTGGCTTTAAAATAGTATATGAAAATTTGTGCTTTACGATTATTTGCGTATATACTATGTTACATGAACGATATATTGACGCGAACTTTGTTTTGAAGGAACTTGCAAGCTGTCACGGTGGCCAAAAAATGATCCACAAGCAATTTCAAGTACTATTTGTTTTTACTATTTTGCATTAACATGAAGTGCACTTTAATAATTGCTAAGTTTATGAGGAAGAAAGGTAATGGTATTTTTCACATCGAGTGAGCATAGTTAGATCCACTTTAAAATATAGTTTTGGCAGTTTGTTTGATGTGCAAGATGTTCATATTCATCTCTAAAAATCCAATAAAAACTCGAAATAGCTTGACGTAGAACAAACTAGAATCACTCATTTTTGTAATATTTTTTCTAGACGTACGGTGGGAGGAGCGAACATTATTACTAAGACAAGGCAAGATTCCAATTCCAAGGATGTACTAAATCCCTAGGCTAGCTACTTGCATGCATGCATGTCCAAGTCCAACACACGCAGAAAACACAGGCCAATTGCAGCAAGTTGGATTGGAATCATACCGATCGAAACCTGAGGTCCGACACTGAATCATACCGATGGTAGCGATGGGAATCAATAATGGACCTCTTAGCTCAGTGGCGGAGCTCGGCCAAAAATTTAGGTGGGGCAAACAAACAACGGACACAAATTTGTGGTGGCTTCATATGAACACAAATGAATATCTTAATGATAAATTTAAAGATTACTTGAAGATGGTACCTCTCCTTAGAAGATAGCAGTCCATATGGACTCAATATTTATCAATTGATTCCACAAACACCAAATAAGAGTCCAAAATCCCATTACCCAAGAGCTAAAAAACTTATAAATTTGAATAACAAAGCAGACAAAAAGCAGTTAGCATATAATTATAAGTGACAACACATCTAAGAACACACACTACAATGAGGAGACATACCAAACCGTCTACGAAGTATTATATTGAAGAACTAATCTCAATCACATGGTACAAGTAAAATCTCGCCTGCTCACCAGGACCATCTCCTGTCAAGGGGCGCTGGCAGGCACCGCGGCAGCCTCAGCAAGGGGCGAACTGCAGCTAGGCCTAGCTCGCGGCAGCAGCAGTGGAACACTATTAAGTGCCACCCCGCGGCTGCCAAATGCACGTCGCTGTGGGGAACTGACGGGGTCGGCGATCGGGGGATTCAGGATCGAGACCTACGTGATTCCTTGAGGCTGTGCTGATGGGCTCTCTTCATCTATTGGGCCAGGCCCTCGATCATACGGCTCCGCACCCTCTCCAACCAACGTGTTCTAGTCTGGTCAAATGCCCAGCCGTGCCATCGGGGCCGAACGCCGCCGCTTGTATGCCGCGCCTGAGGAGGACGACCGGAGTACAAGGTGCTCCCGCCGGCGGTAGGTGTGCCCCACCCTGCCGCATGGGGAGCTCCGCCTCTGTCTTAGCTTGTCTTATCCCGGGAATTTATCGATATGAGCACGATACGGCCATACGGGAGAATAAATAAGCACCAATAATTCATGCATGCATGCATGGCGACGGGAGGTCGGGAATCCACAAGGATCAATAATGCTCATGGCGATGGCGAGATCGACGTGAGCCGGACACACACAAAAAAAAAAAATTCTAACCTTCGTACGTCCTCCTCTGCTAGCTACTGCGTGCCTGCTGCGTCAAGTAGTACCATTATCTGTCAGCAAATAAAAAAAAATGAAATGAAATGAGTTCCTCCCGTACGTGGCCGGATAAAAAACGTGGCTGCTGCCACACCCTCTCTCGGAGAAAACGACGTCCGACTGTCTGTGTCGCGGTCCGTCGTCCATACAATTAAATCAGCCTATATATACTGTAATTTGTCTGTCATAGTTGTGGCTTCTCGCCCCGGCTGTCGCAGACCGTGTACTAAAACTCCTTATTCTCTTAGAGCAATACATGCACATGCGTGCTTTCGAAAAAAAGGTGGATGATCGGTGTGTGGGCCGTGCGATCCAGATGCGTGCACATAAATATTCCTGTATACTACTACTGTACTGTACTGTGTAAGGCCTTGTTTAGATCCTGAATTTGGGATGTCAAATTCGGGTGTTCACACACTGTAGCGCACTGTGGCAATTTCGTTTGTATTTGTAAAATATTGTTCAAATATTGATTAATTAGACTCAAAATATTCATCTCACAAAGTATAACAAAACTTTGCAATTAGTTTTTGATTTCATCTATATTTAATACTCCATACATGTACCACAAGTTTAATATGACGGAGAATCTTCTTTTTGTATAGTGGCAAAGTTGGAAATTTGAGGTGAACTAAACAAGTCCTAAGATGGATGGAATCGATCCAATCAGCAGGGCGCGCTAGCTGGAGCTACACTGACAATGTAATGTACACTGACAATGTTCGATGCTACACTGGACTGGAGGTGCTGACGAAGCTCTGCACTTTAGCTTGCACGTGACGATGGTTTCGTTCGTTTGATACCGAGAGCGAGCTGGAGAGATCTTAGATACGTCGATATATATTTATATTTATATATCTCCGAGAAGGAAAGAAAAAAAGAGAGATGTGTGGCACCTACTTATTGGACATGTGGGTTATGTAAGAAGCACACGCCCAACCAACCCACAATTGCATTGCCTTTAATAGTTTGTTCCTAGTGTTCAAAGTCGGCCAAACAATTGTTGCCGAGTATTTGCCTGTGCGGTCATCCATACAAAGCGTCAAATAGGTTTAGATTTGAGATTTGAAGCCTTTTACAGCGTGGGTACAATTTAGATGAATTTCGGTTTGTTTAGATGTCTTTTCTTCCAGAGCACTTGTAACGTGATGATGTACCCAACTATATTTTAATACAATTCTTCTTTCATCTCAGAAAAAAAAAGCGTTCAAAGTCGGCCACACCACATAGAAGTAATTATTATTATTAACACTCTAGTTGCTGACTTGTTGGTTTTACAAACTCAATGGCCAAGGTTTGTGGAGCATGAAGCTCAAAATAGGAAAGCATAAAAAAAGAAGTACGGTACTACTATTATTATTTTTTATAAAAAAATTGTTTCATTACTCAACCATGCCACCTAAATCGCTTGACACCAAGCGAGTGACATGGTACTCCGACAAACGCAGAGGGCTGAGCCTCCTGACATTTGCAACCTACACTACAGCTGCTAATTCGTGGGCTACATGATTACATTTCTCGAGGAGCATATATTTCACTTGAAAGGGATGAAATTTCTTTATAATTAATTCCTTCAGCTCATGAACAAGTCCACCCACCAATTCAACGCTAGTCCGAATTGAACCCATTACGTTCTTGTGCACAGGTCGCTGATGCCCAACGTGTAGCTGCCGCGCTAATGCCTTAAAGTCCACTAAGGCCTTGTTTAGATGGCTAAAAGCTTGCCTGAAAAGTATTGTAGTATTTTCGTTTGTATTTGACAATTATTGTTCAATCATTAGTCTAACTAGACTTAAAAGATTTGTCTCGTAAATTAAAGACAAATTATGCAATTAGTTATTTTTAACCTATATCTAATTTTTTATGCATGCGTGTTAAAATTTGATGTGATAGAGAGAGTGAATTTTTTTTTAACTTTTTACACCAACTAAACAAGGCCTAACTCCATATATGAAGAGGGCTGCATGCACAGTCCCTGCGGCCCGAGCCAGACTCCAGTACTACTAGCCTTGTTTCATCCCTGAACATAACCCGAGCCACCACTTGCTTCATCTACATCCAGTTTGAGAGACCCATGTCGAGGACGTCCCCATCTCGATCTGCATTCTCCTGCTTGCTTTTTGATGAGCTAATTGTTTTATTAGTCAAAATGTGTTTTCTTTGTCAAATGGTTTTAGCAAGATTCCCCTTTCTTTCTCCTCTGACATCACGTCAAGGGTTGAAGGAACTTGGGATCCATTGTTTTTAATAAGTTTTTTCCTATTAGATCGTCTTAGGGTTAGTGCTTCTCCATGCTAAATTGTTTGATAGTGGTGATTTATCTTCTTCTCCTCACCGGCCACGGCGAAGGGGAAGGTTGGAATCGTCTTCTCCATGGCGAGTTCGTTGAAGATAAAGGCGACAACTTCGGCGTCAGCATCTTCATCGACATAACGACATGGAGACTTTATATTCCGAATGGCGGCATCAAGGCGGAGATGATGTTGCTGCCATGGAATAATTTTCTCTGGTCTCTTCTCCATTTTGCTATGGTTAAATCTGGCCACAATGAAGGACTAGGGGGAATAATCTTTCAGATCAAGTCTTCCTCAATCTTCGGTGGCAGAAAAAAGAAGAAAGACACCACAAAGAAGAAGAAGATCCTCAATTCCGCCTACATGAATGTTGGTCGTTGTTCATTGGACATATGTTCTCAGGCCATCTTTCGTTGCCGAGTGTTTGCCTGTGCGGTCATCAATAATGCAAAACATTTAAAAGGTTAGGTTTTGAGTTGTGCTTTTCACAACTTAGGTACTTTATTGTCATTCGGAGTGCTTGTAATATCTTTATGTATCTAGCTATCATATAATATGATTCTTCTTTTATCGTAAAAAAAAAAAGCCCCATCTACATTCAGTTTGAGACCCATGTCGAGGAGTACGTCCCCATCTCGATCTGTATGTATTCTCCCGCTTGCTTTTCGCGTGCAGCAGTCGTCTCCAAAACCCAGGAGCCCCGATTTGCGTTGGGCCATGCATTTCATCTTCACTCTCCACAATTTCCAATTTCCACCGGTACCGTGGGCCACACGTACGTATACATGTTGACGAGCTAATTGTTTTATTAGTCAAAACTGTGTTTTCTTTGTCAAATGGTTTTAGCAAGATTCCAGCGAAACGCAAACATCATGTCCACCACAAAGAAGAGCTAACGGCCGTGAAAATTCAATACAATTTCAAAGAACACAATTTTTTTTTTTTAAAAAGACCAGAACATAATAGTATATCTCCTGGAGTCCAGAGTCCCCCCACCTGAAATTCATGAATTTAATTTGAAACCTCTCTGGTAAAACGAAGATTTTTTCCCCCGCTAACAACTTCTCTGATAAGAACCACGTACCGGAAATTGTTGTTGTCACGAGGGATGTTTCTATCATGTATCGTGTAAGAATTACGGCGGATATATATACGTACGTACTGTACTAGTATGTAGTACTTTTTTTTTAGATTTGCAAGTATGTACTTTGGTGTAACCGTGTAATGTAAACCACACAAGACACACCGATCGACCATATCATCAAGGATCAATGACCAACGGCGACGGGAATCAACACCGAACCTCTCCCGACGGCGACGTCATGTACAATAATTGGGCCACAATTGGCCAGCGATCGACGGGGACAACAGCAGAATTAACGCGCTGCATGATACTGTGCATGATTCGAGTCACTCGCAGCGAGTGTGTGTCCGGTTTTATATCTATTTAATTAAGATAAGCTAACTGCCATCACTAGGCCATGCACATCAACACCAAAACGACATCAACCAACCAGCTTATATATATACACGGTAGTACTATAAAACAATAGTATATGTTTATATATAATAAAAAAAGGCCCACAAGATTTTTTTTCCCAAGGCGCAACTGTTTCCGCGCGCGAAACCCTTCGTCGTGCGCACGAAGGATCCGCCGCCGCGTCGTTCCCTTCATCATGGAGTTGCAGCCGCCACGTCGTTCCCTTCGAGATTAACTTGCACAGAACCTAAAAGCATTCACTATCACACAATTCGACAAGCACAGTACCAGGCATGCACGTTCAGCCATTCAGGCGATCCAGAACATACACATTCAGGCAAAAGAACTTGACGGCAAGCAACATGTAAGATTAATATACAACCATGAATCCTAGCGAGCAGGCAAAGCAAGCAGCTGCCGCGGTCATCTACGCGAGGCAAAAGCAAGCAGCCACGGCCATCCACATAGGCAAAGCGAGCAGCAGCCGCAAGGCCATCTACGTGGAGCCAAAGAGAACAGCGTGCAGCCGTCGCTGGAGAACCACTCATCCTTGATCTCAATCGCCACTTGTGGTGCTGCGGTAGGACTATGGCGAAACCCGGCGGGACGGATAGCACCTCGGCGACCTCAGTCGTGTTCGCCTCCTGCAGCACATGGATGAGCCAGACGAGCGCACAGATGAGTCTGACCTGGTGAGCGCCTATCTGAACTCGTTGAACTACACGACGCCGCCCAGGACGTTGTCCCGGGCCTCCTGCCACACCCTGACGGCCGCGTTCACCACCTCGATGAAGAAGATGACGAGCGGCTCGACGAAGGTCGGGGCGGTTCGGAGGAAGGATACGCGCGAGAGCCGCGCGCGTATATTTGCGTGCTGGGGAGAGGTTTTTACCAAGTTGGAAAAAGATGGCAACCAATATACCAAACTGTGGAAGTCCATAAAAATTAAGGATGAGAAGTTTCGGGATAAGAAACTGGCTTGGAGATCTTCTTATATATATACATACTAGTAGTATATGTTTATATATAATATAACACTGGCATCGGCGTCTCAGTCTTATAGCATGATGATGATGCTCCTGCGCATCGGCTTACGTCGGATCCAATCAGGGATATATGGGGTTAGGTCAGCTGATCGATCCCCGTTTTCTACCAAAATACACTACCAACGGAAGCACTGATGACGAGTGTCGTCGTACGTCCTCCTTGCATTGCCGGCCGCTTTCTGGTGCTTGCTGATCAGATCAGCTGATTATGGGAATGAAATGAGGCATGGAGTTTATTTAGAGCGTGCTTAGCACGTGTGTTATTTTTGATTAAAAGAGGAGATGCATGGAAAATGAAGGCATGGAGTTAGTGCTTCAACAGCCAACAGGACCACCAGTGTAAGTGTTTCTTGGGAGACGATGTCTGGGCGCGGCGGGCATGGACCAGCGCAGACATGCGGCCCCCTAAACACACAGACAGGCACGGCACGCACCAAGGCCACGGGCGGCGGGCAGCGGCAGCAAAGCACGCGGGGCGTCCAGGCGCATTCCGTACAGAGAAAGCGTTCAGTTCATCCAAACCCACTCGTATGCCCCTCGTGCCTTCTTCCCCATCCAACCGCAAGTACGTACGTGCCCCGCGCGACTCACACAGTCACAGCCACGCAAGCACGCTCGAAACCAGTCCCGATCTCACCTGTCGTACTGTACTGTTCGTTCCTCCGCTGGCTGGTAGCCGTGGCTGGCTGCTTCCTTGCCTACCTCAACAGTGTTTGCCAGCTAGTCACATTTTTTTTTGCAGCAACAGCCACTCGTGCATCATCCATGCACGCTCCGGAGAAATCACACACTCGGCCAGGTCACGACTGATTGGCACTTGGGACTTGGCAGGCTGGGAATGTGTCAATGTACCAGGCTGACGGGTGGGCCCTTTGGAGATACTGTAAGTGGGCCATGAGACCAACCAAACCTGGCTTCCCTTCTTCCTCCAGCCCGCAAGTCCCCTGCTGTTCTTGCTCCCTGCCATATGCATGGATTCGTGCTTTCCCAATCTAGTTTCTCTCATCATGTTTGGTGAAAACCTGAGCACTGCTCGGGTTGCCGGCGATAGAATCGAATGATGCATCGTGGGTACAAGAGTTAGTCGATGCGCCTGGGAGGCAACGTCGGTTGTTTTGCCCAGAAGTAAGTCCTCCTTTGCGGCCTCCACCCTGTGGAGTTTGGCTCTGGTGCCTGACGACGATTGGTACGCGGCTTCGATGGCGGTGACGGATGGATCTCTCGAAGGCTTCGAGGAAGATGAACGGGAGTTGTAAACTTCTATGTAATTTTCCTTTTATTTGGAGTCCATTCTCGTAAAAGAGCTGTGTAAAGAAGCACACTAAGATGAATACATGTTTCTTCTAAAAAAAATCTAGTTTCTCTCATATTATATTCTTGCCTATTTGTATCACAAACTCTTGTAATTGTTGTTCAGTAGTCAAGTATCGTCAGGGGCGGATCCACGGGCAGGGCTGCCCGGGCTGCAGCCCCCCTGAGCCTTAATTCATGTGTAAATTATTACCTATTAGCCCCTAAATCACCATAATTTTCTTAATTTAGCCTTAATCTTCACTATTTAGCCCCCCTGAGGAGCTTAACTTGGATCCGCCCCTGAGTATCGTTATAAGTAGAATGCTACTTACTTGGCTGGTTCAATGGGTCGAGTACAGCCGCACAGGTGTCAGGTGTGTGTTCCTGCATAGCACCAGCCACCAGGTCGACGTCGATCGACAAGGCAGTCAACAACTAACAGTCCACAACTAACGTCTACAGTATACCCAGAATTTCTTACCACGCTGACGCGTAGTAGGGCCGAATTCTGCACGTGATGTGCCTACATATTTTGTACTATACCACTCCTACTCCACCAGGTGGCATTCTAATTAATAATGCCCCGTACCGTGCCGTGCGGGGCCTTTACTTAATTCTGCCTGAAAATCGTAATAGTGTTACCATCATCAATCAGCCGGCTTTTTCTTTAATCGTCATGAGTTCGATTTTGACATCGTGTGCAGCTGCCGTGTCGCGATCCGTCGTAGTACTGCCTGAATCAAGGAGTACAGGCTTCCATGATCGGCATATATGCTTATTACAGTACATACCATTTGATTAGCCCTCTTATCTTTTTGCCATAAAGACAAATGCAGATATTTACATTTTCTGTACCCCGCTTAGCTTTAAATTGCTTACATGGTTCTATTGTTTGCAGAAAACATGTTTCTGATGCAAATTTGCCTGAATCAAGGAGTACAACCTTCCATGATCGGCATATACGCTTATTACAGTACATACCGTCTCAATTATTTTTTTCGCTAAAGCGATTTGGTACTAATTAGGCCTCTTATCTTTTTGCCATAAAGATAAATGCAAATATTTACATTTTCAGTATCCCCTCTTAGCTTTACATTGCTTATATGGTTCTGATGTTTGCAGAAAACATGTTCTGTCGTAACAAATGTAAGTACCCCTCTTTACGTTGCTTACATGGTTATATTGTTTGCAGAACACATGCTCCTGTCGTACCAGATGTATCCAAAGTGATATTCCATTCTTTTAGGTTCATATATCCCCACATGCTGCAATTCTTAGGCTGGAGAATATTGATGAAATTCTAACACATATTCTTAGGTTCTGAAACCTGAACATCGGTCTTGTGCTTTGATCTATTTTCTTGTCTTTTCACCTCAAATTTACAGCTCCTGTTCCTTCTTTTATTATGCCAGGTACGTACTAGAGAAAATCATCGGTGTTTTATGTTTGTCGACCTGTCGGAGATGAGATCATACTTGATACCTCCAATGTATTGGTGAGCCTTCTAACTTTCTTACTGCTATCTGAAGCTGCTATGTTAACCTAATTCTTGCTTCTACTTCTCTTACTACAGATAGGAGTCAGAGATTGGCCCAAGCAGTTTGCAGTGATGGATGCACTCTCCCAATTTTGGCTTCCACCAGTTTGAGGAAATAAACCTGACAGAGATAACTAATTTCAGGTATAGTTGTATGTTTCTTTATGAACACATTTGTCTAAACAAAAGATGTCATTGCTACAATTGTAGAAACTGATGTTCCATTCTAAAGATGTCATTGCTGCCTTAGTTTAGTGCTCAATTTTTAAGGCCATTTGTTGTTTCCTGACCTTATTAATGGTTTCAGTCAGTATCACAGAGCTGTTACTATTTCTGTACAGGGACTGATGCCTCTGAGTTGTTTACCTGAATCTCCTTAAATTTTCTGTTACCTATTTTAAATTTCCAAATAAGTTTCTCAAGAATCCGCTTAGGGATCGGAAATACTATCTTCAGAACAACGAATTGCTAGCTCTTTACTTTTGGTAAGATTTTCCTTCTACTTTACATGTAGAGATAACAACAGCCTTTCTTAAATGTGACATTACCTTGGGTTGCTACTGAGGTGAACAGGTCATGGCCAGTGCTGACTTCGTGAGAACTACATAAGCAGATCTCCAGGTGAAACCATGCCACCTTCCTAGCATTTACTTTATGAGAGCTGAGTAAGCAAATGAAGCCATGGCACCTCCCTCTTCTCCATGAATCAAAAAAGTTCATACTGCTTTTTCCTACGAAACTTATTCAGGCTACATGCTTAGGACTACCTCTCTAATAATCTGAATTCACCATTCCTTTTAAAGTTCATTGTAACCAGCCAAAAACTTACAGTTTACTGATTGTTGTATAAATAATATGTTCCCTCGAAAATTTGATGATGAAACATTTTCTGCTTACATTTTAATTCTGAAAGATAGATAGCCAAGCAGCTTACAATTGCTACTGAGCTTGCCATAGAGGCTTCCAATTTGTGTATATATAATTGTGCTTACAAATGAATTACAGCATATCAATGGAGGAAATATAATGTGGTTCCCGCGCTAATGAACTTTGTCTTCCTACTAACCTGCAAGCCTGAGTAATCTCCCAGAAAGTAGGAATAGGCGTTGCAAACTGACAAAATCCATGGCAGGATATGTTTCATGAGATCTCTACGGCTATTCTGGTAGCCATGCTTGCAAAGCTTTGTTTTTTTCCCTATGTGCTTTCTACATTGGTACTACCCAAATAAGTGCGGTTATATAATTTGAAATAAGATATAGAGAGAATCTCTCAACTACATCTTTAGTTTGTTTTGTTCGTGGTACACGACTCCTACAATGAAATCCCGTATCAGTAGCTATATGCTGTTTAAAGTTCCAAGTATGGAGCTACTACTCAGGTCTCGAGTTGTTTTAACGGATTGGTCCCGTGTTGAGCTTCTAAAACTGAATCACCTTTTCACTTCTATGAGTGGTCGTACCAGTAACTCTCCTAACATGGAGTATGATGTCATATGTTTGCAGTTTACACTGGTCTGTTCAGTATATAGTACCTTTATTATAAATACATATTCTGGAAACTGGCCTCAAATTAGTATTTTCTTCCTGCACCTACAACATTTGAGCACTCTTAACTTTAAACTTTATATTTTGAATTCCTTCCAAAACTACTAACTTTTTATATGTTTGAAATGGTGCACCTGGTAGTGCAGGTTAGGACGGCCAACAGATGGCTAAGGAAAATAGCTAAGGAAAATAGAGCAGGCAGGTATAGTTGCAGAAAAAAAAAAAACACTAGGATTTTGTTGTGGCATTTTAGAGTTACCTGATATGCCCTCCAAGCAAAGCAACTTGATATGCCCTCCAAGCAAAAATTAGAAATCATCCTTTCAAAAGCTTGCTTTCTTTAAGTTTGTTCGCTCTTTTTTTTTTTACTATGACATCTAATTCCTTTTAGTCTTGGATAATTACAGCGCCATGGTGGGAAAAAGAGTGTTTCAAATCACTGAAGGTCATATTCTACCACAAACTTCATATTGGACTGCATGATCTTTGCTGCATTTCAGTCCCTTTCAAAATTTGTCCCTTTTTATAATTTAGTCAAAATTATGACAGGATATCTTACAGTTCTACTGAGCATTGATCCTTCCTTTGCAATGGCAGCGATAAAACAATCAACCTGTTGGCATTGCTGACGGATTTGATCTGGACAAAATAAGGTAATCTCCAGATTCATTAAAAAAGGGAGTTTTCCCATCTGCTCTTGTTTCTTGCTCCTCATACTGATCCAAATTAAAGTTCTGCACTTTTTATGTGGACAACTGATCAGAAGGTTATTTTTAAGATGTTTTAATTGGAATGCACATAATTTTAATAGCAGATCATTACATACATAAGTTTGAATAGACTTAACTAGATTCTGACAAAGATAATCTGGCAGGATAGCGGATGTTTGCATAGTTCTCGAAAGAAGGGCATCAAAGCATCAGATCGCAGGAGTCATTGTTTCCCAAACGATACTGGAGGATCAAATGAAAGTGCAGATTCACCATTTTCTTACTCCATGTAAAATAATTGCATGCTAACTAGCATCAAGGGCTTGGATTGCGAAATAACAGTTCCATTCAGAAAATTGGTTGCATATCTTCGGTTTCCTTACATTGAGTTTTATCTCAGTGTCATAATTTCTGTTTGGTTCACAAACTATTTACTCTATCTACAACTGTTCTTAATCTATGTTTGGTTGTATGATGTTACCAATTACGCACCTTGACTGTTAACTCAGTTGTTTGTGTGGTGAATATATGTTTTCAAATGTGAACTTAGCTGTGGCGTGCACACCTTCATCTATTGTACAGAAAAACTATACACTTCATTTAGATTTGTGATTACATTATGTATATAATCAAACTACACCTATGTTCTGTATGCGAACCTATGTAATATGTAACGAAAACATATGACACGTCTATGAAACTTCCATGTGCACAATGGCACGGGCGCGCGGAAGCGCGCGCCTCGCTACTAGTACAAATTATTCGCCCTAGGCCGGGGCCAGTCATCTTTGTCTCGTCTTTTTGTGAAATGAAAAGGGTGTTGATGTGTAATTGTGTATGGCCACGCCTTATCAGCATTCAGCACTCCCCGTCCGGCCGTCCCCGGTTGTGCGACGTTGCCTTATCATTATTTCTTTTTTGAGTGAAAGCCTGATCATTATTGATATACGTATGCAATATGCATATACAGTACTCCCTCTGTCTCAGTATAGTTGACGTCCTGGTATTCAATGAGATGCATCATTCATTGCTTGAATTTGGATGGTGGTGTTGTCCACATACTTAACCTGTACTCTGAATCAAGACCGTGAAAAGCAGTGCCAAAACGTCAAGAATTAGGGGACAAAGGGAGCATATAATATTAACCGTACCGACGACCGGCACATACGATGTTTTTTATATGAGAAATCCAGAGAAGACACATGTGAGTGATAAGGAAGTAGCAATTGTTAAACATATCAAAGTGGCAACATCTTTGTGTAGGCTTATATAGTTCCCGTCCATGTCAATATCTTCAACTATGTGCTTCTCGTAGAAAACAAGGATGACCTTATTAAAAAATTATTGCCATCTAGAATAATAATCTTCTCCCAAAACATCTTATTCACATTGAACTCAAGAAGATCTGTTATACAACTCTTCTTCCTCATTGAGACCTACTCCCTCCATCCCAAAACGTCTTTTTCGCTTTTTAAGAAATAACTTTGACTAAATATATATTAAATAATACATATATTACATAATTAGTATTATCGAAAAGATCTTTAAATCTAGTTTTTTTTAACAAATCTATTTAAAGATATATTACACATTCTTTTTACAAGTCAAGTTAAACTTCCGGCACGAAAAACTGAAAAAGACAGTTAATTTAGGACGAAGGAAGTAAAAATTGAAACCATTGATTTAAAATATTTAAAAAATCACTATAAGCAATGTTCATTGTATTGAAAAATTGAAAAGGGAAGTCAAATAGCCAAGCTGACTCACCAAACTACCTTGTGAATTCAACTCATAGGAGGAAGAACTGGTTTCATATAGGTTCAACAAGATCTACAGACATGTCAAAAATTGGTCTTTTACAAGATCTATTGACATGTCAAAAATTGGTCTTTTATTGATGATATTATAGCGGGAGAGTTCTCTTGGTTCTCCAGAAGGAGGTTCTCGTTGTGGATGGCACTAATGGTTTGTGTATAACTAAGTAACAAATTTACTTAGAGATACCTAGGATTGAACATCAAACACCTCAAGATTTTAGTTCACAGTTTGATCACTTTGACCATCGATTGCAGCTTGTTATAATATGACAAGTTTAGATCCTAAATAGAAATTCAAATGCATCATTAACTTCTTAACAAGAATTTTTGTTTCCTAGAGATTAGGGAAGGCTAGTAGTTTAAATTAAAGGACCATGACATTAAATTCTTTGTTTTTGAAACTACTATAGAAAAAATTGTGAGAAATAGCATCTAAATCTAAAAAATATAGAAAATAGAATCGGGAGAGAAAATACTAGCAAATACGAAAGTGTTAACCGTGAAAAAACCAAAGAAAAAAAAAGAACAAACAGCTAGCACGCGACGAGAGTCGTCTGTTGATACTCTCGTCGATACAGGACCTACAAGGTTCTCCATGGATGTCACTACTGGTGATGGGCCCTACCGTGGCCCACGATCTGACATAAGAAGCAAGGAGACAGGCACCCCTTGTAACGACACAATCATAATCATCAATCTAACGCAAAAGCTAATGTCGATTGGACGTAAAGGCTATTACTCGATCATGAGAGCCCGAACCATTATAAATTGAATGTCTCTTGCATTACCGTCGAGTTCTTGATTCCTCTGAAGCTCGAACAATTGTCGCCGTGGCAGACTATCGATGGTAAAACATCGACATCGTCTTGCGTGGAAAGTATGAATAATCGAACGAAATGGAGTAAGAGGAATGGAAAATTAGAACGATGAAGGAACACGAGTTGGCGCTCTGATTATTAGACAGTTGAAGAAAACAAATCTTTTTAATATTCTTATAGGGATAAATAAATGTCATGACATGCCATCTGAAAATTTATGAACCAATTTTATCGGTCTAGATTTAAAATGCCGAGCTAGATTGTTTCTTTTATTATTATTATATGGCATGTAAGCCTGTCCATGTACTTTCAGCTCCGCCGCTTGCTCCCCTGGCACGTACCGGTGGCCGTCACAGCCTCGCCGGAGATATTGCCCGTGTGAGACATTGTACATGAGAGACGGACGAGAGAAGGGGATAAGGATTGAGAGGTGAGAGGGAGACATGAGTAGTCGAGTACGTAGAGGACAAACGGGCTATGAGAGGAGCTGAGGCGACTTCCCGCCTCCGGCCGGTTCCAATCAAACACTAGTACTAGTACTAGTAGAGCTTCTGTGGAAAATTGGAACCCTGACAGGAAGATTGTGAAACGAGAAGAACGGGCGCGTATCACAAAGCTAGCGCAGCCGGCGGTTGAACGATCAGGAATGCAAACCATGCATGGTAGTACATGCGAGCGCGACAGGTCGGTCCAGCGCTCCATTGTCGGTCCAGCGCTCCATTTGCAGAGACAGAGAGGGACCGCGAGGCTGCGACTGCGACGATAAAAACACATGTGGCTGTGGCCAAGTTCAACGAATCTTTTCGATTGTGTAGCATGGTTGCACGCTACTACGTGGTCCATCACTTAAATATAATTATTAGTGACATTTTTCTCTATGCCACAACATTGACGCACGGGCATGGGCATGGGCAGGTAAGTGGTTCACATACTACGTACACTGGGAATTGAGAGGTTTGGTCCTTCTAGGTGGTGCTTGCATCATGCTGGTTCTACTAGTGAGTTTTATGGGAAGGAAGAGATAAGGAGATTGAGAACAACAAAGTCACCGCACATCTGAAGAATGCTTAACACGTTTTCATTTTATATTTATAAAAGAATGAAGGCATCACGCTTACTCTCTACTTCGTTACCTTGTTTCCTCCGATCCAATTCTTATCACTAGCTCCATCAACGCGCCTGTAACTTTAGCGCCGTTTTTAAGTTAGAGTTGGAGGTGCTTTGAGAGTATTCAGGTGAATCATTTTGTTCTATATACTTAAATATGCACATTTTGGATCGAATTTTGTTCATTAATTATGCATGCAGAAATAGTTGACTGTGATTTGAATTAATAATTGCTTTGGGATTTATATTAAGTTTTGCGTGTATATTTATATTTGTAGTCGCATCCTATGGGTGTAAGAATTATGTGGCGCGAACATCTGAAATTTTAAAAAGAACCGCACCTATGCATTGGGCGCGGCAATTGGGCGCGAAACTTTTGAGTTTTGAAAGCATTTACAATGATGTCTTATATAAAGAACTCCTCGTGTTAACTACATTAGCAGAAGCGAGACTGTATAGGAAACGCAAGTGTAAATCAATTTATACCGGCAGCGTTTTATACACATCGACAATGTTAATAACATATACAAGCGGTGCTATAGAGACCGCCAGTGTTGAACGCTAGTGTAAACCAATATTTAAAGGCGAACTGTATAAGAAATCCGCCGGTATAAATGACTTAATAGAAGCAGACTACAAGGAGCCGCTTGTACAATTCATTATTTCTACTGTCGAACGACACTGGCGGTTGTGTCGGCCGCCAGTAGAAACCCTAATGCAACCGCCAGTGGTATCACCAGTTGTACTAGTGCAACATCGGTTCAACCGAAGCTCTGTATATAAGATGTTAAAAACTTTGTTTAGAAGCGAGAAAGTCACAACCTCAAGCACTAAAAGAAATAGGAAAGAGTAAGTCTGGTTTGCTCCATGAATTTATCACACGGATTTTAAAAAATAGCTCAGAGTATTAGTTTGGATGCTGGTTTTGTCTGATGTATCATGTGAGCCCTACATGTCTTTAGTTTTTTAGTCATGCCCACTCAAAAATTTAAGCTCCTAAATTATCTTAAATAAAAAAATCAAGTAACAGTTTAGATCTCTTCAAGCACTACAAATTTGGTATATATAAAGCACCTCTCCACCAGAGCCCAGTTGAAAAATTCAAAAAATGAAGAGGTCATTGGAAAAATTCAAAACAAGAGGATTTAACATGCGAGAAATCAAAACAAATAATTAGGTCTCTAAATGATCTCATACAAATAAGAACCATCTTACTCCCATGTAGAGCTACAACTTTAGTATAAACCATGCTAGAATCTAAGGTCGCTTGATAAAATAAATATGAAAATATGAGTTTTTTTTGAAAAAAATTAGGCCTTCCTCAGATAAAAGAGTTGGCACAAAGTAAGTTGTATGTCACATTGAGACATACAACTTTGGTGTAGATGACCATGTCAATATCCTAGGCCATTTGAAAATTTTAAAATTTGAATTTTTGAAATCTAATAACTTAAAACACATATTCAGCCTCTAATGTAATATAAACAATTATGAATTTTGATATAATACTCCGTATAAAAGAAAGAGAGAGCACCTGTCATTTGGTACCCACCGTGATGCATCAAAACCACCCTAGGAAGGCAATTTGATGGGAAGGAACAAACCCCAAGCCCACTTTTTAATTAAGAGGGCGCAAGGCTCAAACCTAGGTCTCTAGACTAAAAGAAAGCTTCACTAACTAGTCACCCACTAGGTAATTTTTCCAATAGGTGAGTTTGAGGATGCTTTTCAAATCTAGCGACAAATTTTAGGGGTTAAACCAGACAATACTACTAAATAGTCATATAACAAATCTTCGTTTTTTTTAAAAAAATCTAACAAAACCACCAAATCTCACATGGACTAACTAGCACTGTATTATCCTGTATTTCGTGTGGTATGGATGGTTAAAAATTAGCTGAGATTAATCCATCTACTAGCCCTCTTATTTAGATTGTCAAAACTAACTTTAGCTAACAATTCTCGTAAAACATCAACATGCCCTTAACCATTGTATGATGAACCGTCGATGGGACGGGAGTGGAGACCCAAAGGATGCATACGTGTTCCGCGGACTCCTTTTCTCTGTCCAGATGCAGCCGAGCCGGCTGGCAGCGAAGGACGAGGGACGGCGGCCGGCCCTGCGGCACAGCGGCAGGACCAAGCTGCACGCAAACGCAACTCGCCGATCCAGCCGGCAGCGCTGCCCAAAACGCACGACAAGCACGCGCGCGCTAACGCCAAATCGGTAACGGGACGACGGCCAGCTTCGGATTGGTGGAGTCCGGAGCCCCCCGACCCCGGCGCGTCGTCGCCGTGAGCGGAGCGGACACAGGCACTCCACGGTTGACGGCTGCCCCGTGGTTCCGCCATTGAATGAGAGCCACGAGGACGGGGCCCACAGCGCTGTCCCACGCATGCCATTTGTTTTCTTTTTGTTTTCGTTGTGTTTACGTAGAGGACGGCAGGCGCCCACCTCCCTCCATTTATAACAGGAGGAGGAGGCGCGGCTCCGCATTCCACAGTCCGGGTTGAACGGACGAGCGAGCAAGCCGCGCTCCCGCACGCCGCCGCAGCCACAACGCCCCAAGCGCCGCTCCCGTCCCCCTGCGTGCGCTCTGCTGCCGCCTTGCATTCCACCGCGCGGCGCCGCCGAGTGCTGCCGACGTGCCGCCGGCGGCCAGAGTTGGTCTGGGTCGGATCTCTCGGAGCCGGAGCGAGCGAGCGAGATGGGCGGCGGCGGCGGTAACAGTGGTGGAACCACCCCGCTGGGGGAGCCGCTGCTGACGAAGAACGCGAGGGCGTACCGGCCGAGGTGCCCCGGGTGCGGGATCGACCGCCTGAACGCGGAGCGGAAGGGGGTGTTCCCGCTCAAGGACCTCTTCCTCATCTGGCTCGTCACCATCACCTGCAGTAAGCTACCGCCCGCCACGCCACGGCTACCCCAACCCCTGTCGCCGTCCCCCCCTTGCTCTCGTCGGTTTTGCTCCTGTAGAGCACCGTAGCATTCTCCGGCCATCGTCTTCCCTCGCCTGGCATTTGCTTTTGTTGCCTGCAGGCTGCAGCTAATAATGGTGCGCTGTTCTCTAGGTGGGGTTTTCTCGTTTTGGGTGCGAGTAATATACTGTACCCGGGATATACGTTTCGCTTTGCTACGCGCGCGCATCCAGGTTGCTCGACGATATGCATGCTGCTGGATTCAGGATGTTCGTCGCCATGGCGCCGTGGCTGGCGACAAGCGGTTAACGACTCAGCTCTTTGTTCCTTCCAGATTCAGTCTGGCCAGGCAACAAGCAGGCGCTTGCTGTTACGTGATCCCACCATCGTTCAGTCTAGTCCAGGAATCGGAGCATTGGCAGTGAATCCAATAGATCGGTAGGCCCTGGATCCCTGTCGGGATGCTTAGCGATTAGTGCTACTATTTAAATTGAGATTCAGTGGCTACAATATACTATTTTAACTGAGATTCAGTGCTAGTGCCACCACCAATTAACTTAATCAGCACGATGACTTGTAATACTCCAATTGGCTGGGTGGGGGCAGTTTATCTTTATCATACACCAACCAACAACTAGTTTGGCTTCAATTGGATGTCTGGTGTTGACGTACTCCTATCTCGTCGAGTCGCCACACTTTGGAAAGCAAAAAGTCCCATTCTTTTTTACTACATACTATAAAAAAACGCATGTGATGATTGGCTTATCTCTCTTGGCTTTTGGTATAGATCAGTAGACTGTCGTATCGTATCGTTAGCTCGTGATCCATTGGTCCTGCTCTTCTCTTCTTCCTCGGATCCTCTCTGTCTATCGGGAGACACTGTTCTTCGTCTTCCCCACCGTGGCTCCCCTACGCCATGGCCGGGTCAGCCACTGCCCACTTCCTCCACTAGGCCTGCTGCCTCCCGAGGGCTTGGTTGTTTCAGCTTGGCCCCTTCCAGCAATTTGCTTTCCTCAAGCTAAAAACACAATTTCTAAGCTAAAACAAGCATGGCCAAAGCCTGGTGCAGTGGCACGCCTCACCAAACCCGAAAACCCAGGATCCATAATTCTGGCAGCGGATGGCCTAATATCCTCATTTGGGCCTTTGTTGTAGTTACACCTTTTTCGCTTGTACTTTATCTCTTTTTCTCCTCTATTAATATATTTGCTTGGCAGAAGTTCTGCCAGCAATTTTCGGAAAGAAAAATAAATCCGGCAGCTGATGAAAGCGGTAAATTTATCTCGACATCAACAGTCACGTCATTGGTTCGACGTTTTCCAGCGCGGAGAGCAGGAAATGTGATTGTCTCTCTCTTCTCAATAATTGACGGTGCTGGGTGTGGTGCTGTCACTGTTGATAATGAATTATTGAACTCTCATGGACTTCCCCTCTTTTTTAAGTCATTATATAAAACTAGTTATGCTGGAATTAAGCACATGCCTCTGAATTACTATTTTCGTACCATTTGACTTATTTAATCTCTTTTGATTATCAATTAGAAATTCACATAACTCTGCTTTGTTTTTCTATCTGCAGCCCTGCCGATCCAGTCTCTGTTTCCCTTCTTGTATTTTATGGTGAGTAATAAGATTCTCTTTTTTTTTTTTTGGTTTTATGAAAAAAAAATGGGAATTGCTAAAAGTAGCATCAGTGTTTTCCATTTTCAACATCTGTTTCCAAGACTGCTGTGTTAAGATGGTGCTATTACAGTCTTTCTCCTGCCGGTACGGTAGAGCACCTACTTTCCCTCCAAAGAAATAGCAAAGATATCCTCAACTGGGGTTCCTCTTTGAGTGAGCCACCTTGATTCAATTTTATACTAAAATTAGACTTCAGATATTTTTTTCAGGCAGTAAAATTCCAGAATTGACATGGACCTTAGAGCTGGAGTCCTACGTGGCACGTTTGGGTAGGACTTAGAATTTAACTATCCAGTGACACAATTAAACAGTTTAAGTGGACAAATAATTACAAACGAGGATTAACCTCCTGTGCAAGAGTACCCACCACCCCCCAAAACAGTCCTGCTTAGAGAACTCGAACCAATTTGATGTGGGTGTACAGTGTACATATACACCTCCCACGGCACCCTTTAGGTGGTAGGACCCACTTACCTCTTCTTGTTGATGTAACTAAGTTCAGGGATGCACGATGTTGTTGTTTATATGGCTCCCAAAGTATAGCTAGAGCCATAAATAAAAGGTATGATTTAGAGTCTGAAATGGCAAAAAGAAAGCAGAGGATAAGTTGGCTTCTACTGTCTTCTATGCCGTGATGCTATAAGCCAGCCTTTATGGATTCCTCTTCTGCTTTTTGCTGGAAACCTTGTTGCACTTGTACTCTTCCATATTGTCTTCAATGCTAGTCCAATTTTGGACAGGACAGGATGGCAAATTCTTTCCACTTTGACTTGGGACAGTTTATGGGGGAACATAGATGACGATAGCCTTTTCTCCCTTTGGACAGGAAGTTAGATCGAAGTTTTGGAATAAATACCTTTGGATCTATAGCCCTCTTCTAAGTGAAATGCTAATAGTTCTTCATAAACTTATTCTCTTTTCTGTAAGGTCCACAAATACATTATCTTCCTTTAACCCTTGACACTTTGCTTGTAGATAAGGGATCTGCATATTGCTAAAGAAACACAAGACATTGGATTTTATGCTGGTTTTGTTGGTGAGTTGTCTGATAAACACTATTCCACTTCTGTGTCTATATGCCCAAAAGAATCTGAACATAGCAGTGTATGGATGTTTACTGTGAACTATATATGCATAAGCTTTATCTATCAGTATAAACTTATGGTGCATTTTCTATCAATGAAGGCGCTTCATATATGTTTGGAAGAGCACTCTCCTCAACAATATGGGGAATCGTGGCTGATAAGTATGGAAGGAAACCGGTTATCATACTGACCCTTGTTGCAATGTAAGGACCTCCTTTTTTGACAAAACACAGTCACCTATTCAATAATAAACCGTAATGTGGGCTTTTTAGTTTTGTTGATGCACCAAGAATTTGGGGTTTTTTTCTTCTATATTTCAGAGTTATCTTCAATACTCTCTTTGGACTAAGCTCAAACTATTGGATGGCATTAATCACACGAGGCCTGCTTGGGGTCATGTGTGGTTATCTCGGGCCAATTAAGGTACCTAAGCATATGGTTACTGGGACCCACCATCATCTCCATTTGCCTCCATTCACTAACCGCTCAGATAATAAGTTCCATAATCTTCTGTTTACATTCCACAGTAACTTGTTTCTAGTTGTATCTACTGTTTTCTGAAACCTTTTTGCAAGAGAACAGTACTCCATAAATTCAGTTTATTTCTTACAAATTTGCACTGCCATTTTGTTGTTAGAATGCCTTGAATATTGTCCTAAATTGAAGCTTGGTTAGTTTCACTGCAATAACTTTATGCTATTTCTTTGTGTCTATTCAGGCTTATGCTACAGAAGTGGTCCGAAAAGAATGCAATCATCTGGCTTTGGCAGTTGTAAGATGCTCAATAATATTACTTCTTTTGATTCTTCATTCTGAAACCCAATGTTCATGAGTTGCTACTGCTGACCCATCAGGTATCTTCCTCACGCGGCATTGGTCTCATTATTGGACCAGCTCTTGGTGGTTATCTTGCGCAGGTAATATTCGATCTATGGTGAAAATTAAACTATGTATACCAACTTAATCTGTATAATTTTACCATTCTTTCTTTTCTGACCATGGCTTTATAAATAAAAATCTGAAATTATATTTCTTTTCAAAGTCTTTCTTGTTTGCCCTTTTCTTTTCCAATGATCTTTTGTAAATTTTGAGTGCTTGATTAGTCTGGTGTCAATTAATGAATATTCATCATGATCTGAAAAAGCAAGATGTTCCTTCACTAATAGTACATATTATCTCAAACCACAATGATACATATCGCTGCTTCCACAGCCCACAGGCTGATTCTGTTCAATGCTGTATAGTAATGTTTTTGGCAGCCATGCACAAAAATATATCTGTCTGTTAGATTATTGTATTAACATGCAGTTTAGAAAAGAAAAAAAAAACATCTACGATCCTGGTAAACTTATGTGCTTGTTGATTGCTTTTATAACAGCCTGCAGATAAATATCCAAGCCTATTCTCTCAGACGTCCATATTTGGGAGGTATGCATCTGCTTCTGCATCTTGTTTTTTATGTTTTTATGTTCATTGCTTCTATTTATTCTAATTATGCTACAACATGCAATGTTTTAGGTTTCCATATTTTCTTCCCTGCCTGTGTATATCAATCCTTGCAGTTATTGCTCTAATTGCCTGCATCTGGTTTCCGGTGAGTTTGCCATTCCTATATGCCTACCATGCTCAGTTTATATTGTAAAACATTATTTAAGCCTTTTATTCCTGTTGTACACCAAGAGTGAAATAAGCAGAGCACCCTATTGTAGATCCACACTAATGTGTAACTGAACCTTAAAGCATATATACTATCACAATATACTTAACAAACTCAGCAACTTTCTGTTGTACTGAGTTTTGTGCTTTTGATAAAGCACACTAGACACTATCGTTACTCTGTATCCGTTTCCTCGTTCAATGTTCACAACAAACGTAGGTGCACGCTTCCTATATATGACGAAAGTTGCAATCTCTAAGTGGCACCTGTAGGATACCAATATACCACTACAATTTTTTTTATGTGTGGAACATTCATTCTCACGATTAAGAGTTTGCAAGGATAGATAGATTACAAATAACACCATATTAATTGAAACATGTATATCAAATTTTACATCTCTGTCATTGTTTAGCACTAAGCGTAACTGCAGTGCAACAGTATCTTCAGACGCTCTTTTGTCGTTTAATATACGAACAGAGATTTGAAATTGCTTGTGCAATATTACAGGAAACTTTGCATAAACACAATAAGGATGCCATTGATAATTCAGTTGAAACTGTAGAAGAATCTCTTGCTGGTACAGACACTGAAGAAAATGGAGGTGGTGGATGTCTAAAATTATTTACAAACTGGCCGTTGATGTCATCTATCACTTTGTATTGTATCTTCTCTCTTCAGGATGTAGCTTATGCAGAGGTAAAATTACAACTTGTTTGCTGAGTTGCTTTTCTGTTGTTGTTACATCTCATGCTTTCACCTGTAAAAGAGCATCCAGCGCCCTTGTTATTACTGTATCTGAATCAGGAAAAACTTGCAGACATTCTCTCTTTGGGCTGTCAGTGACAGATCGTATGGTGGATTAAGCTTTACTACCACAGATGTGGGCAATGTCCTTGCAATGTCAGGTATGTCAAAATAAGCACAAAAATAAAATCCACTGAAATCGGTGTTGAATTAGGCCCACATATCCCTTTACACGTTACCTTGATTGCTAGCATTTGGTGTGAAAATAGCCTATTATGATCGAGCAAGTGGTCTCAGAGAGAGGTATTAAGTTTTAACATCTCTATCTGAGAGAAATGGGTGCTTCAAAGCCCTGCTATTTTAGGAACCTAGTTAAAAGTGATGATGGTCATTACCTATTTACCTCAGTACCCTTTGGTTTGGTTTGAGAAAGCTCGTAGTTCTGAACTTATGGCCAACTTACTGATTTTCCATGGGACTTAGAGGATAAGTACTTTAGATTGGAAATCCAAAGGATTTAAGCAACTTGCAGTAAACTGCTGCACATGACTAATAGTGCACATGCCTAGTTTGTTGTAGTAATATATGCTAAAATGAAGAATTGCGTCTTTCAAGAACTATATCTGAAGCATGTGAATGTAAAACTTGGAACTCAGTAATTTGTATTTTAAGCTCTTTTTCTCTTGAAAACTGTATTTCAAGCTTTGATGCTTTTTTTTTGCAAGCTTTGATGCTCTATTGTATTGCAGAGAAAGTTATATATACTTATATATATTTTTTTGACAGGTCTCTTCCTTTTTCTATATCAAATGTTGATTTATCCATTGCTTGCAAAAACGGTAGACCACATCACATTAGTTCGTGCAGTGGCGGTAAGACAATAGATTACCTGTTCTGTATAAACCATATTCTGACACTTCAATTAACTAAACACACTGATGTGCAGATATTGACTCTACCACTTCTTGCTAGCTATCCATTCTTTCCTTCACTATCAGGGTTCGTGCTTATGTTGGTAGTAAATTGTGCATCTTTTCTGAAGAATACTTTCTCGGTGAGTTTAAACTTTCTTTTGTACCTTTTCTGTTTAGAGCAAATATGTAGATTTCAAACACAACATTGTTTCACTTTGATGCCTAAGCAAGTCAAGCTTTCCAATACAGAAACATGTTTTGCAAACATTTTTTTTCTTGGTGTGCCCAAGAACTTAACAGAAAAGTTTGGCGCCAATGAAAATGCTCCATGCATGGCACTATTTATGTCAATGATTGTTGAACGTGTCATGGACATATTTGTCAGTTCAAAAACTTAGTTGTTCTTCTAAAATGTTTTCAGGTAACTACCATTACTGTGTTCAACATTTTGATGAATGAGGCTGTGGTAAGTTCTTAGTGATGAGCAATTTGGTTTATTCTACAAAATTGGTTAGATTTCTTTCCTAACATCAGTATGCCATATGACATCAACAGACTCAGGATGTAAGAGCTGCAGCCAATGGCATAGCTGTAACACTAATGTCCATCTCTAAAGCTGTTGCTCCAGCTGTTGCAGGAATTATGTGAGTATTCACCATTCACGTCTCAGTATTTTCCGAACCATGCATTGCAATAGGTTCAAGAAGGTTAGTGGCTTTATTGTAAAAGAAATCATATCTAAATCTGATTAGCCAGGACAACTTTTGGGGCTGCCTAATATTTCGTGGCAAAAGAAACCTGGCATCCAACTTGAAATTACTCCCTCCTATGTGTTAGAAATTCAGAGAGCATGCAGTAAAACATCTAGAGCTTATACTTGAAAATGGCTACTCAGATTGTTCATATGTGGTTTGTAGTGAAAATTATTATGTAATGTAGTTACTTCACAATCTTTTAATGTTATTTTCAAATGAAAAGTAGTAATTCGAGTTGCACATAAGAAGTCCAATCTATGTGCAAAACCCCATGTCTTTTACAAACTGGTGATGTTATTCTAGTTTCCAAGCCTAATAATGGTGCATTTCTTATTACTATTTACTGTTGTTTCTTTGCTGAATTATCCCCTTATCGTGGTTATTATTATTTCTTCCTCTGTAGATTTTCATGGGCCCAGAGGCATCAAACAGCTTCATTTCTTCCAGGTACCACACCAGAAAATCTTTCTTTATATTATCCTCTACTGGTTATCATTGCGCACCTCTGTTAAACGTCTAGTCTGAATCTTGCAGGCGACCACTTGGTGTTCTTCATACTGAACATCTTCACGCTCACCGGTCTCATCTTCACCTTCAGACCGTTTTTCGTTCGAGGCAGCGCAAAGCACTGAAACATGAATGAAGGCTATGAAGCAGACCCATGGTAATAATAATCCTATCCAGGGGCAATGAAATATAAATTTTCTTCCGGCGTGGCCGAGGGAGGTGCCGAGGCCTGTACGATCCAGGCAAGAACACAAGCATATGGTACACAGCAAGGCTGTGTTGTTGTAAGTTTTGTAATTTTTGTTTCTTCTCGGCAGCATGCAGTTGCTGTATATGATGGAAGAACACTCTGTTACTGGGCATGTTGCTCGGTTTTCACGCGTGTAAGTAATGTAGAAATCGTTATGGTAGGTATTTCTATACTGTCATTAGTGGAGCATTGATTTTTTGTAAGGAGGTCATTACAATACCTTTTTTCCCGGGCATGAATAAGAAAAGGGAAATATGCTTATATATGCATATTATGAATAAGTGAGCAATGTTGTATCAAATAATAATAGGTAAAGACTAATTTTCCTTTATTTAAATCAGATTAAGAAAAACGGTGTCACTTACCATTTAGTTTGAACAAAAAAACTTGCACTATCTTAACACGGTCTCATTTGATCATGTAATTCTGTTTGGTGAAATTCTCTTCAGCCTTGTATCTTATGTTAGGGTTTGTTTATTGTAAAACTACATTATGGCGAAACAGTTTTGTTTAATTACTCTTATACTAGCAAATATTATGTCCGCATGTCATAACGGGAGAAAATAAGCTATCAACTATTTATGGAAAATAAGAATATAAATGGTATATATCTTTTTTATGTTTTATTCTTCTATAAAATTTCAAACTATATTTTTTTATGATGGTTATGACATCCATGTTATTATAAGTTAATGTACATATACATACTAGTATAAGAAATGGTCCTGTTAATATTTATATTAAATCAAAGTACAACTTTGATGTTTTTTTCTCCCATGCAAAAAAAACTCATAAATATATCATAGTTTTTAATTTTTTATACTACTACTATTCATGCATTGTTACAGTTAAATATCAACTATGCTCCTCTTATAAGCAATGCAGCCGAAGTTGCTGTGGATTTGTGTGCGGCACACACACTCTGCAAGGAAAACACAAACGGTTAAATATCAAGCCTTGTAACTTCCTCTAAGATATGATGAGATGGCTCTATTAGGATATCCCGTGCACAATGATTGTGGAGATCTTAGTTAAATTCATATAGAAATTCTCAAATAGAATTAAAGCTTAGTTTTCTTTCTGTTTCACAAAAAAAAAAGTTAGTTTTCTTTCTATTCATTTATTCTAGACTTGTGTTTTTTTTATCTTATCTCTCTGATTTATTTTGGTGTAGCCTAAGAGCTTGTGGTTTGCATTTGATCGTTACATTATCTAAAAATCAAAATTTTATTTAGCCAATGGTTCAACTAATCAAACAATGAACTACAATATTAACTATTTTATTATTGTTCAGTCTAGTTTAAATAAATGTGCCCTATGCTATATGCATACACCAATGCAATCCCGGGCGAGGGTTGTCGTGTGGAAAGTAGAGAGATCTCCCATGGTATATATTGACAACTAACTCTTTGTCGACTTGAATCAAAATTAGAACTACAATGTTTATGTGTCCTCTTTGGTGCATATGTCTTTCTAGAGTGTAACCTCCTTAGATCACACTTTTCTACCATAGTTGCCACAAAGCCACGGGGAAAAAACGAAGAACATAAATTGTAGAGCACAACGAGAATCTCATGTGGAAAAATATAATGTAAATTAGAAACGCTGCAACCGCCCAACCGAGTTTGGCGGTCTTGGAATTGTAGACCTAAGCCACCTCGCAAGGGCCCTATGCTTGCGGTGGCTATGGAACTCTTAGCGATCCGAAGCGAGTTGGAATGGAAATAAGACGTGACAAGATGGATAGACGGGTTTTCAACGCAGAGACAAAAATCACCATCGAGATGGAACCAAAGCACTCCTCTAGCCTTCAACATAGTTGAAAATCACCGAAGGGATATGTCTCTCGTATTTTGAATTTAAATATTTCTTTTTACTTGATCTACTTGGCAGTATATGTGTAGAGTGCATATAGTTCATGGATTTGCCCGACACCACGTTCAAGTTCCCGGGTGCCATGCCACCATGGGAAAAGTTCATTTTAGCACTTAAGAGTCACATTTTTCACCGTATTTTATGAGTGGTTTGTAGCTTCTTCAATTTTTAATCCTGGCTTACACTTACAATATAGAAGAAAAACAACTCATCAAAATATTTATCACGAGTAACTTTCTAATTCTGGTTTGGGCGATTTACAGAAGAGAATGAGTAAATTGCACCCGGGGTACCTAAACTATTAGGCGTGGCAGAATAAAAGTAGGTACTCAAACAAAAAATGTAACTCGTGGGTACTTTGAACTATCCTTACGTAACATCTAGGTATTTCAGGTGACGTGGAGCCTTGCATTTTTTGCGATAACCCCCTCCCTCCTCCCAAATTCCCAATCCCACTCCCTCCTCCCACCAGCGGCCGCCGTCAGCTCGTAATTGGGCGACGGTGGAGCACAACTCAACTATGGCTTTATGTTGGCTGGGCGCTAAGCTAACTTCCTTAGCTACTCACGGGTGCAAGGAATTGAAGCGGGAGTCTTTGTGTTGCACGTATTCGAGTGTTGAAGACGGTCACGGAGAGGCCGCGTCACGGAGCAGCATCTGGTCGGAGCCCGAGCCCAGCTTCCGCGGACGAGCGAGGGCCAGATTCCCGCGCGGCCGCGCCAGACTCGCGACGCCCCGCGCTGTGGTGGACTTTGCGCGTCACTGTCGTCCTCCCGATCGCTATCTTCGTCACCCTACTGGGCTCACGCGCCAGCGCCGGCCTCGCGCGTCGCCACCGCACGGGCCGTCCCCGCGACGCACGCCGCCGGCGGCCTGTTGAAAGCTCCGGTTTGGTTTTGGTAATTAATGACACTCAAACGTTGCTAATGATTTGCTCTAAGTGTGGTTAGACACATAGCAACGTGACGGTGGATGATGGAGCATGGTGATCACGGTGACGAACATGGTGGATGTGAAGTGATCGAGCTCCGACGGAGGCCCATGGAGATCAATGCGAAGGTATACTTGATAGGGCTTTCCGGTTTGGTGGTCAAGACACTTAGCGAGTGTGACCATATTTAGGATCGATAACCGACTATCAAGAGGGGTTTCCTCGGTTCATTCGCTGTCCTAAGTGCCTCTAGGTTTGACTCGGCATGATGCATGAGAGATTAACTAGAGGGCTAACTCTTGCCGATGTGGTCGTGCTTGTACTACTAACTCCGGTGCTTGAGACGAGATCTACACTTAGTGGAGTTGGTACTCAAGGCAAGAGATTGGACTTGGAGCGAAGATGGCGCAAGATTCTACGGAGAAATCTTCATCAAAGGGCGCCAGACGCGGGCGTCGGACGCCGGCCAGGTCGGGCCGGACGCGTCCGGCGCGTGCTGAGCTGACGTGGGCGGCTGGCTCGGGCGCTGCTGAGCGTCTGACGCTGGGACCAGGCGGGCCGGACGCGTCCGGCGCATGGTGGTTTGGCGCGAGCAGCTGGCCCGGGGCCGGGCGAGCACGACGCTGGCGTAGTGCGTCCGACGTGCGCGACGCCGACCGTGAACTTCGGATCGCGGCTTGCGCACGCCGGGACGCTCGGACGCGCCCGGCGTGAGGCGCGGACGCGCAACGCCGCAGACGGGGCTTGAAGGCAACGGTCGACTCAGGGGGCGCGGCGAAGAGCCGGACGTTGAAGTGCCACCAGGGGCAACGGCTATTTTTCGAGGAGGCTCTATAAATAGACCATTGGCCGGCCTTGGGAGGTCTCTTCGCCATTTCTTCATACCCGAGCATTCTTTGAGCAAGAGAGACACTC
This sequence comes from Themeda triandra, assembly GCA_018135685.1. Lineage (NCBI taxonomy): Eukaryota > Viridiplantae > Streptophyta > Magnoliopsida > Poales > Poaceae > Themeda > Themeda triandra. Next base: position 628,603 of record JAENPR010000079.1, on the reverse strand, counting down.
CCCCACTCATCTCTTTGATTCCTTTGCTAATCTTGAGAGATTTAAGTGAGAGTAAGTGATTTGCATTGAGAGTTGCATCTAGAGGCACTTGTTCATCGAGTGAGCTGCGGATTCTTCGGTGATTCCCCGTCACCGTAGACGGCTTGGAGCATGCCGGGTGGTGGTTGAGCTCGAGTTGGTGATTGTTCGAGGCCACACCGGGTTCTTGTGAGGGGTTCTTGATCCTTCCCCGGGAGTTCGCGAAAGGATACTCTAGTGGATTGCTCGTGGCTTGTGGATCCTTGTCTTGTGTGGAGATTGAGGCTCCCCATTGGGGTCTTTAGCACCGAGCCAATTGAGCGGGCAACTCACCAAGCAAGTGTATCGCCACAACGAGGAGTAGCTTGCCGGGAAGCAAGTGAACCTCGGTAAAAAATTATTGTGTTGATTTGTGATTGCCGAGGCTTCGACCTCCTTGTGCTTGTGCTTGAGCTCTCTAGGTGATTGGCCACTACACCTGATTGGTTATCTTCTACTCTTCGCGCGGTATAAATTTCCTTCATCTCCTTACTTTCCGCAAAGTAGAATTGCTTGTTGTGGCCTGGTCGGGAACCACTCTTTGAGTAGTTTAAATCCCGTGGGTAGAACTACTTGTTGTGGTCGGCCGGGAACCACTCATTGTGTAGAATAAATCCCGTGGGTAAAATTGCTTGGTTGGTTTCGGTGAACCGACATTGTGTAATTTGATCACCGTTGTTGAGTGTGCTTTTGATTTGAGTAGTCTTGCTTGGTTAGGGAGGCTTGCATAGAATAGTCGAAGCATTAGCTTTGCATATTTGCCGCCTTGTTATCTAATTGGGTTGTCTAGTACTCTTGCTAGAAATTTTATTAGGCTATTCACCCCTCTAGCCATTGTGACCTTTCACGTGGTATCGAGCCGGCACCGTTTGTTTGAGTTGGATTAACATCCTACGGTGAAGCAATAGCATTGGTTATGCATATCAACAACACCAAGAAGGCACCATCATTTCCAGGTGATGACTATGCCAAATGGAAGCTCAAGATGAAGAGTCATCTCAAGTCAATCAACCTTGAGGTGTGGAAAGTGGTGGAGACAAAGTTTGAGCTTGTTGAGGGTGCGGTGCCAACACCGAACGAAGAGAAGAAGCAACAAGCAAATGACATTGCCGTGAGTGCTTTCCATGAGGCACTTGATGATAAAGCTTTTGAGCTCATCAAGAACCTTGAGGTGGCTCATGACATTTGGAAGAAGCTAGAAGAAGCTTATGAGGGCACCGAAAGTGTCAAGACCGCAAGAGCCTACACGTTGCAAGAGAAGTTTGCAAGCTTCTCAATGAAGGAGGATGAGAGTGTGCCGGAGATGTTCCGTAGGCTCCAAGTCATTGTCAATGAGCTCAAGGGACTTGGAGAAGAAATCAAGGATTCTCAATTCTCCACCAAGTTCATAAGGTGTCTTCCCAAGAGATTTGACATGTTGAAGACTGTCATGGTGAAGACAACCATGAAGGAGAAGCTAACACCCAACCAAGTAGATCATGGCCGATGATGAGTTTAGGGAAGATCATGAGAAGAAAGAGTTGGTGAAGAAGAAGAAGAGGGAGAATGAGAAGAAGGATGATGACAAGAAGAGCGTGGCATTCAAGGCCACATCATCCAAGAGCAAGGGCAAGAAGAAGAAAGAAGAGTCTTCAAGTGAAGATGAACCATGCTCTAGCTCAAGGGGCAAGAAGAAGAAGTGAGTGAACAAATGGCACTCCTTGTGAAGAGAATGGGGAAGCTCATGAAGAAGGGGTACCGGTCCAAGAGCAAGAGAAGCTCATCCAAGTCTAGTGACCGTCCCATGAAGTGCTTCCGGTGCAATAGCAAGGATCATCTCATTGCCAAGTGTCCATATGCAAGTGATGATGAAGATGCCATGAAGAAGGAAAGGAAGAAGCAAGAGAGGAAGGAGGAGAAGAATGACTTCTCTCACAAGAAGAAGAAGGGTGAATCTCATGTGGCAACTTGGGAGAGTGATTCATCTTCCTCAAGTGATGATGATGATGATTCCAAGAAGAAGAAGAAGAAGAAGGGGCACGCAAGCATTGCCATTCAAGAGAAGCTTTCTCTATTTGGTGCTCCATCATCTTGCTTCATGGCCAAGGCCACTAAGGTACAACCTCCACCCGCTAGTGATGATGAGAGTGATGATGATGATGAGACCACAAAAGAAGAACTATGGGTCATGCTTGAGGATTGCAAAGATGCTTTCAATGACTCTAGGAAAGAATGTAGGGCTTCGCGCAAGGATAAACAAAACCTTGAGCAAGAACTTATGGAGTTGAGGGCCTCTTATGAGAGTCTAAAGGTAGACCATAAGAAGCTAGAGAATGCTCACTCCAAGCTTGAAAAAGCTCATTCTTCTCTAGTTGAGAAGCAAGAGAAAGAGCAATCACAAGTGGTGATCATAGAAAAGAAGAGTGTGTCTACATCATGTGATTCACTTGATGATTCAATTGTTGTTGCATCACTTGGCCCTTCATGCTCTTATGCCTCTACTTCATCTAGTAGTGTTGGTCATGCATGTGATTCTACACTAGTAGTTGAGAATGAGTCTCTTAAGAAGGAAGTCAAGGAGCTCAATCACACCTTGGCTAAGGCTTATGGTGGTGAGGACCGCTTGCTTATGTGCTTGGGTAGCCAAAGAGCTTCTCTCTACAAAGAGGGATTGGTCTATACCCCCAAGAAAGGCAAAGCCGCCTTTGCTCCTCACAAGACTTGTTTTGTGAAGAACAATGATAGCTATTGCAAGAGTTGCAAGCAAGTGGGTCATTTAGAGCATGCATGCAAGAACAAGAACACTAGTGCTTCCTCTTACAAGTTGAATGCTTCTTACATACTTGTTAAGAGTGAGTGTGGTGTGAGTGCTAGATTCATTGGTACACCATGGAAGAGCTCAAAGGAGAAAGCTATTTGGGTGCCAAAAACTCTAGTGACTAACCTTCAAGGACCCAAGCAAAAATGGGTACCTAAAGCTTGATGTCTTCTTGTAGGTCAATTACAAAGCCGGAGGGAGGCATTGGGTGTTTGATAGTGGTGCATCAAATCATATGACCGGTGAAGATAGTATGTTCAAATCACTTGACAAGAATGACAATGGTGGATTCAACTCCATCACATTTGGTGACAATAGCAAGGGTGATGTCATGGGGCTTGGAAAGGTTGCAATTTCCAATGAGAAGGATCTCTTCAATGTGTTGCTAGTTGATACTTTGAACTTCAATCTTTTGTCGGTGGCACAATTGTGTGATCTTGGCTACAAGTGCATATTTGATGACAAGCAAGTTGAGGTGATGAGCAAGGATCAAGCAAATATCATCTTCAAGGGGTTTAGGCATGGAAGCTTATACTTGGTTGATTTCAATACTAGTGAAGCTCAACTTTCATCATGTTTGATTGGCAAGTCTAGCAAGGGATGGCTATGGCATAGGCGTCTTGGACATGTTGGGATGAAGCAATTGAACAAGTTGGTGAAGCATGATCTAGTGAGAGGCTTGAATGATGTCACATTTGAGAAAGATAGACCTTGTAGTGCATGTCAAGCCGGCAAGCAACATGGGAACTCACATCCCAAGAAGAATGAGATGTCAACTTCAAGAGCATTTGAGTTGTTGCACATGGACTTGTTTGGCCCAACTCACTACACATCAATTGGGGGCAACAAGTATGGATTTGTGATTGTGGATGACTACACAAGATACACATGGGTGTTCTTTCTCTATGACAAGAGTGAAGTCTATGATCTATTCAAGTCTTTTGTCAAGAGGATGCAAAATGAGTTTGACACCACCATCAAGAAGATAAGAAGTGACAATGGGAGTGAATTCAAGAACACAAGAGTTGAAGAGTTGTGTGATGAGCTTGGAATTATGCATCAATTCTCACCAACCTACACTCCCCAATCCAATGGTGTGGTTGAAAGAAAGAATAGGACCTTGATTGAGATGGCAAGAACCATGCTACTTGAGTACAATGTGAGTGAGAAGTTTTGGAGTGATGCTATCAACACGGCGTGCTACTATAGCAACCGCCTCTATTGCCATGGGAAGTTAGAGAAGACTCCATATGAAATCTTGAATGGGAGGAAGCCCAACATTGCTTACTTCCGGGCCTTTGGTTGCAAGTGCTACATACTCAAGAAGGGGCAAAGACTTGACAAGTTTGGCAAGAGGTGTGATGAGGGATTTCTTCTTGGCTACTCTACTTCTAGCAAGGCTTATAGAGTGTGGAACTTGGCAAGTGGGCTAGTTGAAGAGGTTCATGATGTTGAATTTGATGAAACCCAAGGTTCTCAAAGTGGAGATCAAAATCAAGATGATGTGGGTGGAGATCAATTGAGCAATGCAATGAGACACATGGACATTGGTGACATTGGGCCGAGGCAAGTGGATGATGGTGATGAAGTGCAAGTGCCAACTCAAGTTGTGATTGATGATTCCAATGAGGCAAGCACAAGTGGTACTCAACATCAAGATCATGATCAAGGTCAAGCAAGCAATGCAAATGAGCTAGTTCTTCAACCTTCACACATTGCAAGAGATCATCCTCTAGATCATATCATTGGTGACATTCAAAGAGGTGTACAAACAAGATCAAGATTGGCTAGCATATGTGAGCACTACTCCTTTGTGTCATTCATTGAGCCAACTAAGATTGATGAAGCATTGAAGGATCCGGATTGGATAAATGCCATGCATGAGAAATTGAACAACTTCACTAGAAATGATGTGTGGGAGCTTGTTGAGAGGCCGAAGAAGCACAATGTGATTGGAACCAAGTGGGTCTTCAAGAACAAGCAAGATCAAGATGGCCTAGTTGTGAGAAACAAAGCAAGACTAGTGGCTCAAGGTTACACACAAGTTGAGGGTCTTGACTTTGGAGAAATATATGCACCGGTGGCAAGATTAGAGGCAATTAGAATCTTATTAGCCTATACTTGTGCTCACAACATCAAGCTCTATCAAATGGATGTGAAGAGTGCATTTCTCAATGGGTTCATCAATGAGGAAGTGTATGTTGCACAACCTCCTGGTTTTGAGGATGACAAGAAGCCCAACCATGTCTACAAGCTCAAGAAGGCATTGTATGGCTTGAAGCAAGCTCTAAGGGCATGGTATGAAAGATTGAGGGACTTTCTCATCTCCAAAGGCTTCAAGATGGGCAAAGTTGACACCACTCTCTTCACCAAGAAGATAGAAGATGATTTGTTTGTGTTACAAATCTATGGGATGATATCATCTTTGGATCAACAAATTAATTCTTTTGTGAAGAGTTTGCTAAGATGATGGCTAGTGAGTTTGAAATGTCAATGCTTGGAGAGTTGAGCTACTTCCTTGGTCTTCAAATCAAGCAAATGAAGAATGGCACCTTTGTGAGTCAAAGCAAGTACATCAAGGACATGATCAAGAAGTTTGGGTTGCAAGTTGCTAAGGCCATTAGCACACCAATGGGAACCAATGGCGGCTTGGACATTGATGATAGTGGCAAGATGATTGAGCAAAAGCTATATAGATCAATGATTGAAAGCTTGCTATATGTGATCGCTTCAAGGCTGGATGTCATGTTTAGGGTGTGCATGTGTGCAAGATTTCAAGCTTCTCTTAGAGAAAGTCATTTGACGGCAACCAAGAGGGTGTTGAGATACTTGAAGGGCACTCAAGATGTTGGTCTATGGTATCCCAAGGGGTCAAGTTTTGAGTTGATTGGATACTCCGACTCCGACTATGCCGGTTGCAAGATTGATAGGAAGAGCACAAGTGGAACATGCCAAGTGCTAGGAAGATCTCTAGTGTTATGGTCTTCAAAGAAGCAAAATAGTGTGGCACTTTCCACCGCCGAAGCCGAATATATTAGTGCGGGGAATTGTTGTGCACAATTGCTATGGATGAAAGCCACCTTGAAGGACTATGGGATCAAGTTAAAGCATGTGCCTTTGTTTTGTGACAATGAAAGTGCAATCAAGATGACAAACAATCCGGTTCAACATTCTAGAACCAAGCACATTGATGTGAGGCACCACTTCATTAGAGATCATCAACAAAAGGGAGATGTGAGCATTGAAAGCATTGGCACTGAAGATCAACTAGCCGACATATTCACCAAGCCTCTTGATGAGAAACGATTTTGCAAGTTGAGGAATGAGTTGAACATACTTAGCTTCTCCAACATGGATTGATGCACCCCATATATGACATGCCTCTCCTCCAACATAGCAAGGTAAAATTGGTTGTTGCATCTCATGCATCCTTTGCTAGTTGTGTAGACATGTATACATGTGCATCTTGCTAGGCTCATTCATTGCAAATCAAATGATTTTGAAGGATATATGGCACCACTATTGTTTCTATGCTTGATTTGATCTAGTGGTGGCATATGACTTGTTTGTGAGCTTGTGAACCTAGTGTTGAATCTTTAGCACTTGCTCATGATGTGTATCTCAACATGGTCAAGATAACCCTTATTCTTATGAGGTGTGAAGAAGCTTGCCCTTGGTTCAAACCGAGATACATTCTCTAGGCATGTGGTTTTGATTTGGCCATAGTTGATTGACTTGTTTCTCTCATCTTATGCACCCTTGTTGGTGATTGATGACAAAGGGGGAGAAATAAGTCACAAAGAGCAATGGAAGGGGATCAATTTTTATGATATGACCCAACCATGAGCACACAAATAGGGGGAGCAAGCTCATAGACTATTTGTTGCATTTGTATGTGCATACATGATGATATAGAGCATTGCAAGCTAAATTCAATATTCATGCTTGTTTGGTGTATTGCTAGTATAGAACTTGATTGATGAAATAAAATACTAGCATGCATAGGTGGTTTCTAGACATAGAGTTTCTCTTGTTCAAGTACCTTGCTTATAATGTGATCTCATGAGGCTAATGATTTGCTCTAAGTGTGGTTAGACACATAGCAACATGACGGTGGATGATGGAGCATGGTGATCACGGTGACGAACATGGTGGATGTGAAGTGATCGAGCTCCGACGGAGGCCCATGGAGATCAAGGCGAAGATATACTTGATAGGGCTTTCCGGTTTGATGGTCAAGACACTTAGCGAGTGTGACCACATTTAGGATCGATAACCGACTATCAAGAGGGGTTTCCTCGGTTCATTCGCGGTCCTAAATGCCTCTAGGTTTGACTCGCCATGATGCATGAGAGACTAACTAGAGGGCTAACTCTTGCCAACGTGGTTGTGCTTGTACTACTAACTCCGGTGCTTGAGACGAGGTCTACACTTGGTGGAGTTGGTACTCAAGGCAAGAGATTGGGCTTGGAGCGAAGACGGCGCAAGATTCAACGGAGAAAACTTCATCAAAGGGCGCCGGACGCGAGCGTCGGAAGCCGGGCAGGTCGGGCTGGATGCGTCCGCGCGTCTTGAGCCGGGCGCGACGGCCGGTTCGGGTGCCGCGAGCGCGGACGCCGGGACAGCGGGGCGGGACGCGTCCGGCGCATGGTGGTTTGGCGCGAGCAGCTGGCCCGGTTCGGCTGAGCATCGGACGCGGCTGTGGTGCGTCGGCGTGCGCCAGACGCCGACTAGAAACTTCTGGGATCGCGGCTTGCGCACGTCGGGACGCCGGACGCGTCCGGCGTGAGGCGGCGGACGCGCAACGTCAGCACGGTTTGAAGACAACGGTCGACTCCAGGCGGCGCGCTGAAGAGCGGACGCGTCCGGCGCATGTTGAAGCGTCAGCCCGAGGGGCAACGGCTATTTTTCGAGGAGGCTCTATAAATAGACCATTGGCCGGCCTTGGGGAGGTCTCTTCGCCATTTCTTCATACCTGAGCATTCTTTGAGCAAGAGAGACACTCCCCCACTCATTTTTTTTGATTCCTTTGCTAATCTTGAGAGAGATTTGAGTGAGAGCAAGTGATTTGCATTGAGAGTTGCTTCTAGACGGTTTGGAGCAGTGGGTGGTGGTTGAGCTCGAGTTGGTGATTGTTCGAGGCCACACCGGGTTCTTGTGAGCGGTTCTTGATCCTTCCCCGCGGGAGTTCACGAAAGGATACTCTAGTAGATTGCTCGTGGCTTGTGGATCCTTTTCTTGCGTGGAGATTGCGGCTCCCCATTGGGGTCTTTGGCACCGAGCCAATTGAGCGGGCAACTCACCAAGCAAGTGTATCGCCACAACGAGGAGTAGCTTGCCGGGAAGCAAGTGAACCTCGGTAAAAAATCATTGTGTTGATTTGTGATTGCCGAGGCTTCGACCTCCTTGTGCTTGTGCTTGAGCTCTCTAGGTGATTGGCCACTACACCGGTGATTGATTATCTTCTACTCTTCGCGGCGGTATAAATTTCCTTCATCTCCTTACTTTCCGCAAAGTAGAATTGCTTGTTGTGGTCGGTCGGGAACCACTCTTTGAGTAGTTTAAATCCCGTGGGTAGAACTACTTGTTGTGGTCGGTCGGGAACCACTCATTGTGTAGAATAAATCCCGTGGGTAGAATTGCTTGCTTGGTTTCGGTGAACCGACATTGTGTAGTTTGATCACCGTTGTTGAGTGTGCTTTTGATTTGAGTAGTCTTGCTTGGTTAGGGAGGCTTGCATAGAGTAGTCGAAGCATTAGCTTTGCACATTTGCCGCATTGTTATCTAATTGGGTTGTCTAGTACTCTTGCTAGAAATTTTATTAGGCTATTCACCCCCCTCTAGCCATTGTGACCTTTCACCTGTTCGCGTCGCCGGCCTCCTCTCACGTCGCCGCCAGCCTCCGAGACTCTGTGCTGCGCCGGACTTCCTCTGGGGCTTGCCCGTGACACGCCCGCGCGAAGTGCCGGCACGCGGCCTCGCGCCGCCGCCCGTGGGGGCCGGGGCGGAGCTCGCCCGCGCGTGGCCCGTGGAGGCCGGGGCGGAGTCGCCCGCGCCGCGCCGTGGAGGCCGGCGAGCGGGCCGCTGCTCGTTTCTTTCCCCGACGCCAGAAACGAAGAGAGCCTGATTGGGAAGGGGGTTATTGCAAAAATGCCAACTCTCCACCTAAATGTTACATAAGCATAGTTCCAGTACCCACAAGTTACATTTTTTTGTTTGAGTACCTACTTATTACACGCCTAATAGTTTAGGTACCTCGGGTGCAATTTACTCGAAGAGAATAGAAATGCTCAACAATTACGAGCAGCAGGGCACGGTTTTTTTACCGCCCGGTAAACCGTGGTTTACCGCGGTAACCGGACTTACCGGACCGGTCCGGTTCCGGTTCGGACGGTTGAAAGTCCCAAATTCAAATTTCAACTTTGAAAAAAAATGCTGAAAAATTCCTAAAAATAGTTCATGATTTATAGAACACAATGGTGTCAAAATTATTTCAATTTGAGTTCGTTTAGTATTTATTTAGACATTTAGAAGTTTAAAAAAAAAGAAAAAGAAAAAATACACAAATTTCCGGCCGTTAAGGCCCATTAAATCATGAAGGTCGAAAATCATACTAAACACACTCAAATTTGAGTAATTTTGACATCATTGGATTCTTAAAATCATGAAGTATTTTTAGAATTTTTTTAGCATTTTTTAAAAAAAATAAATTTGAATTTTGAAAAAACAGCTCAAACCACTCAAACCCAGCGGTAAACCGCTCAAATCGGGTGGTAAACCGGAGCCGAACCGAACAACAATGAGGTTTGAATTCGAATTTGCAACCGAAGCAGTAACCGGGCAGCTTCGTACTTACCGCCCGGTTTACCGTTACCGGAGGGCGGCGGTCGGGAGGTGCGGGTCGGTAAAAAAACCCAGCAGCAGGGGTCACCGGGTAGACGAGTCTCGCGCGTGGAAGGTGGTGGGACCCACGACCACGAGAGACCGGGACCGGTCGGTGTGGGACCGCCTCTGACCGCTGACCGCCCTCTTCTCCTCTCTTTCTCTTTCTCTCTCCCCCACTTCCTCCAGAATTCCTCCTCCATTCGCGGCTTGCCTCCCTCCCTGCCTCCCTGCCTCCGTCAGATCCTCGCTCGCTCGCTCGCTCGGGTTGCCATGGCGGACCAGCTCACCGACGACCAGATCGCCGAGTTCAAGGAGGCCTTCAGCCTCTTCGACAAGGACGGCGACGGTACTCCCCACGCCCCCCGCTCTCTCCCTCCCTCTCTCTCGATGTGCGCGGTTTGATGCGGCATGGTAGGTTCACGCAACGGAACGACGGGAGATCTCACATCACATGACCGCTGGTTGTGTCCATGGCACCTCGCATCAAGCGGATCGCGGGGTAGATTTGGGTGTGCCTTTTGTGGTCTCGGGGTATCTCGGCATGTAGATGCAGATCTCACGCCCTCTCCTCTCTTCCGGGCTCTATCACGTTACGCCTAGTTTTTGCAATTTTTGTGAGTAGGATCTCCAACGGGGAGAGGGATTGCTCTTGGTCTCGGAGACGCGTGGAGGTGTCAACTCGGCGGAAATTTGGACGCAGATCGACCGTCTGGGTCTAGTATCGGACGATTGGAGGGTGTGTGGAAGGAATCATTTCATACCATGGGAGTTCCCCCGTTATGGTAAACCGGGATAGTGCTAGTAGGCAGCATTCGACCGTGCGAGGAGGTGGCACGGACATGGTGGCAGTGGATGCCGCTGCCTGCAGCTTGGATGTGTGGCGCAGGGCGTAGCGTAGTGTGATCCTTATTGTCGGCAGGAATAGCTTGAAGGTGGTGAACTCCGCATCGTGTTGCAATCGTATCGCATCATGGGGGTTGTAGGGGCAGGGTGAGTCACTAGCCAGTAGGCGTGCGTGTGGTAGGAAAGATGATGTGTGTTGTGTCGTTGGTGTGAGGGAGCTAGCCGTTGGACGTCGGTTACAACACGTGGCGTTATGATGCACAGGTGTTAGCACCTTCGAGAGGTTGTGAGTAAAAGGGTGCAAGTTCCTTTACGGGTTCATGGTTCATCCCCTCACAATATGTTGCACTGTGATTGTGTGCTAAAATAGAATTATTCATCTAACTGCTGGACAAATTGTGGCAAACAAACTTAGAAATATTGCTTTGTTCTAATGAACTGATGGTTTCCAGATTTGGTCCAAGTTACCAAATTTCGCCATCCACTTTTTGCAAGTTGTAAGCATATAGAAGCATAGACTTTTGGTTCCCCTCCATGCTTATGGATGGGCATGGCTGTAAGAATAACGTCATCTATATGAATCCGTTTACAGAAGTAATATCGTATAATGCTCATTGATTTTAAATTGTGAAGATATTGAGGGGACTGATGAAAATAGCAAGAACAATATTGCATCAGAATAGTGTAGCTTGGGAAAATCCTCTTCAAGTTTGTTGCTTGTTAAGTACAGTTTCCTACTCATTGGTTTTTACCTGGTTTTTATTCATTTCCCTTTCATGAAACATTTTCAAGTTGCAAATAGGGTTAACAAAAAAGTTACCTAGCTGAGAAATCCACAGTCGAAACCTATGAACCTTTGGTGACATTTGTTTTATAGGGAGCACAACTGTTTGATATCATGCTATCACTAGTTAAACTTATTTCCTGATGTTCCTTATAGAATTCTCATTTTCCATATTAATCTAGGCTCTGAATGGATTTAGTTAGATCTGGATTAAATATAACATTATCAACTTCTTTGACAATCCCTTGTCCTAGTTGATAGCTAAGAACATGCAGAGAATTGGCAATTCTATCATTTTTGCAGTTGGGGTATTCTCTTATTTGTGATCACTTCCTTAGTTGTTACAGTTTTGTAATGTGCTTTGAATTATCGAATCTATATGTAACATAGCTCATAGCAGTAGAAGCCCTTATGCTTCTAGAATACCTCAAATCCTCAGCAAATCTGGCTCAGTGGGTTTACTAGTCGAATGAGTCTGGTCCGCGCATTTCTTTTTTTGTGATGCCTTGGTGGGGCTCTGCTAGCGTAATAATAAGAGGAAAAACTCAAAAAAGTCTGTCTGACCAAGCAAAAGAGGAACTAGGTGTACTTTAATTGAGAAGAACTAGGCACTCAAATTCAAGTTAAAGAGGACTCAAACCTAGGTGTTGGGAGTGTACACCCACCGAGTGTGCTAGCATAGCGTGTAGCAAAAAGGGTGGTCCATAACTCCATATGGCATTCCTGCTGTGGTTCTGCCTAAAAGATTTAGGAGGTCTGGTGCTCATCTAGTATTGCGTTAAATAGGTACTATTCTAGTACTATTCACACAGTAGGTATTGATTAGCATGCTTAATAATTGTGCTGTAGCAAGTTTTCATTGTGAGAATAGTCAAACATTCAATGCAACTTTAATTTTGTATGGATATTTATATCTGCACTAAGTTATTGATATCATGGTGTTCAGTTGTAGTTTGTATCCCAGTATAATATGAATCAAAACAATTCGCATATTATCAGTAAGTGCTCAATAAATTTGGGCTTGTGTTTTGGTTTAGGGTGTCTGAACCATACAAAAATAGTTTTCTAATCTTGAGTAGCAGTTAGAAGCTATGAATGATCTTTCACCAGTCATCAATTCATCATGATACATTTTCGCTCCTTGCAAATTACTCCCTCCGTCCCAGGATATAAGGCGTAACCACCTCTAGCTCAAAGACCAAGAACACATTTAATTCTCTCTCACAGTAGTGCATTAATGTCTGTGAGAGAGCACGCCTTATATCATGGGACATGACCAAAAAGTGGTTGCGCCTTATATCCTAGGACGGAAGGAGTATACCCAAATAGTTAGGCCTTGGGTGAAATTCATCCCTAGAAAATCTAGGTTTTATTTGTGTTTGCTTTTCTTCCCTTGAACATTTACTTCCATTCCGATAAAGAAAAGCCAAGTAGATTAACTCCATTCCTGTAATCGTGTTACAGAAGTTATGTTGGATGGTTCTGTTGGATGGCACAGTTAATCTGTTTATGGTTTGCTGTCAATTGTAATATAGCTGCGTACTTTATAGAACAATAAATAAAAGTGATCCGAACCTCTGAAATACATTAATTTTAAATGTCAGATAAAGAAAAGTATGGCATTTATATCCTTATAATAATGTTGATACCTGTTTGTTAGTTAGTAGAGCTGTTATCCTGTAGCACCAGTAGTTTGGTGGTACTTCTCTGCATGTGGGTAGGTACATAGATTAACCATGGTAAGTATTGATATCTACTTATCAATTGTAATAACTCCCAGATCATGTTGAGTATGAATACCTTTTTACATGGTTAGTACTCTTTATAGAATGGTAACATGTTAAAGCTGGAACTTTTAGGGGACTAGTTGATAGCATGATTGCTATTACTGTTGACACAATCTCATGATTGGAATGCCGCTGCAGAAAATGGTTTAAATCTTTAAGTCATTTTTCTCAGATATTTTCCCTGTTATTATTTATCACTGACTCATTGTTTACTATAACAATTCAAGTAATTTGAGATAGCAGTGATTAATGTTTGGCTCATGTAACAGGCTGCATCACAACCAAGGAGCTTGGAACTGTGATGCGCTCATTGGGGCAGAACCCTACTGAGGCTGAGCTTCAGGACATGATAAATGAGGTTGACGCCGATGGCAATGGAACTATTGACTTTCCTGAGTTTCTCAACCTGATGGCACGCAAGATGAAGGACACTGACTCTGAGGAGGAGCTCAAAGAGGCCTTCCGCGTGTTCGACAAGGACCAGAATGGCTTCATCTCCGCTGCTGAGCTTCGCCATGTCATGACCAACCTTGGTGAGAAGCTGACGGACGAGGAGGTGGATGAGATGATCCGTGAAGCCGACGTTGATGGTGATGGCCAGATCAACTATGAGGAGTTTGTGAAGGTGATGATGGCCAAGTGAGATGCGCTGCCGTTTTGAAGCTAGTTCCTCTCCTGATGGTAGTAACTAGTCTAGTGTTGGAGACTGACTGTGCATGCATTTGGTTGTGCCTTATTCCTCTCCCTGCGTCAATGGACATATCCGTTTGTTTTCTCCCCAGGGATTTTACCATGTCTGTAATTTCGTTCAAATTTGTTTGTGGTTGTATGACATTTGTGTTATCTTGGGTACAATGATCATGCCTTTCCCTTCTAAATTTAGGTTTTGAATTTCTTGCTGAAATGCGTGGTATGCAGGTCTAGCTGTGTCCGGTTTTGTTTGTTTGTCGTTGCTTCTTGTGCTGTCATAATTCGCAGTACTATTACACAACGATTTCTCCGCATTGCAGGCTTTGACCGGAGACATAACTGAACTACAGTGTTGCTTTGATGATATGTTCTGTTTGCCTTGGTCTAGAAGCTAACTGGAGATCAATTGATTGTTGACCGTACGGCAGGACATAGGTGGAAAGTATGATCTTACCCTTGCTCCATTTTCTGTTTGAACGTTTTTTTTTTAGAAAAGGGCTGTTTGAACGATTTAATAGGGCCCTTTTTAACTCAAACAAAATTTAGAAGTCGGTCCCGTGTATCAAATTGGTAAGGCACCGCAATCCGCAAGAAATTGCACCGGTCTTGTTTCCTAAGCGTGCTAGAAGGTGACGACTAGTAGGTTTGTCAACGCTCAAAAGTTGCAAAATCTGGAAGAACTATTCAACAAAGGAAATCGTCGATGGAACTTGTCTCTTGGACTGGATCTCCTCGTCTCCTCGTCTACCCATCCCTTTTTCCACAAAAAGAAACAACTTCTTCAAATGTTAGAGATTCCCAACCCTTTAAACTTTGATTAAAAAAAAAGGAGGCGACCTGATTATTCAAATAACGTAAGGTAGACGTCAAGGGAGGCTGCTTCTCTTAAAACAAATGAGAAAAAGCAAAGCGATACCAACCTTTTATAGTTAAGCACTTGAGCTCAAAGGGCAAAGTGACATTCAGACTCCGTGCAATACCATTTTTGAATTAATTTAAATATGCAGGAGATTCATGCAAAGTTCTTCTATGAGGGTTTGAATCCTGTGCAAATGCTTTATCTTATCTATATAATTCCAAGCGCTTGAACTGAGGAAGCTTAGTATGTTAATCACAAAAAACACTGCTTCATTTCAAGTTATAAAGCGTTTTGTTTTTTCTAGGTACTACATTCGTTCTAAAATTATAACTCATTTTAACTTTTTTTGTGCTTCGATTTTGCTATGTATGTAAACATACGGTATAATTTGGAATGGAGGGAGTACATAAAAAGTATACACTATATCTAACTATATTGTATCCATAAAAAAGTAAAGCGTCTTGTGCCGTTGGAAAAAAAAAATCAAATTCACTAACTTCACCCAGTCATTTCCTTTTACTATTTCGAAACGAAATTGACTTTGAGTTGTAGTTACAAATATCCCAGGAGACTAGCTGTGTAGCCTATCTCTAGTAGTTCTAAAACAAAGAATTATGAAAACTATGAGTACCTTATGTTTCACGCATTTGCAATAATTTAATGCGTTGTCACAGGTATGCACCCTTAATTCAGGCCCAGACACAAAAAGCATGATATTATTATGTCTGTATTATTATCCACTTTCTTATTTTCCCAAACTCCGGAACTGATCCTCTGGAGATCCGATCCTCCCTCTTCGAGGAGTTTATTTAGCTATCCATTAGGCCAGTCTCAATGCAGAGTTTCACTTCACAGTTTTCAAGATGTGAAACTTGAGTATGAAATGCAGTCTCTTTCTCAATGCACAATTTCATTCACGGTTTCACATGCTTATTTTAGCCTTATTTTTAACCACCGGTGTTTCTCTCTCTTCTCTATTCCCCATCGGCCATCGCCTCGCATGTCAATGGCAACCACTCACTGGTGAAATTCATGCCATGAAACACCTCAGTGGGCAGTTTGACCGGGTTTCACTGCATGTGAAATCGTGTCCACGTCGTTTCACCATGGTGAAACTCCTGCCTTCTCTCTTCTCCTCATTTCAATCAAAAAGTACAATTCTCGCGATGTGGCACATAATAAATGTGCATAACACTCTCAGTGAAATCTTTTACCCGAGACCGAGACGCTTAAAGAAACCACGAACCAAACTAAAGCAGATTAAACAACAGATTAACAAAAAGTAGATACGGATTTGTGATTTTTATATATAAAACTGAGCAAAGCTTTTCCATGGGCCGTGAGTGCCATCAGATCAGAGACTAGATTAACTCCATGACACCTTTCTTCTGCTCACACTCTTTCTTTCTCCCACCTTTTACAGTGTAAATCAGATCAAACCATCACTACGGTTGCATGCAGCATGCCGTGCAGGGCAGTTCAGCAGCTGCCCGTTCAATGTTCACATAATGGCCATCTCATGCCTAAAGTGATGGGAAAAAAAAATGCAAATGTCCTTCTGATGTTACTACACTACCAGTGCTGCAGATCGATGCCGTAGGCCTCATGCATGCCAGCATGGGTTCATTTTGCTGCCTGAGCTCTCCATGAGCTACCCGTGCCCAGATTGTCTCCAGCCGCCTGCCTAACAATTAACCTGCCCTGGTTGACATACTGCTCATTCTCATTTTATATATGTATATATATAAGCTCCCTACATTACTAAAGTTTTGGCTAGGATGCGTTGGATTACGTGACAGGATACACAATCATACATAGTAGAA
Source organism: Themeda triandra (assembly GCA_018135685.1). Classification (NCBI taxonomy): domain Eukaryota; kingdom Viridiplantae; phylum Streptophyta; class Magnoliopsida; order Poales; family Poaceae; genus Themeda; species Themeda triandra. Next base: position 612,078 of record JAENPR010000079.1, on the reverse strand, counting down.
CGACAGTGAAATTCATGATGGTCTCAAGTCGAAGTCAAAGACGAAGAAACCCAAATTCCAAACGTGAATCATCAAGTGTATATATACATCATCACCACGTCAGTCCATATCTTTTTTAAGGGAAACACGTCAATCCATATCTCGAGACTAACGTATCTTGGCATTGCACGAGGTGAGCAACGATCAAACCGAGCAAAACAGCCGTAGATTAGTCTCGTATAACTACTGTGACAGTAACAGTCTCGATCGTGATATGTAACTAGCAAACAGTAAACATCCATCTAAGGTTTATCAATCAGCTGCTGAAAACGAGATCCAGTTCGCTCTCGAATCGATTCAAAGCGTTATCTTTCGCTTTGGATTCATTTGAGTGCGCCGCGCCGGCGCCGCTCACGATGTTCCGATGCGACGGCAGAGCGGCCGCGCACGACGCTGCTGTCGGAGTGCTCGGTGCACTCGACCTTGGTCGCCCTCACTCTGATCTTGCTGCTGCTCCTCCGCACGCGCTGCCCCCACGACGCGACGCGCCTGCACACCCGCCCCACCACGCCGTCGCGGTGGTGCCGCCACCCGGCGCTCTCGAGGGCGCCGCGCAGCTCGGAGACCACCTCGTCCATGGCGGGGCGCCGCTCCACGGTCTCCGACACGCACCGCGCCGCCAGGGCCAGGACGCGGGCCAGCGCGCGGCCCGTGCGCGCCGTGGGCGGCGGCGCGGCCACCCTGGCGTCGAGCACCTCCCGCGCGCGCCCGGCGCCGATCAGCGGAGCCGCCCACGACACGATGGACGACGGGCACGAGTTGACGTCCATCACCTTGCGCCCGCTCACGAGCTCCAGGAGCACCACGCCGAAGCTGAACACGTCGCTCGCGGGGCCCAGACGACCGGGCTCCGTGTAGCACGGGTCCAGGTACCCCATCGTGCCCGCCGGGGCTGGCCCCGCCGACGACGCCTCCGAGCCGCCTTCTTCGTCGTCCTCGTCGTCATCCTCCTTCTCCTCGCTGCCGCCGCCGCAGGCTCCTGCAGCAGCTCCAGGCGGCGCGTGGACGGCTGCGGCCTTGACGCTGACGGCGAGGCTGAAGTCCGCGAGCCGGGCGCGGCCGTCGCGGCCGAGCAGGACGTTGGCGGACTTGACGTCACGGTGGATGATGGCGCGCGGCGCCGCGGCGTGCAGCGCCTGCACGGCGCGTGCCACGTCCAGCGCGATCTCCACGCGGCGCGGCCAGGGAGGCGGCCTCGGCGACCGGTGCAGCAGGTCGTGCAGCGACCCGTTGGGCATGAACTCCATGACGAGTAGCGGAGGCAGCTGCCGAGGCCCCGCCGCGTCCGCCGCGGCCGCCGGCGACGACACCCCGACGATGCCGATGACCCCCGGGTGGCGCGGCGCGGCCGAGAGCACGGCGATCTCGTTGGCGAGCTTGGCCTCCCCTGCGCGTGGGACGGCCGCTTGACGGCGACGACGACGGCAGTCCTGCCGCCGCCGCCTCCCCTCAGCCTGGCCCTGTACACGCTGCCATGGCTGCCCTTCCCCACTAGGTTCTTCGCCGCGAACCTGCCCGTCGCCGCCTCCACCTCCTCGTACGAGAACTCCTTCATGGCTACGTCAACTGCAGCTAGCTATGGCGTTGCGTGTTGCTCGGAGCTCGGAGCTACTAGGAGCTATAGCAATGGAAAGCAGTTTGTTAGCGGCAAGCAAAGCAACTAGGCAGGGAATAAAGGGCAAAGAGGGGGCAAAGAAAGATGAAAAAAAAAAAGAGTAAAGGCGGCAAGGATCATCAAAGGAAGAGGAGGGTGTGGTAAAGTTGATCATTGCAGTTTTTTTGAGAGAGAGAAAAAGCAAAGATTGCACTAATCTAGAGAGAGAAAGAGGATGATGATGTTGCTCTGGTAGTTTGGTCCCCTAAACAACAAAATTTGTCTTCTCAAGGGAAAAAGGGACCCAGTAGTAGTAGTAGAGAAAAAACAAAACCTAACAGACCAAGCAATGACATTGAAAGTGGCTTACTTGCTGTTTCCCTCCTCTTGTGAAGTTGTGATTTCTTCTCCCTTTTGGCCTCTCTTTCTCTCTCTTCCTATTATTTTTGTCTTTGCTTCTCTCTCCTCTCTATCTGTTGTTTATTTGTCATCAGAGTATCAGACGGTGCATGGGAATTCTTGGACCTGATTGAGATCGATCGTTGGAGTGGTTGTGAGCGGGCCTGCTGGCCGCCGGAAGGGCCTCGCAGCAAGCCAACAAAATCTGCAGCAGAGAATGTTTATCTGTCATGAGGGAATGTGTGCAGGTGTTGACTGGTTGAGAGCACTTGGACTCAGACTTGATGCGCACGGCCATGAAAATATATACATTGCCACGGCCATGAAAATATATACATTGCCGTCCCTGGGGCCGCTGATTATGATGCCCTGCGCACCCAACGCTGATATGAAATTATGAACCCTAAAATACCATGCTTGCAATTGCAACATTTCTGGAAGCAAGAAAAGCGTGTTTTGGCTTACAAGATAAGGAAAGGCTGGAGGATCCTAAGCAATAACAAACATGAAACTGCCTAGATATGTATGGAGTAGGATCTAGCTTCCTGTTGGTCATCTATATATATCGACAAAAAGTTCTCTTGGGATATACTTCAAGTAAAAAAAAAATAGTTGTTGCTGTCAAAATAATAAAAAAAAGTTGTTGGACAATAACAAGGATAGACCGTGTGGTTGTGCAGGGCAATCAATCTTGTTACGTGGAAATTTTGTGAGCTATATAGCTATATGATGGGAATAGTTACATGAAAATTCCTGTTCGGTCAAGCTCGGGCTGTGATTTTCATGTTAGCACGTATATGTAGTGTAGCCTCTATATACAATAAATATTCTGCTTAGAGTATGATCACATTATTTTGCACGTTTCCTATAGTCCAGATGTCTAAAATCAAGGACCTATAGAGAGATTAAGAGAGAAAGAGAAAGAAGATGCATAGTGCTGACTTTCTGGATGGTTTAATTAAGATCTGATGGATGTTGTTCATTGCTGAAAAAACTTAAATTTTAGGCACCTAAGGAATAGCAACCCCCATTATTCAGTGTGGAAACATTTTGAGTTATGAGTGAGTTATATGTGTGGGTTTGTGTTCGAAACACTAGCAAAATCTCTTAAATTTGAAGGACTTCAATTAATAATAGACTATACTCTAGAAGAAAATAATGGTAAAAAACGCGTCAAAGAATGTAAAAAATCACATGTGTCATTTTTTTAACTAGAGCTGATTATAGTTAAAATTGGGCCAATGCATCTCCGAAGAAGCCAAGTTAAAGATTGGTCAAATGGTAGATCATATTGATATTTGATAATGATATCCACCGAGGATAAATGATCAGATGAGAGATTCCTGCTAGATTCTCCTGTGGCTCTATTGACCTTGATGCTCCTCTCTTTTTCGCTTCTCACCAAATCGCTGAATTATGTACTCATTTGTCGCCTAAATCTAGGGAACAAAATCTTTTCCAGATTTTTTTTTCACCATCAGCCAAAATCCTAACTACTCCTAACAGCTAGCTAGAGATTTGACTTTCTTTTTGGAACAAGAAGATTTGACCGTTTGTTAAGAGCTAATGTGGTACATACTTCCTCTATTCTAAATTATAAATCGCTTGACTTTTTGTTATATTTATTTTATTATACACCTAGATAAATAATATATTTAGATACATAGCATAATGGATAAAAAAATTAAAAATAACTTATTATTTAGAATGGAGGAAATACAAGTACTCGTATCACGTGGTAACACTCCAGCACTCCTTTGCTGCGACATATGCGACATTGGGGGCGACACACAATCGTAGATCATACAAACACTCACGCGACCTTGTAAAAACATTTCTATTCTTCTAATACAATGATACACACACTCGTGCGTATTCGAGAAAAAAAAACATTGGGGGGCGACGCAGCTAGTTGGGCACAATCAACGCGTGTGTGGGCATGCAGCTGCAACCTGGCCAACAACCTCCATGGCGCCATGGCCTCAAGTTTTTGTGAAGAAAAACCTCATACATATTATATGACTAGGTATTGTGCCCGTGCGTTGCTACGGGATAAATAAACATTGTATCGAAAACACACGAATCGCACCATAAGATAACAATACTCTGAAATTAAATATCAACGTTAACATAATCATGTAATATTTTGTCAAATGATACAACATAAACTGAAAACGGCCCTCATGGTGTAATATCCACAACATGCATGGAACGATGGTGCATGATTCTTATTCTAGGTGTGATAACCCAAGATAGCCACACACAAACCTCTTCTCCAACCTCCTACACTCTCTCAGCATGTGTTCCTATCCTCCTAACCGCCATTTGGTAGCTCAATGGGTGGATCACATTTTTTTCCTCAATCGATGAAATAGCAATACGGCCGCACCAACCCTTTCCTCCCCTAATCCAAACACTGGCACTACACATAGCGTATTGATGTTCAAACATCCTATCGGTAAGTGATTTTACTTCTCGAGTTTCCATACCCTCTTTTTTTTTTTACTTGTGGGAGCATCTCTCCATAGTCTGGGAATGATGCTCGAGGCTGCAGCAAGTACTAATTGTTAAGTGTCAAGACTCAAGAGCAAGGGCGCCAACACTGAACCTATTCAGGCAAGAGGTGTTGTGACTACTATTGGGCGTCCGACAACGCTTCACAACGAAGCTTCGAAGCATGCCGTGGCTGATCCGAGGACGGCAAGTCGAAGGCATTTACAAGGTGGGCCCAATCGCTACTTCGTCATTGCAGTGTGGTCACCGGAAGTATAAAAGCCGAGAGATAGCGTAGCGGTAAAGGCATGTAATCTAACAGAACTATTCTCTGAACCCAAATCATTCCTCTGTTCGTAGAACTCTGTAATACTCTTGCTAATCCTACCCAAATTCTGTGCTAATCTATCCTGAATTCTAGCTCAATTCTAGTTATCCGTCATTGATCCATCTCGGATCGTGACAATAAGTTTCACCAGTAAATTGTGAACTTAGGGGACAAAAACCAAACACTTAAAGAATCCACAGAACATTGACCGAACCTGCTCAACTCTTAAAGAATTTCTCACCGCGCACCAATGTGTATGGTTTTACACACTTCAAAAAAAATTCTGAAAGTCGTTCAGCCTATATAGCAAAAAAAAAAAAAAAAAAAAAAAAAAAAAAAAGGACCTAGAAAACCCATCAATATTCAGTACCAGACAGCCTACATGTTTTGATTTCAACAGTCTCAAATATTGAATAAATGGCTTATGGCTCAGAATTTAGTTTGGAAAATGGATCAGTGCCGCATAGCTGGTGATACTGAAGTGTGAACTGAACATTTTTTTCACAGTGCTCATATGTTAATAATCCTCATGTCCACCTAGTTAGACATCAGCAAGTGCATCTTTTAGCAAGTGGTTTAAATTAGTAATGACAATGCTCAAGGTTACTTGTATGGCATTTGCTGCCCGATCAAATCCGTGAAGTTTGCCGAAAAAAAATTCATGAATCCACATTATCAAAATCGCTATAAGGTTACAGCAAACCACGAAGACTCTTTTATCCATGACTACATTGTTCATCTTCGTTCCATTCACAGAGAGGTTAATCCTTGCCTCCCAGGAGTGCTACAATATAAAGGATATAACTTCAGTGGAACTTATTAGTTACCTTTGCTTCACTGATCGCCTCCACTAATGTAGTACTTAAGTTTTGCCATGCACAAATCATTCCTTTAGTCGATACTCTATGCCAAGCAAAACTCTATTTTCATGTGGCCTGCTTAAATAATTTCTTCAATGGTTTGGTGATCTACACATTATGGAACTTATGGAAAGAGAGGAATAGAAGAATCTTCAACAATGCCCATGAATCAGCACCTTGCAGGTGGCTTCAAGGATCAAGGACAACATAGAGCAAAGTAAAAGGGCTTTCACAAGGAGTGAGTAGTCTGGGCAATCTGAAATCCTGAGACCCTGTTTTCCTTTTCCTCTCTCTGGCTTTTCTTCCTCCTAAGCCCTACTAAGCTGGGCCAGACCCCGTGCTCTGTACATAAACATAAACCTCTCTTTTCCACCATACATGAAAGGCAGAGTTCCTGCCATTGCCTTAAAGAAATCCCTATTTCAGAAAGTAATTCCTTTAGCTGATACTCATTGCTAGGAGATCATGGATTATGCAAACAAACTGGACAGATGACTTACCAGTATATAGTCCCATTACTGCCAATCTGCTACCTTCCTAAACATGAGCTGTATGTATACATCGTTAGCTTTCTCAAGTATTACTTTACCACTTATTATACATCAGCATATCTTAACAACCCGCCCAACCAGACAGACTGAAACCAAGCAGCTCAGCCAAGAATATATTTTAGATGAAAGCTAATATTCAGTAAACAAGAATACATACATAGGATTGATTATGAAGTAGTCCCGAGACATGATAGCTGGAGGAGTCCACTACCACTGAGAAAGAGCAACTATTGTCACTGTAGATCTTGGGTTCTGGCAAATACGTCGGCCTTGGTGGGGATTCAGAGATGGACTCTTTCATTCCATGTCAGCCTACTCATCCATTTTTTACCAATCAAATTATGAAAAAAAATCATGAGAAAAACAAAATATTTGATAATTAGAAAAATTATTCATTGGAACATAATCACCTGATGGTGAAAAATAGTGTATATGTCCAATGCACAGTGATGCAAACAAATATACTCCTACCGGATCAATTAGATTGATATTTTAATTTAGTTCCTACCGGATCAACATCAGTATACGTTGGCTTCTATAAATTGAGGTGGCAAATTTTGGTTACCCCAAATACAGTAGGCCCAAAACCCAATCAAAATTCAGAGGACAAAAAAAATACATTTGGAGCATACTAAATTTCATCTATTCCTTCACGAGGGGATACAGGTCGTCCTGCTCGGATGTACCATGCAGCAGGCATGGCTGCTTGTTGTCCGCAGGCCTAAGCCAGCTAGCGAAAACCAAACCTAAGTGATGGAGTTGGCGCGTGGAAACTGGCTACGATGAACCCATGGAAGAATCCATCGAATTGTGATGCAACACAATTGAAGAAAGGAAGAGGAGGGTTGTAGGGAGGGGCTTGGGGAATGGGAATACCCGTACCTCGGCGCGATGTTGCTACCTGCGCCGTGACGGACCTCGCACCATGAATCTTGACCCTACCACGGCGAAGGGGATCTGGCCATTCTGGCTAGAGGCCTGCTCCTCCATCTGCTGCGTTGCTGCCAAGGCCGGACATGCGATCTGGAGGAGGATGTGGAGCAACGGGCAAGCGTGGGGAGGGATGCAAAGGACGGCGATGGCGACGACGACGCCATGCTTCAAGAGGACACGACGCCCGTCGTCATACCACCCCTAGATCGGGGACGTCGGAGCAACGTCCTCGTTTCGACGTAGTGGTCGTGGCCGTGGAAAGTGGCTTGAGAATAATGACAGCGATATGGAGCAGGGTGTCGTGGCCGCGGATGGTTGCCGGCGAATCGCAGCGACGTCAAATCTTCTTGCTGGGAAGGGGAGACGGGATTAGGAATTTGGATTTGGAGACCATCGAATGCGAATGGTGACCTGCATTTAGTGTCACGGAAGGAAGTATTAATCCTGAAAACATTGCAGGAAGGTTAATTCCTTGCTGTAATTCAGGAAGGTTCTTTGCCATAATTTTGTTGACTTCCTTTTTTCTCTTTTGCGTGTTTTCTGGCTTTTTTTTTCCTCTCTTGCGCGTGAGCGAGAGGCAGGGTCGCATGTTGGAGGCAGACGGACAGAGTCATGCAAATGTCGCACCAAAAATTGTCCACACTTTGTTCTTTTTATTTGTGGGAGATTCAAGTGCAATTTAGGTGTCTTGGATATCTTCTATAAAATGCTATAATACATTCCAAGCCGGGCCCTCCTACGGACCTAACCCTGTCCATTCATCAATTTGTGAACAATGTTCTTGTCATGCTAGTGTTTATTATAGTAACCTCCTAGGTCTATGGCTAATTCCAATTTAGCCCTTGAATCATTCTAATAAAATAGTTTTAATTTCTCTTTTGTATATCCAAATCAAATACGTAAGGGCACAATGGATATTTGACCTCTTCTCTACCCTTTCTTGGAAAAACACGATTGTGCAGAAGATTTTTATAATTTATTTATTGATAACATTGAATTTCGAGTTTGCCCGTATGTGTACTTAAGCAACCTAATCCTATGGCTTGAGCAAGTGGAGTGAAGGCAGCGCAGGTCCAGGAATTATTGGGTTTAATTAGTTTGCTTAAATCCGATTTGATCAAGAGAACGACCCTTGCAGTCCCGCTAACCTTGGTGATTTAGTTTGGTCATTTTTAATAGTAGATTTTGGTTTTATGGTCAGAGTGGCCACCAGTGGCACATCTTGGCAAAGACCACCTTCACTGATTGTCCTTCCATGCTCTACAGGTGACCATTGTCTCCTGTTATCATTTAGCAAACTTAAATAACTTGTTTTATCCATTTTAGTTACCATCATCATCGATGGGTTTTTTGATGGTCTATTTAGTAAGGCTAAGAGCATATCTAGTCGTTTGGTGAACCTACTCTCAAATTTTAGGATTGAAGAAAAAGCACACTCCAATGACTCCTTGTTACAAAGCCCAATCCATCCACATTTGGGGAAAAAACCATCGCTTGTAGGCAAAAACATACACGCTCTCCAAGTTCTACTAATTGTTGACCAAGTAACTCTAAAACCATTTTTTTAATCACCAATCTATTAATTCCAGACAAATTTGGCCAACTAGCTGGTTTTAAAGTTGGTTTTGTATTTCTACAAATTATAAAAATAACAAGGCGAGATATAATGAAGAAAAATGTACATTGAAAAGTAAGAACAACACTATTTTTGGAACAAAATGTGAATGCTATTTTTTATTTCCGAAAAGAAAATGCTAAACAACACACGTGTGTTTTTTTAGGGAAACAACACATGGATTGCTCAGGACGCGTTTGATACAGGGCCAAGAGGGTGGCCTGCGCTCTCCAGGTGCAAGCGGTCTTGTTTGATTTACCTGGCCCAGTTTCTAGCCTGGCCCAATAGCTGCAAATCACACTCTCTCTTCTGCACCCCAAAAAACACTCTGAACCTCCGTATCTCTAGGGCCACGCTCGTTCCATCCTCCACGGGCAGCATGTTGTCACCTCCCAGCCCACTCCAACTCTCACCTCCCGCACCGCACCCGTACTTCGACGCCTCGCTCTCGTCCGCCGCCGGCGAGCCTGGACCACCTCCCGCCGCGTTGCTCACCGTTCACCTCCCCTAGTTCCCGCCGCCTCAGCCCTCTCCCGTCAGCGCAACGCCTCCAGCCACCATGTCCTATTCACGGCCGCGGGTGGGGTGCCGGCGGGCGCGACGGCTGTGGGTGGGGCTTCGGCAGGTGCGACGGCCGCGAGCAGGGTTCTGGCAAGTGAGAAGGAGGCCTCGTGATGACGACGGGCGGGTCTCCGGCGAGCTCAACGGTCGCGCGCGGCATGGTGCCCGCTCGCGTGCCCGCAGCGGAGGTGCCTGCTCGCGTGCCGGCAAGGCCGCGGCGGAGCGCCCGTGCCGACGACGGGGAGGCCGCAACGGAGCGCGCCCGCGAGGCCGCGGCAGAGCTGCTCCCCCTGCTCCCGCCCACGCCGGGGAGGCCGCGATGGAGCTGCTCCCCCTGCTCCCGCCCGCGCCGGTGAGGCACGCCCCTCAGGTGACCGATGAAATGTGAATGAAGGAGGAGAGGTGAAGGTCAGGTGGTAAGGCTACCAAATATCTGGTACAGAGTAGCCATAATCATTTCAAACAAGATTTTGGTTGAACCGGGTTGTCTGGACAAGGAAATCAAACACGAGCATTTTTTTCCCTAGACCTGGCTCTGGCTGGTCTTGGCCTGGCCGACGGGTCGAGCCACCCTTGCGCCCCACATCAAACACGCCCTCGGTGCCTATGACAATGGGTCCCACACCTTCTCTTTCCCCACCTTCTTCTTCTTCCTCCCGCACACCGCCCCGGAGGCCGCGCCATGGCCGGAGTCCTGCTCCTCTCCCCTCTCATCTGTCCATTGTCCTTCTATAAAAAAAAATTGTCTTCTTTGTAATTGTCTCTCTGTAATTGTAATTGTAATTGTAATTGTAATTGTGGTTGCTGGATCTTCATTCAATGGCTAAAAAAATATGTGTGTTAGTTTCTCAAAAAACACACACGTGTTCACTAGACAAGTCCCAAAACGGAGGAAGTACCTTCAGAATAAAAAAGGGCAAAAGTTGGCATGATTTGTCCCACAATGAGTGTGGAACAAACTCCAGTACACTCCACCCACGCAAAAAAGAAGTTTATTGTTGTCTTCTCGGCTGGCTGGCTCTCGAGATGAAAAGAGCAAGATTCGCTTCCCATCGTGTCGTGATGATGTGTTCCATTCCATTCCATGCTTTCTTTTTCCCGCACGGGCACGGCCGGCAGCCCGGCACAGATGGATCCACTACTATCCCCCAGCCCCCATGCGACTGGAATAATGGTGGTGGAACCGATGGATGATATGCTGCTACATGGGGCCCGACCGCTAGCTAGCTTTTAATCATGTAACATACTATCCTGCTGTTCGATCTGTTGTCTTTAAGCAAGTGCATATAGGAGTTGTTCCTTTCCCGATCACGGTAGGTACGGTACTGCCGTATATATGTATTGTTCACATAGACGTAGGTCACGCGACGACAAACAAGTAGTGCACGTGGAGTACGTATTATACGACGTACGCTGGATGGAATGATTTGTAAAACCGTGTCAATTTGTCCAATAACGACGTGATGAAAGCAGGGCAAGGCGAGGCAGGCATGGTGTCGTCGGTTAGTAAGGAGCGAGGAGCACCAGCTGGCGCCCGGCACCACTTGATGATCCATCATCGTGTGAATGATTACATCGGAGAAGACAGAAGAGAGGATGCGTATACGTGTATCGATCAGCAGGCGGCCGGTTCCCGTCTGGTCTGATATTAGTATATCATTACGGCTTGCTTATTACGGGTCGACGGCGCCATGATTGTGTCCTCCACATCCACCTCCACCTCCACGGGGGAGAACCAGCCGGATCGAGAGAGCACCGGCGCACGCCCGCGCAGGCCGGCCGCAGCAGCGACTTGCTGGATGGGATCGTTGCAACCGTAGCGAAGACGTCCGCTCTGCTTTGGTGTGGGTGGAGCTAGCGCCTAGCGGAGTGGAGAGGGTTGGGTGGGTTCGCGTGCGTTTTGTCCCCATGGCCGGGTTTTTGTGAGGGTTTCTTTGTGGTTTGTGCTCGGTCGGTCGGGGCGGAGGGGAGATTACAGAATGCCGGTTTCGCTGGTACTGGAACTGGACTAACGACTCCACAAATTACGACCCTGCGCTGCAGCGGTAACCTTGGTCTTCTTCTTGTCTCCCGACAACTCCTCCAATTCCGACGAATTTGAACGGTTCTCACCGACACGTACGGACACTTTATTTCAAGCTAGCTGAGGTGTGCAATGAAGATAGATACTGTATCGATCATAGTGTGTAGCGTCAGCGTCAGCGTGAGGGGAGTCAGGTGACCGTGCATCAGCGTCACCGTGCCGGCGTCGTACCATATGCAATAGTACGTAGTTAAAATCTACTAGCCGGCAGTAACCATCAAGTTTGACCGTGGCCGGCCAGGCTGAAGCCTCCATCCGAGCTCTTGGCATCTGTCAAGTGTCAACCCGGCGTGGCATGCAGCAGAGTAACGACGGACACCACCAGCACCACCACGTTAAAACATGCGTGAGTCTTGTCCGGCTGTCCTGACCTCCGTATCCCATGATCGATAGATAGAACAGGGAACGGTCGTGCCATTGCCAGTGTGGCTGTCGTTTTCGCAGCATATTTGCATTGCGGAGCAGGTTGGTAAGGTTTTCCGGGCGTCCTTTTTTTGCCCGGCGGCCTGAGGTTGGTGCGGTGCGGCGGATGTATGCGTGCGAACTCCAAGTTGACATCCACATATCGCCCGGTCGTCAAGCCGCCACACACGGTGATTTCCTAGTATTTTTCTTTGTTTGTTTCACCGATTTGTCACCTACTCTTTATTCTTTAACTTTTAAAAAAGAATAATAATTGTTTAGAGGATTAGTCTATTGCCGCCAGGAAGGAGAAGGATGGATGCACAGAGAATCGGATTTATTCAAGATTTCGCTTCAAGAGCTTGCGTGTTTACACACGGTGCATACGTCGTCACTTGTGACTAAGGCTCCATGTGTCGTGACCGACGTATCTCGTCTCAAGAGTGGCTATGACACGACACCGGATCATCGGCCTAAGGTCAACCGAGAGACGGCGCAAACTATACTTATCTCTTTTTTTTTCTCTCTTTGTTTGCACCTACTCTTCTTTTCAAAATTTTGTACGTACGTGAGGGTGATAGATCCTTCCAAAATTTTCAAAATATGATATCCCCTTCCAAAGGCAAAATAGAGGATAATCGAATGCTCGTCAACAATATCGAGTAGCACTTGTGTTTTATGCTGGTTGCAAGTTAAGTAGACCCCAAGCATGTGCGCAAAGGCAACATACATGGACGAGGACGATGCCTATGTATATTTAGATATACTTGTTATGCCTCTCGTGTTTTTGTTGTACAGAAGTTTTCAGAAGGTATTTAGATATTGATTGATCAGAGCATCTCCAACCGTTTTGTATTTAAACTTTGCATTCACTAATTTGCAAAAAAGCCTTAAAAAGTCCTATCAAATAGTTTTGCATTTAGACCTTGCAATTTCATTAACTTGGCAAATAGAGGAGAAGACTTGGCATATATACCAAGCCCCTCGTGCTTGGCAAATCGCGACTCACGCCTCTACCGTAGCTCCTCACGCGACTCGCGCCTCCTCCCTCCACCCACGCCTGCCATATTTTGCCCGTAGATATATAGGAACACTAATCTCTCGTGGTGCTTCAGAGACTGTTCGGCGAGAAAATCCAACTTCTTTGCAAGTGGCTAAGCCCAATAAGGGCCCGTGGGTGCCCAGGTACCCCTCTAATTCCAGAAAAACTTTAGGATTAACACCATTTAGCCCTATAGGCACCCATGGCCCAACTGCAGGCATCCCAACCAGCCCAACAAGCCCACCTGTGCAGCACTTCCTTCCAGCCGAAGCCTTGCAGCGATGTTGAGCTCGGCCGGCCGCTTCCCCCGCGCGAGTAGCGAGAAACTCGCGACGCTTGTTACTTCGCCTCCCTGACGTGACGAGCGAACCGGTTACCGGCGGCAGTCGGATCGCCATGGCCGGGAAAGTACCCGCGGACCACCCGCTGCGAGGAATGCGTGACCTCGCCGTCGCCGCGCGGCTTCGGCTGCCGCTGGCCGGGCGCCGTCGCCAGGATCTGCTAGGGTTCCCCAACGCCACGGTCCCTCTGGCAATGGCGAGGAAGCTCCCTGGGGCCGGGTTCGACAACGATGCCGTCAGGCGACGGGACAAGGCTGGGCTCATCGTCTCGCGGCTCGAGACAGAGGTAGTCTCCTCGGCTCCTCGCGGCTACACTATACAAAGCTCGCTATTGGTGTCCTGGTCTACTAGTCCGGTTCTTTCGAAGGGGGGCGAGTAGGGTTGGCCGGTCAAGAATGTACGGAAACAATGGAGAGATTGTGTCTTCGGGGGAGGGGAAGATTTAGAAGAGAGAAATTGATTTTGGAGTTCTTTTTTCGTTGCCCTGCTTTCTTGGGCTACGTACGACGATGGGTGCTGTACCAGATGAGTTGCCCAAGAGTCTGAGAAGCCATATTTTCAATTAGTTGTTGGTATTCGTGTACATGAAACGATTCTTGTATGGTTTTTGCAGTTTGAGTTGCAGGGTTGAGCAACTCAAAGAGCATGGGCAAAATTGGATAGGTAAACCAGCTCTCTAAAACAATTTAGCTTGTCGAAGTATATGCAAGTTCTCCAGCAGCTCGCTATTATTTTCTAACATGTAGCTATTTTGTTGTTCCTCGTCATGCTCCCCCTAAGTAGGGACGATGGACCAGCATGCACCAAAAACAACCAGACAGTGGCGGATACAGGATGGATACTAAGGGGGGGCTAAACAATAATGATTTGGGGCTAAAGCTAGAAATTAATGGTGATTTGATGCTAAGTGGCATTGATTTAATGAAGAAATCTGCTCACTAGGGGGGCTGTAGCCCCGGCAGCTCCCCCTTTGGATCCGCCCCTGCAACCAGATGACCCCGATAGCGAGCTTTGTATAGTGTAGCTAGCCAACCAGATGACTTGTGTTGGTCCGAAGTCTGTAGTAAACACGTCATTTAATCCCTTTTTTAACATAGTGTAGCTAGCCAACTTTGCCTAGCGATAAACACGGAATGGAATACTTGCTAGTCCGTTGGAGATGTTTTTATGCTAATACTAGCTATATTTAGCTTTAGAAAACGTTTTAACTCCTCTTGGAGATGCTCAGTCAAGCTCAAGTTCTTCTGTTTTTCTTCGTTTTTCCCTGGGTTTCTTTTGGTATAATAGACCGCGATGATTCGCGTTTTGAACTGCTGTAGCTATGGCAGCTAACTCGCCATGTGAGCTAGGTAGGATGCAGTTGTTTTTTCTAGCATATCGCAACTGCATTTTTATGAACTATTTTTTGGAGTGAATTTCTTTTACTTCCAAGGCTGCCATGGAAGCTGGATCCATCAGTTCCTACTAATCCTATGTGGAGGCCTCATTTTTCTGTAGCTCAACAATTTGGTTATGGACATTGCTGTTTGAGTTGTTTATAAAATAATGACTTGACACAGTTATTGTGTCAACATGAATTTATTTAATGTTCTTTGGGAGAAAATGACGTTGTCTTCCAATTGATAATGTGATGTGTTCCTTTTCATGGCCGTGTGGTGGAAAAAATTGTCTTGTTATACACTATATTGTTTAACTGGTTGCTTCTGCTTATCTATCTTGTTAGGAAGCTTTAAACTTTGCATGCTTTAATCTCTCAGAAAGATAGACAACTCGTGTTTTGCCATTAGTTTGATTTTTTAATTCAGTGCAAATATTTTTTTTCTGCAGCTTTATGATTACCAGACGGAGTTGACATCCAAATATGAACAACTTAAAGGTTCTTCTGTTGCTACTGAGATCATGCTTAAGCGAGAGCTTGCTTCTCAGCAGTCTGCTTTAGCTGAAACAAGAAAGAGGGAAGAAAACCTCAAAAGAAATCTAGCCATTCAGAAGGAGCGCATATCAACGGTAAGATTCCATTTCAATTAATCATCGAGATGTCATAGGCCTGAAAGATGATGTTCTCCCTTGGTTTGTCAAAATATACACTTAATGTCAGTAAACCTTAAAGATGATGTACTCCTTTGGTCTGTCAGATTATATTAATACACCGAATGCTGCTTATTGTATTTTTTAATCAGACGTCTCTGAATAGAAGCTTGTTGTGGTTTTGGGGCTATGATAACATTCTTACGTTGATATATCAACTTTTCTTATAAATATTTAGTGAGGCAGTGAAGTCTGGGAAATCTAAAACAAGAATGTCTGATAGTAAAGTCCCTTTTCCACTAGTATCTTAGTTTTGTGTGCAACTAAAACTTCCTTCTGTTTCTTGCTGGACACGAGTATAGGCTCATTTTGAAAAGTCATGTAGGAAATATTTATTAGTTGTAAGAAAATTTGTAGGATTCTAGCAAAAGGTTACTCCTGATTTGTCTTGGTACTTGATTTCTCTCAATTAGAATTGCATGGGACTCTCAAATTAAACTATGCTACTGACATTGTGTTTTCAATGTAGCTTGAAAAGGCACTTCATGGTATGCGGGGGAAACAGCTGAAGTATATAAAGAAAAACTAGCTGAAGCCCATCAAATGATAGAGACGGCACAGAAAAAGTTTGATGAAAATTTGTCAATAGTGCAGTCTGATCTTTCGTTTAGAATGATTTATCTGTTGAATTATCCGTACGAGTTATCTAATCAACATGTTATTGCAGGAATGCATCAAAAGAGAAAGAGATTAACCGCTTGAGGGTTCTCCAAGAGACCATCGGAACGAAAGTGGTATGGCTTTCTAGTATGTGTGCACAGTTTATCTTGAGTTCATACTTCTGAATCAGTAGATGTGTGCACAATTTATCTTGAGTTCACACTTCTGAATCATTATGATATGTGCAGGCTGAAATACAAAGGCTGTATCGAGAGCAAGAAGTTTCCTTGGTGAGGAGAAGGCAGGAATTTGATGCCCAGATGCAAACTAAGCTCGCTTCTTTTGAGGAAGAGACTGATGCGAGGAAAGCCTTGCTGGATCAGAGGGAAACTGCCATCAATGAACAGGAGGATGCAGTGGCACAAAGGGAACAAAATCTGAACCTTAGGCTTGCTGAGTTAGCTAACAAGGAAGAATCTTTGGTGAAAAAATCAGATGAGTTAAGGGAGGAAGAGAAAAGGCTCTCCTCTGAGAGAGAGGCGCTGCACATTGAACTGCAAAAACAAAAGGAGGAAATTCGGAACGTGAAATTGGATTTAGAGATGGCAAAATCTTTCTATGAGGAAAAAGATGGCCTAAAAGTTGGGAAAAAGAGGCTTAATAATGCACTATCTCATGATGACTCTGAAATTTTACAGCCAAAGCAAAAGCAGCAAAAGAGCACTACTCAGACTGTGATTGGAGGAGAAATTGATTCCAACTGGTATCCTTCCTTTTTTATTACCGTAGTGTTTCAATTTATTTATGATAAAAATTTAGTTTTTTCTTACTATGTATCGTTGTGTCTAATGCTGGCAGTCCATCAGTTCTAGAAGAAAAATATTCAAAGAATGAACATGATGCAGTCCCAGTTGGTTTATGTGGGAAGGGGCTGCATAATCCCCAAGCAGGAGAACTAGCTTCTTCTGTTGATGAGCATTCAAAGGATAATTCAGTGGTAGCTACTCGATGCTCATTATACATTCTGGTTAATGTTTTCCACCTTGTTTTGTGAACGAGTAATGTTTAGTGCAATAATAGCATTGTGGCTTCCCCCCTTATTTAATATTTGCATCTGTGCATGTGAGGACAGGTTTGTTTTACTAGAAATAATTCATCTAAGTTTCCATGAACAGATTAATTGGAACATTGCTACTAATTTCGTACATATTGTTTAAACTTATGGCATCCTATCCCATGTTCAGAAAATTTTACATTGTGATTATATACTTGTACCGTTAAACTATGCAATATGGAGTTGCTAATTTTCTTAGGCTTTGTTTAGATTCCAGATTTCACTCCCAAATTTCACTATGCAGAATTCCTATTCCCCGTCACATCAAAATGTTGGCATATGCATGGAGTACTAAATGTAGATGAAATCAAAAACTAATTATACAGTTCTGTTGTACTTTGCGAGACGAACATTTTAAGCTTAATTAATCAATGTTTGGACAATTATTACCAAATAAAAACAAAATTGCTACAGTGTGACGGGACCTTTACTATGCAGATTTTGACCATCAATTTTGTGATCTAAACAAGGCCTTAGTGGAATTTGTGCGAAAGGTGTCTGAGTTACCATTATGTCATTGAGCATATTTTCCTAGAAGTTATGCATGGTTAGTCATATATGGAATCTCTTCATTAATATTTATCTAATTGTTTTGCTATTTGTACCTTGACAGTCTGCAGCTGCACCAGATGAGGACTCTGATGAAGAAGAGGAGGAAGAGAAGACGTCAACAGCAAAGAAGATTTGGCGTTTTCTCATCACGTGATTATCTTCATCCTATGATAAATAACATGGCTAACTGTAGGCTGACAGTTACCTGTCCTATGATGGTATCTGTGAGTAGCGGCCCCTTTGGCATTCATTGTCATGCCTTCTGGTTTGTCTGGTTTGTAGAGGACCCCTCGTATGTTTTTTTTCTGTTTTCTTGGCCCCGGGAAAACATGTAAAGTGGTTGACAGTAACATGTACCATTTGTCCAGAAGTGTTAGCACTGGCGTTACTGTTGCTTGTTTGAGCTGTTCTAGTGACTTAACGTCGTGATCCGGCCATGATTTGTGGCTCTCCATCTTAGGCCTTGTTTGATGCACTTGCATCCACTGCATGTGTTTGATGCACACACATGACATGGAGATTATTGTAAAACAAACCTTTATTGGGTTTTTGGTGCAAAGCAGTGCTAAATTTTGGTGATGTCAAGATAGTCTTGATGCCGTTTTATCTAGATCGGAGATGTAACCCCCCACCAATTCATACGGCGATGGGACTTGCTTTATTCAGCTTGAGTAGATCTGACCCTGAGTCCTGATCGACGCAAATCATTAGCAGCCTCCGTGGAAAAGGAGCTTAATGTGGTAATACACCTGGCTATTCAGATTCGAATACCGCTGGGAGCGAATTTAGAAGCTTATTTTCCTCTTAATAAAAAAAATTAACATAGTTTCTTCTAGATTGGTCTAGTTTTTTTTTTGGGTTTTTTGGTTCTAGGCCATTACTATTTTCCCTCTTTTGAAACATGCCACTGGAATTCGTCTTATGGGAAGGAAGCCATTACAATTTTCGCGTTGTTTGAAACATGCCACTGGATACGAATGGGAACGTATCTGGCCCACCTGCAGTACAAAGGTCGTATACGTACGTCTCCCGTGCCCAAGGAAACGGACGCCGTCTATTCCTCTTTCCCGTCCGTCTCTTCCAGTCGGTCTTCGTCCTCCAGCTCGTCCTCCAGCTCGAAGCGCAAGGGCGGCGAACCCTAACGAGGGCGCGGCGGCCGGCACAAGGTCAGGCGGCGAGGGCGGGCGCAGGCAGGCCGCTGGCGCGCAGGTGGCCTTCGCGGCGCGTGCAGGCCCGGGTGCAGGCAGTCGGCGCGGCGGCGGCTCGCTCACAGGCGGCACGGCTGCGAGCAGGTGGCTGGGCATCGCAGCGGCTTGGCAAGTATGGTACCTTGCTGCTGCTAGCACGGCTCGCGAATATGGCCGTGGGCGCCGCGTCGAGGCTTTGCTCCAGGAGTCCAGGGCACCGAAGGCACTAGTGAAGGGAAATGTTATTCTTGCTAATATTCTTATTTGTATATGTTGTAATGGATTATGGGTTTTCCATGAATTAATGAATCATTGTCTTTGTTCTCTGATCAATGTTTATATGCAATTGACTATTTTGGTTGAATGATGCCCAAATTTCATAATTTCAG
The DNA here is from genome assembly GCA_018135685.1 of Themeda triandra. Taxonomy (NCBI): domain Eukaryota; kingdom Viridiplantae; phylum Streptophyta; class Magnoliopsida; order Poales; family Poaceae; genus Themeda; species Themeda triandra. The sequence continues at coordinate 592,907 of JAENPR010000079.1, read as the reverse complement.
CAGCATATTGTCTCCAATTTAAGCATAATTTTTAGAAAATTTCAGCAGCATCTTGTCTCCATTTTTAGCATAATTTTGGAAAATTTCAGCAGCATGTTGTCTCCATTTGAGCAACATTTCATGATAATAACAAAATTCCAGCAACATATACAAATAAGAATAGAGTTCAACCCAAATTTCATAGATAACCAAGTTGGCATCCACACATTACAGTACTTAGGAGTAGTAGCACATCACAGTACTTAGGAGTGGCACATTACAGTACTTAGGAGTGCCCAAATTACATAGTGCTGCCCATTACAGTACTCATGAAACCAAAAGTGGCACTACCAAAAGTGCCCAAATTACATAGTGCTGCACATTATCTCACTGCTCATTGAAAATCAGCTGCCTCAAGCTGGTGGCAGCAACTGCTGGTGGGTTAGCTCGTGCCTTCATCAACTTCTTCCTGATCGGGGTCTTCTTTTTCTTCTGGGCAACACCACTCTTCTCGGCAACACCACTCTTCTTAGGAGCTTTCTTTTTCTTCGGTTGTGAAGGTCCAGCATCATCTTGAGTTGGCCTCTTCCTGCAATTGAAACACAAGTATTTGGTTAAGTCAAGCAAAAAAGAAAAAACTATTATTTACATGTTATATCTTCAGTACCTTTTTGTAGACCCTTTCCCTATTTCTCCATCTTCGCCCAGCTCAGCAAACTTGCATGTCTTCTTGAAATGGCCGAACCCACCACATCTCGGGCACTTTACTTTCTTCATTGTTGCTCTCTTCTCCAAGCACCCTCTAATTCTCACAACTCTTGGTCTGCCAGCCCTCCTTCCCAGCAAAGAAGGGTACACTTTGAAGCCAAGGTTCACAACAGGCCATTCTGATCTGTCTGGTATAGGCTCAATCCTGTCTGCATAAGCTGCCCTAAATCTTGCAACTGAGTAGTACTCATGTACATAATCCTCAATTCTTCCATTGTTGGCAAGTATCCAAGGTATAGCATGTTTGCATGGCTTTCCTGTAACCTGCCACTCTCTGCACCCACATCTTTGGTTCTCTAGGTCCACTGTCCTCCTCCTCTGATTCCCCCAGTCATCCCTAATAGTCACTTCAGCCACATATTCATCACAAGGTTATACCCGTCAACACAAATCCTTGATTTGTCAGCCGTCTGCTTTGACAGCCGTCTGCTTTGCACTTTGCAAGAAACCTTGTTTTGTCTGTTTTTATACCCGTCAACACAAATCCTTGCTTCACAGCATGGTGCCTAATAGATTTCCTGAATGATACAATATCAGGAAACAATTCTCCCTTCTCAATCTTGGGGTTCTCTGGATCATGGATAACATGGATCTCTTCAGGGTCCGCATCAGTGACCTCTGTCTCATCAAGAATAGCATCAGCATTTTCATAAACATGAATAGGAGATGGAGGTGGATTGCTAGATTGTGCTGCACTGCTAGATGGCACTGCACTGCTAGATGGCTGTGTAGGAGGTAATGTCAAGTACATTGCCTCATCATCATAGCCAACATACTCTTCAGTATTGTCAAACATGTCAAACTCCCCGTCAGGCTCAAGTTGAGGCAGAACTTCAGCCTCCAAGGGAACATTTGGGTTAGCACTATGAACAGCTGGATTTGGGATCAGATTGCTAAGTTGTAGGCTGCCATTGCACATCTCAGGAGAAAGGAAGCATAAAGGCTCAAGAGCATCAAATTCATCAACATGGGAAACAGTATTGTCAAACACTCCTACAATAATTTGGCATTTCATCTCTTCCTTATACATGTCAAACATTTCATCCATCTTGAGTTGGTTTTCTAATCTGACATCTTTAGACAACCTTTTGTCAGTAAACCAAAGCACAGCATACTGACTAGGAGACCAGTTGACAGCATTGTTCAATCTGGTCAGCAACTGCTCAAAGGAAAACATGCCTAACTCCACATCCCACTTAAGCACACGACCTTTTGTGTAAGCTTTTCTACCAAGAGAGTCTATGCTACAGAATCCTTCCACTTTGATTTCTAGCGTGAACAGTGCAACCCTAGAACACAAATGCATAAATCAGACCATGAATTGAATCCGAATCGACTCAATTCGACGTAAGGAGAGACTAATACCTTCCGTCGTCGTCCTCCATCCGCCGAGCCCGCCTGCAACCGAGGCCGAGCCCGCCTATGCCCGCCTGCGCGCCGCCAAGGCAGCCTGCTCCAGCCTGGCTGCGCCCGGGCCTGCGCGCGCCGCCAAGGCCACTGCTCCCGCCTGCCTGCTTGCGTCCCCGCCGCCTGACCCCGCCTGCCTGCTTGCGTCCCCGCCTGCCTGCTTGCGTTGCCGGCCGCCGCGCTTGCCTGCCTGCTTGCCTGCTTGGGGAACGAACGAATGGAGTGATACGGGGTGGGGAACGAACGAACTCGAACGAACGAGTCCAGACGGTGGCTTAACTAACGGGGTCGAACCAGTCCAGACGGGAAATTGACGGATACGGCCGTATACGGCACTTCGTACGCCACGTAAGCCTGCAGGTGGGCCAGATACGTTCCCATTCGTATCCAGTGGCATGTTTCAAATAACGCGAAAATTGTAATGGCTTCCTTCCCATAAGACGAATTCCAGTGGCATGTTTCAAAAGAGGGAAAATAGTAATGGCCTAGAACAAAGAACCTTTTTTTTTATTAACAGCCTCCGAACGCATTATCATTATCACGGACCACGGTAGTGCGGGCAACAGGAGTGGTACGTAATTACCTATCATGTGCTGGCCCTTCCAAGTGAGCCTACGTCCGTGCAAGCAGTGTACTGACCGTCTTCTCAATTTTAAAAGGCTCAAAAGATCGTCTGCAGCCAACAAAATCAAATAAAGTGGGTCACTTGATTTCAATTGGTGCTCTGTTCAACAAAGTTAGAAGAATAATGAAGTTACTAGCCACATGATCATTTTAATCCACAAACGGTAGAATAGAATCTAAGGACACGTTTGACAGAACTGTCCGTTGCTGATGTTTGGCTAGAACAATATTTTCAGTACGTGGAAATTACATTTTATTAGTATGGATTGCCCACTTTGCCCTTAGTTGACATAAATGTACTTCAATGATGCGCCCAACATGCACATCAATTATTTCCTTCGAATTTGTATGCGCCTAGTTCATCTGAAAAAAAGGTTGGATGGGTTGGAGTGTGTAATCGATGGTAAAGGTGGATATTTTTTTTTCTAACTTCATATCCAGGTCTATTTGAGAGGGTTTGGGAGTTGGAAAAGAGGTGATTCAAGAGAATGAACTAGTGCTCTAGTAACCCCATGGAGTTGGGCTGCTCAAACTTTCCTTTTAGAGTTGGTGTGTTTGGCTAGCTCTAGCTAACTCTAATTTAGAGTTTGGCTCTAGAGAAAGCCAAACAACCCCTAACTTCCTGATAATGGCCTCTAGATATATAGGCATTGTTTAAAACAACAACTTTATGAGCAACATCTCTAGGTGAAGCTAAGTTGTTTTGAAAAATCTGTTGGGCAAAACAATTTCATGCATGGACGAGAGAGAAATAAGGGAGAGAGGCTAGGATAAACTATTTTTTAACTTTATCCTAAGAGCATCCCCAACTCGTTTTGCATATGGCCTTTGCATTTATATTTTTGCAAAAAAATCTACAAAACTCCTATCCAACGGGCATATAGATTTGGCAATTTTGTTAACTTGGCAAATTCCTGGGGAGGACTTGCATGTATGCAAATCCCGGCTGCGCTTGACATCCCTTGTTTCGCGCGATTTTCGTCGCCCTCCCTTGCTTCGCGCGATTTTCATCGCCCCTGCGCGTGCTCGCGCGCGAACTCCCTCCTCTCGCCGCCATATTACATGTGATTCTTCTCTTTGATTCCAACAAGTCGTCGGACAACATAAAAAATGAGGACGCAACGTCTTTCCATCTACTGTGAAAACCTTTTTTTTTACGGTGAACATTTGCTAAAAGTATGTGACATCTCTCTCACCTTATGTGAGCAAACTACGTGGCCACAAACTAAAAGGTAAGAATTTTCATGGTTAATTTAAAACTACGAATATGGCGTAAATAAATTTGATATTCGATGAAAGAAGTCCTAATGCATGCATATTTTAAATTACATCGGTCAATAGAAAAAAAAAAATTGAGCACACATGAAAACAAGGCGGACATAATAAAAAGAGCACACATAAAAAATTGGAAAAAAAAAGAAATATATCAAAAGCAAGGTTACGTTCCTAAGATCTATGGGTTATGAGACCACCATTCTTCCAGCGCTCCACTTTGACCTTTGATGATTATGATATAAATCTACTAATGCAAAGTCTGAGGAGTATTTTGCACAACATAACTTTGACTGTTTTTAGACTTAGAAATGCTTCCAACGTCTCTTTGTTTTCTCATGCTCATGCCTAAGGATGTCAATGAGGAATTTTTCATCGGAGGATAGCCCAGGGTGATATATTTGAGGAGAGGTTTTCATCCCATCCCCGTGTAGGGAATTTATCCTCTCGAGAACTTGTCCCATTAGGGAATACAACGATTAAAGAGCAAACATAGATTTATAATATCAAATCAATATAAATTGAACAAGTAAGATTTTATATTACAAGAGACATATACTTCGGGGCTTAGAGTTTTCTTACTCCTAAAAAGATCCGGATGTTATCATCACCGTTGAACTAATCGGTCCGCCCGGCTAAATATGGCACCGCTCGCGGCTTCCCCTCCCCCGTTAAAAAAACTACCGCGTCCAATCCCTCCCGTCTAGGGATGACCGACCCATACGGTATGCAGAGTGGGTCACCGCATACCCTGAGGACCGCCTGTCACAGACATAGTAGAAATTTTTAGTAAAAAGACTAAAAAAAGAGAGTAACTGCAATCCCGACATCTACGAGTTCGCAGTATCTTCGGCTTCCGCGATGCGGCGTTGGCGCGTGCCCGCGGTTCCTGGGATGAGTAATTGCCTTGAACTCGAGTCACGCAGCCGAGGAGTCGATACGATCTGCTCCGAGGGACGGCCGGTGGCCGACACCGCGACGGGCCACTGGCGAGAAGCCGAGAAGGATCGGCTCCAGGCAGTGGCGGAGTCGTGGCCCTGCTCAACTTGGCGTACTGCATATCCTGTTTGCTGTCTTGCTGTGTTTGATCTCCCTCGATGCATGGCTGTGTGCGGCCTTAGATGATTTAGCAATAACTGAACATCACAGGATTATTTGTTTAACGAGTACCAGCAAGAATCGCTTGTCAGTAATGCAAAAAAATCTGGCGTTTTTTTTTTGACAATTAACATATTCATTAATTGCAGCAAAACGCTGCTAGGAGAGAGACACCGTTTAGTTCTACAAGCTGCAGAACTTGAGAGAGGGAACAAACAGTTTCGTGCCGATCATTGTTACATTGGATATCTAAATAGGAGCTCAAGGAGGCTTCCTGAAAAGACTGCTTAGCTAATGAATCAGCTTCTTTGTTGAACTCCCTGTTAATTTTGTAGATGCTTGAACCTGTGATCCTTGCATTGTTGGAGAAAGCTTGAGTGTATATCTTGATTCTCCAATCAGAGGGATTAGATTGATTCTCCAATCAGGGGGATTAGAGAGATCATCTTGGTTGAGAAAATGAGCTAATTGCTCATTGTCAGTTAAGATGATTCCTCCTTGAAATTGCAACCTGTTCATCAGCAGGGAGGCAAGGGCCGCAGCAGCAGCCTCTGCCATCAGAACTGAACTGCAGACATGCAGTTTAGCCTTGAGGAAGATCTTCAAAGGTGGTTGGACCTGTGTGTTGATGAAGAGGATTCCTAGCCCAGCTTGTTGAGTAGATGGAGAGGAGTTGTCTGGCGTTGTAGAGGCATCCACAAAGCATAGAGGTCCCTGGAGTCTTGTAGGATCACTTATAGTGTATCCATTTGGCACTGAGTCCTGCATCAAGATGTTCATACCAGCAGGGGGGATGGCTGATGGTGTTTGATGTCCTTGAAGTGGTTGATCAATGGCAGACCCAGTGTGTTGTTGCTGTCCTGCATTGTTGAGAATTATACCTGAATGTGTTGCTCTGTTAGCCGAGAAGGTGCTAGCCTCTTCCCTGAGCAAAGGCTCTCTATTGTCAGGCAACCCTTGTTGTTGCGATGGTTGCACTTGATTCTGCATTATTGCCGCGCTGTGTCCTGCATCTATACATGTGCTACTCCCAATTTGTTGATGGAGTTGAGGCAAGATGTGGTGTGCCTCATCCATCGCAAAAGGAGTCAACATTGCAGCCGCAGCAGCATGAACCTGCATGGGAGTCCAGTTTTTCCTATTGAAATGCCTGTCATTTCTAGCCTTCCATATGAACCACAAGATTGTTAGAAATTTGATAATAAGATCGTCTGGAGAGTTTGCAGTAAAAATGGTCTGCAGAGTTAGTTGCACTCCATCTGCTTCTTGGGGTAGAACCTGTGTTAATAAAGAAGGATTGCAAGAGAACCACACTGTTCTAGGAAGGTCACAATGAAAGAAAAGATGAGAATCAGTTTCAACTTGACCACAGGGAGAGCAATAAGGATTAATATGATGGGAGAATCTAGAGGCCCTATGAGCAGTAGCTAAAGCTCTTCTAATTAATCTCCACGTAAAGGTCTTAATTATAAGAGGCACATTTTTAATTTTCCATACCTTTTGCATGAGTTGAGTTACCTGTAGTAAGATACTTCTGGATCCTTGTGGCGTTATTTGTTTCAAGGGCAAGGTTCCCCTTTATTTGTGCTTTGTTCGAGTGGAGGATGCATACAAGAATCTGAGGCTCATCCATTCCCACACATTGTAACCAACGTACGGGCGAGGACTAAGGTCTAAGGCGAACCACGCCATCTACCGGTTGGACGACCTGGGAGGCGGCGAGGCCAGCTGCGAGCAGGAAGGCCGAGGCGGCGACGCATGCTTAGATTAGGAAAAAAAATACTAAACGACCCTTAATTATGTTATATTTAAATAATTTTCCTAATTAGTACTTGCAATTAATTTTGACGGGAGGAGCTACCGATTCCTCCAAAAAAATCATACCATATATGGTTGTTTGTTTGTCCAAACGGCCCCTCTATATATAATTCCAGGCTCCGCCACCGGCTCCAGGGACTTCGACGCCGTGACCACCGAGCCTTCAATAGTTCGACGGGGCACCGCGAGCCCGCCACCAGCCCTTTGGGCGAAGCGTCGAAGCCACGACCCTTAGTCGTGGCCGACCTGCCGAACTACTCCGATGATCAGACGATCCGGTGATTCGCTCTAATGATCCGTCGATCAGCAGCAGCAGTAAGTTCATAACATGACTCTATAATCTATAATCTATTTTGTATTTCATTTGAACAATTTATATGGTTTTAAAATATGGTTTCATGACTGTTTCAAAAAAAATTTGGTTTCACTAGTTTTTGTACGAAAGCGAACTTTTTAAGCAAAAATTTAGAATCTATTAATTAATTTGTAGTGTCTAGCATACAAACTGCTTTAGGTTAGTCCAAGGAACCATTTTTGCCTACCCACAAGCATAAATACTATCCTGACTAGAACATACATATATATCGTGTTGCCAATTTTCATTAGTCAATCGTAGTTCTCCCAAGAAAATCTCTTGTACCTTGATCTCCCAGATTATTTAGCCAAAAATTCATATATATTTTCTAATGAGCCTTCCTTTAAACCTCATGTCACGACAAATGATCTAATGTCACTGGAACTCGTTGGAGGAACAAATGAGCAATGTATCGCCTTCCAGTGTGCATGCTATGTTTGCCCACTTGCCCATAGTGTTATATAAGAAAAGGGGCGAAGCCCAATGGGCCCGTGGGTGCCCAAGCACCCAAGAAAAATTTTACGACTAACAAAATCATGGCCCAACCGCAGGCGCCCCCACCAGCCCAAGTTGCCCAACAAGCCCACCTGTGCGGCACTTCCTTCCAGCCGAAGTCTTGCAGCGATATTGAGTAGCGAGAGACTCGCGACGCTTGTTGTTGCTTCGCCTCCCTCTCTCCCTGACGTGACACGCGCACGGTGCACCGGTTACCGGCGGAGGCTAGGCAGTCTGAGCGCCATGGCCGGGAAAGTACCCGCGGACCACCCGCCGCGAGGAATGCGTGACCTCGCCGCCCGGCAGCGGCTGCCGCTGGGCGCGCGCCGCCGCCAGGATCTGCTAGGGAACCCCCCACCGGGGACCGAGGTCCCTTATCTGGCAATGTCGAGGAAGCTCCGTGGGGCCGGGTTCGACGAGGACGCCGTCAGGCGCCGGGAGGCCCGGGACAAGGTGGAGCTCATCGTCTCGCGGCCCAAGTCAGAGGTAGTCTCCTCGGCTCCTCGCGGTGTTTTGGTTTCTTGGATTGGTAGTGTTCGGTTCTTGGTTACCTGGCCTAGTACTTCTACTAGTCCGGTTCTTGGAGTAGGGTTGGCCTGCTCTCTTCCCCCATTTATTAGGTACGTACGACGATGGGTGCTGTGCCAGATGAGTTGCCCAAGAGTTGTTTGCTGTACTTGAACCGATTCTTGAATGCGCATTGCCGTTTGAGTTGTTTATAAAATAATGACTTGCCAGTGGTAATGACTTGCAAGTTGCCACAGTTATTGTGTTAACATGAATTTATTTAATGTTTTCTGGGAGAAACTGACGTTGTCTTCCCAATGATAATGTGATGTGTTCCTTTCCGTGGCCGCGTGGTGGAAAAAGTTGTCTTGTTATGAACTTTATTGTTTAACTGGTTGCTTGTGTATTCTTGTTAGGCAGCTTTAAACTTTGCATGCTTTAATTCTCTCGAAAAATAGACAACTCGTATTCTGCCATTAGTTCAATTTTTAAATTTTTAATTCAGTGCAAATATTTTTTCTGCAGCTTTATGATTACCAGAAGGAGTTGACATCCAAATATGAACAACTTAAAGCTTCTTCTGAGGCCACTGAGATGATGCTTAAGCGAGAGCTTGCTTCTCAGCAGTCTGCTTTAGCTGAAACAAGAAAGAGGGAAGAAAACCTCAAAAGAAATCTAGCCATTCAGAAGGAAAACATATCAACTGTAAGATTCCATTTCAATTAATCATCGAGATTTCATAGACCTGAAAGATGATGTTCTCCCTTAGTTTGTCAAAATATACACTTAAAGCCAATGTAATAAACCGATGTTCTCCTTTGGTCTGTCAGATTATACACCAAATGTTGCTTGTTGTATTTTTTAACCAGACGTCTCTGAATAGAAGCTTGTTGTGGTTTTGGGTGCATGTTCTGACATTGATATATCAACTTTTTCATGTCAATATGTAGTGAGGCAGTGAAGTCTGGGAGTGGGAAGAATGTCTGATAGTAAAGTCCCTTGTTCCACTAGTATCTTAGTTTTGTGTGCATCTAAAACTTCCATCTGTTTCTTGCTGGACATGAGTATAGGCTTATTTTGAAAAATCATGTAGGCAATATTTGTTGTAAGAAAATTTGTATGATTCTAGCAAAAGGTTACTCCTGATTTGTCCTGGTATTTGATTTCTTTCAATAAGAATTGCATGTGACTCTCAAATTAAACATCTCTCAATTAGAATTGCATGGGACTCTCAAAGTAAACTCTGCTACTGACATTGTGTTTTCAATGTAGCTTGAAAAGGCACTTCATGGTATGCGGGGGGAAACAGCTGAAGTAAAAGCTTCATATAAAGCAAAACTGGCTGAAGCCCTTCAAATGTTAGAGACGGCACAAAAAAAGTTTGATGAAGGGGAAGAGAAACTTCGCACTGCAAAATCTTTAGAAGCAGAGTGCAATCAAACTCGCAATGCCTGTCTAAAAAGTCACCACGAAGATCAGCTAAGAAGATGCTAAACTTCTTCTCAACTTGAGTATGTACTCAACTTTCTTGTGGAATTATGTTGGCTGTCCTAGTTTATCTGAGTTCATTATCAATTACATGTCTTAATGGTTTAGTAATTTTTCAATTGTGCAGTCTGATCTTTTGTTCAGAATGATGATTTTATGTTTCGAACTTTCGAATTATCCATACGAGTTATCTAAATCAACATGTTATTGCAGGACTGCATCCAAAGAGAAAGAGATTAACCTCCTAAGGGAATCGTTGGTATGTGTGCATAGTTTATCTTGAGTTCGTACTTCTGAATCAGTATGATGTGTGCACAATTTAACTTGAGTTCATACTTCTGAATCGTTATGATGTGTTGTAGGCTGAAATAAAAAGGTTGCATCAAGAGCAAGAGGTCGCCTTGGTGAGAAGAAGGCAGGAATTTTATACCGAGATGGAAACTAAGCTCTCTTCTTTTGAGGAAGAGATTGATGCGAGGAAAGCCTTGCTGGATCAGAGGGAAACTGCCATTAATGAACAGGAGGATGCAGTGGCACAAAGGGAACAAAATCTGAACCTTAGGCTTGCTGAGTTAGCTAACAAGAAAGAATTTTTAGGGAAAAAATCAGATGAGTTAAGGGAGGAAGAGAAAGGGCTGTCCTCTGAGGGAGAGGTGCTGCACATGGAACTGCAAAAAGAAAAGGAGGAAATTTGGAACATGAAATTGGATTTAGAGAAGGAAAAATCGTTCTTTGAGGAAACTGAAGATGGCCTGAAAGTTGGGAAAAAGAGGCTTAATAATGCACTCTCTCATGGTGACTCTGAAATTTTACAGCCAAAGCAAAAGCAGCAAAAGAGCACTACTCAAACTGTGATTGGAGGAGAAATTGATTCCAACTGGTATCCTTTCCTTCCTTTTTTTATTGCTGAACTGTTTCAATTTATTTATTTTTTTCTCACTATGTACTGTCGTGTCTAATGCCAGCAGCTCATCAGTTCTAGAAGAAAAATATTCAAAGAATGAACATGATGCAGTCCCAGTTGGTTTATGCGGGAAGGGACCGCATAATCCCCAAGCAGGAGAACTGGCTTCATCTGTTGATGTACTCTTAGTAAATGGGAAATCAGATGCTTCAGATGTACCTGAAGGTGATGGGCATTCAAAGGATAATTCAGTGGTACCTACTCAATGCTCATTATACATTCTGGTTAATGTTTTCCACCATGTTTTGTGAACGAGTAATGTTTAGGGCGATAATAGCATTGTGGTACCCCTTATATTTGCATCTGTACATACGAGGACAGTTTTGTTTTACTAGAAAGAATTCATCTAAGTTTCCGTGAACAGATTAATTGGATCATTGCTACTAATTCTGTGCATATTGTTTGAACTTGTGGCATCCCATCCCATGTTCGGAAAATTTTACATTGTGATTATATAAATTGTATTGTTAAACTATGCAATATGGAGATGCTAATTTTCTTAGAGGAATTTGTGCGAAAGGTGTCTGAGCTACTATTATGTCATTGGGCATATTTTCCTAGAAGTTATGCATGGTTAGTCATACATGGAATCTCTTCATTAGCATGTGTGAAAGGTGTCTAATTGTTTTGCTATTTGTATCTTGCCAGTCTTCAGCTGAACCAGATGAGGACTCTGATGATGAAGGCGAGGAAGAGAAGACGTCAACAGCAAAGAAGATTTGGCGTTTTTTTCATCACGTGATTATCTTCGTCGTATGATAAGTAACACGGCTAACTGTAGGCTGACAGTTACCTGTCCTATGATGATATATGGTATTGTGAGCAGCGGCCCCTTTGGCATTCAAAGCTACACTAGTTCCATTAGCTTTATCATGCCCTCTGCCTTCTGGTTTGTAGAAGAAGGTACTATTTTGGTTGTGTGCTTTAGGTGTTGTGACCTGTGAACGGCTTGGTGGTTTTGGAAGACATTTTTTACTGGGCGTAAAAATGATGGGTCGTTGCAAACCTGTACCATTTGTCCAGAAGTGTTAGCGCTCGCGTTTCTGTTGCTTGTTTGAGCTGTCCCAGACTTAACGTCGTGATCCGGCCATGATTGGTGGCTCACCATCTTAGGCCTTGTTTGATGCACTTGCATCCACTACAATTTATTTTATATTATGTTTTAAGAGGTAAATTAGAGTTAAAAATAGTTAATTTTTATCTCTATTCACTTTAACACACATGGCTTGACATGGAGATGATTGTAAAACTGTTAGAAAATCGGCACTTTGGACACTCATGATTGCAAGCACAACACTGAGAGATGAGAGGAGAGTTTTATGTATTCACTTTTTCACAGCCCTTATAAAGGGTGAAAGTGAGTCCCATTATATAGAGGGACACACAGAATAGGTACAAAATTATGTTAGAGCAACTCCAACACTTTGGCAAACATCACTTGGTAAATTTCTAGTTTTGCTAATTCTAAAACCTATTTGCTAAGTGAAAAAATAGCTCTTTTCCAACAGTTTGCTATTTTGGGCTTGGCAAATTGAGAATTAGTGGTCTACATGTCTTAATTTTTTGTGCCGGTCAGCCCCCTTTTTGCCAAGCTTGCTACTTTGCCAAGTGGTTTTAGGATAGTATTGGAGGAACTTTTTTCTGGTTTTGCCAAAAAAATAGGATTTGCCAAGTGGTTTTAGGGTAGTGTTGGAGTTGCTTTTACTCATTTATTTGGCCACCAATCAAAGTCTTCATTAACACACTGTTGCTAGTCTTTGAGAAGACTTTTGGACTGTGATTTTCAACGAAAACAAGCCTTTTTTTGTGCAATAGTGCTAAATTTTTGCATTGTCGGGACTTGCTTGATTCAAAACTCTGCGCGATTTGTCGCCACTTGTATATTTTGCCTTCACCACTTGTGGGTTTTTTTTACCGACCGATCGGCGGAAACCGCCGGGGTCCGGTAACGGTAAACCAGTCCGGTTTACCGGTAACCGACAGTAGCCGGCCGAATTCAAATTTGAATTCAAAGCCTGCTTGTCGTTCGGTTCGAGCCCGGTTTACCGTCCGGTTTGGAGCGGTAACCGGCCGGTTTGAGCGGTTTTTTCAAAATTCAAATTTATTTTTTTTAAAAAAAAAAGCTAAAAAAATTTCTAAAAATACTTCATGGTTTGTAGAATCCAATGATGTCAAAATTACTCAAATTTGAGTGTGTTTAGTATGTTTTTCGACCTTCATGATTTAATGGGGCCTTAACGGGCCGGCTGTGTATTTTTTATTTTTCTTTTTTTTTCAAACTTCTAAACGTCTAAATAAATACTAAACGAACTCAAATTTGAATAATTTTGACACCATTGGGTTCTATAAATCATGAACTATTTTTAGGAATTTTTTCAGCATTTTTTTCAAAGTTAAAATTTGAATTTGGGACTTACCGAACCGGTCCGAACCGGAACCGGACCGGTCCGGTAACCGCGGTTTACCACGGTAAACCGGACGGTAAAAAAAACCTACTGGTGCCGACTCAGCTTGAGCAGATCCGATCCCTGCCCTCTCGAGTCTCGACCCTGAGTCCTGATCGACGCAAATCATTAGCAGCCTCCGAACGCATCGCGTGCCTGTGCTGTGTGCATCATCACGGACCACACGGTAGTGCGGGCAACAGGAGCGGTACGTACATACGTATCATGTCGCAGGCCCTGCCAAGTGAGCCTACGTACCTGCAAGCAATGTACTAGACCGTTTTCTCAATTTTAAAAGGCTCAAAAGTGGGTCACTTGATTTCAATTGGTGTTCAACAAAGCTAGAAGAATAATGAAGTTACTAGCGACATGATCATTTTAATCCACAAACGGTAGAATAGAATCTAATGGTATGTTTGGCAGGACCAATGTTCCACTTTAGAAATCTAGGTGGAATTGTATGTGGAAATTATGTTTTATCAGTGTGGATTGCGCACTTTGCTCTTGGTTGACATAAATATACTCCAATAATGTGTCCAACATGCACATCAATTATTTCCTTCGAATTTGTATGTGCCTAGCTCAGTTGAAAAACGGTTTGGTGGGTTGGAGTGTGTAATTAATGGCAAAGATGGGTAATTTTTTTAACTCCATGTTGAGGTCTATTTGAGAGGGTTCTGGAGTTAGAAAAGAGATGATCCAAGAGAATGAATGAACTAGTGCTCTAGTAACTTTATGGAGTTGAGCTGCTCATTTTTTTTTTTTAAGTTGGCGTGTTTGGCTAGCTCTAGTCAACTCTAGCTTGGAGTCCGGCTCTAAAGTATGCCAAACAACCCCTAATTTCCTGATAACAGCCTCGAGATATATAGGCATTGTTTAAAAAGAATAATTTAATGAGCAACATTCTAGGTGAAGCTGAATTGTTTGGAAAAAAAAACTGTTTGGTAAAACAACTTCATGCATGAATGAGAGAAAAATAAGGGAGAGAGCAACTTTATCCCAACTCATATCTTTGTGAGAGGAAGAGAAAAAAAAACTTCACCCATCAATTATCTCAACTCATATCTTTGTGAGAGGAAGAGAAAAATAACTTTACCCATGGATTTTATAAATAAGAGTTTTGCAAAAAGAAAAAAACAAACTCACAAGCTGAAGCTGTGCCATATAGACCCATAACATAATTCAACTAGTCACACGTTTTCCCTCTCTTCTCCTTCGTACAGTGTCGACACTCATATATCGTAATTATGTGGAAAAAGTCCAATTTACTACCTCCATGTATACACTAGGTCCGAATCACCCTCTAAAGTAACAAAAGGTTTACTTAACCCCCTCCATTTGCTAAACCGGATCAAATTTCACCTTTAGCGCATACCGCCTAACAAAACTTGCTGACTTGGACGGTTTTTTTACTACGGTTGACATGTCAGCTATGTTACGTGGCAATTATGCATGTTTTGGTTCAGAAAAGCCCCTCAGCTATACTAGGCATCATGTATTTGTCCATTATTCAATAGTTTGACACGGAAAAATAATCTAAAGTGAAGGTAATGATAACTTTATAGCATAAAAAAATTGAAGTGAAGATAACGATAGCTTTATAGCATAAAAAATCTCACAATGTTTACTGGACCATTTCCAAAATACTGAGCAAATACGTAAGCAACATTTGACATAAAAACGGACTAATGTGTTGTTGGCATGACAATAACTACTACTTTTTTCATATGAATGGTCTTCGAGTTGCTCTAAGCAAGCATATTAGGTCCATCATCTTGCATATTCCTTTGAGTCCTTCTAGTTTTTTTTGTCTTGTTTTGCACGCTGCTGCAATCCAGTACCTAGGAAAAACAAACGTTCAGTTTACAATACAAGAGAAAATGAATCAGATTAAAGCACAAGAAGAATGCCACTTGCCTCTTTTCCTTTCTCCATTATCTTTCTCTTCTTTGATTTACTCTTCGGTCCACACGATTTACTATTGTGACCTGTTTTGTGACATTTGCTGCATTTACCTTTCGAGCCCACCTTTGAGACCTTTGTGGCCTTTTTTGCTTCACCAGGTTCCCTTCTTCTCTCTTTTCTTGGCCTACCCGGCATCTTCACATAGGCTGGAGGCCTTGGCTTGCGATGGTCTACTGGCCACTGTTGCATTCCCTCCATTGGCATCATACAATGATCATAGGTCATGTTGTATTAACTTGAAACCTATCAGTGTTTGTCTTGCTAGAGCCAAAAATGAACCAAGGGCAGCCCCTCCATGAACATTTGGCTCTAATCCTACTTTTCTCATCTTTTGGGAAACTCAAGTGCCTTTGCATGGCCAATCCATACTTAATCAAGGCTTGCTTAAATTGCACTCTGCCGGTGAAAATCATGCCAACAGAAAACTTTGGAATATCTGCTTCACTGTCAAATTTTGTAAACCTGCTCTTCCTTCTTATTCCTTCACCTTCATCATCATCCTCATAGCTTCCTTCCTCACTTGAGTCCATTCATTGGGGGATCAGGGTCATCCAGTAACTCATTTTCTTCATTACTTTCAGAATACTCACTATGTGGGATATTGCAACTCTTCCGCGCACATAGTTTAATGAGTAACCATCGAAATCAAATTCGCCTCCAAAGTGAAATCTCACGGGAAGTACCTCTGAAGGCTCCATAGTCCCTGGCAAAGCATAGAATACGTAAGTGCATTGGTGGCTAGCAAACAAACTAGCAAGTAAGTAGTACACGTTCATGTGACTAGCAAGTATACACGATTTCTCTCTCCGTATTTGCTACTGGCCGGAGTCATGGACTGACGCATCACGTACAAGAACCATACACGGCAGCACGCGTCTACAATCTAGACCATGACTTCGCAGCACACTGCACGCTTGCGGACACATCATCCGCTCCTACCTGCACTTCGAGGACACATTATTACCTATTGCATACAGCTAAGATCCCCGGGCGGCAGGCTGCTCTAGAACGCACAATCATATATACGCAAGTCTTAAACCCTAGGGCCAATGCAATTAATTTTGCCAAATTTACACTGGAAGAAGATTTTGAAACACACCTCCCATTCCTCAGCCGCGCGCTCCACCTCCTCCCGCCGCTCGTCCGCGCGAGCCCTGCCTCGACCGAGGCGGCGAGGCCGCACACGAGCTGTTCGAGATCCACGGCCTCCTCTTGAACTGCCTAGAGGCCATATCACCCTGCCTCGCGAGGAAGCCCTACTCCGTGCTGCTCCAGCACGCCTCCTTGTCGCCTCGAGTCGCGCGGCCACCTCGCACGCGCCAATGCGGAGGCTGCCGCTGCCATCGACGCCCTCCGCTGCGTGCTCTCTCCTAGCAAATAGACTTAGAGCTGTGGGGAAGATAGACTTAGACCTTTCTCTTCCTCGCAAATGGATGACAGGGCTATGGAGACACTCAAATGTTTAATACCACATGCAGTATATGAGTTGCCTCAGCCAGATGACAGAGATCCAGTTATTTTAGTTCTTGATGTTAATGTTCAGATGCTTCCTTGGGAGAACCTGCCTGTACTAAGGAATCAACAAATTTATCGAATACCATCAATGGGTAGCATCTTTTTAGCATTATCTCGAATCAATAATGATTACAAAAATGGCAGTTCTGAAGTTCCTCCTTTTCCTGTCATCAATCCTTTCAATACATATTATCATCCTAGCGGTGATCTGAGCAGCATGCAAGAAGAATTTCTTCAGTTTTTGAGAAACTACGAGTGGAAGGGATTGGCTGGGAATTCTCCAAAGGCTGACGAGCTGGTCTTGGCCATGACAAATCATGACCTTTTCCTGTATTTTGGGCATGGAAGTGGAGCTCAGTATATTTATAGTAAGGAAATCGAGAAGACAGTCCGTTATCATATTTATTTGCTGGTTCCCCTGCTATCATTGCGAATCTCTGGTACTCCCTCCATTCCAAATTATAAGGCATTCCAAGAATCTTGGAGAGTCAAAATTTTTTAAGTTTGACCAAAGTTATAAAAAAAACTATAATAACTTGTGACATCAATTAGGTATGCAATGAAAATATAAGTAATGGAGAATCTAATGGTACTTAGTTGTCATCATAAATATTATTATTTTTTCGTAAAAATTTGGTCAAACTTGAAAAATTTTGACTCTCCAAGATTTTTGGAATGCCTTATAATTTGGAATGGAGGGAGTATGTTTCAGACAAGGATATTGATCGGTTTAGTAAAGCTTTGCTCAATTCGTGGTTGCATGATAATTCTCTAGATGGCAACAATTGTTCAAAATGTTGCCAGCTAACAATGGAATTTGAATCCATGAGTATACCTTCCAAAGAAAAAGGTAGAGCAAGACGACGAGGCACACGAGGAAAGAAGGAACAACAAATAAATGATAGTACCAAGTGCTGCAGCTGCAGGCAGAGGCAAATAGCTTCATATCTAAGTGATGGGAGCAATGGGAAGACACATTTCAATGTGAGCGTGGTGTCCAAGGAGTTTTACGGGAGGAGCTTGCTCAAAGACTCAAGAGGCACAGGGCTGTCTATGATCTCCTGCAGGAGGAGCTCAGGACTGGGTTGCACACCCTGTCAGTCGATGCAAAGACTCTATCTGGAGTTTAGGTACTAGCTTGCCATGAAATATATTTTGTTTTTTTAAGAACATCATCGGAATGCTCTTTTTGTCATATCTACGAGATGGTTATACATAAATTAGTATTGTTTTCAGACCACCAAAGATTGTTCTCCTGTGCAGTAGTTTTAAGTATATGTGTTTGAATTTGATTTTTGGCCAAGACAACCATCAGCAGGTCAGCTGCAAGCCAAATATATGGTATATTAAAAATAAAATATGAATTAAATTCTTTGAACAGAATCAATTGAAGTTATTAATAGAAAAAGTTCAGTTCACAATTGTTCAAGCTACATAGACTAATCTGAGTTATAGAGTTGGTTATGTGCAGACTTCAAACAAGTAGACAGGTTGAATTTTTTTAAAAAAATCAGTGTGTTCAGTGTCCACTTTAAATAGTTGACATTTTTATTCGCACAAACAAGTAAACTCTCAACATCCAGACAGCTTAAAGTAGCATTGGTAGTACTCCCTCTGTCCTCCATTTGGTCTATTTTGACTAGAAAAAGGTCAACCAAATCTAGTTTAATTGGAGCAATCATGAAAAGCAGTCTGGTTTAAGCTTCAACCTTAATGAAAGTAGATACACATTTCAAACAAAATAAAATAATGTTTTGACTTGAGAAGTCTTGTGGTTGCCCCTGAAACAAGCAGCAGATTCATGGGGGCAAGTTCTCCAGCTATATATGTTTGAGCATCTCTGTGAATAACCTGTGAAAGAACTCTAATCAGTACACTAGTCAATATGATCTCATTGACCATATAAGGCACAATAACAATAATACCTTACCAATTGTTTTGTATGCTTGACTCCTAGAACCACTTAATTTAGCTACTTGTGTCCATTTGGTTTTCCCTGCATGCCCAAAAAAACGAGGGAAATCACTTCTCACACATCATGCATCACTAGATGGTTAGCAGTATTTCTGATGATGTGTTCTCACAAGTCACAAGGAAAAGGGAACATGATATCTGGAAATTTGCTGTTCAAACTTCAAACAGCGTGGAGTGCTAAATGAAGTAGAAGGGTACACTGCACACAGACAATCCTAGTAAGTACAATATTCTTAACCATTGAAGGGGGCAGAGGGTGGGATACCCCCCGGCTTCTACGAAGCGTAATGTAGGGGACTGGATTTATCCAGCCGGTGACGTCCCTCGATTCCCACCGAGAGCGCCACCCGGGATTCGAACTCGAGACCTCCCTTTCAGGAGTTTGGTGCCTTGACCATCTCGGCTGAGACCCCTCCCCATATTACAATATTCTTAACCATTGTCCCATTGATACTGTCAATTTTCTCTGCAATAATGAGTGAAGCACTTGTAAACATTGTCTGCAAATTCTCAGACAGAACTCTACTCTATTAGCTGTAGCTAATGATGGTGCAAGAAATTTTCATTATATCCACGCAGTATGGAAGGAAAGTAGGCCAGGGATGCTGTGCTTAGTAAGGCTGGTTGGCTGTGTATCATGTAAGTGAACTTGGAGCTTGCTCTAGTTTCTATTCTATCAGTCTGTACCTTTTTATATTGTGTATGAAAATCAAAATGCATGTATGAATGTTGCATATATAGTGCATGGACTAGAGCAGAATCATCCTTACCTACGAATTTGGACTGTCCCAGATGGAATACGATGGCGTATGCTATGGATATGCTGAATATAAATCCAGTCCTCTCCTTGTGCCCTCTTTATAAAATTTTCTGGCATGTCTTGAAGGAACATCCTTTCTATTGATACCAGATGTTGGAACCCTGCTGGTACAACTAGCATATTTGTTAAGCCGATCAGTTTTACATAGTTTAGGCTCTGCAAGGAGCTAGCCTCGATTTCAATGCAGCTAAGTTGCTGCATGTCAATTAGGGACATTCTCTTTAGCTTTGGAAACCAGCCTGCCTTAAAGGTCATTAGGTCCCCATCATAAGCCCTGCATAGCATCATTTCAGTAAGGTTCAACATGTGTGATAAAGAACAAAGTGGATCAACTGCGAACCCAGACCACTCCATCCGTAAGACTTTTAGTTTGCTAAAGTTGCAGAACACTGGTGGAATTACCCCACTTTGTAGCTTGCTCTTTAGGCTTAAACGTTCCAAATCTGGAAGAGAATCCAAATTGTCCAGGTTAAGAACCTCATCCTTTTCATAAGAGACCAAACCCAACCTAACAAGATTGGGCATCCGTTTGATGGAGTCCCATAATACCTTGATATGCTCATTTCTCACTTTCATAACGAAAAGGTTTCGTAGGCGTGTCAATTTCCCCAGATTGACAAGTAGAAGCTGCCTTGCCTCTATGCATTTCAATATTTGTAAATCTTTGAGAAGATAAATATCATTAGGAACTTGCGTTGCTTGAAAGCGCTCAAATGTCCTGTATCCTGGATCATTGATGACACAAGTGCTAAGATATCGGAGCTTGGTTAGCATCTTTATCTCTTGTGGCAGTTTCAATACACCGCTGAACCAAAGATCCAACGTCTGCAGTTTCCTCAACTTACATATTGATTTGGGGATCCTTTTAACTTTTGTGAAAGATAAGTCGAGGTAATACAAATTGAATAGAATAGAGACAACACTTGGCAGCTTCTCGAAGTTTGCAAATCTCAAGGACAATACTCTCAGCAATTTGAAATTCGCAAGTGCATTCTCTAGACTAGCAGGTGCTACCTCCTTATCAAATGAAATAAGGGTTCGGACAGTTTTTGCACCTACACCAGCTTCTATAGTATCCCCACTTTTCAACAAAGAAATTCGACGTGCTTCACCTCTAAGTTCTGTAGCTTGAGGATCATCCATGAGAACAGAGAACCTTTCGTTCCTACACTTTGTTACTGTTATTTCTCTCACAAGATCATGCATTTGAAACTTCTTTGGTCTTCCATATGCGTTTCTGCCTACAACTTGAAGAAGTGAACGTTGACATTATGGATTTCAATCTTTAGAGGAAAAGTGATAGATTTCTTCTCAGATAACAAAGGCACAAAGAAAAACAAAGTATAAAATTATAAATTTTAATGAGTACATGAAAAAATGGGTTTTCCTTTACCGGTGTGATCTGTGCATGCAAGGTAGATACTTTGGAATTCCAAAGTATCACTTTTCATTTCCTAGACTTGTACCATATGAAGAGATGGTGAAACTTGCAATATCTGAATGGAAAACAACACCGACAATTCCTCATCTCTATTCTTTTACGTTGCTAACAATCAACTGGTTGTGCAATAAAAGAAAAACTTGAAAATGGCGCAGAAAGGCCTCGGTAGCAACATCGACAATTCCTTTCTCTGTGCATTTCATGGAGCTGACAAAACCAAATAGTATGGAAAAGTTCTTACCCGATATAGAGTGGCACACCTTGGCCTGAGTATTCTTTGACAGTCCATTTTCTAGTAACTCGGACAGTAATAGCTCTTTTCTCTCGATGTTTCTACAGCTTCCCTAGGTACACTGGCTCCTGCATCCTGTACCTAACCTGTTAACAGGCGAATTTGAATCAGTTTAGTAATAGCCATATAGTACATGTGAGCTTCAGTGACCTAGTAAATAATGGACAAAATAAGCATAACAAATAGGTGTATTCCTGAAAAATTTATAATGGTCGCAATTGTTTTTTTTGGCAGATTTTGGAGTAGCAACTTGTTTCATCAACTTGCTTTACTGCATCCCTCTTTCTTGGATAACCAAAGTAGACTATACATGGAGTAGAGACGGATAATGTGTATAGTTGTTCCAAGCACACTGTTGTTCAACCATCTAAAAATAATAGACGTCAGAGAACTAATATCATAGTTGATATACTATGTGAGAGTCCAAGAATTGGACAAAAAGACCATACGGGGCATAAAGGAAGAAGGGCTACTGGTTCCACATGAACGATATAGTAACATGGGTACATGTACCCATTTGCGAGAACATGAACTATATAGTTCGAAGCAAACTCAACCTGAGTCACTATATTTCTCTCAGAGCAAACTTTGCATGATTTTTAAAGACAAAATGAATCACATATTGTGGTGAACAACTAAACACATCATATCCCTTTGAAATTACAAATTTCAGATTCGGGACTTCAATAAAATTAGGCCATATACTCCTGATAATTTCTAGAATTGGAAGTGATGTATAATAAATTCCAGGTAATATATAAATATATAAATTAGCAATGGTGCAAGGAGTAGGCAAGATCTTTTATGGCATGTACACAAAAGATGTGGACCAAGGAAGACAAGCTAACCTTAGGGTCTTAATCCTTCACTGTAAACAATGATAGGAAGTTCATTCTTCAGAGCTTGGAGCTGGGGGTTTAGGACCAACCAAATCAAGTTATTGCTGCCTCCAGAATCAAGTTCCTATAGTGAACAAATCAAGATAAATGAATGAATTAAAATTGGATACAAAGGTTTCTATGTCCATATAGATTTTGGTAAAAGAAATGACCTCAAACTATTCAACCTGCATGTGCGAACAGATTTCAGATTCATTCATGATCCAAAAGAACAGAGTGAGGCAATCTCCTTTAGGTTCTTGGACCTGCACAAAACAATTACAGAAATGCGATTGGTATGTGTGATGAAGAGAAGCGGACTAAACAGATGTAAAGGTAAGTTTGAAGAAAAATCTGAACTCATGAGTATGAGGAAACAATGGAAAATAAATAAATGAATAAATAAATAAATCTAATCATGGAAAGCAACTGTCTCTAGATATATTCAAGGTAAAATTTGGAGTCCTAATTGTGCACATTTTTTTTTTGTTGAAACACAAAGATTAGACATGTGCTTGGCAAACAATAAAATTTTTTCCATGGCAACATAGGTAATCTGTAACCACACATATTGAGAATACACCAGAGAAGGATTAATACACTTATCTGGTATATTGAGATGTAAGGTATTTTTGCTTACCTCAAGCCATATTACAAGAGAGATATTTACAATTTGTTGTGCCAGCACTCTAAAATCCAACAAGCTGCCTAACGAAAGGACCTCCCATGTTGCTCCTTTGAAATGCTGATACCTGCAAAGAATAGATAGGACAGACAACTCCAATTATGCGTGTAGCTTTATTTCTGACTTGAGCAATAGTGCTTGCTCAATCTAACGAAAAAGAAATACAAAGAACAGGTGGGAACAATTACCTACGCATAACAGATCTTAGTTATCTAGTACTGATTGCCATACCAAATAATTAATAGTAATGCAAACCTCAGAAATAATCAGTCAAAGTTTACTTATTACATAAGTAGAAAACACTTAACAGTTTCAACTACCTGTGCCATTTTTACAGACCAAGAGGAGCAGGCTGAAGTAAATACCATAGTTTTTTTTCAGATTGCAGAATGTCAGCCATTCACCCTATCATCTGTATGAAGTAAGAAAAGGTATAGTATATTACAATTCTCAAAATGGCCTAATTATGAAGTAAATTATTTTCAGGTTTCAGCCAGAATAACTCACGCTACTCAGAGAGAATGCTAATTTGAATCTGCTACCTTACATGACTGCATGATCCCAGAACTTGTGCCAATAAGACTGACACTGAGAGCTATATTTCTAATGGATGTGAACTTCCTCATACAGACATCTAGAAAGATTTTTCTCAAACAATTAAACTGTATTGTAGCCTACACGTACAGAGTCTGATATACGAACAAAATCACTCGCACTACTCTGCCCATGAACCAATGTACAAAAATTAGCAGTAGTGGTAATATATA
Organism: Themeda triandra; assembly: GCA_018135685.1. Classification (NCBI taxonomy): domain Eukaryota; kingdom Viridiplantae; phylum Streptophyta; class Magnoliopsida; order Poales; family Poaceae; genus Themeda; species Themeda triandra. The sequence goes on along the minus strand of JAENPR010000079.1, from coordinate 569,351 downwards.
CTGTAGTTATATACCAACTGCAACTTGTCTCAATTCAATTCAATTCAATTCATTACTGTCCAGCTGCAAGGAGGGACAAGCTTGGGAAACTCACCGACATAGCACGGAACGATCTCCAGGTCGGGACAGGTCTCCGCCCCCACCCTGCACCAATCCAGTGCCAGTAGAGCACGAGATAAAATTAGACGACGAGCATCTCCACCTTGTCGAACTGGACGAGGATCTGGATTGTGAGCTCCAGGCTGAGGGTGTCGTTGGAGACCATGTCGTCGAGCGGTGAGGCACATGCTGATGGTGGACCTCCGGTATAGCTCGAAGGTGGCCATGGCCGCCTGCCTGCAGGGGCACACGCACGCGGCGATTAGATCAGATTCGAACACGGATGGCTGGCGCTAGGGTCTGGGAGCCGCTCGGTCTCATGCAGCAGCAAGGGAAGGGGAGAGGAGGGAGAACTGGTGGGCATACCTCCTGGTGGACGCTCGTTGCCGGCGGAGAGCCCGACGGAGACTGAGGCACCTAGAGTAGGGACTCGGCGGCGCTCGCGAAGTGTGGTCGGGTCCCGGACCACCCCGCGGCGTGGATGAGCCCGCGCTGGCCGACCCGCGCGCCCCCGCCAGCCACCCGCACCGCCCCGACCGCGCGCCCCCGCCGGCCGGTCGTAGCCGCCGCGTCGCCCCGCGTCCGCACCCCGCGGGGCGCCGCCTCCACCGCGCCGCATGGCCGTGCAGGCCGCCCGCGCCGCCGAGAAGGGAGGGGCCGCCGCGTCCACCTCGCCGCCGCCGCCGCGGGCCGCTGCCTCCGCCGTGCTGGCCGCCCGCGCCGCCTCGGCCGGCCGCCTCCGCTGCGCCGGGCGGCGCCACCGCCGCGTCTTCCTCCTCGCGCCGCCCCGACCGCGTCGGGCTGCCCGCCAGCGCCGGCCGAGCAGGCCGCCCGCGCCGCCGCCTCCGTCGCGCCGTGCGGACCGCCGCCGTCGCCGCCGTGCCGCCTGGCCGCCGCAGCCCAAGCGCCGCCCGCCCATGCCGGCGGCCCCCGCGCCCGACCGCGCCGCCCAGCCGCGCCGGCCGCGCGCCGCGCGCGTTGCCCGCCGCCGCCGCCCTGCTCAATCTTTTTTTTTACGGGGACGGGGAGAAGAGACGGGAAGGAAACGAATGGAACGCTAGAAGCTGAGAACTGCTCTTTATTTATTTGGTTAGGCAGCTTCTATGAGAAGCCGAAGCCGGGAGGTCGAAGCTGGGTAGAAGCCGCTTCGGATTATCATCTCTGAAAACAGCTTCTCATCGTGAGCCGCACGATCGGAAATCCAACGGTCATCGTATTCTTGATGACGTGGCCACACCTCCCCTCCGGGGAGCTGTCCTGCCTTATAGTCTTAATTTCTCTCACAAGATCATGCATTTGAAACTTCTTTGGTCTTCCATATGCGTTTCTGCCTACAACTTGAAGAAGTGAACGCCGACTTAGTTCATTGAGATACTCCTCAGCTACTTCCTCGATTGTAATATCTGGTACCCTTTCCTCCACAAATCCTTCTTCTATCCACAGTCGGATTATCTGGTTTCTTTTGATGGCATAGTCTTCAGGGAACAAGCTACAATAATTGAAGCAGTTCCTTAGATATCCTGGTAAGTTGTCAAGGCTCAGACTGAGAATATTTGCCACAAAATTCAGTTCTGGGTTGTTAATTAGTTGCCAGTTTAACTGAGCATAAAATGACTTCCATTCTTGCTCATTTAAATTTTTATGTGCCAAAAGACTACCGATGGCAACAATTGCTAATGGTAAGCCTTGGCATTTCTCTACTATCTTTTCTGCCCAGTGAACCAGATTTTCAGGACATTGATTTCCTTGCCTTACAAAGGCCTTCATACTGAAGAGAACCCATGCTTCCTTCTGTCTTAGAATTTTTAGCCTGATACAGTGTTCATCATTTGCTATGGAAGCAACATCTTCAATTCTTGTTGTAATGATAATTCTGCTTCCTTTCTTGTTCCTAACCAATGCATGATCAAGTGATGCCCAAGCATCTCGACCCCATATGTCATCCAAGACAATTAAATACTTCTTGTCCTGCAAATAGCTTATTAGTGTGTTCCCCAAAATTTCCTTATTCATTGTATCAAACTGATCTGGCATGTTCTCTTTCTTCTGAAGGAGCTGTTTAAGTATTCTCCTCAATAGGTCTTCTACTGTGTAGCTTTGGGAGACTGAAATCCATGCAACACAGTCAAATTTTTGTTGAATCTCATTCTTTTTGTACATGCCTCGAGCAAGAGTTGTTTTGCCTAACCCACCCATTCCACAGATTGAGATAACTGTACGAGCTTCATTCTCATGTATCAACTGTTGCATGAGCCATGCTGATTCTTCTTCATTCCCAACAATATTGTCTTCGGTGTCAAGATAGGTAAACTGAAGAGCATGATGATTTGGTGGACTCTGTGGACTACAGATTGAAATGCCATATCGGTCCTTAATACTTGTGAGCTTCTGAAGATGTGCCTCAATCTCCTTAAACTGTGTAGCAATATTGCACCATGCGTTGATGGTTTTGGAAGGAACCAACCATTTCTTTAAAAGGTTGTCTTCTGCAGTTGTTTGCCCAATCAGATATGAATATTCGTCAATGACATTTTCAGCGTTGTGTGCTACCTTCTTTACTTCGTCAACCCAGGCATCATAAGTAGTGTTGCGTGATGCGCTTATACTAACTTGACTGATAAAAGCTTGCATCACAGTGAATTCGCTTTCAAGCTGTTTCACACTGCTCTGCACATCAGATAAAACTGATATTTTTGCCATCCGTTGTGAGTCTATCATCCTCATCGCCTCCCCCCCTAAAGTGGAAGCTATTTTCTGAAGGACGATAAAAAGAAAGGCATCTGCCATGTCTGTGGACTGAATTATTTGGTAAACCTGTCAAGAAAACTTGATTTGGATATCTTCCGATCCGTGTCACAAACCAATCCCTGTATGTTGAAGCAGAATTTAGGTGGAAATTCCATCATGCTTTTGTTATTATAAGGAGTCACAACAATGAGGATGGTAATCTATACCAGTTCAAACAATCTTTTAGTTGTTCACTACAGTTTAGTGCAACATTTAGTTTCAGGGTGGTTTTTATTTATTAGGGTGACTTACTATATAGGTGGAATCATCTTCGAAGAATCAATTTAAAGTGTTGTTTGGATGATCCAAAATATGGAATCCTCAAAGACAGTTATCTGTCTCTTCTCTACTAAGCATCCCTAGCTAGTTCCCTACTAAGCATGTAGTTAAGATAGATATATATGAGTAAGCATGTGATTGTTATTTGGATGTTACATAGCTAGACTAAAAGATTTCTTCCGTTAATACTGTTTGCTGTTGTATTTCTTTTTCTTTATTATTAAATATAAATAACCAAGGGACGAGCCTAATCTTTTATTTTCCTTTGATCAAGTTTGATGTTTTAGGTTTTTGATTTTGCTTCGAAGTGGCTGATATTTCTTACAATTTTTAAGGTATGCATTCACGATGAAAGAAGCATGTTGCCCCAAGAACTTTCTTCGATCCACTAAGACAAGGAGCGAGACAGTCCGGATGAACCCACACTGTGTAGTACCTGCATTCTATTGGCAAAGTAATTCCTTATCTCTGTCCTTGGTAAAGATGGAGGTAGTCTAAATTGGATTCATCTAATCTAGGTTTCTCATTGCCATAATATGTTCTAGCGTATCTTAGGGCTTCAGTGGATTGGTATGTTTCTAAGTCAAGAGATAGTGTCAATTTTAGGGTTTAGGTCAAATCAAAGGACATTATTTTGGTTACCAAGTACAGTATAAACAACATAGAAATGAAGCAATGACAAGGTGAAACTCACCGGGTCCAAAAGTTCAGACGTTGAAAAATGTAGTCAAGGCATTATCAAGGAAGTATATGAATAGAAGTACCAAATGCCCGGATATCCTGCAAGATTCCAAGAGCAAACACGTTGAGATTATGCTATTTGGTTCAGTCTTGGGAGTGATAACGCTAATTGAATCATGCTAGGTGACACTCATTGCAGCGTAAGGCAAAACAACATCTGATTATGATGCGGGGGATTATTAGGCTATTTGGTACGTCGCCAACAGAGAAGGGGAGAATAGAGTCCGCAGCGTAATCAGTTAACGCTCTGAGTTGAGCAGTATAATGAGCGTTGTACAGTCCTATTACACTGAACCAGGTTATGTACTCTTTTTTAGATAATGGATTTCATTAATCCGGCCTCTATATCCACGAAGGATATACACAGCCAAAAGATATACCTCTCCAAATGAGTTTTGCATTTGAGAATTTGCAAAAAACCTCAAAAAGAAGACAAGAGCACTTAGGACGGCTTTGCAAACGCATTTGTGGAAGGAATTAGCACCATGCAAGTCAACAAAAATGAGGAGTTGGCCTAATACATAAAAAAAAAAAATGCAAAACTCATTTGCAAAGGCCCTTGGAGATCTATGACCTTATCTATGACCTTATCTCTGCTTCCTAATAACCTTCCTTCATAGTCGTTGTGCAATCGGAACTAGTCGATTCTAACAACAACTTGGCCGAAGAAGGAAAAACTCCAAACTATCATCGCAGGGGAAGTGCCATGACAAACATCAAGAGGTCCATAGCGGAAGCTAGATTGCCTAGCAAAGCCTTCAAGAAGGAAACAACGCCAATTGCGTTGACAAGCTAGCCTGACACACGGGAAGGTTTTCACCTACAAAATCCAGCACGGTAGGAGGAGAGGCAGTAAAAGACGACTCCAAGGAGGGCACGGCGTCCGTAGACGTTGACGTCCAAAGGTTTCGCCCCAGCCTCACACCTCCTCCATACCCGTCGCTGCCGGAGTTCCACAGAGGTCGCAGCGCCTCCAGCAGCCCCCGTTACGAACAAATACCATCAGCACGCCGGATCCAGCAGAGAAGTGCTGGTCCCGACCATGGAGCCCAAGACTGTCACCGCCACCGCCACATCCGTTCCCAACTCCACCAGGCCTGAAGGCGCCACGAACTGAGCCGCCGCCCCGATGCCGGTGGAGGCAAAAGAGCACAACCACTGTTCCACGCCGGCACAAGACGCCCGGAGGGGGTAGATGAGCTGGGACGAAGGATCATGTCCCTGGGACGGCGCGGGACAGCTGCGGCCATTAGATGAGCCTTGCCCCCACGATGCAGCACGTCGAGGAGCCTCGCAGGAGACCAGATCCGGGCAGGAGAGAACCGATCTGGGCGGGGGAGTGCAGATCCGGGCTGCAGACGAAGGATCCTGTCCCTGGACGGAGTCGTAACCATCGCCGAAATCGGCGACCTTTCCGCGTCGCACGTGCCCGCCCGCGAGCAGCCATCTTCGCCGAGGAAAGCCACGCCGCCGCCTTCCCGGCAACCCGCGTGGCCAAGCCGGCGGTCTGCTCCGGCAGCGGTGCAGCACAAGATCGGGAATGTGAGTTCGAGGACGGTAAGGTTCGGTCGCCGCCCGTGCTGCTCGAGGAGGTTATGTACTTAGCCCAACCAATCGTGAGTGGAGTGATCTATAAGCACTGCGAATCGATTATACGAGGTAAATATGCTAAACCAAACAACAATATACTTTTATTTTTTTTATTTTGTATTGTCCCTAGAGATTGTACATCTCTTCTCTATCAATAGAAATGGACACAATCTCATGGCGGTTGGTTGAAAAGAAAATGATCGGAGGTGGAGAGAGCATGGTGGTTTCCAGACACAGGCGGTTATGGGCAACGGTCATGGGCAACAAGGTGTCACCCCACTTCCTCGATGATCAATGCCGATGAGCGCTTGGAGTGGGGGATTTTGCCATTTCAGGGCATCAAGAGGGCACTCTAGTCCTGCTCTCATCATCGATGAGGCGTCACAATGAGTGGAGAGCTGCATCCGAAGAAGTCGGTAACGGATCACGCTTTGGGATCAGTGGGGTTTGCTATACACATACCGGCAAACACATCACACACGCCGACCTGATACTGATGGCTAGTCCACCGGAAACAAACAACAGTTAACATTTTTCAAAAGAAAAAAATAATAGGAATTAACGGTAATGGATTATGAACTAGTATGGATCAAATATAGCCTAATAACCACACATCAATATAATCGTCACAGAAAAGAGAGACAGAGAAATAGAGAACAATGTTACCTCAGTTAGCTTGTCCCATGTCTAGACGCTGCAAAATGTCCTCCTGCTTAGCTTCATGGAACTATGGAAGCCAGAGTGCGGCGATGCCTCACAAGAATGGTATGATATGATATGTTAACTCAGGTTTCATAGGGAACCAAGGGGAAGTCAACGGGAGATATCATCAGCTAGACCAAGGTAGTAGCCCACACGTTTGATAAAGCGAATGTGTATTTTTTAGATTGGAAAAAGTCCTATTTTGCTCCCTCAACTTTTGGCAAAGTTCGATTCTCCTCCCTTAACCGCAAAACCGGGTAAAAAAGCTCCCTCAACTTTCAATCGGTTTATTTTTCCTCCTATGGCGGTTTTTAAGCCCGGTTTTGACCACGTTGTCAGTCAGCATGTCACATCTTCTCATCTTTATCATATTATCTCTACCTCACGGCGGCGAGCTCCCGCACCGGCGCGGCCCAGCTCGCAGCTCATCGCCCGTGGTGGTTGGGCTCCTCGGCGCGGCATCGGTGGTCCTCCGCGCGGCCGCGCGGCCATGGACGACGCAGCGGGTGGTGCTCGTGGCCGGGCGGCCATGGCGGCCTCTGCGGACGCGGGGCTGGGGATCGCGGGCGCAGCCTCGCGGACGCGAAGGTCGCCGAAGTCAGTTTCATGCCGGAGATGTACATGTTCTGCGCCAACGAGCCCCTCCGTGCGTACGAGAACATGCATCAAGACTCGTGGAGCAGCAAGGGAGAACGCGGATGTCAAGAACAACGGTGACGGCTACTTCCCCATGGCTTTATCCTGATGTCCATGTGCAACGAGAAAGAGGTCAGTAGTGGCACAGCCCGCACAAGAGTGCCACGACAGCGTAACCGCAGAAGCTAGTGACACACCTGCACATCTCAAGAACAGTCAATCGATCAATCTCCACAGAGGTATGCTGAATGACTTTCCTCGGAGGTTCAGTCATCGGTAAATCAACACCACTGAACCGCAGCCAACTGAAGAGTTTCAGATGACTTCGTAACCGAATTTCGTAGATTGAATACTTACAGAACTGCAGTAAAATTCGACTCGCGGTTTGTGAATCGGATAATTACCAACACATAATGCGCTCACCCGTCGATCATGTCGACCATGGCGCGGCAACTCGGGCAACACGTCTAGTTGTTCCTGACGGCGAGCCCAGACAGCACGCACCGAACCCTCAACCGCCGACCGCCGTCACCGCCTCCGTGGCGCTCGTCCCACGGCTCCTCGGTCCTCGCACTGCAGGCAGAACGTGCGGGAGCACGAGGGCACTCCACCTGGCCACCTGGGGCGCCAAGCCGTCGGCGGCCTCCAGTGCCACCAGCTCGCCGCCGTACCTGTAGGGGCACTGCGCGCGGCCGGGCCACAGCGCGCTCGCAGAGCACGACGCACCACGCGTCGAAGACGTCAATGTCCACTAGCTTCTTGCACGCCTCGGGGTAGCAACGAGCAGCCTACCGCCTACGCCCTTCGGCCGGCGCGGCAAGAGGGTGGCGGAGGCGAGGCAGAGCACTGGTGAGATGCGTGAGTGCCTAACCGGCGGCGGGTGTAGGAGATGAGATGAGTCAGCGTAGGCCCAATGTGACCTGGCGCTAGCAGTCAAAAAAACCATTCTAAAAAACCAGCCATGGAGCAAAGGTGCACGGATTTGAGAGATGAGGGAGCATATTTGTCTGGTTTTTCACTTCAAGGATGAGAATTGGACTTTTGCAAAAGATGAGGGAGCAAATGTAGACTTTTTCCTTTTAGATTCTTTTACTGACCACGCGGATTTGGCCCACCTACTGCCGGTCTTAATTGCTACTAGTCAATTACGGAGTGCTACCGAAATTTCCTGTCAATTTCTCAGTTTCTTGTTAGTTGTTACCGCGCACATCCTGTTCGACGAAATCTCGTCTTGCCGTGCACGTCCTGGGAATTGCTCAGTTTCTTACCACACATGCTAGAAAGCGTGTTTTCTTGTCTCGCATATCTTTATGGCATACTGTACATTTCATTTTTTCAATCATGCGGCTGACGCGGTTTTTTTTTTTTTTTTTTTTTTTTTGAGATTAGCTGACGCGTTTTTCACTAAAGCATAGAACCTGGCCGCACGACCTTTCAGTTTTCATCTTGACGTTGTAGCAGAGGCGATTGGCCGGCAGCACCTTCGAGACAATGCAAATTCCAGGGGCCTGCGGTAATAACCTCCGTGGTATCCGTGCTGCTCATCGTCTGGAATGTGGTACCCCAAATCCCCAAATTTGCAATCAGTAATAGCCTAATTGGTGTCTGTCGAGTGCTTTCTGGGCGCCAGGCCCACTAGAGTAAGGGTATGTTTAGAAGTTAGAACTGCTCGTCATCGTGGAACAGTTAAGCAACTCCAACAGTTAGACAAATGAGTTTGACATTCTTATTTTTTTTAGTAAAATTCTTAAAATAAACTATCCAACAGTTTGGCAAATAAGTTTGACATTTTTAGTAACTTGACAAACACCGGGTGATATTTGACATATATGCCAAACTGCGGTTCGCTTTGCAATCGCCCCGCGCGCTAATCCTGCGAGATATTTTTCCCTCGCGCGCACAATTAGTTTTGCCAAATCAATTTTACCAAACACTTGGAGATGGCTTTTTTCTCCTCCTCATATCAATTTGGGACTTGGCAAATAACAATAATTGGTAAAAAAAATTTGCCAAACTGTTGGAGTTGCTAACAAAAAAAGTGACTGAAGTTGCTCTCACAACTTTATATTTTTCTAGAACTGTGGAATAGCTGAAAAAACTTAGAGACTTACCTAAATTTTATTTTTCTTTGAGGTGACAGTTATTACGCATGTTTTATACTGAAATTACAGATTTTGTACATTACAATTTCCATAGGCACAATGTACAAAGAATTAAAAAACTTTTTTTTTTGAAAAAATGATTTGTGTCGACACAAAGATAATTGACAACTCATAATTATTTTGTATAGGAAGATGAAGACAAAATTTTAATATGTCATCACACAAAGACAAATAACAAATCATAAAAGTAGCAAAATTAGTTAGTGGTAGGGAAGGGTTGCTTTAACTCATCATAAAATTCAAAGTATAGGAAAAGTGTGAAAAGCTAAAGTTACTAAAGTACCTCTATAAGTGCTCTCACAACTTCACATTTTTCTAGGACGAAGTTTATAAATACACACTTGTTTAGCAAAACAAAAACATAGAATAGAGCTAAAAACAATATAGAGCGAAACAATTCCAAACATGCCCTAAGATTACATACATAGGCATGACCCAACCATATAAACAGCCAACTAAACACAGGTTACTTACATCTCATGGATCAGGTATTCAGGTTGAGGGAAATACAAGGAACCAAATGCGCCTAAGTAAAGTTCTAAAGAATAATGTGCCCAAAGGTTTTTTTTTTAAAAGCAATGCATTCAGGCCCATGAGCCTCTGCAGTTGCGATTCAGGCCCATGAGCCTCTGCAGTTGCGTGGCCCGTTTGCTGACCTCCTCGGCTCCGCCATTTCCCCCTCCAATTTTCTTCATTTTCTTTTTTTCTCTCTTGAAGAATCAAATCTTGTTCTTCCTTTTTTCTCGAGGCCAGACCACCGTATACTGGAACAATCCTCCTCCTCCCTCGCCGTCGCACCCATGGCCTCCGCCGCCAGCACTACCGCCGCCGGTGCCCCGCTGCGCCTCCTCTCCTCCTCGTCCAGCCGCATCTCCAAGCCCTTCCTCCCCCGCCCCCACCGCCTCACCTTCTCCTCCCCCATCTCCTTCCAGCGCCTCACGTCCCGGCCCGCCGCCTCCCCGTCCCCGTCCCCATCCACCACCACCTCCTCCTCCCCTCCGGCTCCGGCTCCGTCGACCCGGCGCAGCTGCCGCCCGCGCTCCGCGACATCGTCGGGCTCTTCCAGTCCGTCCCGGACGCGCGGACCCGGTACAAGCAGCTCCTCGCCTACGCCGCGCGCCTGCCGCCCATGGACCCGGCGCTCAAGACCGACGCCAACCGCGTCCGGGGGTGCGTCTCCCAGGTCTGGGTCCACGCCGAGCCGGACGAGGGCGACGGCGGCGTCAGGTTCCACGCCGACTCCGACGCGCAGCTCACCAAGGGCCTCGCCGCGCTGCTCGTGCTGGGGCTCTCCGGCGCGCCCGCCGCGGACGTGGCCGGGGTGCCCGTCGAGTTCATCGAGCTGCTCGGGATCAGGCAGAGCCTCTCGCCCTCCAGGAACAGCGGCCTGCTCAACATGCTCAGCCTCATGAAGCGCAAGGCGCTTGAGATCGCCGGCGGTGACCCGACCACAAGTCAGCAGTCGGTCCAAGAGGCCGCTGAGCCGCGTGGAGTGGACGAGAAAGAGCCTGAGTTTGCAGCTTTCGGGGTGCGAGAAGAGGAAAGGACAGAGGAGGCAGAGAAGCGCGACGAGGATGAGCAATTGGGTGAGGTGCCACTTGATGCAGAAGGAAATGGTGCTGTGAGCGGTGGGAGGAAGGAGAGGATAAGGGAGAGTTTGGAGAAGGCACTGTCTCCAGTGGAGCTGGAGATTGAAGACATATCGCACCTCCACAAGGGCCATGCTGGGGTGGCTGGAAGCAATGGGGAGACACATTTCAATGTGAGGGTGGTGTCCAAGGAGTTTGAGGGCAAGAGCTTGCTCAAGAGGCACAGGGCTGTCTATGATCTCCTGCAGGATGAGCTCAAGGCAGGGTTGCACGCCCTGTCTATCGATGCAAAGACTCCATCTGAAGTTTAGGTACTAGCTTGCCATGAAATATATATTCTTCTGTAAGAACATCACTTGCATGCTCTTTTTGTCATATCAATATGATTGCTTGCAAGCAGTTGCAAAATTTTGGTCGGTAGACAACCTTGCGTTAACCTAAGATGGTTTCATATACATAATTTAGCATTGGTTTCATTATTCAGATTACAAAAGATTGTTTTGCTGGGCAGCTATTTAGTTTTCAGTATATGTGTTTGAATTTGACTTTTAACAATTATATATATGATGATGAAATGCGACAACCATCAACAGGTTAGCTGCAAGCCAAATATGTGTTATATCTTGAAAATACACCGAAGAGAACCATGAGTCAAATTCTTTACACATTTAGAGTTAATAATAGAGAAAATTAAGTTTACAAATGTACAAGCTGGAAAGGCTGTAGATATAGAATTGGCTGTCTGTAATGTAGACTTTGATAATTCCATACTACATGAGACAAGTTAAAAAGGGAAGTTCACATTTGTATTTGTTTCAAAATATTGAACTTGCAACATCAAGACCATTCTAAGTTGCAATGCAAGTACTCCCTCAGTCACTCTGTCCTTCAATTTAAGGCATATTTTAACAAGGGACTAGGGAAAAGTCAATCTTTTACAAGTTTTGACTAACAATTAGTCAACTATATGCATGCTTAGATACAAAATTTGCACCAATAGATTGGTATTTGAAGTAATTTTAAGATGATGCTGATCTGTACCAATTTACAAGACTAATAGACAGATGGAGTACAAAAAGAGTACACTGTGTCCCGCTCCTGCCACTCCACCAGCCACCACACATGCAACACACCACCGACACCAAAAGGAATGTTTTTCCTTTTTCTTTTTCTTTTTTTAAAAAAACTTGTTCAGTGGGAGAAAGACCGTCCCCATGCACATATTCAAACGTATTCAAATGAAATAAGGGTTCAGACAGTGCTAACTCCTTATCAATGAAAAATAAGGGTCGGATAGTTTCAGCACCAACACCAGCTTCAACAGTACCCCCATCTTTTTGAAATGTAATGCACTTCACCACTAAGTTCTGTCACACGAGGATCATCCATAAAAATTATTTAAGAACAGGGAACTTCTCAACTTTGATATTGTTATATCTCTCTCACAAGATCATGCGTTTGAAACTTCTTTGCTCTTCCATATGGATTTCTGCCTACAACTTGATGAAGTGAACGCCGACTTAGTTCTATGAGATTTTCTTTTGATTTTTGTCAGATAGTCTTATGCAATATCCAGATTTTTGTTTTATTCAGTTGCTGTGAAGCTGTTTAATTACAAGATGTGGCTAAGTTCTTGGTTACATGCAGTTGGAACTGAATCGTGGTGCCAACAATAAATCATGGTGACAGTCTAGGGATCATGCCATGCACAGTTTTTGTATTAAAAAATCAGTTTAAAAACGCTGGCACTTTGCAGCCCAAAATCACTGTTGTCCTCCATGTTCATGCATCTATCAGTCCTATTTTCCCAACAATCCTCCATGTTCATGCATCTATCAATCCTATTTTCCCAACAATTTTATTTAGAGGGTGTACCATTAGATGTTAAGCATATCCATGGTGAAGAGTTGGAACTTTGTATGGTGGCGAGTCCTATTAGCATGGGTGGCCAGCATCCAAAATAACTTGTCCACTTGTGTTACTAAGTTGCTTCGTATCAATTTCACATTTAACGAAATTGCTTCAAAGCATTTGAACATATTTTGCTCTTTTTTTCCTGTTCACTTCTTGTTTCTCAGATAGTCGGATCAAATGCCCTTTGAATGTTTCTTCTTTTATTAGTGAGGCATGAGCCTGACATGGTGGATAACTTGATGGTGCCTAGCATACTTGACAACGTCTAATATCCCTTAAAAGAGGAAGCAAGTGTTGTTTCCATGTTTTGCATTGCAATGGATCCATTTCTGAAACAAGTGAAACAATATGCCAAAGTAAACAGGTTCAAATATGATAACCCTATGCTGCAATATTCAATCTGAGTAGGCATCCTAAACTGATTAGTAATTCTTACAGAAGGTTAAGCATTTGGGTGCCTCACTTTTTTCCATTGATGGTGGATTGCTGGATTCATTATGCCTCACACTGTAATAGAAATCTTATTATATTCATTGGCATTAGGGTCTGTTTGAAACCCAGGAATACAAAATAGAGGAATTGCAAAAAGACATGAATAAGATAGAGTGATGAACACTGAAGACTACGTGATTACAAAACACAGGAATTCATACTTTGAGCTAGCTGTTTGCATAGAGGGGGGAAAGTACATGAACATGAGCAAGCGTAGCAGAGAGGAAGAACAAAGATTCCTTCCCTTGGGTTGGAGTGGATGTTTCCTTTTCAATGTTTGCACTACTGTGGTTTCCTTTCCTTTAGAAAGAACTCAATATTCCTTCATTCTATACACAATGAACTGATTCAATTTCCTTTAAGAATTGTTTCTTTTAAAATATTTTGATCCAAACAGGCGCAGTCTCTTTGTAGATGTCAATTCGCATTGCTTTTGTGTCCCTGTACGAGAATGAAACGCAGATGAGGTCTTCTGGTTGCTATATAAGCTTTGAGGTCTTTGGCATGTAAAAACATATGTATAGAAGTTGTCACGACGTTATACATGCAGGCTACTTCACCGTTGTGCCTTGTGATCCTAAATATAGGCAAAGCTAATGGATTAGATATTAGACCTTTGGTTATATTGCATAAGCACAATGAAAATTATGCACAGCCGACGACCGTTATGTACTACTATATGCTTACGAATGGCTATATTGTTATTGTTAGTTTGCTACAACTAGGTATGCTAGTGGAGTATGTGGATGTTAGCCTTGTGTGTGGGTGGGTGGGGTGTTTTACACGGATTTGGATGGATTTTTGACCCATCCATTTTGAAGCCAAATTTAACGGATTGGATTGGATGGGTCTAGGTTAAGGCTGTACAAAAAAAAAAAAAAAAAAAAAAAAACTCGAATCTCATTAACTCGCTTGACTTGTCGCTAGCTTTGGCCTACTCAAGCCAGCTTGCGAGCTACTCAGGAGCCAAACAAGGAACGCTTCCGGAAAAAAAAGTAACATTACTTTTGTATTACTTCATATCTTGCAGTTTATAATTAGTTGGTAAGTAATCTAGATCCTATGAACTTGTGATTATTATGGCTTTATATTTTGAATGAATTTGTGGATACTCATGGATCTTATTATGTATGTTATGAGTAGTATTATGGATGTTTGGTAATAAACACACGGAAATTTCCTGGAATGAACACTGAATAATCTACAGGAAAACCGACTTGATTTGATCTGGGCAATATTTGAGCGTCCCCACCACGTCAGTGAGTTGACGCCTGAAGGAAAGGGTGGAGGAACTGCCAACGGGGCAGCCGAAGAAGCGCCGCGCCGTTTCAGCTCGGCGCTTGCGCTGTGCGCTCCCGTCTTCCCCCCGCCCGCTCCCCACAATTTCCCCAGCATTCGCATTCGCATTCGCATTCGCATTTGGAATTCCCCCCCCACGACTCCACCCCGAACCCCAACCGCCTCCGCCGCCAGGCCCTCCCTCCCTCCGTCCGATGGCGTCCCCCCTCCCTCGCCGCCGCCGCGGCCAACAGCCCGGCCTCCTCCCCACTAACCCTAGACGCCATCCCCCTCGCCTACCGCCCCGCCCCCTCCACCGCCGGCGCCACCGCAACCGCCGCCGCCCAGCGCAAGCGGTCGGTCATCCTCCTCGACAACCGCCCGCACCCGTCCTCCCCCACGCCCCCGCTCCACTCCTCCACCGCCGCCGCCGCCGCCGCCGCGTCCGCCCCGCACTTGCGCCGCAAGAAGGCCTCGCACCCGCCGCGGCCGCGGTGGCAGACGGCGCTCAGCATCGCGGCGAAGAACGCGGCGCTCCTCGCCGCGCTGCTCTACCTCGGGGACCTGGCCTGCCGCTGGTCCCACCCGCCGCCGTCCCCTCCCTCCCCGCCGCCGCCCGACCTCGAGGGCTACGCGGCCCGCGTCGAGGAGCTCGAGGCCTCGCTCGCGCGCACGTTCCGGATGATCCAGGTGCAGCTCGAGGCGGTCGACCGCAAGATCGAGGGCGCGGTCGGCGCCGCCCGGGGCGACCTCCTCGCGCTGCTGGAGGAGAGGCGGCGCGCGCTCGAGGGCCACCTCGCCCGCCTCGAGGCCAGGGCCGGGGAGCTCGGCGGCGCGCTGGACGGGCTCAGGCGGATGGAGTTCCTCCGCAAGGACGAGTTCGAGACGTTCTGGGACGAGGTGAAGGGGAGCCTCGGCTCGGGGTCGGGGAGCGAGGTTGATCTGGACCAGGTTCGTGCGTTGGCCAGGGAGGTCGTCATGGGGGAGATTGAGAAGCATGCCGCGGATGGGATCGGCAGGGCTGACTACGCCTTGGGCTCCGGTGGGGGAAGAGTTGTCCGGCATTCGGAGGCCTATGTGCCTAGACGTGGTGGTTTCATGGCCTGGGTGCATGGAGCTGACGTGGGGCCGAGGCCAGAGAAGATGCTTCAACCTAGCTTTGGGGAGCCTGGGCAGTGTTTTGCCATGCAGGGTAGCAGTGGGTTTGTTGAGATCAAGCTCAAGTCTGGAATAATTCCTGAGGCAGTAACACTTGAGCATGTGTCTAAGGTAAGGCTTTTGGCCACCCAACATTTTAGTCTTGCATGGTTATGTGCTTAATTATTGCCTGAGGACGAATGTAGGAATGTAGGATGCGCCATCAGTTGGAATGTACGATGTGCCATCAGTTACCGAACTTACCGCTTGTTAAAAGTTTAGATTAGTTTCTTGACGGGCTTAATGCATTATGTTTGTAGCATTGAGTCCGATTGTGTTCAGTTGTAGATAGAAGAAGCCCCTCAAATTATGTTTCATGATTACAGTCCTAAGCATTTCATGTTAAATTTGAGTCGTCTTGTAATTATTATTCCATGATTGCGTGATCATGGGCATCATCATTACATGCATAAGCCAGTAAAGGAACAATGAATCTTGTTTTTGCAATCATGCTGCTGCTAGGAAATTTTCTTTCTGGTTGTATCCCCACCGAAAACTGAACAAGACTGACTCTTTCAAATCATGTACTAATATGAAGTTTTGGTGTGTTCTTGAATGTTTGCTTGCTTTCCTTTCCAGTTTGGTAAATAAGACTTGGTATTCTCATTTGTAAAGTTTTTGAATTGTGATACTGATTAAGCCCTAGTCCAGTGCATTTTATTATATAATAATTGAGAGATAGAAAATTGGTTTGTCAACTCGAGTCATTTGTCTGATTTGAAGTGAATCGCATTACCACTTTCTTTTCCTGTTGGGAAAATTATGAAGTAGCACTACTCAACTTGTTTTTTTTACTCATCAGTCTTGCAAAGACTTGATAATTCCAATTACTTCTCGCAATTTGCTACCAGTTTCAGTAAAGAGAACATATGCGTGTAGTACAATAATCGTTCCAGATCATGACCTTTATATTAGTATCGGTAATGTGCTAACTGAATACTAGGTATTTGTTTAGTGTATTAGGCTGACAGTTTCTGTTGGTAACTATTGGGAACAAATGAACTTGCATTGTTAGATTAGTATTGACAGTGCCATACTGTGAAGAGAACTTCATTTATCTTTGAACAATTCCAGTATGTTGTTCATTTTGATTTTTCAGTTAAGTATCCACTTCCATGCTCTTCCAGACTGTATGTCAAATGATGCTTTATGGTTTGTTTCCTCTTGATTATTGCTTCTTTTGAATGAACTTTTGCTCAAGTGTCCTGTTAACTGTTACTGTTGCATTTCGAAAAGAAAGGAAAAAAACTGTTACTGTCACTTAGCAATATTGGCACTATGTAAATAGCTATGCAAGGAATTACTTCCTCTTTGTTTCTTTTAAGATGGCAATGCTGAGCCCACTTGTTCAGCTGGTAGAGTGCTGGTGGTTATCTGGACAGAGAAGGGTAAAAACTCCAATAGGCATCATCTAAATTGGCAGCATTTATGGTGATTATTCAGCTGTAGTTTGGTAAACATAAAAATTGTTAGACCCTGTTTGGATCCCATGAATTGAAACTAATAACTAGAAAGTGCTTCTCATTTCATTATTGGATTACATTCCAATTCCTCTCAATTCCTTGGAACCAAAAATATAATATAGCTATTGACTGCATGCATTCATCATCTTTATTTGACCACAATGAAAATTACACACATGTTAGTTTTGAAGCTAGCATGAATACTTACTCTGGTGCATGACATGCAGGATGTGGCGTATGACAGATCTACAGCTCCAAAAGACTGTCTGGTGTCTGGATGGTACGAGGAGACGCCTGGCGAGTCCCAATCAGGTCATGCTGCAAAGATGGCTTTGGCAGAGTTCACGTATGACCTGGAGAAAAACAATGTGCAGACATTTGATGTATCAGCCCCAGACGTTGGCGTGATCAATATGATCCGGTTGGATTTCACTTCGAACCACGGAAGCTCGCAGCTGACGTGCATCTACCGCCTCCGGGTCCATGGCCATGAACCGGTCTCTCCAGCAACCACCGGTTCTCAGGCCTGAGAGAGTTGTGGAAGCCCTGTGTTTCTATTTGCTACGCGATTCACTTGACGGTCCGCTCTTCGTGCTGAAACTAGTTTTGGTCTAGGGCTGTCATGTACACACTGTAAATCTAACAATTGTTTGCTGTCTTCCTAGGTTCTCCTAGTCCAGTAACGTGTGGTAGGTGGTTAGTTTGTGCTATGAACACATGGAATTTCAACAGTATTTTGTTTTGTTGTGCAATTGTTTGTTTGAACCTTGTTAAGGCTTGTGCTGTTGTCTTTGGTTGAAGCAAACTAAAGATTTCCCGTTTCCCACGTACGAATGGCGCATAATGATTGAGATGATCTTCGTAGCAGGAAATCTTCAGATCCTGTTATATTGAAACTCATGAGCCCCAGATTTCGTAGAACAGAGGTCCTTGTCTGTCCCATGATGTGCTTGATGCCTCTGTCGGTGAATGACGTGCACGAATCTCAAAGCTAACCTTCTAGAAGTCAGCTAGTAGTCTCGTCGTCACGCCCCGACTCCTGCGCGTGTCTTGGTTCTTTCTCCCTGCCCAGCTCCAGCTGAAGGAAGCCGCCTTTCCAGTTTGGGCGCGGGGCAGCCTCCGCCCTTTCCGTCCGTCGCGAGGAATTCCTGCCGAGGCGTAGAGCAGGTATGGCGCGTTGCTCGGAGCCAGCCGGTATGGCGCGTTGCTCGGAGCCAGCCTTGCTGTCCTTCTTCCCGCTCTGGATCCGCCGTCTCTGTGCTGCCTCATTCCTATGCTCTTGCTTTTGCTTTCCCCAGATCTCTCATGCTTTCGTCTGACTCCTCGCCGACCGCAATCCGGCTCGGCCCACGCGTGCGCTGAACGTGCAGGGCGAAGCATTCGTTGGAGACGAACGTCAGGGCGGCGGATTAGGGAAGACAAGGCCGCGGGTTGGCGCAAGCAAAGCAAATTTGGGGTCGGTTCTAGCTTGAAGGGCTGCCATCTTTTTTTGGTTGGTGAGCTACACATCACATGCCAATCTGGCAATCTCCCCGTTTCCGTACGCTTGGGTTGTGCTTGTTATTTTAATTATCTCTTGCAATAGCATTTGTTCTGTCTGTAAATAGCATCTGTTTCTTGATTTATGATCTTATACATCTATAATTTGCAACTCAGTTCTTCGTTTGATTTCATTGCTCTGTCTGTTGGATCATGAAACTAGCGTCTGTTTGATTTTACTTCTATGATTTCTAATTATTTTATCCGTTTGATTTCATTGCCCTGTGTGTTGGATCGTGTAACTAGGGTCTGTTTGCAAGAACTTATTGCCGGCCAGCTCCACACGAGAATTTGAAGGATTTTTACCTACGTGGGGAGCTGAAAAAAAATTGCTCCTCTCCTTCGCCTCTCTCCACCCTCGCCTGACCGCAGTAGGCTGCCGTCGCCCCTCTCCACGGCCTGATTCACCGCTGTCTCCGTCCTTGCCGCCCTCTCCGCCACACCTGACCCAGGTAACTTGCCAAACGGACAGCTTCTTCATTCACTTTACAAAGGGAATAGGTTCCTGGAGAATTGGGAGTTAAATTTTAAATTCCGCGTATCCCATCTTCTAGTTTATCATAAATAGCTCGAATATATTTAGATCATAAAACAACAGTTGCCCTCGTGTAGACAATATGTTTACTTTATTTTCTAGGACATACCAGTTTCCTGTTGTCCTTGTGGTATACAAGCATATGCGTGCAATCTGAAGCCTTAATGTTTTACATTAGACCAACCCCATCTTTTCTTCTCACAGGAATGGCTGGAAAAGGAGGCTATGTTCCTCCACAATATATTCCCTTATACGGCCTAGATACTGAAGAGGATCGTGTCCCTGCTGTGGAAGAGAACCGTGCTGCGCTCCATAAACTAAACCGGGATCCGACACAATGGTCATCTGGCATCTGTGCCTGTTTTGATGATCCCCAGAGCTGTATGCCACTTTCTAATCTGTGATCCTTGATTTACAGAAGAAAACATAAAAGGTGCTATTGGTTGCATGTTAGGTTGTATATAGTAAGTAAACAACCAAATATAGCATGCTCTTGTGTTAATATTTGGTATTATCATGCTTGTTGCTCCCTTGAGTTTTCATTCGGAATAATGAAGTGTTTCCATTATGTAGCTGTCTGGCTTTACATGTAATAAGTAAAAATAGTTATAATAGTAGTGAAGTGTTTCCATTATGTAGCTGTCTGTACATGTAATAACTAATAAGTAAAAATAGTTAAGTTTCTCCTGTGGTGTTTCACAAGTAAAAATATGTAGCTTTAAGCCTCAGCATGTCATAAGTAAAAAATAGGAAGTTTGGATAAAATGTTGATTCCTAATTATTTTCTAATGCTTTGTTTATCAGTACGTAGTATATAAATTTGCTCAACTGAGAAGGCGACAACAAAATTTAGCCATGGTGACTAGGACCAACCAAACAAGATGTTAATAAGATGGAATTGTGCTTGAATAAAACTTCTTTTACCTATCTGTTGGGTATTTTATATTTCTTCAATCCAGTTTGGAAATGCATAATCGTGTAATACTGAAAAATCCCATTTATCTGCATAACAAGATTTTCTCGCCATTTTTCTAGGTTGTATTGGTGCGACTTGCCCCTGTTTTCTTTTTGGAAAGAATGCACAATTCTTGGGTTCTGGTACTCTTGCTGGATCATGCACTACACATTGCATGTTGTGGGGCCTTCTCACAAGTCTATGCTGCGTGTTCACTGGAGGTCTAGTATTAGCAGTTCCAGGATCTGCTGTTGCTTGTTATGCTTGCGGATACCGCAGTGCACTAAGAGCCAAGTACAATCTTCCGGTATGTGGTTTGAAATGCTGCAGTTATTACATTGGCATTTTTCTTCCCCTGCATATTAGCAATCAGAGGCAATTTTCTTAACATCATCAGCTTTTTCTCAACTACTGTAATTTGGGTATGGGGAGCAAATGAACAGTGCTACATTTTTTTAGTTTAAATATACTAGGGACATAGGGCTTCATACAGGGCATTAGGGCAACATCCTCCACTGTTTGCAATACTGAGCTCTGTGATATACTAGTTGGTTGCCTTTTCTATCCCTAAAATAGATGATAAAGCTGTTTAAATAGAATTATTAGGGACATGTTCTTGTATCCCTTTACAGCTATTGTGTTTGCAATTGCATTGCACAAAGTCACTGTCAATGGTACGGTGGCTCTTGGTAACAAACAGAGCATACTTCCCCATTTGGTCTATTTTGACGGCTCCGGCTCTGGCTCTGGCTCCATGCACCTGTACCAAGAAGCCAGACAACAACAACAACAACAACTAAGCCTTTAGTCCCAAGCAAGTTGGGGTAGGCTAGAGTTGAAACCCAACATGAGCCCCCAATCACGAAGCCAGAGCCATGCCAAATAGGGCCTTACCTCACCTAGGTTTCTTATAAACAGGCAGCCATAGAGGCAGTTGAGGTGGGGGTTGTACTTCGTCTTTGTAACTGGATGGTTTGAAAGTTTTACGTGGCCATTTGCTATAAATACGATAAATTCATAGAAAGTGTGTTTAACTACCCCTAGAAAATAGTCATATTTCAACTGTAGATTAATCTGATTTCTGATACAGCTCAACAAATGTTTATGGAGTTTTAATATTCTTCTGTTGTTTACCATTGGTGTGTTTCTTCAAAACAAAATTACTATTAGTGTGATTTTTTTCTCTCTGATGACGTTTTGTGGGTTTAATAATCTTTTTGTGCTCACCCTGGAATGTTTTTCATATGCAGGAAGCACCCTGTGGCGATTTGACGACACACTTATTCTGTCACTTGTGTGCTATATGTCAGGAGTACAGGGAGATCCGTGAGAGAACAGGGAGTGGCTCCTCGTCAGCTCCTAATGTGACTCCACCCCCGGTTCAGACGATGGATGATGATGAGCCTTGATCATAACTGATATGAATGTATGTTATCTGACAAACTTTGGTGTGTGACCTGGTGGCTTAGTGCTGCGTTTGTCTGCTGGTGCTTTGACATATTTTTCTTGTGCTCTCACAATGTTATTATGTGGTTTGTAGAGTTGTAAAGTGTAAACATGGGTCCTGAACTAATGAACCAATGACAGTTCACTGAAGTTGTAGACGCTGTTGTACCATGGAACTGTAGCAGAATTGTTAAGTGTAATTTTTTCGTTATTTATATTGCTGAGACGATGAGAAGAGAGAAGAAAAGAAATGCACTTCTCTTGTAGAATGTTTTATTGTGTTCAGTTCTATGAAGTGTTTGTTTTATTGAACAACAATATTGTGCTGAGTGGTTGTATAAACTTCATTTTATTCAAAAGTTCTCGTTATACAAACATAGCACACGCAAACTCTTCCCAGCTTCTTCATGTCGTCGAACACCTCAAACTCGAACGTGAACTTAAAACTTTGGCACAATGAACCGGCAACCGCCGACCTCCACCGGCGTGTGCCTCCTGATGAACCCCGGCGTCGAGACGGCCTTGTAGAGATCGCTGATCTTAAGAGCCTGACCGTCGGGGAGGAGTAGAAGCATGTAGAACGCAGGAGCCTGCGGCGCGCCGCCGTCGTTCTTGTAGGACAGCTTGAGCGCCTTGAATCCGGGGAACATGGCGACCTGCTGGTCCTTGAAAAGGCTCGTGGTCATGAACGACGCGCGCACGGTGGCGCCGTCGGGGAGACGGAACGGCGCGGCGAACGTCCTCGACGGATCGAACGGCCGAGCCCACGTCCCCTTGAAGTAGAGAGCGTTGGCGAGGACGAGCACCGTGGACGAGTCGACGGAGCCGGGAGGCAGGACGTCGTCGATGAGCCCCTTTGTCGCGTCGCTCACGAAAGCGTTGACTCGCCGCCTCGGGCTCCGAGGCGAAGTCGACGGACTCCGCGGCCCCGCGTAGCGCGACGCGGCGGCGTCCCTGAACTCCGGCGCAAGCGCCCGGCCACGGTCCACCCACAGCCGCAGGCGATGGACGTCTGCGGGAGGCAGGCGGAGCCTGGCCACCAGCGCGGTCGCCGCGGCGCGGTGCGGCTCGCTCAGCGACGACTCGGAGGCAGTGCCCAGGAAGCGCAGGAGCTCCCGCTGCGCCTCGCCCCGCGTGCCCGCGGCCACCAGCGCCAGCGCCGCGTGGAACGGCAGCGGCGAGACGATGAAGTTGCCGCCCGCCGCACGCAGGCCGGCCTGCCTCGCGAGCGGCAGGCACGACACGCCATCGTCCGCGTCGAAGGTTTGAGTCCGACAACACCACGGGGACAGAACGTTGGCCGATGCCAGCGAACACATTCGGTTGCCGGTGTCGCCATGCCGGTTCCGGAGTCGCTGGCGAAGGGCACCTCGACGGGCGGTGCCCACGGCACGTTCAGCGTCGATGCACCATCAAATGGGTCCGAGATCGACGACGTGGGCATGCTCCACGGGAACGGACGAACACGGGCGCGGGCGCGTGCTCGGGCGCCTAAGGGTGCGCCGGACGAAGGCGAGCCACGGCCCCGCCGTGGACCCGAAACTCCATGTCCGTCGTTGTCTCGGGAGGCTGGTCCTGCTCGTGTCGCGGTGCGCTCGTCGCCGTGGTGCTGGCTGCCGCGACGCGGTGTGCTCATCGTGTACGTGAGCTGCAACCTGCGAGGCCTCAGGCCCTCAGAGCTCAGAGCGCTCCGGCTGCGAAGCGTATGGTTCGTCTCGCGCTTGCTAGCACGGGGAATCGAAACGAAAGAACGTACTGGTAGTGGTAGTTGATAATTTTGTATGTTCCTAAAAACTTTGTATGACAAAATTGGCACGAAGATGCCCTACCCTTCCGTGCGTTCTCTCGACGGAACTCACGGGCACGGGCTGGGCAACTGGCGGGATCGCCGAGTGGTGAACCGGTTGCACAAATTGAAAGGCTGTGGAGTATGGACTGCTGGATCTGGATCGGGTGAGTGGGAGTGGCATGGGGATGGTTTTTTTTTTTTTTTTTTTTTTTTTTTTTTTTTTTTTTTTTTTGATAAAACGTACCTATACTTGTATTACTGAGTAAGGAAAACGTACATAGACTCGTACAAATACAGATATTGAAGAGGAGGAGACGAGGACAGCTGTCCTTGCCATCTTACATAAAGGCCCCTAAAAAAATAAGATATTACAAAAAGGTCCATGGACCCTGTGCTTCCCGAAGATGCCAGAAACCGCCTTCGCCCATCGCCGTGAAGCCATCGCCGGCCACCGTCGTGGAAGAAGACGTCATGGCCACCCAGGAACTGGAGGAGCCCCATCGCGCGAAGGCTTTGAAGAGCCGCAATATCCACCCGACGCGCACGCCGGGAATGAATCACCATGGAAGGAACATCGGACGGGGATTCATCCCAAGCGCCTCCAATCCAGGACCAGAGCTCGGCGACGACCCGTGACGCCGGAAGATCGAGCTCAGTCCGCACTCCGTCATGCCGCAACACCCACAACCGTCGCATTATCCTTGACACGACCAAGAGCACCGCTACCACCATCGCCGCGCCGAGACGACGAGATGGCAACTGGCGTGGACTCCTATACACAGGCTCCACACAAGGAGCACCACCTCCACGGGCTCGCCGTCGTCGCCGAAGCAGAGCGCCAACGAGACGAGGAAGAGTCCGAGAGGACCTTATTTCGCCGCCACCGCCATCGCCTCGCCGGCGCCACCAGGAACCTAACCCTAAATCTAAACCTAGGACCTACCCTACCCGCCGGCGAGAGATCGGCGGCCCCCGCCCCCTCACAACGCCCCACAGGCAATCGGAGGCGGAAGGGACCACCAACTCCGCCGGCGGTGACCGGAGGACCCCCTCTCGCCTCTCGCAATTGTAGATGGGGAGGAGTCTTCGAGAGAGAGCGAGAGGCTATTTGGCATGGGGATGTTGGATGTCTTTATGAATTTAGGGGAAACGGGGGGTTGTATTGAGCCGAGCCAAGCCGCTAGTTTCTTCAATGACAAGTAAGCTTGCTCCAAGTCAACGGAGGCTAAACTAACCAACCAGTAAGCGCTCGTATTGACTATCGACACTCCAGGCCCCGTGTATTGGAGCAGTAAACAGTAATCGCGAAGCTGCCATCTTCTGTTCTTCGCACGGCCACAAAAAATTCTCTTTTTTTATTTTTCGGAGCTGTTAACATGAATACGACAGATCTATATTCTTTCTTTTCTCCTTGGCGGAAATTAAATACAGCTTCATGTCCTGCAGACCTAGAGTTTTAGAATTCTGAATCCGTATCATTCCAAGCTTAGTTTTGCAACGGAATCACACACATAACCCGGCAACGCATTCAATGAAATCACACACAATCACACCTTTATTTATTTATTTGAGGGAGATCACACCTTTATTCAGGGTACCATGCATGCGTCACAAACGTACGTACTGCTATATGTACATCACACCTTCACCTTGATCACATCTGAACATACGTACTCTATACATCACAACTTGATCACACATTTATTCATGGTTCTTGATATATAAAACATTCATCACACCTCCGAGCCGCTCTTGGCCGCACACACTCTGCTGTGGAAACACCTAACACCAGTTACAACCAGCAGACTGAGGAAGTGTTAAAGTAACACTTAGTGATATCAATTCCTTTTAAGGTTCATTGTAATCTACTTGGATGTCCATGAGCACCAGCACGGAACTTTAGGGGGGCACATGCACCCACAAGACTAGTGTACCCTCATCTAATTTGCTTTTCTCCACGACTCCACCAGCTTCATCAACCAGAAAAATAGATTACACGGTATAAGAGGACACCACGCCCAATAGATTACACGGTATAAGAGGACACCACGCCCACAGTATTCACCAAGACGACTGGACCAATAAGTCTATTGTTGTGGGAGTCTTTCGTTGCTAACCGTTGTGTTGTGTATAGACTGGTACCATAGCGATGGTTGCCTCCCGCTTCCGAAAACAAAAAACGCCTACCACCCAAAAATTAATTTGTAGTGAGGTTTTTCGTGGTTTTTTCGTGTTCCTCAATAGTTAAGATGATAAGACCTTATGCACTGCTGGTGTGTTCTCAATGTTGAGTCTGTTAACTGAGTGATGCCATGGTTGCTTTCAAAGTCTGTTATTTGGACATGAGCCTTCACTTTCAGCTACAAAGCTCATAAACTTTTTTTTTCTTTTTTGACCGAAGTCAAAAAGGAAAACCTCAGCCTATTTTTTATTTTTTAATAATGCAAATCTGTTTAAATTCGCTCCCATGGGGAATCGAATCCAAATCTCCTTTGTGCTACTAAGGCGCTCTAATCACTGGGCTAGAGGTTTTTTTTTTCTCGAACACAAAGCCCACGAACTAATGCTTTGAAACCACATTGTGATATCTATCATGCAGGAAGGCACTTGATTTAAATTGTTTTGATAGGAGTGTACTTTTTTTTTCCTTTGATAGGAGAACTGCATATCATTGTATTGAGTATTGAGTATTGACCTTAGTTATTCCGTTGGTAGAATATGATAGGAGCTCGCTAATGTGTGCACAAAGCAGTATTGCAGCAACCAGAGCCTTGCACATGTATTGAGTCTAATGACATAACAGTTGGAAAAATTCAGGTTTTCAAATATTCGAGAACGTCCTGGCAGAGTGGTACTAGTTGATAATTTTGTGTGTTTCTTACAGAAAAAAAAAACTTTGTATGCAAAATTTGCCGCGAAGATGCCTTACCCTGCCGTGCGTTCTCTCGACTTTGACGGGAACTCACCGGCACGCTGGGGCTGGGCCAGGTCACTGGCATTGCCCCGCGGGATCTATCAACGAGTGGCGCAGCTGTTCCACAAAATGATGGCTGGGAGCGATGAGAGAATGTTGCATTTCTGGTGCTGCATTTATGGGGAAACAGGGTTGTATTGAGCCGAGCCGAGCCGAGCCGTTAGTTTCTTCAATGAGGTCAGTCTCAGTGCAAGTTTTATGACACAGTTTTCAACTCTCTAATATTTTGGAAACAGTGCACAGGAGTTTCATCCCCATGAAACTCTCTCTACTCCCATGAAACTCTCATCATCTCTCTCTTCATTAATATAGTGCCACATCAGCATATTTAATGCCATGAAACTTTGATGAAACTCTATTGAGACTAGCCTGATAAGTACTGTAAGCTTGCTCCAAGTCAACGGAGGCTCCGAGTAAACTAACGAGTAGTAAACCATTCGGCAAACGCGTATTGGAGTCTTGTAGCAATGCCATTCATTGGCAAACTCATAATATAGCGTCCGCTTCACGCAGTTTCCAAACATCATTCAAGGACACACACAACAATTATTATATTTAAGATAAGAAAAAAATACCAACAAATTCAGGGTAGAAACTGTTGGAATAGATTACTAGCTGCTTGCATGCCAGCCATGGAGGAAAGAACATAGCTGATTTTTTGCAGCTGCAGGTGGTGGATCATCACTCCGCCAGTGGATTCACCACATGGCCAAAGAAGAGCACGGCACTGCCCCTCTCCTCGACGACGGCGAACAAGAAGGCCCGGTCCGCCACGAAATCCACCGGCTGGATGGCGCTCCGGCTCAAGCAGATGGACACGGCCGTGGCCGCGGCGGCCACGGTGCCTTCCTCGTCCACCTCGATGGTGGCCTTATGGTACACTCCCTCGATGAAAGCCCCACCGCCACCGGCCAACATGCCGGAGAAGTCGCCACCTCGAAAAGCCCTGATGACACCCAGCCTCTGCATTTCCTCGCTCGCCTGGAACTCGAACGTGAACTTGAACTTGGGGACCATGAGCCGCCCGACCGGAACCTTGCCCACGGGCGTGTGCTTCCTGATGAACCTCGGCGTCGAGACGGCCTTGTCGTAGACATCTCCGAGGCCGTGGTCGTCGTCGGGGAGGAGCAGGAGCATGTAGAAGTACGCGGCTTGGTGCCACAGGTTGCCGCTCCTGCAGCTGTAGGGCAGCTTGAGGGCCCTGAAACCGGGGAACACGGCGACGTAGTGCTGCTCATACTTGCTCGTCGTCATGAACGGCGCGCGCACGGTGGTGCCGTCGGGGAGATGGAATGGCGCGTCGAAGGTCCTTGAGGGGTCGAACGGCTGAGCCCATGTCCCCTTGAAGTAGAGAGCGTTGGCAAGCACGGCCACCGTGGACGGGCGGACGGAGCCCGGAGGGAGGACGGCGCCGATGAGCCCTTTCGTCCCGTCCTTCACGAAGTCGTTGATGCGCTGCCTCGCCTCCTCGGCCTGCAAGATGGAACCATTTAGTTAGTGAATCGAATCTTGTTTCCATGTGCCGCTGAGATTCCCAAAGATTGCTTCACCAGCAGCATAATCTTGAAAATAATCTAAACGAACGATCAAATCACGGCGCACCTGTGACAGGAAGTCCACGGATTCGGCGACGGCGGCGTAGATGGCGGCGGCGTCGTCCGCGAACTCCTCCCTGAGCGCGCACCGCCGGTCCACCCAGACGCCGCACGCGAAGGACATCTGCGGGATGCCACGCAGCGCAGCGACCAGCCTCGTCACCGCGGCTTGCCGCAGCTCGTCGAGCGACGCCGACCCTAGGAAACGCAGCAGCTCCTGCTGCGTCTCGCCGTTCGTGCCCGCGGCCACCAGCGCGAGCGCCGCGTGGAGCGACAGCGGCGAGAGCATGAAGTTGCGTCCCTCGCCGGCTGCCTTGCGCCCGACGCGCCTCGCCAAGCGCAGGCATCCGGTCGCCTCGCCCGCCCCGCCCCCGCCGGGGGAGGAGTCAGGGGTGTCGCCTCCTGGGACGACGACCGTCACGTTCGGCTGCGCGGTCCAGGGTGAAACGGTAGGGGGAGGCGGCGCAAACGTACTGGACGCCCACTGCCAGGGTGTGGCCGGCGCAGTATGGTTCGGATGATGCAGCGGCCATTGTTGCAGCGGCGTGTAGTTGTGCCAGCGAGGAGAAGATGGCTGCTGGGTCGGCTGGGAGGCAAGGTAGCTCGCAATGGCTGCCGTGACGCTGGGAACGGGAAACCGCTGCGGAGAATGGCCATCGGCGCCGTCGTGCGTCGGAGCGGCGTGGTCGTCTTGGCGCCACGACGAGCTGATGTTCCGCGAGCCAGTCGACCTCATTGTTGTACGCTTCGTGGGTGGCATTCTTGCCCGCAACTGTACCATGTAATGATCTTTTGTACACAAAGAGTGAGATGTTTTATAAGATCCATATATAGCGTAACACCCACGCAGGTAAGCGCGTTATAATTTAAACGCTGGAACACGTACTGATAAATTAGTTTGTTAATCGATATTATAAAAAAAAATCCCGTCACGTTACCAGTTTCTTGTCACACAAATGTCTCCACACTATACTTGTCAAAAAAAGTTAAAAAAAAAAACACGTACTCTATCTCTTCCAAATTGTCCTCCCTCCGTTCTAAATTGTAAGATGTACTACGTAACAATAAAAGTTGTGTCTCTACGTCTTATAATTAGAACGGAGAGAGTGTCTATTTTGTAAATAATCCACCATTACTATTATGAAACCCAAAAATTCACTACATCTGTTTCAAAATTAATCACTAGTGTCCTTACAATGAGTAACAAAAAAATATTGTCGTGTGTAGTTGAATGATGTTTGAAAGCTGCGTAAAGCGGACGCTGTGCCATGAGCTCGCCAATGAGTGGCATTGCTACCAGTATCAGACTGAAAGCTCTAAAGACCTAGCTAAGCTGTACTACGCGCTTGCCGAATGGTTTACCGGTTAGTTTACTCAGAGCCTCCGTTGACTTGAGCAAGCTTGCTTGTCATTGAAGAAACTAGCGGCTCAACACAACCCCCCGTTTCTCCATAAATGGAGCACCAGACATGCAACATTCTCATCCCACCCACTCAGCCGAGGCATCAGCCTTTCAATAATTCAATTTGTGCAACCGCTGCTGCGCCACTCGGCGATCCCGCGCCAGTGGCTCAGCCCCAGCGTGCCGGGGAGTTTCCGTCGAGAGAACGCACGGCAGGGCTCGCATCTTTGCGCCAATTTTGCACACAAAGTTTTCCTTTTTCTGCAAGAACATACTACAAAATTATCAACTACCACTCTACCAGTACGTTCTTTCAATTCGGTCCGGCGCCGGCGTGGTGAGCCAATCGATCCTCGCCGTGCTAGCCAGCGTGACGAACCATACGCTTGGCGCTTCGTCGTTGTCCTCGGCGGAGCGGCCGGAGCGCTCTGGGCTCAGAGGCCTCGCAGCTCACGTACACGATGAGCACACCGCGCCGCGGCGGCCAGCACCACGGCGACGAGCGCACCTGGACATGGGCAGCCTCCCGGGACAACGACGAGCAAGGCACGCGGGACTTGAGCTTCGAGCCCACCGCGGGGCCGTGGCTCGCCTTCGCCCCGCGACACCCTTGGGCGCCCGAGCACGCGCCCGTGTTCGCGCCGGCACCTGTGTATCCGTTCCCGTGGAGCATGCCCACGCCGTCGTTCGCGAACCCATTTGATGGTCCTTCGACGCTGAACGTGCCATGCGGCCCGCCCGGCGAGGTGCCCTTCGCCGGCTTCGGCGCCAGACCTGCGGCTCCGGAACCGGAATGGCGACACCGGCAGCCGGATGTGTTCGCTGGCATCGACCGCCGTTCTGTCCCCGCGGTGGTGGTGTCAGACCTCGACGCGGACGGCGGCGCGTCGTGCCTGCCGCTCGTGAGGCAGGCCGGCCAGCGGGCGGCGGGCGGCAACTTCATCGTCTCGCCGCTTTCGTTCCACGCGGCGCTGGCGCTGGTGGCCGCGGGCGCGCGGGGCGAGACGCAGCGGGAGCTCCTGCGCTTCCTGGCCGGCACCGCCTCCGGGTCATCGTCTCGCCGCTTTCGTTCCACGCGGCGCTGGCGCTGGTGGCCGCGGGCGCGCGGGGCGAGACGCAGCGGGAGCTCCTGCGCTTCCTGGCCGGCACCGCCTCCGGGTCATCGTCGCTGGGCGAGCTGCACCGCGCCGCGGCGACCGCGCTGGTCGCCAGGCTCCACGACCTCCCGCAGACGTCCTTCGCCTGCGGCGTCTGGGTGGACCGGGTCCGGGCGCTCGTGCCGGAGTTCAGGGACGTCGCCGCGTCGCGCTACGCGGCGGTCGCGGAGTCCGTCGACTTCATCTCGGCGCCCGAGGCGGCGAGGCGGCGAGTCAACGCGTTCGTGAGCGAGGCGACGAAAGGGCTCATCGACGACGTGCTGCCTCCCGGATCCGTCGACCCATCCACGGTGCTCGTCCTCGCCAACGCCATCTACTTCAAGGGGACGTGGGCTCGGCCGTTCGATTCGTCGAGAACCTTCGCCGCGCCGTTCCATCTCACCGACGGCGCCACCGTGCGCGCGCCGTTCATGACCACGAGCCTTTTCAAGGACCAGCAGGTCGCCGTGTTCCCCGGATTCAAGGCGCTCAAGCTGCCCTACAAGAACGACGGCGGCGTGCCGCAGGCTGCTGCGTTCTACATGCTTCTACTCCTCCCCGACGGTGAGGCTCTTAAGATCAGCGATCTCTACGACAAGGCCGTCTCAACGCCGGGATTCATCAGGAAGCACACGCCGGTGGACGAGGTCCCGGTCGGGCGGTTCATGGTGCCAAAGTTCAAGTTCACGTTCGAGTTTGAGGCGTCAGAGGATATCCAAAAGCTGGGAGTCCACCGAGCCTTTGTTGGCGGCGACTTCTCCGGCATGGTGTCCGGTGGAAACGGGCTCTTCATCTCCGGAGTGTACCACAAGGCCACCGTAGAGGTGGACGAGCTCGGCACCGTGGCCGCCGCGGCCACGGCCGTGTGCATGCAACAGTGTTTAAGGATGGTTCCACCGCCGGTGGATTTCGTGGCGGACCGGCCGTTCTTGTTCGCCATCGTGGAGGAGACAAGTGGCGTCGTGCTGTTTCTTGGGCATGTGGTGAACCCTCTCCTTGGGTGATGATGCTGAAGGAAGAGAGAACTCGTGAGGAGACTGTGTGTTTGTGTGCTTGAAAAACAGAACAGAAGAGTATATGTGCCATTTAATTTGGAGAATTTGTGTGTGCTATGTTTGTATAACGAGAACTTTTGAATAAAATGAAATTTATACGACTCGCCACAATATTGTTGTTCATTTGTACTACCTCCATTCCAATTTATAAGACGTTTGACTTTTTTCATTAAAAGTTTGATCATTCGTCTTATTCAAAATTTGTGCAAAATACCATATCTTTTGTTATGGCATGCTTTATTAATAAAAGTTTTTCAAGAATAACTTAAATTTGATAATATTTGTAAAAAATTTTTTGAATAAGGCACGAGTGGTCAAACTTGGTGTTTAAAAAGTCAAATGCCTTATAAATTGGAATGGAGGAAGTAGGCAGTTGCACTTTTACTTTTCAACAAAACAAACACTTCATGCAGCACCCTCTATCGCTACCGAAAAATCGAACCACGATTGAGAGGAGCTTCCTCCCCCAATGCTATTCTAACATCCCTAATCCTACTAACATATTGATCTAACGACAACCAAAAAAAAATATGATCGGGCAGGGGCGAGGCCCCGAAGCACCGTTTTTCATTAAGAAGAATAGAAAGCGATTCCATCCGATCGCACTAAAAACCCCCCAGAGGGGGTGCCGCCGGAGTGTCAAGTTAGCTGGGGTAACCAGTTGAACCCAACATTCTTTGGCAATCTAACGACAACCACAAATAGTTTAGATTTAGACTGGTAAAAGCAGGACGAAGAACAATGACACGATTTGCACATCTTGGTGAAAAAATATGGGTGCATATATTTCCCGACAATCCTATCATAATAAGACCCACACAATTTCTTTGATTAGCTTTCATCGAGCTAACTAGTGACTATTAATCTCTATAAAATGCTTTTGAATAACTTTGTGGCCTAGCTAAGTAACTGGTGAATATTATTTCAATCCCTATAAAATGCTTTTGAACAACGGTTCCAAAAAAAAAAAGCCTTTGGACAACATTCTTTTTTTTTTTCTCTTTAAGAAACCAATAGATCAAAGGCCGTGCTCCGAATGTTTATGAGATCACTTAAATTGAACAGATTAGTTCTTTCTTTTCTTTAAGGCAGTAGCACAAGGAAACCAATAGCTCAAAGGCCGTGCTTCTTTATGAGATTCGAATAGAATGAGTTGTTTATGAGATAACTCAAATTCTTGGGATACGAGATTCGAAGTTTATGAGATAACTCAAATTCGATACAGCAAATCGCATGAGAAACTCGGTGTCAATTCATATAGAATTGTCAAAATATGCTGCCACGGCACACACACAAGTCATAAATAATCACATTACACAAATTTCCCAAGGCAACGAGATCCAAATGACATCTGGACACACATTGGCTTAAATGTAACTAGGACAAATTGAAGCTTCAATAGAGAAGGCAAGGAGTTTAACAACAATGAATCACAGACAACTCCATTCATAAACAAACCTTAGCACCAAAATGTTTCTGGCGTCAAGCTCATTGCATGTGTGTCATGGTTCGATAAGCTTAAGTAGAGTGGCTCATGTTTCGGTTTGGAACAACAATATTATAACAGACTAAAAGACAACTGTGTCAAGCATGGTTCCTAGGGTCTGAACTATGTTTGATGACATCAGATTCGACACATGCTCTTCCAAATGCTTTTTTGCATCTTGCCGACCCACATTTGCTATCGCAAGTTTCTCAGGTGGCAGCTCATCCTCCTCTTGCACTGCCTTGTTGTACTTGATGGCTAGGTTCAGCATTTCCTAGACAAGAATAAACACAATGTTAATAACAAAAGAAATACTCGAGTATAAAGCATCAACACAAGAACAAAATTCATCTCAGTATGCTTAAGGAAAGCTGAGTAGTATAAGCACCTGGACAGTCTGCTCGTTGGTTTTCGAGTGAGTGTCAAACCTCTTCAAAATTAGCCCATCAGTCCATTTCTTTTTGTGCAAGTTCAGCAACATTTTCTCCTCAAGCTCATTTTTCCGGTAATTGATTGCAATTGAGTAGTAGTGTCTGTTCAGCCCATGAATAAGAGCCTGACAAAGAACAGATATGGTCGAATTAATTATAAGGGAAAAAAACAAGTTCATATGATACAATATTAGTTAGTAATTACCTGAATAGATGGTTTATTTAGGTGCCCAACATTTGATGTTGTCTGCCGTGGCTCCTGTCCAAGCATCATGGTCTGAGGATTAATGAGGCGGAATGCATCAATAACCACCTTCCCCTTCACACTCTGGATGGGGTCTATCACAACAGCAACCGCCCTGGGGTTCAAAGCTTCAAAACTCTGCACATTTTATATATTAAAACAAATTAGGCCTATGAGTGTACAGTGATTCACACTATGTAACTTATCCTATCATTACCAAGATTTTTTATACTCAAATCACAGATATAGAATAAGATATATGCAAAAGGTACAAAAGGTAGTTAATAGAAGAAAAACTCCAGTGAGTTGGATCAATAATTAGCCAATGTCCTTTTGCGTATTCGAGAAAAAAAAACATTAGCCAATGTCTGCCATTTTTCTTTAATAAGTAAAAAAAAGCATGTATCCCTAGCAAGGTTATAACTAAATAAACTACTAACAAGATAACTTTCACGGAGACATGGAACCTACACAATGAAGATAGTGAAACTGAAAACATAATAGGGGGAAAACAAAAGCTACCTATTGACTCCAGTTGATCAATTATAGTAAATTATCATATCCATGTTTCAGTGAGAAAAGCACATCAGTATTTGATAAAACGACATCGACATATAGCAGAGTGGGAGCAACAGTAGCTATCCTATTATGATAGACCAAGTCAAAAGATCCCATTTAGAAGATAAGTGGATTAGCACAGACCTGCTGAGTATTGATATCAACGCCTGATAGCCAGCAACCGAAGCCAGGATGTGAGTGATACCAGCCTACAACCATTTCTGGCCTGTAAAAGGAAAAAGTGTCTCAACATACTTGTTTTCCTACAGAATGTAACTGAGTACTGATTAATACTAGGGATTCAAGTGGGTTTGTCAGTGAACCCACAAATGGACCATTTTAAGCAGGTTATTTTGCTCAAGCAAACCCACTTGTATTCCTGAGTAAGATATAATCATTAACCAAAGAGATTTGTGGACAGCATAAAACATGGTTCATAAACTTTTATGATACACAAGGCGGCATGTGCCACACTGCCATGTATGAGCCACAGCAACCTCTCACTGTTCGTGTAATTAAAAAACATGAGTGCATAATTGATGTATCAAGAAAATCAGCGCAAACTCTTTTTCTAAAATATTCCAATTGAATAGAAACTACGTAGGCTTAAAGCCGGTAATAATAATAATAATTATAACAAACTAAAGCAGGTTGCAATGCAAAAAAACAAAATTCCATTTACTTGTATGAGATGTCAACTTCCAAAAAAAAAACTGTATGTTTAAGGCAATATGTGCAAACAACTTTTCATTTCAAAAAAAAAAGATATTATGTTTACAAAATATTTTAATGATTAGTTGGTAGATATATTTATACCTCAAACAAATCCACTGCAGGGACATTATTACTAACATTATGAAACATTAACATAATGCTTAGCCCATACTGACTAGCTTAACCCATTCAGGTCATTTGCAAATTTTCAGTGTATTGATCATTAACATCAATGTGTGTTTTATAACATGCTAACTTGCTCTGGAGCCTGCAGTGAGATTTTGAAGGACTGCGATCAGATCAGACTTCTACAACACTATCATTATCTCTCAAATCATTTATGCAGAAAGTCCATCAGGATTGAAACCATATAACTTGTGGGCACCATCATAGTAAAATATTTTGTAATGAACAAAATTAGCATCAAGATATATATATATATATATATATTCTATATGTACAACATGAACTTTTTGAGGATATAGTCGTGTCAAAGACCATGTGAAGTAAATGTGTTAAGTATCTTTTTTTCCAAGTCAAATGTGCTAAGTAATTTTTACCAAGTTAGCAACTATTAGTAATGCCATTGCCAATGCCAATTGTTGCCCTGGAAATTTTTCTATTTTCATTGATCTTAATCTGGGAGCTCAGATTAGGGTGATACGTCAAAATTACTATGCACAAGAAGCAAAATCCTGAATTTAATCCAAACAAGAAACAAAATTGCAACCAACAGGCTTATATCTAGACCTCGGTGCAGTTCAAGAGCATGATCCTACACAATTTCACTAACTAGTACGAGCCAATCAAGCACTGAATGTGAACCAATGAAACTAAATGACAGATCCACCGAGAGAATCACATCAGCGGAACCCTACCTCCCGGTCTGCTTGAGCATGTCAAGCATGTTCGTCTGGAAGACGTGGTCGACGGCCTCGACGGAGACCCCCGTCCCGCTCTGCGGCATGGCGAAGACGTCGACGACCCGGACGGTGTAGTCGTCGACGAACTCGCCGAGCATGAGACCCATGACCTCCATGGGCACGCCGGCCCTCCCTGCGACGGGAACCACGCGTCAGGCCCCGAGAGCGCGGGGGAAAACGGGGACGAACCCTAACCCTAGGTTACAGGGGAGGGGAAGAGAGAGAGAGGGAGGATCTACGCACCGTGCTTGAGCATCTTGAGGAGCGCGAGGGAGGAGATGTAGACCTGCTCGGAGGAGTCGAGCAGCGGCGAGTCCGTCGGCGGCTGCCCCATGCCGGAGGCGCCGAAGATCCGCTGCAGCCGCTCCATCGCCGCCGCGGTCGCCTTGCGCAGCTCTCGATTCGGCTGGGTTTTTTTTTTCGATTTGCTTGCGAGTAGCAGTGAGGAAAAATCGTGGGTGGCTTGCGGCCTCGACCGCCGTTTTGTTAAATTTCTTTCTTCTACCGCAAGCTTTGTGACGGGGCCGGATTGGCCACCGCTGGGCCGGTTTGGAGTACAGTCGTGGGCTGGAAGAAGGAAAGAGCAGGAAGGCACCGGTTCGGCCCAGTAGGATTGCTTGGCTGGGTTTTGCGTGGGCTTCCCGCGATACGCGATCCACTTTTGGGCCGGAGTTTTATTCTTTTTTTTTTACAAGCGGAGTTTTATTCTTTGACCACGGACCGCGCATGACTGCAAAGCTCTATCCTCTTATATACAGTATAAGTATAGTTGTAGCAAAAAAAAAAAAAAAAAAAAAAAAAAAAAAAAAAAACCCTACTAACTTGCATAGAAAGAGAAGAAAAAGGAAAAGGAAAGCTACCCATCTGTATCTTTGGCCTTTTGCCCCCTCATATCCGAGAAACCTGGAACTTTGTGGTAAGCAATTATCAATTATGTAAGAGTTCAAACTTTGCTTCTATTTCAGTTTAACATATTTTTAAAAGTTTTTTCAAAAAATAGCAAGGTTTATAAAATACTAGATTTAGATTTTAGAGTGCAATGAAGTGTTTGGATTCAGAAAACTTTATACATGTGAAAGCGAAGTTTTGTACTATATACGAGATTAAAAACCTCCTGTATAAAACTTTAGCTACCTAATACCTTAGTTTCTTAATACTCTACCATCTAAACATAGCCTTATTTGGATGCAAGTTTTTGTTCTTTTAGAAAATTGTCACGTTTTCTATTTGAAATACTATGTAGCATTTGGATGCAAGGGTTTTTGTAGAATTGAAAAGTATTGATACAATTAAAACTCTAGTTTTTGGGCTTTTTTTCAAAAACATGCTTAGCACATGTTTAACTTGATTTGAAGGGAAGCAGTTTTACATCACCATAACAGGTCCGCAACGAGATGCTAGAGACCCCTTGCACAAGAACAAGAAACTGACCAAGAGCAGCAACTATTGTTGTAAACTGTTTTTTTTTTCTCGAATTCATAAAATGTTTGCATATCTTTATATCAAGATCAATAAATAATGCAAGTTACAACAATGCGCCACGAACATGCCACACTAGAGGATTAGTGTTATACAATCTGCTCGGCTCTCCCTAGCATAAGGAGATCATCGGTATTAGCAGCCAGCATAAGGAGATCGTTGACGGCTTCTCGCATTTAATCTTATTGTTGTAGGTCTTATGACCAACCCTTCAGGCATATAAACCTGCTCGCGAAAAAAATGGTTTGTTTTGCTCATCTATCTATTTTTCTAAAACTACTCCCTCCGTCCCAAAATACTAGACGTTCTGGGGTTCAAAATTTGTCCCGCAATTCTTGACGTTATAGGCAGTAGTATAAGGTCTGAGCACTAGCCATGCATCAATCTGTCACTTCGTTTGTCCAACTTTCTGTACCATTCAATGAAAGGTGGAGACGCAAAAGTGCTCAGGGTCTACGGTGGTTGGATGAAGTTAGTAAAATATTAGTATTTTCCAGCCTGAGCTGTTTGCATGCCGGGAACGTCGCTATCAGCTGTGAGAGTGCAGACTAGGGGCGTCAGGGTCTTTTGCCTTGCGTCTTGGTAAGTGTGACACCTTCTACAACGTCAACAAATTTGAGACAGAGGGAGTAATGTTTCTTCTACTCATACTACGGTTCTCAAAAACATGGCATCGTTGTTTTGTGTCTATGTTGTTCTAAAAACTAATATGTTTCTTCTACTCATATACAACGGTTCTAAAAACATGGCATGGAAGGTAGTACTAGCAAAAAGGCACCCTAGAATCCTAGATGCATCCCTTTTGCCCCGAAAACATTGCATTATTGGAAAACACAGCCAGGTTAACGCACCAACAAAATTGGCCCATACCTTTCTTTACACCGTAGCAGCAGCCGCGCTTCTTTATATTATCCTCCTCCAGCTCTACTAGTCTACTACGCACACTAGAAAAAGGTGAACACCGCGAGCACTTAGCTGTGCCATACTGCCAAGCCAAACGGGGATGCTTCTCGATGCAATGCAACAAAGGATATGCATGCCCTCCCGGCTGATTCATCCATCTCTATCCTTTTCTTTTCTTTTTCTGATTTCTCCTGATTATTGTCAGCATCATATCTTGATCCCCGTCAAATCGCATTTGCCTTAAAGCAGAGATCCACTAGTGACGAAATATGCAGGTCCAATTCAAAGCGAGGAGGAAAAACAAAAGGTGATGTGTTAGGCCACTAGGCCAGCACGAACAAAGCACCTAAGAAACGAGCCCATCCGTGTTTGGCCATGATCGTGTTCTGCGATTTTATCGACTGCGTTTTATGTTCAGTGAAATCAGACGTCATATTTGGAATTGCTCTTCAATTTGCGCACCCTATCGTCTGTCTAGTGTGAAAAAGATTGGACCTGATCGACACAGGATGTGGCGGCCGGAATGCAGTAACGCTCCTCGTTGGTTCAAATCTCACCACTACCACACTGGAATACATTTAAATTTGCCTGTTTCATGGACAAATTTAGGTTTTGCATGTCTTAGGGTTCGGTCTATGATCGAGTTGTAACTTGTAACAGATACCAGAGGGAGTCGGTGGCACACCAAAAATCATCAAAAATCCAGATGGAGTTTTTGAAACTTTGTCCTTAATTTGATTAAACTTGAGAATCCAAACTAATCACATCCGAATGGAAAACAAAATTACAGCTATACATCAGTAGCGGATTGCAAAAACATCCAAACATGGTTTCGAGTTGGTGCTCCTAGTAGGTTGGCAACTTCGAAACAAGAAGAATTCCATAACTTTTGATGCAGAGGCGTGTTCGCCAAATGGTTTACAGCAAGTTTCCGTCACATGAGAGAATTGTCGCCGCTAGTTCTAGTGAACCCATCGAAACCTCCAATGTAAATAGTCTTTAGAGTTTTTTCGATCAATTCAATAATCTTTAGGGTTCATCAACTATGTTGTTGGTTACTCTGTTCTTGGATTGTTGTAACTAACCATAACTCTTCTACTTAATGAATCACGTATCCTAAGGGTACGTTCGCGAAAAAAGTTATACATCATTATGTATGTTAATGGAAGATCACTGGTACGACCAAATTAGAGATTCCATAGGATTCTAAACCCTAGGTTGTCTACGCCAGCACTCGTGTTTACCTCTTGTTCCACACAGGCATTTTGAGTCTTTAAATCTTCGCAAAACTTTAATTCAAGATTTCCTCTGTTTTGTTTTCTCTATGCCCGTCCTTTCACCGTCTCCGTCACTTTGGTCGCCGGATCTGTCCATGTCCTCGCTGATCCATCGACGTCGATTGAGGACGCAGCTGCCTGCAACAGCCTTCCTCCTCCTTTCCAACAGGAGAAATGAGCTCGTGGGTGGTGTTATGTTTCGTTGTTGGCCATGATTATGCTCACCGATATTATTTATCAGGTTATGTTCAGTGCACGTCAGATGACATTTGGACCTAACAACGCGAGAATTATTGCTTTTTCAATAATTTGCACGCCCTTTCCGAGTTGTGGCTGCCGGGATTCACAATCACAACAGCTGGCCTTTTTACTTTAACGTGCGTGCTTATTCATGCTTTACAGCGTTTCCTTGCGTAGGCGCGTAGCGACAACAAGAAGTGACCAAATCCCAGCACTAATTAAGATCACTACAGAAAGAAAAATTACGCCCCCCGTCCCGCCCTGTACAATACTATGTCACGCTCACTCGCAGAAGTTTATTTACCAAGTTTCTCATTGCGAATTCGCAGTTCTCGAACAGTTTTCTCACTTGGTAAGCTCAAACAGTGGACGGCCACGAACTTTCTGAGGCTGTGGTGGTAGGCTGCAACAAGATGCCTAGAGTTATTTGGATTGTTGTTTTCTCCGCGTGCTGATGTCACGCCTGTCTACATGCCATGCCTGTGCCGCGCGCATGTGCTTTGCTAGCTACTCCCGGTGC
This sequence comes from Themeda triandra, assembly GCA_018135685.1. Taxonomy (NCBI): domain Eukaryota; kingdom Viridiplantae; phylum Streptophyta; class Magnoliopsida; order Poales; family Poaceae; genus Themeda; species Themeda triandra. The sequence goes on along the minus strand of JAENPR010000079.1, from coordinate 529,221 downwards.
CGTTCGATTTGACAGCTCGTCGTTATGAACATGCGACGCCGGGACACGACGCCGCTCGCAATGCACACCGCTGTGACCGCCGCCTTCGTCGCATGTATGCACCGTGCACGGCACCGGCTGTGTGGTACAGATATTCTCTGATCGTTTTTTTTAAGACGGCGCGCGAGAACTCTCGCCGATTTTTATTATATGAATAAAAGGAAAAAAAAAGTTATTGATTACAAAGTCTACTTGGACGACTTAAACTACTGAAACTACTATCACTAGTTCACTACTATATGTACAAACCCATATCCAAAAACGAAAAAGAAAGAACAAAGCGCCTACTAGCAAAGCTGTTAGTGATCCTATCCCTCTTTCTACTCTTTGTTGGATCATTGGGTTGGTTGCTCTCTGTTTTTAAAACCATAAAATGTCATTCTTGCACAGTTACACACTACTACAGATTTCGACATTACTGCCCACCCTATCACTGCCGGAAATGATGCAACCGGCTGTGATGAGTCTTCACTGCCGGTGCCAAGTTTGATGAAGCCCTGACAGACAAAACTTGCGTCAGAGAGTGACAACACCGGCAGTAATGATGCATATCAGTGCCGGTCGGTGTCTCGGCCCGGCGGTGACGTCTCGGACACTTGTTACTGCCGGTTGAAGGCAACCACCGGTGGTGATGCGGTCTCCGGACCCGAAATTAAAATGAAATGTAGTGAAGTCCGCCTCAGGTCCGACTTCCCGTGACTCTCGAAGTCTCGATCCCGGTGTCAACCCCTCCCCCCCCCCCTCTCTCCCTCCGTCTCTCTCTCTCAAAATAGGCAATTATTGTTTCTCTCTCCCGTTCATCCCCGTCTCTCCTCGTTCATCCTCAAAATAGGCATTGATGGCATGCGAGCGCTACTGCGACCTTGCAGCTGGAGACAGAGGAGGAAGGGAGTGGTGAGTCACTGGAGATGGACGTCTCGTCGCGGATGGACTCCTTCGGTGACAAGGTGAGTTACAATCCATGGCCTCCCCACTCGATCTGTGGCCCTGATTGTTTAACCGTAATGAATCGGGTTGTCTTTCCTTCTTTTCCCAACATAGCAGCGGATGCAGCAGCCATATCTACACTAGCGTCTCCCTGGCCTCCGGCAAGACCAAGTCCTGCACCGCCGCGGTTCTGGTGCAGATCCACCTCGATGCTACTACCATGCTTCAGTCAGCGATGAGTTCGAATCCATGCAAGGTAGTAGTCAATCGCTACCGTGCATGGTATTAATCAGTTGAGAATTTGTTATTAGCTACTATACTAAATGAATTTGTTTGGTTCGGATGACTTTTCCTCTTTGTCGTATTAACAATACTTCGGTTGAGAATCCATGCATGCTGAATTTCGATGAACCCTTCTCTGTGATGTACAAATTGATCTCTATGATTTGAGTTGCCTTGTATCAAATTCCACCTTTGTTTATGTATGAATTCTTTAGATGTACTGTGTGATGGAGCCGGTGGCAGGGCGAGCATGCTCCAGATCCAGAATGAAGCTGGCACTATTTTTTTTTGTTTTTTTAAAAGCTTAACACTGCCGGTTTGGGATAGCAGCCGACACTGTTGAGGTCAAGAACACTGCCGGTGTGGGATACGGTCCGGCAGTGTTGTACGATCATCACCGCCGGGGCGAAAAAACCGGCTGTGATGCACCCCCCACATCACTGCCGCTTGCTCACTGCCGGTTCACTTTCCGGCGGTGATGAGGGTTGCGAACCGGCTGTGATGTAGAAATCTGTAGTAGTGACACCACTTAAGTTTGTTGTAAACTCTTCTTTCGGAAGGTTTTCCTATTTCTTTCCTTCCAAACATGCCACAAAAAAATAAACCATGATCCCATTAAATCTCCTTCTTTGGCATCTCTCAATTTTCCTTCTACACTTGCATCAATAATTATGGATTGATCCTGTCATGTTGATGGAGTTGATCACCGCCAGGTTCAACCAGTTTATTAGCTGGGACCAAACTTGTTTATCATATGTACACTCCATACAAATTAAAATGAGTTGGTATCTCCGGCTGAGTTCCACAGCAGATTGGGTCATTTGGGCAGTTCCTCTTTGCTAGATTGTTGGTTGTGAGAATCTTTTTATATGGAGCAATGTCTATGCAAAGAAACGGCACTTGGGTTCTGCTTTTGCTTTCCAAATTGGTGTAATTTCTTAACTTACTATAGGCGTCCTCAAATTACATCTGGTATGCACTACTTGTTGTGTACTCACCGTCTCGTGTCCATTTCCAGCGAATCTGGTCTTCAATATATACCTTCATGTAGCTGATATTCGCTGACTTGCTCCCATAAGTTTTTTTTGACAAGTGCTCCCATAAGTTAACATATTCATTGATGTCCTACTGTGTTAGTAATGCAAGAAGGTTTGATATCTATCGACCGTCAGTTTTTTCCTTCTTGACTTCTGAAAGAGCGTCGGTGCTATCGTCTTTGGTGCCTTCCATTTTACCCATGAGGAGGTCTAGAAACTTGCAACCCCCCCCCCGATCAGGTTGTGTTCACTAGAGTACATCAGTCATCAGATGACATTTGGACCAAATAAAGCGAGAATTGTTTCTTTTTCAATAATTTGCACGCCCTTTTGGAGTTGTGGCGGCCGGGATGATTCACAATACCTGGCCCTTTTATTTATTTTAACGTGCGTGCTTTTGATGCTTAGTACTCGTGTACAGCTTTTCCTTGCGTAGCGACATGCCGACAAGTGACCAAATCCCATCACAACGGTGCAAGATGACTTTCAAGAAAGAATTTGCTCAGGTTATCCTAAGAGCAAAAAAGAAGTTCAACCCCTAATGCCTTCATGGCTAGACGCCTATGTGTAATTTTTCTCATTTTCTTTTTGTCCTTTTTGGTTTCTTGTTTCTCCCCTCCTGTTCCCTTCAAAAACCAAATCCCATCACTAATTTAGCTCACTACAAGGAAAAACAAAAAAGAATTATGCCTCGTCGGCCCGTCCCGTCCTGTACATTATGTCACGCTCACTCGTCGCAAAAAGTTTATTTACCACGTGTTGCGAATTTGACGTTCTCGAACGGTTTTCACTTGCCAAGAAGGCCACAGACTTTCTGCGGCTGGAGGCTAGCGGTGCAAGATGCCTAGAGCTATTTGGATTTTTGGATTGCTCTGTTTTCTCGGTGTGCTGCCAAACTGTGTGCGTCCAGTGTCCATCGTCCATCGTCCATCGTCCATCCATTTCCTAGCCTGCCTATCTACTGTACATCTAGCTGCGCGCATGTGAGCCTAGTGTCCTAGTCCCTCGTCGTTTGCGGTGCGACGCCGGGGCACGACGCCGTGCGATGCTGACGATGCACATCGCTGTGGCCGCCGTCGTCGCATGCATCCACGGCCCGGTTACAGATATGATCGGCTTCATTATTCGAACTTATCAAAAAACATTCTGTAGCAGCATTCCTCCTTTTTTTTTCTTGAGATGCTTCAAGGGCTTCAAATGTATGTTCACCATCCGCTACCTGAGTTTTAAGAACCGTAACTTCATCTACATTTACGTAGTGTGAGAATCAGAGTTGACACCACGACAATTCGAGTTGCAATTTTAAATTACTTGCCTTTTTGTTTTGGGTAATCATCAAAGGTGGTGTTAGTGCGCTTTGATGTCTTGGCTACCTGTACTCTGATGTGTCTTACCTGTACCTAAAAGGACTATTCAAAAATGATTCAATTTCTAGTTTTCTCTACCCTGTTCCCTGTAACTATTCATGGATTGTATATTTCCCCGTAACTGTTAATAAGTACTTACTCATTAACATTAATCCATACTCGAGGGAACTCACATCCTTCCACGCACGCACCACTTATTCATGCATTTTAGGAAAAGCAATCAAGCAAGATGTTCTTTGGCCTAAGAACAACTAGCATTGATCACAATAATGTTAAAAAAACATTAACGAAGGGCATTGTTTTCATTTTCTCTAATATACTAATTTGTCTCATAAAGTTTTAATAAAAAGGGTATGATGTCCACAGCCCCGGATCCAAATAGATTTTTTTTTCTTGATCTAAGTTTACCAAATAAGACCTTAGAACACTTGATGAGTTTTATTTCTATAACATAAAATGCTAAAAAATGTATCGTGATTTTCTAAGAACTTATATGAGTGATATACATTCATTTACATTTTATATTCACGATATTTTATATCTACTAGCAAACATATTTGTGCGTTGTAATGTAATATGTATATAGCATGCATGGTCACCTAGTCAATATGTGGCTTGAAGAGCAATCGCATCATGCTTTTAAATTCGTCTTTGATATCCATACTACTCTAAGACCCGTTTAGATCAACTTTTTATAAGCTACAGTAGCTAGAGAGAGAGCCGGCTAAGGGCATTCACAGTGCAGACTCTACCATAGAGTTTAACAGAATTTATTACCCTCCTATTTATTGCGTTTTGTTGATGTGGCAGTATATTTATTGAAGAGAGAGACAGAAAACCAAGACTCCAAGTCTTATTTAGACTCCAAGTCCACAATCTTCGAGATGAATATGCCACCACATCAGCAAAACACAATAAATAGTAGGGTAATAAATAGTATTGGACTCTGCGATAGAGTCTTGTATTGGGACTGCCCTAACAACTTTTTACAATATAGGTGATTCAATAGTTCAAAATAGACTATGAACTAGTAGACCATTTGGATGAGTTAGAGCTTTTTTTAGCGGTGGTCAACTTTTTGTAGTCAATCTAAGGTGGGCCAAGTCATATGGACACGGAACATACATGGGAACACACAACATTCAATGCTATTAACATCCTTTCTTGAACATGCACTTTGTAATCTAAAATTTGACTCAAGTGTGCTGCTACCAGAATTTAAAGTTCAGCTTGTTGCTATTAAGTATGAATGGAAATGTTATTTATCAAAAAAAAAGTTTAAAGAGTATTCATCTACGGACTTATTAATAGCTCTCAGTATTCATCTCAACCTATATTTGTTAAGGTATTTCAAAATAAATTTAAATTAAATTAGGGCCCATGTTTGTTGGATTCCTAGTGATAGTGTCAGTTAATAATTATCTCTTTTGTGTTCAAACATGTATATAGAATAGATCAACGAACTATTAGCTAACTTTTTTTTTTAATAAAATACGCGTGAAGTCGTATTTCTATTCTGAAAGAAACTATTGTCATCCATGAATCTAACTAAGCCCTAAGGACATATATGAATTTGTGGCGAATCGAAGTTTGAAGCGGTATTCCATACAACGGTTGGCTAAGCCGTGCGCGCCTGTGCCACACCCAGACCGTGCCCGGTAGTACGTGGCACGGGGCGAACCATCCACAGGTGAGACCAGGAGTCCTCCGAGCCTGCCCCTGAAACGGACGAGCCGAGGTCGGGACCCGGGCAGGGCGACGCGCGCCAGCAGCACCAGCAGCGGGCGGCCACGCGGCGCAACCCGCCGAAAGAGATGCGCCTCGGCCTCGCGAGGCGGTGAGGGGCAAGGAACAAGGGCTACAAGAGCGGCGGCTGCCTGCCAATAAAGATCGCGTCCACCGCCCTCCACTCCTCGCCGCCTCGTCTCGGCTTCGATTCCGCCCGTCCCACACCCGCCTTCCTTCCTTCCTTCCTTCCCGTCGTCTTCTCCCCAGCTCCATCTCACCATCCTGGCACCAGCTCCTCGTACCTCCCCTCCCCCGCCCCCGCCTCCGCGTCCCGGTACGTCGTGCCTGCCTCCTCGCTCTCTCGTCCCTGTTCGCACCTCCCGTTTTCCAAATTCTCGTCTGTTGCTCTGCTTCGCCCCGCCCGCCGGCGAGATTGATTTCTTGGTACTGTAAATATGCTGGGAAAAGGAGTGTGTACCTGCGCGTTCGGTTTTACCGCATTGGGGAGATTTTCAGGCCGTGGGGTGTTCTTCTTGGTGCGCTCAGTTTGAATCCTTCTTCTTGTTTTTTCTTTCTTTTGTTTCTATATTAGGACGATGGCCTAGGCCGTCCCGTGTGGTTTGTCCAAAACCCTCGAATCTGGGACTGGGACGCGACCTGTGCATTTTTAGTTCTCTTCGACAAAATCCAGTTGGTTCGTGTGTGCTCCTGCTTTCCATATCGTTCCGGAACCAGAAGAGAGGGGAGGGGAGGGAGGCAAAGCAAGTTTGATTTTTTTCCCCCACAAAATTGTTCACGTGGAATGAAAAAGTAATTGTAGGGTCTTTAGGCTGCTTAATAACTCGTGGTGTCTTGTCTTAATCTAAAGGACGTGGAGGATTAAAATTCAGAATGTGTCAGTGTGTTGGTGCATCTGCATCCTTGCAGACGCCGTGGATTTGATTTATTGGGTAGACTTGTAGCCCGCCCTTTTACCCCTGCTGAGGACCACGTTAGCTGTCGTTGTGTCTTTACGCGGATAGTGGGGAGCTAACCTTTGTTCTATGTTCCGGGGAAAAACGTGAGAGATTCGTGACCACCCGTATATTCTGTTCTGATCCCATTTATTATCCAGTTCATTCAGTTGAGTTTATTTCATTGTTGGTTCCATCTTTTTAGTTGACAAGAGAAATAAAAAAGGGTAACTTATGCAAATTTTACTCAAGTTGTTTCCTGTGCAGAGAGCAGCATGATAATGCTCCATAAAGATCAGATTGACGACTGTCTGTTCACGTTCCAATTTTTTTCCTGCAATTTGTGCCTCAGGTCTGGAGCAGAGATGGGTGTCTTCGGTAGAACACCTCCTCCAAGCTGCCCAGCGACCCGGCACTGCGCAGAATGGGCCCGAATCTACCTCAAGTACTGCTTGTGCAGCCAGAAGGAAGGTGCTGCCCTGGCACTTGGGCTAATCAGTGTCATAAGCTGGGGCCTCGCCGAGGTGCCACAGATCATAACAAATTACAGACACAAGTCAACAGAAGGACTCTCTGTCGCCTTCCTTATGACCTGGATTGTTGGGTATGCTGTTTCAGATGTCTTTTGCTCCTTGGAATTGGATGTGATTATATTATTCCACAATCCACATGCCTTCTGCTCCTTGCATGCTTACTACGTTTCAATAATTGTACCTGTACTTTGATGTTTAGCGTGGAACCCTGTATAATTCCATGTTATGCTTCTATGATTATGCAGGGATTTGTTTAACCTTGTTGGCTGCTTCCTCGAACCTGCTACTGTAAGATCCTTTACTTTTACTTTTTTTTCTGGGCCATCTTCAGCAGTAACTTGACATGTGGACATTGTTTCACAGTTCTGCATTTGATCTAATGAATAAATGGTTTTGTCTCTGATTGAATACCAACTTCTCAACGAAAGTAATAGCATTTATATTGTACAGTGTAATAAGGTGTTATTTTGACAAATATGGATATTACTCCACCTGTTTTTGCCGACCTGCACTATTCTATGACTGCCCAAAACCAGCATTGTTAGCTTCTATAGTACATTTGCAATTATTCATAAACTGGCAACGCTGTGGCACTGCAGAATATGGACAGGAGTTCCAATCATAAATCTGAAATTGACAAGTTCCAAATACGTCTATATTAATATTTGTAATGAAGTGGCATCTGTAGAAGATGATTCTTGTGGTGCTTGGCCATTAAATTGCTCTAGTGCGCATTGATATATTAACCTTTTTTCTTCATGAGATCACATGAGAATTTCCTTTTTTCTGAAATGCCATTTTGTTCATATTGCAGCTGCCAACTCAGTTCTACATGGCGTTGGTAAGGCATTATACCAAGTTTCTCTTACATTATTTTCATTTTGATACCTGCAGCGTAATGATTGAACTTGCTTTTGCAATGCAGCTATATACCATCACAACTCTGATTCTTACTGGACAGACGCTATACTATAGCCACATATACCATCGTCTTAAAGCGAAAAAATCCAGGGCAGCTAGCAAGGTTGTTACTCCTAGTCATGTAGATAATCATTTTGGCATCCTTTTCTTTATGAAATTTGTTCTGGGTATTAGTAAATTGATGTAGCACTCTGTTAACAACTGTGATATACTGATATGACAACCGCTTGGCTTACACTTGTGCATTCTTAAATTCTCCCATCCCATAGCTTAGTAATAACTGTTCTTCATGTTCTCTTTGTTGTCTTATTGGATTATCCTTGATTCGATATATGAAGATTTATTCAACTTAGGGGATGTTGACGATATTGTCACCAAAGTTCAACTTTTGCTGTATTCTAAATATATTATCGTCTCTCTTCTGGGGACACCTGTGGTTTTCAGCCTCAGAAGCATCACTGTGGGGATGCTTCATTACGCGAAAAGCTTTTGGGCGCCAAGGACGGTGCAGCATCCAGAAACAACGACGAGTCAGATACTACAGTCCTTATTCCAAGCTCACCTATCCCTGTTAATACGAAATCTGCCGACCAATACCATGGAAGCAGCCCCAGCACTGACTACTACTACAAGTAATGTTCTTGAGCTGCTTATTGTTTCCCCATATCTTCCTTTATAAGAGCTATTTTCCACCATCTATTTGAACAAATGTCAGATGTTATTTTTTTTCTTTATTTGTATGGACCTGATAAGTTAAAAAGTATGCTCTTAACAACTGCTGAATGGCTCAGCTTTCACTACTGTGTAATAATCCCTCCGTTCAAAAATCTCCTTCATCTAAGCCTTCGGTGCAATGACCAAGGAGAGAAGTCACATGCAAGTAATAGCCAATGAGCAACGAACAGACAATAAATGTAGGCAAGTAGCAACCAATGAGCAGCAAAAAGACAATAAATACAGACAAGTGGCAAGCAATGAGCAACAAAGGGACAATAAATGCAAGCAAGTCCCGAGCTAATATGAAGAAGATTTTTGAATAAAATGATTTTGCTTAGATGAAGGAGATTTTTGAATGGAGGGAGTATATGCTAGCAAATAGTCAAATACTCAGGAAATTTTAAGTTTGTACTTGATTGTACAGGTCAGCAAGATCCTTGTCCAGTAGTCCAGTGCCAACTGCTGGGACATGGTTGGGCAGTAATCGTCAATCAGCAAGGACTCCTCCACAAACGAATGATCAAAGGGGATTTTTAGTTGGTGAGATCGCTCCAGCACATTCTGCACCATCTATTGTAACAAAAAATGCCCTCTCAGTGGTAAGTTAACTGCAATCAACTTCCTATGTTATGTCCTCTTCTACTCTATTTATGTGACGACCGTAATTTGGTAGTTTTGTTGTTTTTATGTGCATCTATCAGATAGAGCCATAGCGTTAGCACGGGCACTATACTAGTGTCCTGAAGTTTGGAACTACATAAGTGTTTATTAATGTTTCAGGCACCATGGATGGGTCTTCTATTGGGTATGTGTCTCTTGCACATTTTGGTTGGAAACACACATAGGGAAATGCCAAGTGGAACTGTCATACCAGTTGGAAGAAGGCTTTTACTGTCTGTGGTAAGCTTACAGATGCTCTCCAGTTTTCAGGCCTTTGCGCTGAGTTGCTGACACAGAACATGGCTTCTAGATCAATTCGCATGAATTAAATTATCCAATGTAATTTTACTGTAACTTCAGTGGTGATGATTATCTTCATTAATTTGTTCTTATTCCATAGGATGATAATGGAAATTCATCTCTCAGCCATGGCAGTGGAAGTGAAATTGGAAGCTTTCTTGGTTGGGCTATGGCAATAATTTATATGGGTGGGCGGCTTCCCCAGATTTTGTTAAATGTGAGATTCCACGAACAATCAACTTTTACTTCTCGTGAATTCTCTTACAGGAAATACGTTTTCCATACCACAATACTGGGTTACCACATAGCAGCAATAATCTAGTACCAGGACATCATAACCAGTCAATTCATATTTGTATCATACATCTCCTCAATGAAAAGTTTTTCCACCCTTACTTATATATAGCTGTTTTAGTTAAGAGATTCTCTGTATATATAAATAATAACATAATATCTCATAGTATGTTCTGACTTCTGAACTTTCTTTACTATCCTGCAGATGCAAAGAGGCCACGTTGAGGCAAGCTACATTCATCTCCATAGATATTCTCTGATTTGTTTTTACAAACACCTCCACTTTTTCTTATTTGTTTGTAATTATTCACTATTTAATAGAAGTAATTAAATAGGCAGTTTTAACAAAGGGCATACAGATTCATCCAGAGAAGTTTAGCTGAAAAAGTGAGCAGCAAAAGAAAAATAGTGACTCTAAAGTAATTACATTTAATATAAATATCAGAAGATAATGTATTTGTAACATAATATAAAATAAAGAGCCATTAGTTTAATTGTCCAATGTAACATAGGGGGAAGATATCATGTTAATACTCCTGATTGATCTTCACTCGGTATCTTAAACTGAGTCAAGATCAGAAGTCTCTTTCATGTTTTATTGATATCACCTAAGAGTGAACTGTACTAATAGCCACCTACTTCACCTACCATTTGAATAAGAGATAATTTTATGAACATTTTGTTTCTACCAAATATCCAATTGTACCTGCCACCCTCAGTTTGCAATTTTTTCCCTGTTACATGGCTAACTAATGTGATCTATAATTTTATTCAGGGGCTGAATCCATTAATGTTCACCTTTGCTTTAGTGGGAAATTCAACATATGTCGGAAGGTAATCCATGAACCCAAATTCCATAGGTTTATTTTTTTCCCAGTAGCATCTTTCGAAGCTACATGGTAAACTTTCTATAGAATAATTTTCTTAACTTATTAGTTGCATCTTTTATCTTTTTAGAAAAAAGAGTTCATGACATCATGTCAAAGTGATTTTGTGAGACATTACCTTATTTTATTGTGTTATGTAGTTTGCATAAGGTATCACTGTTCGCACATGTCTTTTAAATTTTAATCTCAAGTGAATAAGCACGCCATCTTCTCTTGTGTAATCTTGAAACCTAGTGCTTACTTGACTGTTCTCTCATTCCTTCCTTTTCAAGTGCAGTATACTTGTAAATAGCATGGACTGGTCGAAACTTAGACCAAATCTCCCGTGGCTTGTAGACGCTGGAGGATGTGTTTTGCTGGATTCTTTTGTATCCTTTACACCTTCTACTTTGAGCACAATAAGTTTCTACTTTCTAATATTTGTCTGAGTATAAATAAAACAAATGCTTGAGAAGAATATTAGTTACAGAAAAGGACAGGCCCTTGCTTAGGTGAGTACTGAGTACACAGTGGCCAATCCTTTATACTTGGTAATGCACATGTTGGTTTTATGTGCCTGTTAGCCTATATCTATATGCTCCACTGTATAAAATATTTGGAATAGTTATATTCCTAATTTACCATTCCTGGACGACCCCTTAACCATGTTGCATAGATTATTCTTCAGTTTCTTTATTTCCATTATCGGAAGCAAAGGAAGCCTTCGGATGAGCACGATGATGCAGATAAAGCTTAACTGATAGAGATTGTTTCTTCTTCAGTCCAAAGGTGCGGTTCTCATATTATTAACATTTATTATGCTACATTGTAGTTCTTACTTGATGGGAATCCTTTATGTACAGAATTGGCAGTCTTGAGTGTAAATCTTGAGTGTCATGACAAACTAAAGCACGGAGAGAGAATCTATGAACGTTCAGCAGCTCATTCTATTCTATGGTATAGTGCGTATACAGAACTGAAGCTGAAATGGGTACCTCATACAACTGGCTCTGGGTGGCAGCATCATTGTTACCTGAAGACGACCACTCACACTCGGGACAGATTTGGAGCGTCATTTCAGTGGTTGCTGCTTGGAGGGGAGTTCTCACGGCGTCATGTCTTGTGGAGAGGCTTGTGCACTTATTTGTTTTGTAGTATCAAAATGTCTTGTATTATAATCATCTACGTCAGATATTAGATGTCGGCTGCTCTGCTTTTGTTTTTCATTTTTGCCTCCTGATTTTTGGTGCTGCAGAAACTTGCACGAGAAATGTACATTCGTCGAATAAAAATGTGTTCCTCGTTTTAATTTCGAATGAGTTTGCCTGCTGGTTCCTTTATTTTGACCGCTCGCAGAGGTTGATGTTGAAGCTTGCCATACCACGGTTCCTTAAGATTTTCAATACTAAATTGGATCAAGTATGAGATGATTATATCACACTTAAGTCCTCTGACGTTATATGTACTCCGTGTTAACTAATTATGATAGATAACGAGATAACCTATATTAGCAAATAAACATAAGAAGGGGTTCCCCATCCTATATTTTTTATCTATTAGCAGCGACTTGAGTGCACCTGGGAACAAAGAACAATCAAGGATGGTTAAGCTTTTTTTTGAGACAAAGGATGGTTAAGCTGGAGTTCAAAAAAGTGGATAACACCACGGCTTTATTTTAGGGATAATCAAAATCAAGCCGCAATTCTCAAATCAAAATTAGGGTAGTTTGTTTTTCGACTAATCAAAATTAGGATAGTTTGTTTTCCGACTAATCAAAATCAGGGTAGTTGGAATTCAAAAAAAAAAAAAAAAAAAATCAGGATAGTTGGGGGCTTAACCTGCTACTGCTAGTCTCGTCTAAAACAGACTCGAGGATTCCAAGCATAACCCTTTTGTTGCCTGATCCCATCTCGCACTGGAGACTAGACTGTTGTGACTATTGCGGGGGAGCCGGAGATAGAGAAACAGAAGAGGAGAAGGAATCCATGGCGGCGACTCTGGCGAGGAGGGCGGCGGGGCGCTCCGCGGCGGCGTCGCTATGGGGCGCGGCGAGGGGCTTCGCGTCGGTGGGGTCCGACATCGTCTCGGCGGCGCCCGGCGTGTCGCTGCAGAAGGCGCGGTCCTGGGACGAGGGCGTCGCCACCAAGTTCGCCACCACGCCTCTCAAGGACATCTTCTACGTGCGTAGCGCTGTTCCTCCCACATCGCCCATGTCTTCTTCTGCTAGATACTCCATACTGGCCAGTTCAGTTGTGCTGACCCGGGATTCTTTGCTTGCTGTCCATGTGCTTGCAGGGGAAGAAGGTGGTCATCTTCGGCCTGCCCGTGAGTTCCCCCCACCACTTCCATTCTGCTCTCCGTGTAGATGTTTGGGCATTTTTAGGGTAGCTGGATGAGACAGGTGTTTACATTGGTGCGGAATTGTTTCGTTAGGTTTGGTAGTCCTGAATTTACATTTGGGGATTAGGGATGCCTTAGTAGAATGCTCATTATTTTTTGTTTTGTGCTATAGGACGTTGATTTGGGAAATAGACGTGGGAATTGGGAATGTGAAGTTATGTTGTTTCAGTGACCATGGTGAAATCCGAATGCTGTATCTTATATATTGGATGATGTTTCTACAAATTAGAGGTTTTCGTCTCTGATGCCTAGGAGAAACCATTACATTTCTTTTGTCTCATCTGATAGGGCGATAATGATAGGTGTACTCCATGATACTTGAGGACAAATGGACAATGGTGTATGAGCATAACACAGAATCCATGTTCCATTTTTCTAAGCCATGAGAAAACATTGTGATTGTGACACATTACACCCTACTCCCAGAGTTTCTAGTCATTGTTGTTTCCTTGGCGATTCGGTCCATTGTAATTTGTAAATTTACACCTTTGGTTTTGTTGTCTTTCTCCATCTTGTATTCTAAAAGGCAGAATTCTCTCACTTAAATGTTCTAATGGCTATATGGTTTGGCAACTACCTTTTCAATTTATTCCAGGGTGCATATACAGGGGTTTGTTCCCAAGCGCATGTTCCTAGTTACAAGAACAATATTGACAAGTTGAAAGCAAAAGGGATCGACTCTGTCATCTGTGTAGCTGTGAATGATCCGTATGTCCTGAATGGATGGGCAGAAAAGCTAGAGGCTAAAGATGCAGTAAGTAACTACCAGTTTAATCTTTATTCTTTACAGGACTACGATTTTAGCAGAAAGTCTGAAATGTAATGAGGGTATATAATGTATGTATCCAAGTATTGTGCAATTATCATTTTGATAAATAGGACTATCTGCCTTTTGCTCTCAGGTGTTATTACTTATTTAATGTTCTCAACTACATAAATGTTTGTCATCATTATATTCCCATCCTATCCTCTTCAGTAATTCGTTGCTATTGACAGTTGTCCTATATGCAGTCAACCTGTGATGTTTTCCTTGTTCTCCCACCTAATATACTGAATCACATCCCTAGATTATTGAGACTCAGACTCTACATGATGTGGTGCTTTCCTATACTATTCACCTTGGCGCACAGAACTACCAAATGCAAATTTCATGTCATGTCTCGTAAAGCTCACCCCAATTTTTCTACACTGATGAATGGTTGAATGATCTAATTTAGATTAAAAAAATATGGGAAACATGTTTCAGATGTATCATCTTAGGATCTTAAAAAAAGCAAATTTGATTACGTGCAGTTGCTAGTTATTTGTAACTTTATATTAATTCCCTTTAGATCATGTGCATATTCATATTCATATTTTTCCTATGTGCAATGATTGGAAAATATAGATTGAATTCTATGGTGACTTTGATGGGAGTTTCCACAAAAGCTTGGATTTGGAGATAGACCTTTCTGCTGCTTTGCTTGGCTGCCGTTCTCACAGGTTAATGGACTCAACTTGCAGTCATTCTTAATTACCTTATATTATAGTTGAAGGATGGTGTTATGTAGTTTAATACTATGATTAGTAAAGCTCCTTTGTCTTCTGAGTTCTGACAAATTGGTCCGTGTTTAGTCGAATGTCTATTTGGACCCTTTATGTAATTTATTTCCAGCCATGCCCTTGTCCGCAGAACCACATGCTATAGCTGCATACAAAATTGTGTATGGCCACCATATGGTTTAGTGTTGCTTTAATTTCGCTAGGTTTATAATACTATAGAAGACATCCCAGTCTGACATGCCGTTCTTAGAGTATCTTTTACATTTCCCCATTAAGCAAGGAAAGTATGCTTAATATCTAGTGCTCATGAGTAACGTATAACCACAGTACATCTTATGCTTGGTTTCTGTCTTCTGGTCTAAATCTTGACAACATTGTCATTTTTAGGTGGTCTGCCTTTGTTGACAATGGTAAGATCAAGTCTTTCAATGTTGAGGAAGCACCATCCAACTTCAAGGTTTCTGGTGCAGAGGTGATCCTGGACCAGATCTGAGCTTCTCAATGAACTTCGGCTATCTTCAGTTTGTGCTGCATACTTCCTCTGCAGCCGCGAATAAACTAAATCTCTTAAAACCTGTGTAAGATGCTTAGATACTCTAAGCACAGACTAAGGAATCAGAGTGTATGACCTCGGTTTTTTCTGGAATGAATTAATCGGTGTTCTGTGTTTGCATTATTTCAATTTGTATCGGTTTCAATTGGAGCAACGAACTAGATTTACAGGCCGGACGTATAACATAACATAGATCTGAACAACCTGGCTGTGGATTATTGAACGATGCCTGAAAAAGAACATCGGGGTGGGGGCAGGTGGATTTGTTGGTGTGATGCCCAAGGGAGCAAGGCATTTCTTGAGCTCTCAAATTTTAGCGATGCAGTTCCATTCCTGTGTGAATTCCGGTAGTCCTCAGCAACCCTGTTGTTGATATCCTGTTTGAGCACATTTTCGAGAGGCGACAAGCTCGATGCCGTCACTGCTGACCGCAACATTCAGCAGTCAGCACAACGCACTCACTCCACTCGTGTTTTACTCATCATCATGCATACAAAAACCAGACGGCTAACCCGTTTGACCTTTCGAAGACCGGCAGAGGAAATAGCCAGGAGCAGCAGCCGGCGGCGGCCATAGCCCAGGAGCCTGGAGCTGTTTCTTCGTCGCAGGAATGGCCAACAATGGCATCCAGTACGCAGTGGTCAGTAACACTACTCTCTTGGAGGTGAGCGATGCTCCCAACTCGTAGGATCCCTGACATCGTCGCCGTGGTCGTTGCAGGTAGACGCCTTCACGGCGGAGCCGTTCAAGGGCAACCCCGCCGCGGTGTGCCTCCTCGAGGACGCCGCAAAGGCCGCCGACGAGCGGTGGATGCAGTCCGTCGCCGCCGAGTTCAACCTCTCCATGACCGCCTTCCTCCTCCGGGATGACTCCGCCGCGTCCGGCGCCGTCCCACGGTTCCAGCTCCGGTGGTTCACCCCCGCCACCGAGGTACGCATCCATCCTCCGCCTCATCGTCGCACAGCTGCTAGTTATCCGGTCTTGACACGGGCGTTCCTGACGCCATTCCAGGTGGAGCTCTGCGGCCACGCGACGCTGGCCTCCGCCCACTTCCTCTTCACAGCCGTCCTCCCAGAGCACGAGGCGCTCATCGAGTTCTCGACCAAGTCGGGGATTCTTACGGCCAAAAGGGTTCCTGCGCCGGAGAGCACGGGCGTGTCAGGCGAGGGGAAACTGTTCATCGAGCTGGATTTCCCCATGATTGACCTTGTTGATTGCCATCATTCGGAGCTGCCATCCATCCCTGAGACCCTGAACGGAGCCGCCATTGTCAGCGTTCACAAGTCAACTGATGACCTCATCGTTGTAATTTTCCTGATCCTTACTATTTCGCTTTCCTGCTTGAAATGTCTAGATTTTCTAATGCTACTGATGTAGGTGCCTGCCTAGTAAATAGCAATGCACCTGATGCCCAAGCATTAAATCCAAAATTTTCTTACATGAAAATGGATAGAAGAACCAATTTACTGTGAGTCTGTGACTACTACTAACCATGATCATTTTCCTAGACAATGATGGAGATATAATCCAAACAAGTTTTCAAAAACATCATAATCTTATGTACACAACACTAAAACTTTTTGTAGGCTGCATAAAGTAGAGGCAATGAAACAAAGATAAACAAGAGTGGTAATGACGGAGTTCAGTTTGTTCAGGTAACTCATGAAAATAAAATCTGATTTGGCTTTCAGGTGGAGCTTTCATCAGGAGAAGAGGTTGCTGATATCATTCCTAACATTCATGAAATTAAAATGTGTTTTGGCGGAGGTATTATTGTTACAGGGCCAGCACCTGCTGGATCTGGTTATGACTTCTTCACGCGTTTTTTCTGCCCAAAAGTTGGGATAGATGAGGTGATGTCATATTCTATATCCAAAAATACATTGGGGGAGCTAAGATTGCTTAACATAAAACTTAAAAATGCAGTATTACCCATTTTGGTATCAAGTATGTATAGGACACTTTATGATTGCAGTATTACCTCATGATGGACCATGGAATCATGGATGCTGCAAATGCAAAGTTGTCTTTCGACTACAGCACTAATAAACCCGACATGTCTATGTTCTTGCATTGTGACTTTCTTTTCTCAGTTAGAAAAAACTTTTTTGATCCTTAACCTGATATGATAAGCCACACATATTCTGTGCATGGAGAATAATTTATTAGAAGAATAGGCGAATAGCTAATACTCTTTACATGATACAATCACATTAACTCCTTCCAATAAGGCATCTAGCACCTTACAAGTATGTTTTCTGGTATTGTTTATACATACATAACAATCCTTACCTCGCTGAGAATATGTTATCATGGAATTGGAATATCTCATTGATGTACTTGTGAGAAAAGTCCACTAGTCTTTTAGTAACAAACTACAGATGTTTATAATGTCCTGGTCTCCTAGTCATGACCATTCAGGAATTCTGTTTTGGTTTACGTGCTTGTGTTACCTTCACAAATTTCCTGCAGCCTATAACCCTCTCTAATCACTATGCTTTTGTCAGGATCCTGTTTGTGGCATGGCACATTGTGTTTTAGCACCTTATTGGGGTGGGAAGCTGGGGAAACACAAAATGACAGCATTTCAAGTACGTTCTTGCACCACTTGAGTTTTTTTCTTGATCAATCATCGATTGGGTTTTGAATTAATGCATATATCACTAGGCATCCCCTCGGAGTGGAACACTGTACCTGGAGTTAGAAGCTGCACGCAAGAGAGTTCGAATTCAGGGAGAAGCTGTCACTGTGATGACTGGTACCCTCCTAGCGTAGCCCCGCTCATTGAACTTCTGCTGTCTTAAATTTAGTTGCGAGGCATAGTTCTTCTGCAGCTAGGAATAAATCAAACCTCTGTGGTGTAATTTCAGACTATGAATGCAGACTGTATTTGGGCGGTCTTTTGAATAAATCAGTGAATGTTCAATGTGTGCAGTATTTTCTGTTTGCATTGGCTTGAATTGAAGCAGTGTACTAGATTTATGGGCTGGATAAACAACATAGATCTGAACAAACTGGCTGTAGGATATATGGTGAACATTAGATTGAAATGCCCAAGGGTGCCAAGACTTGTCTCTCAAATTTGGATCTTTCACTTTCTTTTTTTTTTTTTTTTTTTTTTTTTTTTGAGAAATCTGGTATTCCCAAAGGCCAAAGCCCCAACTATACTTACATATACACTTGAGTGGAACGTCGGGGAAGGGGACAACATTTCTAGGCTCTCGAATTAGTGATTTCGAACGATGCAGTTCAAATTGCTGTGAGAATTCTGGTAGTCCCAAGCAAACCTGTATTTTCCAGAGAGGCGACAAGCCGATGTCGTCACTGCTGATTGCAACATTCAGCACAACGCACTCCCGTTAATCGTGCATAGAAAAAGCAAAAGCAGACGGCTACCTGCTTCGAGGCAACCCTGTTCAGAGTAGAAAGGAGCAGCAGCTAGCGGCGGCTATTGCACAGGAGCCCGGAGCTGTTTCTTCGTCGCAGGAATGGCCAAGAATGGCATCCAGTACGCAGTGGTCAGTAATACTGTTCTGTACTAGCGATGCTCCCTTCTTTTCTTATCAGCTCGCAGGAGGATACCTGACATCGTCGCCGTGGTTGTCGTCGCAGGTGGACGCCTTCACGGCGGAGCCGTTCAAGGGCAACCCCGCCGCGGTGTGCCTCCTCGAGGACGCCGCAAAGGCCGCCGACGAGCGGTGGATGCAGTCCGTCGCCGCTGAGTTCAACCTCTCCGAGACCGCCTTCCTCCTCCGGGATGACTCCGCCGCGTCCGGAGCCGCCCCGCGGTTCCAGCTCCGATGGTTCACCCCCGCCGCCGAGGTACCCACTCCACCTATCGTCGCACTGCTGCGAGTAATTCGATCTCGACCCACTTCCTCTTCACATCGCCGTTCCAGGTGGAGCTCTGCGGCCACGCGACGCTGGCCTCCGCCCACTTCCTCTTCACGTCCGTCCTCGCGGAGCACGAGGCGCTCATCGAGTTCTCCACCAAGTCGGGGATTCTTACCGCCAAGAGGGTTCCTGCGCCGGAGAGCACGGGCGTGTCAGGCGAGGGGAAGCTGTTCATCGAGCTGGATTTCCCCATGATCGACCTCGTTGATTGCCATCCTTCCGAGCTGCCGTCCATCCCCCAGACCCTGAACGGAGCCTCCATTGTCAGCGTTCACAAGTCAACGACCGCCGGTGACCTTATCGTAATTCTGCTAATCCTTATTTTCCTTTCCTGCATAATCCTATGTACATGGGCACTGAACATTTTTGCAGGCTGCATAAATTTTAAGTAGAGGCAATGAAACAAATATAAACAAGAGTGGTAATGAGGGAGTTCAGTTTGTTCAGGTCATTCATGAACAGAAAATCTTATTTGGCTTTCAGGTGGAGCTTTCGTCGGGAAAAGAGGTTGCCGATATCGTTCCTAACATTCATGAGATCAAAATATGTTCAGGCAGAGGAATTATTGTTACAGGGCCAGCGCCTGCTGAATCTGGTTATGACTTCTTCACGCGTTTCTTCTGCCCAAAATTTGGGGTAGATGAGGTGATTCCATACTCTATGTCCAAAGTATTTACTTTGGGGGAGCTAAGATTGCTTAACATAAAACATAAAAATTGAGTATTATCCATTTTAGAATCAATACGTATATGATGCTCTACCATGGATGCTGCATACTTTTCTTGGTTAGAAATACTTATTTGATTCTTAACCTGATATGATAAGCCATACATATTCTGTGCATGGAGAATAATTTATTAGAGTAGGCAAATAACTAATCTTTACATGATACAATCACATTAACTCCTTCCAATAAGGCATTTTGTACCTTACAAGTATGGTTTCAATGGTCATACATACATAACAATTACCTCACTGAGAATATGTTATCATGGAACCGGAATATCTCATTGCTGAACTTGTCAGAAAAGTCTACTATTTTTGTAGTAATGAACTACAGGTGTTTGTGGCTTGTATAATGTCTCCTCGTCCTGACCATTCTGGAATTCTGTTTTGGTTTCCATGTTAGCTTAACAAATTTTCCTACAACCTAACCATATACTCACTATGCTTTGATAGGATCCCGTTTGTGGCAGTGCGCATTGTGTTTTAGCACCTTATTGGGGTCAGAAGCTGGGGAAACACAAACTGACAGCATTTCAAGTACGTTCCTGCGCCACTTTAGAGCTTGTTCTGTTAGCTCCTTGATCAATCATCGATTGGTTTTTGAATTCATCCATATGTCACCAGGCATCTCCTCGGAGTGGAATACTATACCTGGAGTTAGAAGCTGCAGGCAGGAGAGTGCGAATTCAGGGACAAGCTGTCAGTGTGATGACTGGCACCCTCTTAGCATAGCCCCGCTCAATAAACATCCGCTGTCTTCACTTTAGTTGTGTGGCATAATTTCTCTGCAGCTAGGAATAAATTAAACCTCGTTTCACCTGTCCAAAGATGTAAGATACACTACTTCCAGACTATGAAAGCAGAGGGCATGAGGGCATTTCTTTTGAATAAATCAGTGGCTCTTAAATATGTGCAATATTTTCTGTTAGGATTGGCTTGAATTGGAGCAATGAACTAGATTTACAGGCTGGATAAAGAACATAGATCTGAACAAACTGCCTGCAGAGTATGCTAGTTCATGGTGAACAATGCTTCTGATTTCTGAAGAATGCCGTATACTGGACAGGTTGATTTGGTCCAATGCCAAACGGAGCAAGACTAGTCTTTTTTCAAGATTTCAGATATTTTTTTTTCACAGCTCCACGATTTCAGATCACTGTCCTTTTCACAGCTCCACGATTTCAGACACTTGTTTTGCAACAAAGATACTAGGTATCTCATTTTGAAATACAAACTTAAAAAACGAAAGCATCAGAACTGTCGAACTGCATCAACATCAATTTCCATCGATCACCAAACAGGGCCACAGAATTGCACCGACATCAATTTGCATTGATCACCAATCAAATTAAAAGTAGCCTAAATTAGAGTGACATGAGAACTACACCAGTCAACCTTCCCATCATTTACAAGTTCGATCAAAAGAAAAGATCCAACAATTCTAGAACCAAAACAATAAAGATTCTAAAAACTACAGACGCTCCATGATGGACTTGACAGTGTCTAAGATCCTAACATAGTGGTAGAATAATGATGAATGATCGCCCTCCAAACCATCTCTGTGGTGACGGTTGCTCCCAGCAAGATTGTTACATGGACTTCCACCAATCACAAGGTCAAAGCCACCAATTCTTCTAGCATATATCTCAATCATCTCAGATGTCAGTGTCTGCACATCACTAATCTCAATCAAAAGACCAGTCTGCGTCTGATCCCACCAACTCCTCAGAATCGTCCTATTGACCTCAGACTTCTCTACTGAAATAACTGTCTTCATGCGTATACCAAGCCTGTGGAGAGCAACCTCTGCTCCTCCAATACCAGAGAATAAAGACAGTACATTTATGCCTTGTGGGTACATATCCTTAAGGACTGAGAGATGGTAGGCAACAGTATCAACTTGAAACGAATTTCCTAGAGATCGATACCTCTCTCTCCTGCTGATACCTCTGGTGTGATCCTTTGGAAAGCCGAGTAGAAACTCCATCTCATCAGGCTCTAGAGGCGCAACTTTGTTTAAGCCAACCCAAGCGAGATTCCATTTCCTACACTCCTCCAACACAAACTTCTGAATTCTTGGAGGAGGTGGATCTGAACTGTTTGTATGGGCTACACGGATCCTCTCTAACAGTTTTGCAGCAGACACACAAGTCTGGAGGCAATTGAACTGTCGTCTTGGGTCCCATGACGGCCACCACCTCTTGGTATGAGGAAATGCTTCAAATATTGTCTTTGGAGGTATGGGGAGGAGAGGTGACCTGTTCTCAAGTGGCAGATTGTGTATATAACCTCTTTTCCTAGCAGCAGCACAGAAGTACTTTGAGTCCACAAACTCTGGCTGAATATCATACAAGAATCTTGATATGGTATTCCAGACACCTTTTGGAGCAAGAGCAACATTCTCGTAGTAGAAGTATGGTGGACCCATAGCTTGTGAATGCAGCGATCTGTTCACTGGTCTTGGCCACTGGTATGGCAAGCTAAATCCAACCATTGGATGTGGGAGAGGCATAGGTTCATCGGAGCTACCATCTAATGGGCCTCTACTTCCCTGTGCTTGACCTCCATATCTCTTTCTTCTTTTTTTGTTCCCATCCATGCCCCTTCCTTTGTTTCTCCCTCCATAGGAATTATCCTGCAGTATTGCAAACATAGTTCCATTATCATACCATTAAATTAGAACTAAATCTTATTGCAGACATGTATGGACAGTTCGCCTAAGACGAACCTCATAGTCAGACAAATTGCCACAGTAACCATCCCCTCCGGTTTGTGAAGCATATATTGAATCCACCAGAACACAAATAGATGCATCTTGCCCTGAGTAATTTTAAACCAAAGATGACAGTAGATGGCGTAAGGTGCATGATCAGTGAACTGGGGCATTTGGAGCATACTTTGACAAGGTCAAATAATAAAATCTGAAGATAAGTTAAAATAAAACAGGGATAAGGACATAATCTAGGTGATACAAGTTGCCTGCAACATGCAAAACAACGATTCTAGCTTATCTCAGTTCAAGATTGCAGTCAATTTACAAGTTCCAATTTACTGCATTTGAGAAAAATTATCAAAATTCAGAGATAAACCAATAGAAAGTTTGACATATAATTAAACATGACAATGTTATTATTCAACTAACTTATTCTATATGAGAGCATATCCTACTTTCAAGGTTGGAAATTGATGTTTATTTTGCTGAGGGGTCTAAGGTAAACAGAGGAGCATGGAACAAAGACTCAGAGAGCACACCACATCTAGTAATAGCCAGTGCAACCTCGTCTTCAGGAAACCCCATTTGAACTAAGGAATCAACTTTCTCATCCGTCTGTGACATCTCATGTAAGAAATCCTGTGTAGAAAGCACGTGACAAGCTAAATAAACTAGTATTGCAATCAAAGGACAAACACAACAAGTCTTGTAACGTGTATAAAAATGGGAAGTATCATAACTATGGACGATTTTAGGAAAACAATCCAATCAACTCTCAGTTACAAGAAGTCACATGCCGAACACCAGAAAGTACAATGCAAGTTCAATGGTAGAGATGAACAGGAATGTTGTTGCACGACATAGCCTCCAATTCTCAGGATCAATGATCTATTTGCATAAGTATCAAAAAGGAAATAGATTATAACCCATGACTATTGTTTTTTTTGTGAATTAAAATAGTACAACTATGTAGCTAATAGCTGTTTGAAAACCAAGGAACAAGTGCAGGTAAAAGTAAGGGGCCTTATGGTCTTTAGGATAAGTAGTCTACTTGCTGGATTAACATTGAACAAGTTAATGCAGCAGTATATATATGAGTGAAGCAAACTAGATACATAGCAAGTTTCTCAAAAAAATAAAGTAAACGTATACAGTCACCAAGGGGGCGCATCAAAATACCTCGTCTCCAGAATCATCAACAGAGTTAGCAACCCCAGTGCTTATACCACCAGCGTCCTCATCATCCCAGTTTTCTAGAATGTCATCATCATCACTATCGTCAACAGTTTGGGGGACACAATCAGAAGCAAAGCCGTTATCCACTTTAAGTTCATTGCCTAATTCCTGCATTTGGCATCACTTCGTAAATACAAATTCTCTTTGACACCATACAACAACATCATCAAAGAATAACTAATACAAGCAGGAACACAAATGAATACCTTGTAAGTAAGAAGAAGCTCAACTAATGAATCTGCTCCATTATCCCCTGAAAAAAAACAGTTGTCAGATAGAGTATATAAAATGACCTAAAATCTAAGTAAATGAGAAGAAATGAGTTATTAGCTAAGTACCATTGTCTTTAATGGCCTTCCGAACAATCTCTTCTGCGAAACCCATGTCCACATACTTCTGAACCAAAGAGGCAGATGGCCCAGCCTTCCCATTGCCATTAGCAACCTTTGAATCAGCCCCCCGAAAAAAACAGAAATATTACAATCGTAGCAACTAGAAACAAGGCAACAGTAACATTGAGAGTGCTCATGTGACTATACACTAATCGTGATCCTGTTTCTGTTCATGACTACCATATATACCCCACCCCGGCCAATTTTTCACAAGTGATTTGAACACCCCCGAGTAACATGGACCGAAGAACAACTAGCTGCTGAGTTCACACATTGCGCATATGCATGGATCAGTTAGCTGGCTTACCCATGTCGACGGGCCTGGAGCATCAGTGTTTGTTGATCTCATTGCTGATGAACTGGCACCAGCACCAGCAGTGTTGAAGCTCGCTGCCTCCTCCCCATTGTCATCGCTATCCCAATCGAAGCTGTCACTGTCGCTAACCCAGTGCTGTGACACGAATCAAGAACTAAACATCAGCCACCTCGACCAACAACAGGATCAAATCAATCCACCATCCATCCCGAAATAGCGTAAAAAATGCAGGCTCTGACCCGATCCAGTGTCAAGAAAACCCCAGCGTTGGGCAGCAGAAAGGGGGAAAAACCCCAGCGTTGTTCCAGTGATAAGAAAACCCCAGAAATCATCTCTTCACAGTGGATGGAAGGGGACAGAGAGGGAAAAGTCTTACCGCCATTCCGGAACCTTCGTGAAGGGGCTCCGGGGGTACCCCCTCCCTCGATCCCTCTCGTGTTCCTCGGCCCTGGCGTGGCCGGCCGGAAGCTGCGGCGACGGATCCGGAGAACCCGGACGGTGTGGCCTGGCGCGGCCTCTCTCCGCCCTCCGCTCCACAGCCTCCCCCCGGATTACCAATGCCGCCTCTCCCCACCCGTCGCCGCCGGCCCCTGCGCGCCGGTACTTGGAAGACGGTGGCAGACGACGAGGAGCACGAGGCCGCGACGGCCCTCTCCGCCTTATCTGCTTTGCCCGTTCACGCCGTCAGGCCGCGGCCGCCCTTGAGCACGAGCACGAGCGATGGGCACATCGCTGGTGGTACACCACCACTGTGAGTCTGTGATGTGGGGACGGCCTCCTGTGTCCAGAGTTGTCAGCGAGAGGGTGCGGCACGGGTCCCCGGTACACGCCGGTACGCGTAGGCGGTGAAAGATCACGTGTGGAGGCTGATCTGTGGTCACCGTGTGGGGAGCATTCCGGTCCGGTCTCCGGATGACAACAGAAACTCGTCGAACTCGGTGGGGGCACACGGGCGCAGTGCACATCTCAATGCGGTGGTGGCCGAGTGAGCGAGCCAAATTCACCTCCCACCCACCACACCTGTCACGACATCCTTATTTTTTTATATAATATAAAGAGAGAACATAACAACAGTCCCCTACACCCCCTAAGTTATTCATTACATCAAATAGGTGCAATTTTGATATGCATGTAATTAACTTTGGTAATATTTATAATTTATTTCTAAATAATAGATAGATTTAAATGTGCGGGTGGTCCTTGAACTTGTGGTCTTTGTGGCTGGTGGTCTTGTGCCATTTAAGTCCAAAATACTCAAGATAAAAGATCTAGTCCAAAGTCATTAACGACAGGAAAAACACCCTTTCCTAGTCAATATAAAAAAAAACCCTTTCCTAATCATCTTCTACCTAGCTGGAAGACTGGTAAAGGTCCTGTTTAGGATAACTTTTCTCAACCTCGCTTTGAAAATAAAGCTTGATTTCTTCCACATCTCGAAGTTTGGTACATTAGATTCTAGGGGTTAACTCATGGACATGCTCGAGCTCCGCCAAGAACAAGGAAGATGAAAAGGGCTTGGCGAGGAAGAAGAGCCAATTTGCTCGTTAGCAACAAGCCTACTCGTGGAGTCATAGCTTTTAGCATGACTAAAGGGATACAAGTGACACCAAACAAAACTAGAATCAAAAGGGTGGTGGTGGACAAGCTCATCGAGGCGGCCAAACTTCTCAAAGCAGACGACGTCTTCGGTGCCTGCAACATACCAGTGCCAGTTGCCCACACCATGCCATTGCTCTACTTTGTCGGGGAGTGCATGCCCGCCTATCGTGTCCTAGGCAGCGAGCGTCGTTCATCCACACCGCCTGTCGTGTTCCCACGAGTGAGCGTCATTTGACCTTTGTGCCCTGTCGCGTCTGAAAGTCTCTAGTTTGGTTTTGGCTAATTGATGAAACCTAGGACTAACCTTGTTTATCTAAAGTGGTTGATTTAGAGAAAGGTTGTCCACATGATGAGCTGATTGCATATGAAGCATGACACATGTCATGTGATCAAAGATGAAGATCAAGACGATGCTTGGCTCCATGGACCGGTGTTGAAGGTGAAGGGCTAGTCGAGGCTTGGAGTGAAGGACCATGCGATGGTGATGCTCGGGCAAGACTAGGCACCGATGGACCGATGCACGGTGAAGGGCAAGTGAAGTCAAGGTCGATGGATCGAGACGGTCACGTGATGGTGTGAAGCGTTCATATCATTTGAAGGAACAAAATGGGCTCAAGGCAAAGGTATAACCGATAGGACCATTTTGTTTTGCACTCAAGACACCATAGAGGGTGTGAGTGGTTTAGGATCGATAGCCGCACTATTAAGAGGGGAAGTCTTATCGGCTATTCGACGCACGGGTGCCACTAGGTGATTTCATGAAGTGCATTGCATGTAGAACCTAGTGAGCAAAGCCATTGCCTTGTATCTTGAGAGATAAACCAACCCTTGTGCTCTTGGAGTGATCGACAAGTGGAGGTTGGTGCATAAAGGCAAGAGGTTTGGACGTTGAATCGACGACGGTGCTTCAACGACGACAAGATGCCATGTCTGGTTTGTTAGCACGCGCCGGACGCGCCTGTTGGGCAGCGCCGGACGCGGCTAGGGCGAACCAGACGCGGCACAGAAGGACTCCACGGCGCAGGAAGCGCCGGACGCCGTGCGGGGTAGCGCCGGACGCGCTCGATGGGCGCCGGACGCTACCCAGTGAGGTTCTTTGCTCGGGGCGAGCGGCGGACGCGGCGTTCGGGCGTGACCGGACGCGTCCGGTGGACGCCGGACGCTACCCAGAGAGGGTGCTGGGCGCGCGCGACCACCGGACGCGCTCGCTGCGGAACGCCGGACGCAGGCCGGACGCGGAGGATTTGAACGTTGGCGTCGCCAACGGTCGGCTGTGGAAGAACGCCGGACGCGTCCGGCGCTGGAGAGAAGACGCGTCCGGCGCGTGTTGTTCAGGCCCCCGAGGGGGCAACGGTTGAATGTTTTAGGTTGGTCTATAAATAGATGGTGGCCGGGGCTTAGCCATCTCTCTTGACTTCCCAACTCATTCATTCATCTTTGTGAGCAGAAAAACACTCTCCCTCTCATCTCCCTTGCTTGATTGATCATCCTAAGAGAGATTGAGTGAATCACCTAGTGCATTGCATTGCTTGAGGGCATCTAGTGGCACTTGTGGGTGGTTTCTTGTTACTCTTGGAGAGTACCGCTCCTAGCCGGCTTGAAGTTTGTTGGAGGCGTTGGCAAGAGAAGGTGATTGTTCTTGGCCACCTCCGGTTGCTTGTGAGAGGTTTGAGCTCACCTCGTGGGGATCACGAAGAGCATCCTAGTGGAATCCGTGTGTCGTTGAGTACCTCGTTTGAGAGTGGTGTCTTGTGGTGCCTTGCGGGGCGAGCCTTGAGGGGCTAGTGACTTGAGAGTCACACCGAGGAACCATCTAGGTGTTGGTCGACACAACCGGTGACGTAGCTTGGCGGTGCCCAAGTGAACACCGGGTGAACAAAAATAATTGTGTTCATCCTTGTTTCCCGGTGATTGGTCGTCATCGATTGTGTGTTGCCGATTGTGATTAATTGGTCATTCTCTTGGTGATTGGCAACCTCGACTCGACGCGTCGGTATAACAAGTCTCTATCCCTCTTGCATTACTTTGAGTACACTCTTGCAAAGTAGAATTACTTGTGTGGTCGGTCGGGAACCACTTCTTGTGTAGACTAAATTCCGTGGGTAGAATTGCTTGCGTGGTCGGTCGGGAACCACTTCTTGTGTAGACTAAATCCCGTGGGTAGAACTCTTGATCATTAGTGGTAGCTCTTGTGTGTACTAGTGATCACCTACTAGACTTGTTTGGATAGGAGGCTTGCAACACCTAGTAGGCTAAGCAAAACTTGCTTTCCGCCGTTTGTGTATCTAACGAAGTTTGCTTAGTGAGTTTGTAGAAATTTTTGTAGGCTATTCACCCCCCCTCTAGCCATCTAGGACCTTTCAGCGTCTTGATGAGCGAGCATCGCTCTGTCATGCCACCAAATGCGGCCAGTGAGCAAGCACCACTTACCCCCTCAGCCCTTCTCTGTCCCAATTAGCAAGCGTTGGTGTTAGGAAGTGGCGGAGGTGTGGAAGCGATGGGGAGCAACCCACATCGCTAGCTCCGAGCCAGATTTATCGCGTGCTTGGGAATTACGGGAATCTGAATATATAGACGCTGTCGACCTAAACTCGACGAACCCAGGGTGGATGCAAATGGATTGGAGAAGAAACGAACAGCGGAAGAGAATTGACCGTTTCTGATACAAGATGTAAGCTACTTAGGCTAGTCTCAGTGGGGGTTTTATGTGCGTTTCATGCACATTTAATATAGCGACACATCAGCATAGAATGATGTTTTGCATGAAATGGAGAGGAGAGAGAGTAAAATCGTTTCACCATGGTGAAACGCGGTAGCGGTGTTTCCAACGTCTTGGTAACTGGGTGAAACGAGCACTGAGGCATTTCATGGCTATTTTTGGGGTGAATTGAGCATGCCTACGGCGGGGATAGGAGAAAAAAAGATGCATGGGCCCACGAAGGCTAAAAATAGTTCTATGAATCTGTGCAATGAAATTTGCATTGAGAGAGGTATCCGTTTCACAATAAGTTTCATGTTTTTAGAAACCGTGAGATGAAACGTTGCATTGAGACTAGCCTTATAGCACGGAAGAAGGGAAGGAAGGAGAGAGTCACCCAAACCAGGATAGATTAGGCCAGTCTCAATGGCTAGTTTTATTGCATAGTTTCACATACTATTTAAAGCTTTGAAATTTTGATACGAAACAACTCACTCTCTCAATGCATGGTTTCATTGCACAATTTCACATACTATTTAAAGCTTCTATGGGTCCACCGTTGTCTCTCTCTCCTCTCTTCCACCAATGATCTTCCTCCATGCATGCGGATGAAAAGAAATAACACTCTCAATGAGGATTTCGCACACTTTTCAATATTTTGAAAACACAGCTATATAGTTTCACCATGGTAAAACGAATTCCTTCTCTCTCCTCCCAATTTTATGCAAATGCTAACATGACAGTCTATTTAATGTGTATGACACTCCCGTGAAATCTCCATTGAGACTGGCCTTAGTATCGGAGTAGTGTTTACAATTAAGTTCATTGCCCAGCTCTGTCCTAGCAACGTCCTTCACAGCGAGCCGTGTTGACCTCTTCGGCTTACACACATATCGTGGTATCTATATACTGTACGGACGCGCGTGTGTGTGTTTTTTTGCGAGACGTGGTATTATACGGACGTGGTGACAGAGACAGTACCCACAGAAATTTCTTGCATGTTGAAATTTGAATAGAAAAGAAAAGAATCAGAAAGCAACGAACAGAGCAAGATCGATCTGTGCTGCGTAACCCACACAAGAAAGGAAGCACGGACCACACGTGACAAAAAACGCTCGAGGTAGTACGTGGTAGCTCTCATCATGTTCATGGTCATGGCCACATGATGTCGATCACTACCCTGGACACCGCGAGATCCTCGAACGACTCATTAATCCTCGTCTCCTCGCACTCGCACCGTGCGGTGCCGGCTGCCAGTAGCGGCCGTTGTTCGTCCTGTTTTGCCGCCGCCGCCGGCGGCCCGGTCACGGCGGGCCGGAGCTCCCGCAGGCTCTGATGGCCGCCCATGTAGCGTTCGGCCGCCAGCACGCTGGAGCTCTCCCCACCCAGCAGCTCCGACAGCAGCAGCACGATGGACGCCATGGGATGAGATTGAGGTGATGATGAGTACTAGCAGCTTGCTAAGCTTGCCCGAGATGGATCACGCTCACGCACACGGTAAGCGGAACAGAGCAAGAGACAGGCAGGCACTAAAACGGCGCAACTGGTGTGATTGTGTTCGTGCAAAACGGACGATGGTACCGATGGAGAATGGGATGGGTAGGCGGGAGATTTATACGTGCCTCGTGCCGTTGCGCGGTGCATGCAGTGGGCGCATGCCATTTTCCAATTTCAGGTGGAGGGACGGAACGGAGCTCTGGCTGCGGACGGCCGCTGATTTTGACGTCGTCAAACCTGGCCCGGCGGCGTACGTGCAGGAAGAGCCCGGGATGGAGAGATGGTCGTCACGTCACGTCGGGCCGGTGGGTACGTGGTGGCTGACGTCTGTTTCTCACGCCGTCTTCGTCCTCGGTGCCTGCGTATGTACCGCCACCATTCATGACGTACGCAGACCTAATGATTGTTATATTGAAAGAGAGAAAAACAACAAAGATATGGCCTAATGATTTTTAAGCAAAGCTTACGGGTATATTTCAGCTCTCCCCTCTCCTTTTAGTCTTTTTTTTTTTCAAAACGAGCTCTCCTTTTAGTCTTTATTTATCCTCCTCCTGCGAGAGAGAGAGAGAGGGGAAACAAACAAAAATGACAGGTCCCTTCGAAAGCCTGTTAAATTAACGGTAAATAATCTAGAAGAATCGGACCACGTCCTTGAAAAGTAGGCAACACGGATACGGTTACGTGCAAAAGGTGTATCGTAAGGATACGTTCTTTGAAAAAAACGATATATGGATACGTCTGAGTATTTTTTTTTAATATAAACAAACAACAATACATATTGAATTTTCCAAGTGCAGAATTTTGACAAGGGCTCTGTTCATGTGTGTGGTTTTTTCCTTTCTGAAACCAATTCATATGTTTTCTTCACTAAATGTGCTCCCACTTCTTAGAGTTGTTTACATGCAGGTAGCTGGACAACATTCGCAAACTGAAAGGATAGTTGGTCCTGCAAATGGTGGTCTTCTCTCAAAATCGCCATGGATGCCATACAAAACATAGAAAAATCATGGACAACATTCGCAAACTGAAAGGATAGTTGGTCCTGCAAATGGTGGTCTTCTCTCAAAATCGCCATGGATGCCATACAAAACATAGAAAAATCATTTAGTAAATTCACTTAAGTATATATGTAAGTCTAGATCATTAATCTTGATTCTCAGTTACAATAGAGGTGATGGTAATTGTTTATTACTTTGGGTCTAGAACAATATTGATTTGAGTTTGTGACGGCTTCTATATACTATACAATATGAAAATCAATATTTTGCCGTTATGTTTCTATGTGTTAGAAATAATATTCTTTCCATGTGACATTACATGAGATTGTGTAAAATTTTATGAGTTTGTGACTAGCTAAAACAATGGTGATGTGAGTTTGAGACTGCTTCTATGCATTATAAAAATCATGCTTTTTATGGTTAAGGTGTATACATTTGAATTTTTTTATACAAGATTACAATAGAGGTGATGGTAATTGTTTATTACTTTGGGTCTAGAATAATATTGATTTGAGTTTGTGACGGCTTCTATATACTATACAATATGAAAATCAATATTTTGTCCTTATGTTTTTATGCGTTAGAAATAATATTCTTTTCCATGTGACATTACATGAGATTGTGTAAAAATTTATGAGTTTGTGACTATCTAAAACAATGGTGATGTGAGTTTGAGACTGCTTCTATGCATTATAAAAATCATGCTTTTATGGTTAAGGTGTATACATTTGAAAATGTTTTATACAAGATTATGATATGATTTTGTAGTTATAATTATTATTCTTTTATGTAAGACTTTTAAAAATGGACAAATATTAGGCACGTGAGTGCCGCACGTACAAGTTGTATAAACAAACAACAATACATATTCAATTTCCCATGCATAACTGCATAATGCATATATTACAGTGATACATCAAATCCACAAACAACAAATCCATACTCCATACTAGAGTTTTTTTAGAGAAATACTCCATACTATAGTTCACAGTGCATGAAGATCACCATAAGTCCATATAATAATATGATAAATTGACAAAGAATCGTATCCATAATTGATTAAATTAAATAAAATCAGATACTTCAGGATACGTACCAGCGGTATCCGTGAGACTGTGATACGACCCTGAAGTATCCGTATCCGTGATACGGACCTGAAGTATCCGTGCTGATAAAAACCGTTCGTGCTGAACAGAAGGAAATCAGGCCCACAGCAGTCTGGTCCGGTTCTTCCTTGTGTACCGTGGCTGTGTCAGCTGTGGCTGTGGGTGGGTTTAATTTGCGGCTTGCTAATGCCGTTCCCACCGTTCCGCCGCCGCTGCCGCAGCGCAGGCTGGAAATCGAAACATGCTAGCTGACTTTGGTTGGTGGGCATCGCACGGCGGCTGACAGTGCATACAAACAATTGTTGCAAATGCTATGACTGATGATTTATTATCCAAGCTACTGATCTCTATGTGGTTCATTTGAAAAGCAAGAAACGATAATCATTTTCAAAGAAAGAATTGGACACCTCTGCAGGTACACAATGCTACATCGACAATGATTACGTGGAATAATCCCACACCGCAAGACAACACACCTTAGGACATGGATGTAGAGCAAGCCGTGGCACACACCCAAGGCCACTTTTTTTTTTTTTTTTTTTTTTTTTTTTTTTTGTGTCCCAATCAAGCAGCCACACCACTCTATTTTCCAACGGCAAGTAACACTGACTACAATATCAGTAACCAACAAGGTATGCTCATCTTCAGTGCAGGTCCACAGACTCGGGAACCAACTCCCTTACAGGCAAGACAGCTCATGGCGCTTCCAAAGAATGAAAATCAGAGCCTTTTTTCCCTAAAAAAAAAATCAGAGCCTTTTGCCTGTGTGCCCTCAAGAAAGTTCGCTGCTACCTCAATGCCACTAAAAAGTTTAGTGACACCTACATGTCCAAGTTGAACTTCGTTTTACCTCACACGCCATTCTGTTCACATCCGTGGCTAACGGTGTCAAACTGCAACAAAAAAAGTCCAAAATACCCTTATGGCAAGTGGAGCCCACATTCATCCCCTTCCACACTTTTTTTTTTAATTTTCAATTTCCCCTTTCCGGTGATCGTGACAAGTGGGCTGCTCACTGCGCGGCCTCGCGTTCGAGTGCGGGCATCGGGACGCCCACCCAGCCGCGCATGCCGCCGCCGCCAAGTCCAGCGCGTGGGCGCACTGCCTGGGCCGCAGCTAGCGGCACGAAGACATCTTCTTCGATTCCGCGGTTGTAGGCAAGGCCATCCTCGCACCTCCAGCCACCTGTCGGAGCGTCCCCTGCGTCGTTGAAAGCTCCGGTTTGATTTTGGTAATTAATGACACTCAAACGTTGCCAATGCTTTGCTCTAAGTGTGGTTAGACACATAGCAACGTGACGGTGGATGATGGAGCATGGCGATCACGGTGATGAACATGGTGGATGTGATGTGATCGAGTTCCGACGGAGGCCCATGGAGATCAAGGCGAAGGTATACTTGATAGGGCTTTCCGGTTTAGTGGTCGAGACACTTAGCGAGTGTGACCACATTTAGGATCGATAACCGACTATCAAGAGGGGTTTCCTCGGTTCATTCGCGGTCCTAAGTGCCTCTAGTTGTGACTTTGCATGATGCATGAAAGGCTAACTAGACAGCTAACTCTTGCGCGACATTTCATGGATGAAATGCTAACTCCAATGCTTGAGTTTGGATCAACACATGGTGGAGTTAGTGCACAAGGCAAGGGATTTCGTTTGGATCAAGTTGGAGCAAATTGGACACATGAAATGACGAGCACATGGCGCAGGACGCGGCCACCGAGGGGCGCCGGACGCTTCACCGTGCGCTGGACGCTGTCCAGTAGGTGTCGCTGAGGGGTGGCTCCCCGGACGCGGGCGCCGGACGCACCTTGGGCGGCGGCGGACGCGCGGGCTCGGAGTCCGACGGTCTTGGCCGCTGCTCGACTCGTCCCAGGTCAACGGCGAAGGACGCGCCTGCTTCGACTGCTGCAAACGCTGGCGTGAGGGAGCTCGGCGTCCGGCGGACGAACAGCGACATGTGGCGTTGTCAACTCGGCTTTGGGAGTGCTGGCGTTCGGGCGGCTTGGGCCACAGCGCCGGACGCGGCCGGCCCGGCAGACGCACTCCAGTAGCCTTGTTGAGAGGGCGTCGCGGCGGACGCGTCTCCTCACTCGCGCCGGACGCACGACATGAAGGCCGGCGGACGCTGGCGTCATCGCGGGCTTCAAACGGCGCAACGGTCGACTGGCAATGAGAAGGCAAGCGCCGGACGCGTCCGGCGGAGGCCGAAGGACGCGTCCGGCGCAGTGGAATTGGCACCCCCGAGATGGCAACGGCTCTATTCTTTGGTGGAGCCTATAAATTTGGGGTTGGCCGGTTGGGAGAGGTCCTCTTGCCCATTCTAACGCTTGAGCATACTTTGAGCTAGAGATACTCCTCCCCACTCATCTCTTGGATAGGTTGATCATTCTTGAGAGAGATTTGAGTGAGAACAAGTGATTTGCATTGAGAGTTACATCTAGAGGCATTTGTTCATCGAGTGAGCTGCGGATTCTGGTTACTCTTCGGTGATTCCCGTCACCGTAGACGGTTTGGAGCAGCGGGGGGTGGTTGAGCTCGACTTGGTGATTGTTCGAGGCCACACCGGGTTCTTGTGAGGGGTTCTTGGTCCTTCCCCGTGGGAGTTCGCGAAAAGGATACTCTAGTGGATTGCTCGTGGCTTGTGGATCCTTGTCTTGTGTGGAGATTGCGGCTCCCCATTGGGGTCTTTGGCACCGAGCCAATTGAGCGGGCAACTCACCAAGCAAGTGTATCGCCACAACGAGGACTAGCTTGCCGGGAAGCAAGTGAACCTCGGTAAAAACTTATTGTGTCGATTTGTGTTTGCCGAGGCTTTGACCTCCTTGTGCTTGTGCTTGAGCTCTCTAGTTGATTGGCCACTACACCGGTGATTGGTTATCTCCTACTCTTCGCGGCGGTATAAACTTCCATCATCTCCTTACTTTCCGCAAAGTCGAATTACTTGTTGTGGTCGGCCTTCATGGGAACCACTCATTGTGTAGAGTAAATCCCGTGGGTAGAATTGCTTGGTTGGTTTCGGCTGAACCGACATTGTGTAGCTTGATCACCGTGGTTGTTGTGCATTTGATTTGAGTAGTCTTGCTTTGTTTAGGACGGCTTGCATAAAGTAGTCAAAGCTTTATCTTTGCACATTTGCCGCCTTGCTATCTAATTTGGTGTCTAGTGTTATTGCTAGAAATTTTATTAGGCTATTTACCCTCCCTCTAGCCATTGTGACCTTTCACGTGGTATCGGAGCCGGGCACCGTTTGTTTGAGTTGGATTAACATCCTACGATGAAGCAATGGCATTGGTTATGCATATCAACAACACCAAGAAGGCACCATCATTTCGAGGTGATGACTATGCCAAATGGAAGCTCAAGATGAAGAGTCATCTCAAGTCAATCAACCTTGAGGTGTGGAAAGTGGTGGAAACAAAGTTTGAGCTTGTTGAGGGTGCGGTGCCAACACCGGCCGAAGAGAAGAAGCAACAAGCAAATGACATTGCCGTGAGTGCTTTCCATGAGGCGCTTGATGATAAAGCTTTTGAGCTCATCAAGAACCTTGAGGTGGCTCATGACATTTGGAAGAAGCTAGAAGAAGCTTATGAGGGCACCGAAAGTGTCAAGACCGCAAGAGCCTACATGTTGCAAGAGAAGTTTGCAAGCTTCTCAATGAAGGAGGATGAGAGTGTGCCGGAGATGTTCCATAGGCTCCAAGTCATTGTCAATGAGCTCAAGGGACTTGGGGAAGAGATCAAGGACTCTCAATTCTCCACCAAGTTCATGAGGTGTCTTCCCAAGAGATTTGACATGTTGAAGACCGTCATGGTGAAGACAACCATGAAGGAGAAGCCAACACCCAACCAAGTCCTTCAAGAGATCATGGCCGATGATGAATTTAGAGAAGATCATGAGAAGAAAGAGTTGGTGAAGAAGAAGAAGAAGGAGAATAAGAAGAAGGATGATGACAAGAAGAGTGTGGCATTCAAGGCCGCATCATCCAAGAGCATGGGCAAGAAGAAGAAAGAAGAGTCTTCAAGTGAAGATGAACCATGCTCTAGCTCAAGTGGACAAGAAGAAGAAGTGAGTGAACAAATGGCACTCCTTGTGAAGAAAATGGGGAAGCTCATGAAGAAGGGGTACTGGTCCAAGAGCAAGAGAAGCTCATCCAAATCAAGTGACCATCCCATGAAGTGCTTCCTGCAATAGCAAGGATCATCTCATTGCCAAGTGTCCCTATGCAAGTGATGATGAAGATGCCATGAAGAAGGAGAGGAAGAAGCAAGAGAAGAAGAAGGAGGAGAAAGACTCCTCTCACAAGAAGAAGAAGAAGGGTGAATCTCATGTGGCAACTTGGGAGAGTGATTCATCTTCCTCAAGCGATGAAGATGATGATTCCAAGAAGAAGAAGAAGAAGGGCACGCAAGCATTGCCATTCAAGAGAAGCTTTCTCTATTTGGTGCTCCATCATCTTGCTTCATGGCCAAGGCCACTAAGGTACAACCTCCACCCGATAGTGATGATGAGAGTGATGATGATGATGAGACCACAAAAGAAGAACTATGGGTCATGCTTGAGGATTGCAAAGGTGCTTTCAATGACTCTAGGAAAGAATGTAGGGGCTTGCGCAAGGATAAACAAAACCTTGAGCAAGAACTTATGGAGTTGAGGGCTTCTTATGAGAGTCTAATGGTAGACCATAAGAAGCTAGAGAAGGCTCACTCCAAGCTTGAAAAAGCTCATTCCTCTCTAGTTGAGAAGCAAGAGAAAGAGCAATCACAAGTGGTGATCATAGAAAAGAAAGATGTGGCTACATCATGTGATTCACTTGATGATTCAATTGTTGTTGCATCACTTGACCCTTCATGCTCTCATGCCTCTACTTCATCTAGTAGTGTTGGTCATGCATGTGATTCTACACTAGTAGTTGAGAATGAGTGTTGGCGGTCCTTATCGACAATTTTATACCGCCAATTAGACATGAAAAAGGGTGAATTATATATTCCTATAAGCATATACATGTGCAACTAACTCAAATCCACGTGCACTAGGAAATATACTGTCATTGCAGGAATCATATAAAAGTGCAGGGATTAAATACCGAAAATGCGCTTTCTGGAAAGCGCCAAACCACCTCAAAGGGAGTTGGGCCACCTCGGGACCCAAAATGGGCCAAACCACCTCAACACCGAAGCCCACTCACCTGGGGAGGCCCACCGGCCAAGGTCGGTTAGGGGGGGCGCGCTCGCGCCCTCCCCTCTGCCATGTGGGGCCAGCCGGTTGGAGGCGGTTCATTCAATGCTGGGGAGGGCGGTGCGCTGGTGGACCTTCCATCTTGGCGCCCGAACTGACCTGAGCAACATATAAAAGGGGAGAAGAATTGGTTTTACAACACACACATTCATTTGGTCTCTCTCTCCCTCACCTCCACTTGTTCCTTAGCTTAGAGCTAGTAGTGTTGGAGCTAGAAAAGCTACCAAGGAGAGCTTATCTCCTAGGAAGAAGAGATACATCTTGGTAATTATCTATGGAGTGTTCTTCCTTGTTCAAGTTCTTGTACTTTATATATTGCTTAGTGTATGAACTAGAGCATAGTCTTGATCATGTTCATATTGATACATATGAACTAGAGCCTAGTTCATATGATCAGTTCATAGCATGTTCATCCCTGTTCTTCATCGTTCATATGTCCTATAGAATTAGAGTCTCTGAGGAGAGTGGAGTAACGGTTCGATGTTCTTTCGGGTTTGCCTATGTTCTAGCTCGTCCATCCGTAGGGTGGGAGTCCTGGGGGAGCATAGGTAGTTCTCGAGTATGCGGGCGTGGTGTCCGGATACGAGAGGGCCTTCGCATATGACGGCATGCCACGGTTGAGGGTAGGCGGCGGGTGGTGACACCTGTCCATCCCTTGTAATCCCCACGTCCGTATGTCGTGTAGGAGTTTGTAAATGCCTCTATCGGGCCGGGCGACCAACCGCGGGGTCTCCCTGTTACTTTAGGCTCTGACTAGTCTCTAACTCTATATAACATGTGACTTAGCTATTCTACGCTAGCAGCGTACGACCAACCAGCTCCAGTAGATTTATTCTTTATTCTTTCCGTTGCTTTTATTCCTTATTTCTCTTTATCCTTGAGGAAGACCAAGTGTGTGTGTCCACTATCCTCAAAATACCGTTTATCTTACCCCTGCATAGCACTAAGACTCATTTCAATGATGTGAAGTACCACATCCATGTGCTAGAGTTATTTTACACCATGCCTTCCTTTGGGAAAATATA
The DNA here is from genome assembly GCA_018135685.1 of Themeda triandra. Taxonomy (NCBI): domain Eukaryota; kingdom Viridiplantae; phylum Streptophyta; class Magnoliopsida; order Poales; family Poaceae; genus Themeda; species Themeda triandra. The sequence continues at coordinate 490,666 of JAENPR010000079.1, read as the reverse complement.
AATAACGATACCCTGACATACTTCCGGGTGAAATGCTACAATGATAGATCCGTGCGCTTGCGGATAATATCTTTAGAACACGACTATCACCCTGGCGTTTCTTGGCATGACCACTGGGATGTAACAATCCTAGTGATTGCGTTAAGAAATGCCAACAAGCATTTCGCGCCGTTGCCGGGAAGGCATTGGTTAAAATAATCTAGTATGGCATGGATATAACTTCATTAGAAATAGTCCGAGTCTATGCGAGCTAACTTTTATGTTTTCTCCCGTTATGGGTGAAAACGGGATAGTGTATGTCCGATTTCTCCCCGCGCAATTTCCATCCAAATCCGGAGGCACTCCTAAGGAAGAAGAAGCCTAGAGCTACTCCTTCTTCTCGCTACTCCATCGGCAGCCGAACCGGTCATTTCCTTTCAAAGAACCATCCCAATGGCTCGAAGACTCTCCGCGAATTCCCCGTCCCATTTGTTGCCAACGTGCCCACCGTGCCCGTTGTCAACGTGGCGGACAAGAACTTTGAGCTCAGGACTAGCCTGATCACTATGGTGCAGGGGATTCCATTTTGTGGACTCCCCAATGAGGATGCTAACGCTCACTTACAGCATTTCTTGGAGCTCTGCGACACTGTCGTCATCAAGGACATCGAAGCTGACGTCATCAGGCTCCGGCTGTTTCCCTTCTCCCTTGTGGGGAAGGCGAAACAGTGGTTTTACAAGGATAAAGAAGCTGTGAGCACATGGGGCAAATGCTCCATGGCATTCCTCGTGAAGTTCTTCCCCATGGGCAAAACAAATGCCCTGAGGGGAAGAATTGCTAATTTCCAGCAAACGCAGATGGAACCCATTCCTGAAGCTTGGGAGAGGCTCCAAAGCTTCATCCTGGACTGTCCTCATCATGGGATGGAGGAATGGCTGGTGCTCCAAAACTTTTACAATGGGCTCACGCCCATGTCAAAAGGGTACCTCGATGCTACAGCTGGAGGCGCATTTCTATCACTCACTGTTGATAACGCCATGGCGTTAATCAACAAAATGGTAGAAAATCAAGCTTGGGGGGAAGAAAGGGCCCCAACCAAGCAACAAAAAGGCTCGTACCCCGTGAAGGAGGCGGAGGCGCTGGCCGCAAAAATAGACCTACTATTGCAGAAGTTTGACGAAAGAGCCGCCGGAGATACATCCGGTACCGTTAAAGCCATAGAATCTCGCACAACATGCGAGGTATGTGGCAATGACGGACATTCGGGGAACGATTGCCCCGAAACCCGTGAAGAAACTTCTTACATCAACAACGGGTATCGTCAACAGCAAGGAGGTAATAATGGATGGAACAATCGGTCCGTCCACAATATCAAAGTAATTCGAATTACACTTCAAATTACAATTCGAATCAGCCTACTCTCAAAGATTTAATCCTTGGCCAAGCAAAGATCAATGAAAACCTTACCAAAAAGATGCTGGCCAATGACAAAATCCTAGAGAGCATCAGTACCAAGATAGAAGGTTTAACTTCTGCTGTTAAGAATCAGTTGAGCTTTAACAAAATGATAGAAAGACAGCTAGCTCAAATTGCTTCTGATGTTCCCGTTGATCCAAATGGTAAAACATCGGATCAAGCTGCTAGCGCTTTTGAAAATGTTAACTCTGTGACCACGAGAGGCGGTAAGGCCACTCGTGATCCACCATATCCTAAACAAGCAGCCAGGAGAAAGCTATTTGGGTGCCAAAGACTATAGTGACTAACCTTCAAGGACCCAAGCAAAAGTGGGTACCTAAAGCTTGATGTCTTCTTGTAGGTTAATTACAAAGCCGGAGGGAGGCATTGGGTGCTTGATAGTGGTGCATCAAATCATATGACCGGTGAAGATAGTATGTTCAAATCACTTGACAAGAATGACAATGGTGGATTCAACTCCATCACATTTGGTGACAATAGCAAGGATGATGTCATGGGGCTAGGAAAGGTTGCAATTTCCAATGACAAAGATCTCTCCAATGTGTTGCTAGTTGATACTTTGAACTTCAATCTTTTGTCGGTGGCTCAATTGTGTGATCTTGGCTACAAGTGTATATTTGATGACAAGCATGTTGAGGTGGTGAGCAAGGATCGAGCAAATATCATCTTCAAGGGGTTTAGGCATGGAAGTTTGTACTTGGTGGATTTCAATGCTAGTGAAACTCAACTTTCATCATGTTTGATTGGCAAGTCAAGCAAGGGATGGCTATGGCATAGGCACCTTGGACATGTTGGGATGAAGCAATTGAACAAATTGGAGAAGCATGATCTAGTGAGAGGCTTGCATGATGTCACATTTGAGAAGAATAGACCTTGTAGTGCATGTCAAGCCGGCAAGCAACATGGGAACTCACATCCCAAGAAGAATGAGATGTCAACCTCTAGAGCATTTGAGTTATTGCACATGGACTTGTTTAGCCCAACTCACTACACATCAATTGGGGGCAACAAGTATGGATTTGTGATTGTGGATGACTACTCAAGATACACATGGGTGTTCTTTCTCTATGACAAGAGTGAAGTCTATGATCTATTCAAGTTTTTTGTCAAGAGAGTGCAAAATGAGTTTGACACAACCATCAAGAAGATTAGAAGTGACAATGGGAGTGAATTCAAGAACACAAGAGTTGAAGAGTTGTGTGATGAGCTTGGAATTGTGCATCAATTCTCACCAACCTACAATCCCCAATCCAATGGTGTAGTTGAGAGGAAGAATAAGACCTTGATTGAGATGGCAAGAACTATGCTACTTGAGTACAATGTGAGTGAGAAGTTTTGGAGTGATGCTATCAACATGGCTTGCTACTATAGCAACCGCCTCTATTGCCATGGGAAGTTAGAGAAGACTCCATATGAAATCTTGAATGGAAGGAAGCCCAACATTGCTTACTTCCGGGTCTTTGGTTGCAAGTGCTACATTCTCAAGAAGGGGCAAAGACTTGGCAAGTTTGACAAGAGATGTGGTGAGGGATTTCTTCTTGGCTACTCTACTTCTAGCAAGGCTTATAGAGTGTGGAACTTGGCTAGTGGGCTAGTTGAAGAGGTTCATAATGTTGAATTTGATGAAACCCAAGGCTCTCAAAGTGAAGATCAAAATCAAGATGATGTGGGTGGAGATCAATCGAACAATGCAATGAGGCACATGGACATTGGTGACATTAGGCCAAGGCAAGTGGATGATGGTGATGAGGTGCAAGTGCCAACTCAAGTTGTGATTGATGATTTCAATGAGGCAAGCACAAGTGGTACTCAACATCAAGATCAAGATCAAGGTCAAGCAAGCAATGCAAATAAGCTAGTTCTTCAACCCTCAAACATTGCAAGAGATCATCCTCTAGATCATATCATTGGTGACATTCAAAGAGGTGTACAAACAAGATCAAGATTGGCTAGCATATGTGAGCACTACTCCTTTGTGTCATTCATGGAGCCAACTAAGATTGATGAAGCATTGAAGGATCCAGATTAGATAAATGCCATGCATGAGGAATTGAACAACTTCACAAGAAATAAAGTGTGGGAGCTTGTTGAGAGGCCAAAAAATCACAATGTGATTGGAACCAAGTGGGTCTTCAACTACAAGCAAGATCAAGATGGATTGGTTGTGAGGAACAAAGCAAGACTAGTGGCACAAGGTTACACACAAGTTGAGGGTCTTGACTTTGGAGAAACATATGCACCGGTGGCAAGATTGGAGGCAATTAGAATCCTATTGGCCTATGCTTGTGCTCACAACATCAAGCTCTATCAAATGGATGTGAAGAGTGCATTTCTCAATGACTTCATCAATGAGGAAGTGTATGTTGCACAACCTCCCGGTTTTGAAGATGACAAGAAGCCCAACCATGTCTACAAGCTCAAGAAGGCATTGTATGGATTGAAGCAAGCTCCAAGGGCATGGTATGAAAGATTGAGGGACTTTCTCATATCCAAAGGCTTCAAGATGGGCAAAGTTGACACCACTCTCTTCACCAAGAAGATAGAAGATGACTTGTTTGTGTTGCAAATCTATGTGGATGATATCACCTTTGGATCGACAAACCAATTCTTTTGTGAAGAGTTTGCTAAGATGATGGCTAGTGAGTTTGAAATGTCAATGCTTGGAGAGTTGAGCTACTTACTTGGTCTTCAAATCAAGCAAATAAAGAATGGCACCTTTGTGAGTCAAGGCAAGTACATCAAGGACATGATCAAGAAGTTTGGGTTGCAAGATGCTAAGGCCATTAGTACACCCATGGGAACCAATGGTGGCTTGGACATTGATGATAGTGGCAAGATGATTGAGCAAAAGCTATATAGATCAATGATTAGAAGCTTGCTATATGTGACCGCTTCAAGGCCGGATGTCATGTTTAGTGTGTGCATGTGTGCAAGATTTCAAGCTTCTCCTAGAGAGAGTCATTTGACGGCAACCAAGAGGATATTGAGATACTTGAAGGGCACTCAAGATGTTGGTCTATGGTATCCCAAGGGGTCAAGCTTTGAATTGATTGGATACTCCGACTCCGACTATGCCGGTTGCAAGATTGATAGGAAGAGCACAAGTGGAACATGCCAAGTGCTAGGAAGATCTCTAGTATCATGGTCTCAAAGAAGCAAAATAGTGTGGCACTTTCCACCGCCGAAGCAAAATATATTAGTGCGGGGAATTGTTGTGCACAATTGGTATGGATGAAAGCCACCTTGAAGGACTATGGGATCAAGTTCAAGCATGTACCCTTATTTTGTGACAATGAAAGTGCAATCAAGATGACAAATAATCCGGTTCAACATTCAAGAACCAAGCACATTGATGTGAGGCACCACTTTATTAGAGATCATCAACAAAAGGGAGATGTGAGCATTGAAAGCATTGGCACCGAAGATCAACTAGCAGACATATTCACCAAGCCTCTTGATGAGAAAAGATTTTGCAAGTTGGGGAATGAGTTGAACATACTTAGCTTCTCCAACATGGATTGATGCACCCCATATATGACATGCCTCTCCTCCAACATAGCAAGGTAAAGTTGGTTGTTGCATCTCATGCATCCTTTGCTAGTTGTGTAGACATGTATACATGTGCATCTTGCTAGGATCATTCATTGCAAATCAAATGAATTTGAAGGATATATGGCACCACTATTGCTTCTATGCTTGATTTGATCTAGTGGTGGCATATGACTTGTTTGTGAGCTTGTGAACCTAGTGTTAAATCTTTAGCACTTGCTCATGATGTCTATCTCAACATGGTCAAGATAACCCTTATTCTTATGAGGTGTGAAGAAGCTTGCCCTTGGTTCAAACCGAGATACATTTTCTAGGCATGTGGTTTAGATTTGGCCATAGTTGATTGACTTATTTCTCTCATCTTATGCACCCTTGTTGATGATTGTTGACAAAGGGGGAGAAATAAGTCACAAAGAGCAATGGAAGGGGATCAATTTTTATGATATGACCCAACCATGAGCACACAAATAGGGGGAGCAAGCTCATAGACTATTTGTTGCATATTGTGTGTGAATACATGATGATATGGAGCATTGCAAGCTAAATTCAATATTCATGCTTGTTTGGTTATTGCTAGTATAGAACTTGATTGATGAAATGAAGTACTAGCATGCTTAGGTGGTTTCTAGACATAGAGTTTCTCTTGTTCAAATACCTTGCTTATAATGTGATCTCATGAGGTAATTTGAGTTTTGATGAATGTCTAGATTCCCATGGTGCTAAGGAAGGTTTATTATCGCACTCCAATTGGTATCATGCTTCAAAGGTCAATTCTATAAACCTTAGTACCATTTTGGTTGTGGTAACTCTCACACAAGTTTCATCTATGCATGTGTGCTTGAAAATCGACCAAACATTTGATGCACACATGTAGGGGGAGCTACCACTACCAAAACCGAAATTGAAATGCTTGTCCAATCCAAGATTCATGATCATAATGTCTTGGGCAAGCAATTCAATTTCATATTGAATTCAATTTCCATATCTTTGTGAGCTTTGTGAAGGGTTGTCATCAATTACCAAAAAGGGGGAGATTGAAAGCTCCAGTTTGGTTTTGGTAATTAATGACACTCAAACGTTGCTAATGCTTTGCTCTAAGTGTGGTTAGACACATAGCAATGTGACGGTGGATGATGGAGCATAGCGATCACGGTGATGAACATGGTGGATGTGATGTGATCGAGCTCCGACGGAGGCCCATGGAGATCAAGGCGAAGGTATACTTGATAGGGCTTTCCAGTTTAGTGGTCGAGACACTTAGCGAGTGTGACCACATTTAGGATCGATAACCGACTATCAAGAGGGGTTTCCTCGGTTCATTCGCGGTCCTAAGTGCCTATAGTTGTGACTTTGCATGATGCATGAGAGGCTAACTAGAGAGCTAACTCTTGCGCGACATTTCATGGATGAAATGCTAACTCCAAGGCTTGAGTTTGGATCAACACATGGTGGAGTTAGTGCACAAGGCAAGGGATTTCGTTTGGATCAAGTTGGAGCAAATTGGACACATGAAATGACGAGCACATGGCGCTGGACGCGACCACCGAGGGGCGCCGGACGCTTCACCGTGCGCTGGACGCTGTCCAGTAGGTGTCGCTGAGGGGTGGCTCCCCGGACGCGGTGTTGGCGGTCCTTAACTCGATTCTAACCCCGCCAACTTTAGCCTAGGCAACACTAAATTTCACCTAGAATAGGGCTCTACTCTAACTATTTCCACAGTGTGGCGCAGAATTCTTGTTTTGCAGGTCAACACTGAAATACACCTAAAATGAGCCAAGAACTGGAGAAAAACTATGATATGAGAAGGTGGCCCACTTACCAGATAATTCGGGTCTCAAACATAGTCTAAAATGCCAAGCATGAACCCAAGAAGTGGAAGCCCAAAACTCGGTCCAACTCCATCTTGGGCTGCAGGAGCGGGGTTGAGTATTTTGGCCATAACTCCCTCATCCGGAGTCCATTTTCAGTAAAACACCCGGCCACGCGAAGCTAACGACGAGACCCACGTGCCTGTAAAAGATGGGCCCCATCCGAGCCAAACTTGGCGTGCGCGCCCCAGGCGCGGGCGCGCCTGCACGTGCACCGATCCGGCCCAAATTTGACCTGGTGGCCCATGACGATAGCCCAATGCGAATGGCGGTGGTGCTTTTGTGAATGGAAGGTGCGAAACTGCCCTATGAGGTCGGTTTTGAACCTACCATGTGATGATGGCATTTTTCCAAAGAGCCCCCTCCTCTCCACCTATAAAAGGAGGCTCCCTCCTCCTCATTCAACACACCATTCCAAGGATCAAGAGCTACTACACCTAGAGAATAAAGAGCCACACTCCATGGGCTTAGGCCCTAGCTAGCTAGTATAGCTTGGTAGTGGAGAGATGTGAGGGGAGAGCGGGGAAGAGCCGGACTTGTCGGTCTCTCCCCCAACCTTGTACCTCAACGAACACCAGTGCTATAGTTCGTCGGGTTTTCCCGCTACGTGAGTGTTCATGTTTTCTTTGGTAATAAGTCTTTTAGTATTTATTCTTCACTTATACTTGTTTGCGGGTTCGTCGACCGTCCCCGTGGTGGTTGCTCTAGTAGAGGACTCCCGTTAGAGACGGATGTTCCTGCGCGACACTAGAGTAGTAGCTAATAGCATAGACGTGGTGTCTAGGCTGGCGGCTACCTTCGTTTGCTTCGTAGCCCACGGTTGAGGTGGTAGGCAGCAGGTGGTGACAGCCCTGTCCGTCCCTTGTATTCCCCCACATCCGGTTACGCCGTAGAGCCTTAGGCCGGCATCACCTGGCAGACCAGGTGCGATCCGGTGCCCGAAGTGAACAAGTGTAGGTGTAGTTTATCTACTTTTAGACCCAAAAGCCATAGAATCCTTCTCTCCCTCCTACCAACTCTATCCTTGGGTTGTCCTTGGACGTACTAGCTAGGAGAAATACCTCCATTCCCTGTGGAAAATACGATACCCTGAATACTTCCGGGTGAAAGCTACAACGGTACTTTCCTTACGCTTGCGGAATCTTTCTGCACACGTTAAGAAATACCAACACGCTTTCTGGCGTCGTTGCTGGGGATAGAATTTTTATCTATCTTTGGTGATTGCGCTAAGAAACGTCAACACGCGGGCGTCGGACGCACCTTGGGCGGCGGCGGACGCGCGGGCTCGAAGTCCGACGGTCTTGGCCGCGGTTCGACTCGTCCCAGGTCAACGGCGAAGGACGCGCTTGCTTCGACTGCTGCGGACGCTGGCGTGAGGGAGCTCGGCGTCCGGCGGATGAACGCGTGACACGTGGCGTCGTCAACTCGGCTTTGGGAGTGCTGCGCTCGGGCGGCTTGGGCCACAGCGCCGGACGCGGCCGGTGGGCTGCGCCGAACGCTGGGCCGGCCCGGCAGACGCACTCCAGTAGCCTTGTTGAGAGGGCGTCGCGGCGGACGCGTCTCCTCACTCGCGCCGGACGCACGACATGAAGGCCGGCGGACACAGGCGTCATCGCGGGCTTCAAACGGCGCAACGGTCGGCTGGCAATGAGAAGGCAAGCGCCGGACGCGTCCGGCGGAGGCCGAAGGACGCATCCGGCGCAGTGGAATTGGCACCCCCGAGATGGCAACGACTCTATTCTTTGGTGGAGCCTATAAATTTGGGGTTAGCCGGTTGGGAGAGGTCCTCTTGTCCATTCTAACACTCTTGAGCATACTTTGAGCTAGAGACACTCCTCCCCACTCATCTCTTGGATAGGTTGATCATTCTTGAGAGAGATTTGAGTGAGAACAAGTGATTTGCATTGAGAGTTGCATCTAGAGGCACTTGTTCATCGAGTGAGCTGCGGATTCTGGTTACTTGTAACATCCATGATGTTAATCATGCATTAACTCTGCAAATTATGGGCATAATCATATCATTAGCATATAATCACCATCTCCCCATGATTTGCTTGATGTTTGATTCACCTTGTTTGATTTAGGTCCTAAGTGTGATTGTCAAGTTAAACTAGAAGTGGTACCTAGGTTGCTTATCTTGAGTCGGTCCTTAAATAAAGTTTATTGGGAAAAATATTTGGAGAAAACTTTATGTTGGGACCATTTTATGAAAAAAGGGGTTCAAATGGGCCAAAAACAGTTTTGAAAATAATAGTTTTATAATTCAATTATGGCCCAAATTTGTATCTCCAAATCTAGGCCGAATTAGACCAAACTCCTTTTGGAGGAAATATTCTACTCCTCAAATGGAGTAACTTTCATGTTGAAAGTTTTTGCAGATTCGTTTTAGTTTAGGAGTTATGGCCACTTTAAAATTCGTGCAAAACCTATTTAAAAATAAAAGAAACACCCGACAGGTGGGACCCACCTGTCATAGGCGCCACCTCACCTTCTTCTACCTCCGGCCACCCTGTCCGAGCCGTCGCCTGCCGCGTGCTCGTCGCTCATCGGCCGACGCCCGCTATTCTCTGTTCGCGGCTCCGCATCGAAGCCCACCGACCACACCTGCCACTCCCCGCCACGCGCCTCGCTCGCCCACGCCACGCGGCATCCGCGTCCTGCCGCCGCCCCCACGACGCCCGCGCCGCGTCGACGCCCTGGTCCGAAGGGGGCAACGAGGTCGTCTCGCTTTCCCCCTCATTCACTCTCGCTCTCACCTGCCTCACCTCCCTCTTCCTCTCTCCATCCCACAGCGCCCCTTCCTCCTCCTTCCGTTCGGGCGAGCTCGACGCCGCCATGGCTGCCGCCCCCGAGCTCACCGCCTAACCGTTAGTTCACACCGCCATTGCCGAAACCGAGTGCGCCATTCCCTTCGCCTCGTCGCGCTCTGCCTTCACCGCCCTTTTCTGCGCCGTCTTCCCCTAAGGTAGAGCCCAATCGGGCGGTTTCCCCTTCCGCCATTACGCGCAGAGCTCCGACGAGCTCTTCGGCCACCGCAAGCGCAGCTCCTTGTCTCTCCCTCTTCCTTCCTTTCTTGCGCGCCGCGCCCGCCTTGGCAAGGCGTCGGCCGTCCACTTGCCAATGGCGCTTCACGAGCTCCGGTGAGCCGGAACGCCTCATGCACGCCGCGTCCTTGGCTCGCCGCCGCCATGCATGAACGCACGCCGCCGCTGTCGATTGGCCGTCCCTCCACGACCATTTTCTTGCGATTCGCGTCCGTCTCACTGTAAGGTCCTAGATGGCTAGAGGGGGGGTGAATAGCCTATAAAAAATTTCTACAAACTCACTAAGCAAACTTCGTTAGATACACAAACGGCGGAAAGCAAGTTTTGCTTAGCCTACAAGATGTTGCAAGCCTCCTATCCAAACAATTCTAGTAGGTGATCACTAGCACACACAATAGCTACCACTAGTGATCAAGAGTTCTACCCACGGATTTAGTCTACACAAGAAGTGGTTCCCGACCGACCACACAAGCAATTCTACCCACGGGATTTAGTCTACACAAGAAGTGGTTCCCGACCGACCACGCATCTATTTTGCAAGAATGTAAACAAAGTAATACAAGAGAGGATGAGACTTGTTATACCAACGCGTCGAGTCGAGGTTGCCAATCACCAAGAGAATGAGCAATCAATCACAATCGGCAACACACAATCGATGACAACCAATCACCGGGAGACAAGGATGAACACAATTGTTTTTTGTTCACCCGGTGTTCACTTGGGCACCGCCAAGCTAGTCACCGGTTGTGTCGACCAACACCTAGATGGTTCTTCGGTGTGACCCTCAAGTCACTAGCCCCTCAAGGCTCGCCCGCAAGGCACCGCAAGACACCACTCTCAAGCGAGGTACTCAACGACACGCGCAATCCACTAGGATGCTCTTCGTGATCCCCACGAGGTGAGCTCAAACCTCTCACAAGCAACCGGAGGTGGCCAAGAACAATCACCTTCTCTTGCCAACGCCTCCAACAATCTCCAAGCCGGCTAGGAGCGGTACTCTCCAAGAGTAACAAGAAATCCACCGGCTAAACCACCCACAAGTGCCACTAGATGCCCTCAAGCAATGCAATGCACTAGGTGATTCACTCAATCTCTCTTAGGATGAACAACCAAGCAAGGGAGATGAGTGGGAGAGAGTCTCTTAGCTCAAAGAATGCACAAGGGATGAGAAATGGCCAAGAGACCTCCCCAAGGGCCGGCCACCTTCTATTTATAACCCCTCAAACAAATGTGACCGTTACCCCCTCGGGAGGCCGAGCAGTACGCGCCGGACGCGTCTGCCGCAAACCGCCGGACGCGTCCGGCGCTTCTTCCTCGCGCGCGAGCCAAGTCGACCGTTGGCTCCGCGTTCAATCTCGTCCCGCCACGTGTGCGTCCGGCGCGGCGTCCGGCGCTCGCCATCGCGCGTCCGGCGCTCGCGTCCGGTTCCAGAGCCGCGCCCTGGAACTTTCTGTTCGGCGTCCGGCGCGCCGGACGCGACACCGGCGCGTCCGCCGCCTTCTGCCCGCAAGCCAGTGCCATGCCGAGGCTCAGCACTCGCCGGACTCAGCACAGTGATTTGCCCGCGTCCGCCACGTGCGTCCGCCGCGAGTCCGCCGCTTCGACCATGTCAGCCATCAGCACATGTCAAGACACAATGCGCCGGACGCGTCCGGCGCCTTCCCAAGGCGCGTCCGGCGCCTCCTGCAGATGCTGCCTTTCGCCGTGTCGTCGATCCAAGTTCTCAGACATGCTATCCAACAAGTATACCAACTTGATCAACAGAGATAGCATGATTTCAACCAAATTTTGCATCCGGCGCAATAGAAAATATGCATCCATTTTTCCCAAAAGCGCCGAACCCATCTCTACCCTGCAAACCACAGCGCGCCCAAACGCCACCTTTGTAAATGTGCCAACACCACCAAGTGTACATCTCCATGTGCTTGTGTGTTAGCTTTTCACAACCATTTCCCAAAGGTTAGGTTAGCTCGCTAGGTCCTACATGCAATGCACTTCATGAATTCACCTAGTGGCACCCATGCGTCGAATAGCCGATAAGACTTCCCCTCTTAATAGTGCGGCTATCGATCCTAAACCACTCACACCCTCTATGGTGTCTTGAGTGCAAAACAAAATGGCCCTATCGGTTATACCTTTGCCTTGAGCCCATTTTGTTCCTCCAAATGATATGAACACTTCACACCATCATGTGACCGTCTCGATCCATCGACCTCGACTTCACTTGCCCTTCACCGTGCATCGGTCCATCGGCGCCTAGTCTTGCCCGAGCTTCACCATCGCATGGTCCTTCACTCCGAAGCCTCGACTAGCCCTTCACCTTCAACACCGGTCCATGGAGCCAAGCATCGTCTTGATCTTCATCTTTGATCACATGACATGTGTCATGCTTCATATGCAATAAGCTTATCATGTGGACAACCTTTCTCTAAATCAACCACTTTAGATAAACAAGGTTAGTCCTAGGTTTCATCAATTAGCCAAAACCAAACTAGGGACTTTCACTCACTCCGCTGGAGTCGATGCGCCTCTCGCCGCGTCCCGCCGTCGCCGAATTAGGCCAGCGTGACCATCACCGCCGCCATGCACCGCCGCCGTCCGCCGCAGCTCGCCGTCAGCGCGCATAGCCGCCGCGTCTCGACTCATTAGCTAGCCCATGGGAGTCGCCACATCACGAGGAAGCCGACGGTGGTGGCCATGCCACCGGAATCCTCGCCGCCGGCGAGATCCGCCGGCGGAGCCGCATCCCTCGCCGGCTCGGCGGCGGGGGTGGGGTCCGGCTGACATCGGTTGCTGGCGTCAACAGGAAGCCGTCCTGGGTACACGATCCGGGTGGATCTAGCTGCTGCGCATGTCTGGGTGTAGGCCGGGGTACGCATAGCATTTAGGGTGTGTCGGTATTATAAGAAAAGGGAAATTCCAGTTTTTAGTTTTAATCTTGTAAAAATCCTACAGGAAGCTAAGAGTGTCCAATGTAAATGATCTTGGTCTTGTTGTAATCCTTATGATGTGTAGTATCTGGGAAAAATATGATATACCATGTTTGGGTAACTTTTCTACATAGATTTATTTAAAGTTTACCGATTGGAATAAATGTTGATTATCTTTGTAAATGCATAAGTAATTCTAGGATGCTCAGAAAAATGTAGTTCTAGTCTTGTTGGTCTTGTATTAAGGTGCTCTGTCTATGATAAAGATATTACATGTATGTTTAGTGTAATTTTATATAGTTGTAGTTCAAATGCCTAGGATTGCCTGACTCTCGATTAAATTCATAAATGGGGTCTATATGTCTGGTTAAGCTTTAATTCTGTTTTTGGATTGCTTATATATCTATAGGAAGTCATTGATGTGATTAAACCTGAGGTTTGTCATATTTCATAGTACAAAGTATTTTTGGGTCCCATGAAATGTGCTGCCTATTGAATTAGGTGTAGGCCAGTAGGGTTATCCAAATGAGATGAAATTTGGATGGTAGACTAGTTTTACCATGATATGTCTACTGTAATTTTTATAGAATTTTATGAGATGTCTATCTAGGGGTTGCTGTTCAACCCATAGTTGCTTAAATCGGAGTTGCTGGTATGATGCTATGTATAACCTTGGTGTAGGTAGGTTTTCTGGGAAACTTGTCAACATATGATAGGTTTGAAATTAGTTTATTTATCTACTGTTCAAATTTGGTGAGCATTGGATGGATAGTTTAGTAGTTATGGATGTTGCAATCTAGTTAATAGGGGGCTGTTAATTGCTGTTTTCCAGAATCTAGTTCTGTTGTTGACTGTTTAAGGTATAGCTAACTTGAGAATCAGGATCTTATGTCTCAAGATGATTTATGAGTAATTTCATAAGCTTTCCAGAATGTCCTCAATCATGTTCATAGGATTTATAGATCAGCAGTTATGATTTTATTACAGCAGTGCTGATTGTAGGCCATGATTGCTAATGAAGCATAGATGAGGGTTGTTTGTATGTAGAGCTTATTGCGAAAGGGTCATGTAGTGCCTAGCACATGTATGATTGATGGTTACTTAGTATGTCATGAGGGTTGGATTAGGATGATTGCGTAATTGCTAGTCTTTGGCTTTACTGGCTTGTTTGCTAGTGATAAGTGTAGCTTTTAAATCAACTGTTCATCTTCGAACACCTATCCTCCTTGATCATGCATACACCGACAGTCACGTACTCATACATATGCACATGCATCATTCCAGGATCACGAGTAGAACACTCGTCGTGGATTCAAGGATCCAGAAGGACAAGTTGCGAACGGAGATCCGCACGAAAAGTGATCAAGCACCAGGACCCGACTTGGAATAGTCGAGTACCTGGGGCACTAACCTCGGTCTTCTAAATAAGGCAAGCCCCGGAGCATCCCTCCTACGTTTGCAAATGTTTTACTTTGCGTCCTTTTATTCCTTATGAGGCATTAAGTTTATAGGCGTTGCTTGAAAACGTAGTTGCATCAGGACTACCTTGCCACCAAAAATATCCTACTCTTACGTATAGGATCGACTACATGCTTAGGCCTGCTACTTAAACGGTAGAATCCGAGTGATCGACCATCACTCGCGAGGTAGGTGTTACTACCCCTTGGGATTGAGATTGGTGAAATGTTGGATATGAACATAACCATGTGGCCATGATAAATCACCTCTAATATACTATGGCACACGAGCGTCCTCGGATCATTTTGAACAAAGGCCTCACGATAGCCGGGATGGCCGAGTGCCTACCGCGAAGCCTAGAATCTACTTGGGCCGGGTTTCAACTTCCGGTATCCATGCCGGCGATGGTTGGAGGGGTAAACAAGGGCCCGGAGAGTGAGTCCTTAAGATGGGGCGGTGTCATTTGATGGGCACGCTTACCCGTTGGCGTAAAATGGAGTTTCCTTGGTCATGGTGGTGAGTTGTTGATCCCATTCCCGAGTAGATCAAGGTGATCTAATCGACTCCAACGGGAGTCGTGTGGTTTGTGTGAGGAATACCCGCCAGCTGGTTTGCAATCGATTATAATCGCCATCGTTCCTGGATAGTGAATAACTTGACTGAGCAGTTACGGTGCCGCAAATAAGATTTGAAATGCGAGTTGGTTATGTTCACTCATGATGGTTTAATGAATACTCAATCAATGCGGTTATGATATAATGTTGATTGCTTCTACCTTAAAATGATGAAGTAGTATGCAGGTGCTAACGTAGTAATGGCAGGACCCAACTTAATTGGATAAGCTAGAGAGTCCTTTTTGTCACTAAATGATTATTAATAAGCTCATCTTTTGGCAAACAACGGAGTCGGCTAACCCATTATAAAGCCTGGCATCCATCAAAGAGTCTTTATTTTCTTTTAGTCGGGTAAGTCTTGCTGAGTACAATGTACTCAGGGTGTAATTCCCAATGTTGTTGTAGGTTGGAGATTTACTGCCGTGGCGATACGGTGGACTTATATCCCACTACGGGAGGAATTAAACTTCGGGCAAGTCAACTCTTATATCTCTTCTACTTGCTGTTGATGGAGTCGACCAAGGGCCCCGGCAATATTTAAAAGTGTAGTTTTTTCAAAAGAGTTTTTCTTCCGCTATTATTTCTATTTTGTATTTAAAAGTGTAGGTGTGAGTGTATTATCAAAAGAGTTTTTCTTTCGCTATTATTTCTATTTTGGGTTGTAATAATCTTATGTGCAAAATGTAATTAAAACAGGTGAATGGGAACTGCTGAACTTTGGATTCAGGTTTGTTGTAGAGTTGTTTGAAATCCTTCGAGAATTCACGGACTACCGGGCTGGTTTGGTTGCTAAGTACTAATTGAGTTGCCACGTCAGCTTGATTAGTGCTTCGTAATTAAATTAGTTGGTCAGTTCCGCTACAGCGGTATCAGCTCCATGGTTCAGCACCTACCGTTCACTTGGGTGTTTTAAAACAAAAGAATTTGGTTTCACAAAACTATTTGCCAACTTATAGCTATATAGGTGTTGGAAAACCTACGTGTTCAAACTAAAGTGTGCCAAAACTCACTCATATTACCTTTACGGGGTCGTATCCTATATGCCCCTAAGGACTACTAGGTGGCTATCTAACAAAGCTAACCATGGGTATTGCATCATATTTTCCTTTGTCGCGCTCATACACGACGGATTTGTATGGGGGCCATTCACTTGAATGGTTATGTTTGGTTTCATATGCCTCTACGCCCAAGGTAAGTGTGAGTTGTGAGAGCATGATCGGATACACTGCCGATCTAGGAGAGTGCTTATATGACACTGGATTATCTACATGTTCCACACATGTTTATATGAAAGTGTCCCATGTGTGGGATGCCGTCTTCTGACGATGATTGGTTAGCGTGCACCTACATGCAGGGATAACGGGGATATGCCTGTGTGGAGGAGGGTGTTGAATAGGAGTTGATTGGATCGATGATTTGACCTTATTCTTAAGGTGCCGAGTTTTTACGTCGCTTGCATTCATATGGGATTTTGGGCTGAAATGGAATCTTCTGCAGGTACACTAACCACGCAAGTTCGTGTAGCTCGACTAGATTCCGCTATTTGAGAGTCGTATAGATATCGTATGTATGCCACCGCTTAAAATGCTAGAATTTATCGTTTCTAGTTGTGAGGACGTACGGCACGTGCATGCATCATGTCATATGATCATCTCATGGGAACGACACTATTTCTTTCCTTATAATTGAATACTTCTCTTTTCGATAAAAATTGACCAATGTAATCCTCGTCTCATGAGAGTTGTGTATCGGTTCTACAGATGGCACGCATGAAGCGCATCAAGTCCAAGTCAACCAAGATTCAAACCCGGAAACCACAACAGCTTGTCACACGTGAGCCACGTGGTGCCAAGAAGTTTCTGAAGGAATTTGGAATGCCGTCTCTTTTATGGCGAGTTCTGCACTCAGTGGGTTACACCACGGGTAAAGAGCCTCGCTATCAGTGGAGCAAGGAGTTGGAAGGTCAACGTCCAAGTTTACTTCCTATTGAAGTTGTGATTCCCGCCAAGAGCGAGGGTGCGTCACTCTGGTGTGGCCGCCGCTTTATCGCTCGAGGCAGGAACCCTCAGGAAGGTGCGAATATAGTTGCATACAAAGCCCTGAGGGATTTGCTTAAGAGGTGTCCAGATGAGGTTGCTCGTGCCACTGCGGGTGTGTTTCCCAAGGGCGACCCATACCATGTTGTGTGGCGCCAGATTGGTGAGACTGCACTTGTTGGTGGTACGGATGAGGCTGAGAATAGCAACGGAATTGCCAGTAGTGCCATGTATGCCATGATGAAGAGCTACTCATGCCTGGAGAATGCACTGGAGTCACTTCATAATGATTACCGTTATGTCACCTCCGACAGGAGGGAAGCACAGAGAGTATACACAGGAGACATAGCGCGTGTGACCAAGATGTTTGAAGAAATGACGCTTTCCAAGGATCAAGCCCTGCAACGGGAGAATGCTGCCATGCACGAGACCTTTGTGGCGCAGAGTCAATTTCTGGAGCTATCTGCCATACTTGGACAATGCCAGGAAGCCTTCAGCATGGTCGCACAACAGCGGAATGAAGCCTGGAACGAAGAGTATCGCTTGAGAGAATGGGTGCATGTGCTGATGATTGAAAATGCTGCTCTCAATGAAGAAATTCAATGGGTGTATAATCAGCATTCCCATAATCCGCCTGGAGTTGCTGATCCTGAGGGTGCTCAAGTTGTGCCCAACGTCGTCAATGTTGATGCTGGGAACACAGCGAGTACGGAAGGCATGGACCATGACTAAGTAGAATCGGTTTAAGGCTAAGCCTCTTGTGGGATCAGTGCTTTCTTTTGCAAAACTTTATGTAACGATGTGTAATCCTAAGTGGCTAGTCTTTTGATGATGTAAAGACCAGAACCTGTTTTCTTTGGCAAGCTTGGTTTATGTAATATATATTATGCTGAGTAGTAGTTAGAGAACAATATATTGGATCATAAGTATCTTTGGGTATTAAAGTTCCAACATTGTCTCAACGTTATTTCGAATCCTTGTAAATCAGGATAGAGTAAGAACGTTTTGTATGCGCTGGTTGTCTCGAGGAAAATGATTAGGGGGAATTCGATGTATACCTCCTTGATCGAAGATTACACGTCAGTATAGGTGTCTTACGGTCACGTGATTAGGCCCATCTTTTTAAGAAAGTACAGTCGTTGATTGTCGCATTGCCAGCAGCCGCCGATAACATGCACAACAGGTGTTGTGTTTGCCTCGGTGACACTCTTGCCATTTTTGAGTTTTAGACTTCTTCGTTGTCCCTGACCACGTCATGTGTGCATCGCTCAGTTGCACAAGAATGTTTAATTATACCTTTTGAACCTAGTCTATGGATTACCTTATCGTCCACCAATTAGTAGCGTTGTCCCGATCAAAGTTGTTATAGTGCCGCGATAAAGTAGAACCACCTTGATAACCGGCCGGAACATGGTTGGATTTCTAGCAAAAGCGCTGGCATTATAATGCTTGATCAGGACCACTATTTCGGTTTTGTCAAAAACAATGTCCCTGTTGTGAAACCTCCTCTTGGCTAGTCATTTAACCCTACCCTACCCATATAAGCCACATTACCTCAAATTCGGGTTATTCGAAGTTTAGTAACGTTGCATCTACTAGCGAGGTTTATCGTTGCCGCTATGACAATGATTTGTTCCTCGCAAGATACTCACGACGATTAGAGCCTAAGTATGTATATTACACGCACGTCTGGATCTGGTCAGTGTATTTTCGATGAAATGATTCCCGAAATTACAAATATGTTAATGTGAGTATGATAACCTCATACCCATTAGGTACGATCGGTCGTCACTCTTTTAGCAATAGGAAGTGTCCCTCGTATCGTCCCGCAAGTAAACGTATATAATGTGCCTACCTTTGAAGCATGATTATCAGAGTAGCGCAGCGAAAACGTGTCACAACACGGTCAACTGTTGCTATGAATAGTTCGTACGTTGTTAACTAACTTTGACCATGGGGAGAATTACTCCTGCCTACGTTAACGCTTCCCGGTAAACCTTTTACCAGGGGAGATGATACGTTAGGCATGAGACATCCCTAAGTATGCGACGTGTTGAACCTATCTAGTTCTCCATTCATGCTATCCTACAACCCGGCAGTTATACTCGATTACCCACTTTTGTCTTGCACGCAATGTCTATTCGTGCAAAAAAACCCATACTATCATGTAAAATGGCGTCTCGGATAAATCTGTAGTGGCGTCTGTATCAAAGACTAATGGTGCCACGACGAAACCGAGAGCGCCTTGTGGCTGTAGACACATAATGTTGCTCGGCACGCGCGGGTATCATGGTTGTTGATCTTGATCCATTATAGAGATTACCTCAATGTGCTGTTTTACGTGACTCTACTTAGAATTCCCATGAATCCTTTGTCGTCTAGCCAACCGTAGTATGAACCCTATGAAGTTCTTCCACCTGTAGTGTGACGAAAGGTGGCTCGATTAGAGCAAGCCACTAAATATCCCTTGCTAGACCACAAAAGATCGCAACACGGGGACTCAATTGAGAGTTTCGGAGAATTGTACTATCGCATGTAGAAAGTGTGTCCCTCTATTGGCAGTATTCGTTGGGATACCTTGTTTGTGTTGGACAAGTTCAGACGAACCTCGAGCTAAGTGAAGTCTTTACTTCCTTAGCGTTTGTTTGTTCCTTCTTCTCCTTCACGAAATAATGCCTACGTCGGCATTAAATGCGACCAATGTGAAGCTTTTAATGTTGAAAGGCAACCTATCGGTGAATTAATGAGAGGCAGTTTTCTAGCCTGAACTTAGACAAGTAACTAACCAAATAGGTCGATTGACTCGAGAATGTTGAAAACGGTCATGGTAGATCTGTCTATCGCGTAGACCATAATACGAAACCAACCTTACTAACCTTCGAGTTGAAATTACCTATTAGATAGACGCTAAGTTCCGTAGTAAGTCTGTCGTCCATCCAATGAAATCCCAGTTTCTGGCGATCTTTCAGAAGATGAATAACCGCGCGTCAAATCTGAGAGCTTTGAAAGCCAAAGTACGGGTAGTAATGGTTGAGTTCTTGATTGCGTTTGGCGATTCCTTTGTTGTGTTGGGATCCCTCTTGCCGACACAAGCGTCAGAGTAGTTGGAGCAGTCAGCTTAGGTTAAAACGGATACCAGATTTTGCCGATCAGTAAAACGAATTTTTACTCCATTATATTCCTTATCGAGAAGAAAGAGTTCTTTTAAGGGGGTTAGACTGTCTAATGTCCTAAAAAGTACCCTTAGGGAATCGATGGAGGGGATTCATCGGACAAGAGGATTCAACGAGCCAGTACGCCTGAGTCTGTCATGCATTGGGTATGCCTGACATCAGTATTTTGATACGACCTTGGGATTTTCTATATGGGTCTTACGCATCGTTCAATCAATGTCGGGACTTGAGACTTGGCTCAATGCTAGTACCTTGTTGAGTAAGATTTGGCACGTGTAGGGTTAGAAAAGATACTTTTGGTATGCCAAGGGTACCGAACTTCTAACCCGTGTACATGTGTAGTATGCATGGATTGCTACCTGTAAAGTGCCTACTACAGGATTCGCTCATTTTGTCGAATCTGCTTAATGGAAGGAAGAAGTTGGTGATTTTCGGTGAGTCAAGGAGTCATGACCAAAGAACTTTGACTTCTACATGATCAGACTTGGTTATCTTGTTCGAAGAACTTTGATTTCTACATGAGAAGCTTTGGGTGCCTTGACCTAGGAATTTTGATTTCTACATGTAAAAGTTAGATGTTCTTGATCCAAATGATTCATATTGGCATCCTAACAGACAGTGTTCCTACACTCGGTTGTGCCAATATTGAATGGGTGTGGACAATTTCCTATGTTACCACCTTGGAAGAGAGTCACATGTTTTCCGTTTTGCGGAAAATTACGCTCTGCTTCTTAGTGGTAAACATTATGGATTTTTGAAGCACCTTTTGATGTATTTGAGGATGCGAATAGCAGATTCCCTCTCAAGTAACCCTCGACTTTTTCCAGTTGGGTAGTTGTTGGGTCATGTTGTATGATGACTCACCCGTTGGTATATAGTCTCGGGTTCTAGGTGAATGCTTATCATACTATTCTTTGTCATCTTCATACTTTAGATTGACATAGTAATGGTAGCATTACCTCCGAAAGGAAAGCGTGTTGGTTCCAAGATATGCTTGAAGACACTCACTAGGGAGTGAGCATTGATTAATCAATAAGACAGAGCTGATAATAGATTGTCTTATTCATCCGGCATTACCTGCCCATGAAGTTTTGAATCCACCATCCGCATTGAACGTTTGGTAATTCGCAACAAGGAGCGGATCGGTTGGTGTGATAAATTGGACTCCATCGGGGTTACCTATGTGTGATATACCTCTTGCATGGAATATGACCTTGTTAGATCTCCATCGTCATAACCGGAGCAAACTAGCTTATCTTGGATGAAACGGTATTTTGTCTCAGGACTATGACATCGGAACCGACAGATTATACTTGGGGAAATATTGGATCTTAGGCATTGAGGACCTGTAACTTGGAACTGAGTCACTTGGCTGTGACAAGTAGTGAGAAGTTTCTGGACAAACGTGATGGCATTGGTAACGTGTGAAACTGTCGCTATGTGAGGTATCATTTTTCAAAAATTAATCTACTTCTACCAAATCTTGGGACGAGATTTCTTTTAAGAGGGTTAGGCTGTAACATCCACGATATTAATCATGCATTAACTCTGCAAATCATGGGCATAATCATATCATTAGCATATAATCACCATCTCCCCATGATTTGCTTGATGTTTGATTCACCTTGTTTGATTTAGGTCCTAAGTGTGATTGTCAAGTTAAACTAGAAGTGGTACCTAGGTTGCTTATCTTGAGTCGGTCCTTAAATAAAGTTTATTGGGAAAAATATTTGGAGAAAACTTTATGTTGGGGCCATTTTATGAAAACGCTTTTGAAAATAATAGTTTTATAATTCAATTATGGCCCAAATTTGTATCTCCAAATCTAGGTTTGAATTAGACCAAACTCCTTTTCGAGGAAATATTCTACTCCTCAAATGGAGTAACTTTCATGTTGAAAGTTTTTGCAGATTCGTTTTTAGTTTAGGAGTTATGGCCACTTTAAAATTCGTGCAAAACCTATTTAAAAATAAAAGAAACACCCGACGGGTGGGACCCACACTGTCATAGGCGCCACCTCACCTTCTTCTACCTCCGGCCACCCCGTCCAGAGCCGTCGCACGCCGCGTGCTCGTCGCTCATCGGCCGACGCCCGGCGATCTACGGTCGCGGCTCCGCATCGACGCCCACCGACCACACACCCACTCCCGCCACGCGCCTCGCTCGCCACGCCACGCGGCATCCGCGTCCCCCCCGCTGCCCCACGATGCCCGCGCCGCCTCGACGCCCTGGTCCGAAGGGGGCAACGAGGTCGTCCCGCTTTCCCCCTCATTCACTCTCGCTCTCACCTGCCTCACCTCCCTCTTCCTCTCTCCATCCCGCAGCGCCCCTTCCTCCTCCTTCCGTTCGGGCGAGCTCGACGCCGCCATGGCTGCCGCCCCCGAGCTCGCCGCCTAACCATCAGTTCACACCGCCATTGCCGAAACCGAGTGCGCCATTCCCTTCGCCTCATCGCGCTCTGCCTTCACCGCCCTTTTCTGCGCCGTCTTCCCCTAAGGTAGAGCCCAATCGGGCGGTTTCCCCTTCCGCCATTACGCGCAGAGCTCCGGCGAGCTCTTCGGCCGCCGCAAGCGCAGCTCCTTGTCTCTCCCTCTCCTTCCTTTCTTGCGCGCCGCGCCCGCCTTGGCAAGGCGTCGGCCGTCCACTTGCCAATGGCGCTTCACGAGCTCCGGTGAGCCGGAACGCCTCATGCACGCCGCGTCCTTGGCTCACCACCGCCATGCATGAACGCGCGCCGCCGCTGTCGATTGCCCGTCCCTCCGCGACCATTTTCTTGCGATTCGCGTCCGTCTCACTCCGCTGGAGTCGATGCGCCTCTCGCCGCGTCCCGCCGTCGCCGAATTAGGCCGGCGTGACCATCACCGCCGCCATGCACCGCCGCCGTCCGCCGCAGCTCGCCGTCAGCGTGCATAGCCGCCGCGTCTCGACTCATTAGCTAGCCCATGGGAGTCGCCACGTCACGAGGAAGCCGACGGTGGTGGCCATGCCACCGGAATCCTCGCCGCCGGCGAGATCCCGCCGGCGGAGCCGCATCCCCTGCTCCGGCTCGCTGGCGGGTGGGGTCCGGCTGACATCGGTTGCTGGCGTCAACAGGAAGCCGTCCTGGGTACACGATCCGGGTGGATCTAGCTGCTGCGCATGTCTGGGTGTAGGCCGGGGTACGCATAGCATTTAGGGTGTGTCGGTTTTAAAAGAAAGGGAAATTCTAGTTTTTAGTCTTAATCTTGTAAAAATCCTACAGGAAGCTAGGAGTGTCCAATGTAAATGATCTTAGTCTTGTTGTAATCCTTATGATGTGTAGTATCTGGGAAAAATATGATATACCATGTTTGGGTAACTTTTCTACATAGATTTATTTAAAGTTTACCGATTGGAATAAATGTTGATTATCTTTGTAAATGCATAAGTAATTCTAGGATGCACAGAAAAATGTAGTTCTGGTCTTGTTGGTCTTGTATTAAGGTGTGTAAGGTCCTAGATGGCTAGAGGGGGGGTGAATAGCCTATAAAAAATTCTACAAACTCACTAAGCAAACTTCGTTAGATACACAAACGGCGGAAAGCAAGTTTTGCTTAGCCTACTAGATGTTGCAAGCCTACTATCCAAACAATTCTAGTAGGTGATCACTAGCACAAACAATAGCTACCGCTAGTGATCAAGAGTTCTACCCACGGGATTTAATCTACACAAGGAGTGGTTCCCGACCGACCACACAAGCAATTCTACCCACGGGATTTAGTCTACACAAGATGTGGTTCCCGACCGACCACGCAAGCAATTCTACTTTGCAAGAATGTAAACAAAGTAATGCAAGAGAGGGTAGGAGCTTGTTATACCAACGCGTAGAGTCGAGGTTGTCAATCACCAAGAGGTGAACAATCAATCAATCGGCAACACACAATCGGAGACCAATCACCGGGAACAAAGATGAACACAATTGTTTTTGTTCACCCGGTGTTCACTTGGGCACCGCCAAGCTAGTCACCGGTTGTGTCGACCAACACCTAGATGGTTCTTCGGTGTGACCCTCAAGTCACTGGCCCCTCAAGGCTCGCCCCGCAAGGCACCGCAAGACACCACTCTCAAGCGAGGTATTCAACGACACGCGCAATCCACTAGGATGCTCTTCGTGATCCCCACGAGGTGAGCTCAAACCTCTCACAATCAACCGGAGGTGGCCAAGAACAATCACCTTCTCTTGCCAACGCCTCCAACAATCTCCAAGCCGGCTAGGAGCGGTACTCTCCAAGAGTAACAAGAAATCCACCGGCGAAACCACCCACAAGTGCCACTAGATGCCCTCAAGCAATGCAATGCACTAGGTGATTCACTCAATCTCTCTTAGGATCAACAACCAAGCAAGGGAGATGAGTGGGAGAGAGTCTCTTAGCTCAAAGAATGCACAAGGGATGAGAAATGGCCAAGAAACCTCCCCAAGGGCCGGCCACCTTCTATTTATAACCCCTCAAACAAATGTGACCGTTACCCCTCGGGAGGCCGAGCGGCACTCGCCGGACGCGTCGCGGCGCAAACCGCCGGACGCGTCCGGCGCTTCTTCCCCCGCGCGGCCAAGCCGACCGTTGGCGCCTCGGCCAACGGCGCGTCGCCACATGGGCGTCCGGCGTCGCGTCCGGCGCACGCCGCGCGCGTCCGGCGCCCGCGTCCGCTCGCAACGCCGAGCTGCGGAACTTTCGTTCCGAGTCCGACGTGCGCCGGACGCGGCACCCGCGTCCGCCGCCTTGAGCCGAGCCACCGGCATTGCGCCGTCTTCCACCGAGCGCGGACTCGGCCACAAAACACGCCGAGTCCGCCGCTGCGTCCGCCGCGCGCGTCCGACGAACATCTTCGCGAGCCACCACCTCGCGCCACGCCACAATGCGCCGGACTCGTCCGGCGCCGCCCAAGGCGCGTCCGGCGCCTCTTCCGTGTGCGACTTCGTTGTTTTGTCGCCGTGTCGTTGATCCAAGTTCTCGAGACATGCTATCCAACAAGTACACCAACTTGATCAACAAAGATAGCATGATTTCAACCAAATTTTGCATCCGGCGCAATAGAAAATATGCATCCATTTTTCTCGAAAGCGCCGAATCCCGCCTCACAGCTCGGCGGGAGGAAGAGAGGGACCCAAACCCATCTCTACCCCGCAAACCACGCGCGCCCAAACGCCACCTTTGTAAATGTGCCAACACCACTAAGTGTACATCTCCATGTGCTTGTGTGTTAGCTTTTCACAATCATTTCCCAAAGGTTAGGTTAGCTCACTAGGCCCTACATGCAATGCACTTCATGAATTCACCTAGTGGCACCCGTGCGTCGAATAGCCGATAAGACTTCCCCTCTTAATAGTGCGGCTATCGAACCTAAACCACTCACACCCTCTATGGTGTCTTGAGTGCAAAACAAAATGGCCCTATCGGTTATACCTTTGCCTTGAGCCCATTTTGTTCCTCCAAATGATATGAACGCTTCACACCATCATGTGACCGTCTCGATCCATCGATCCTCGACTTCACTTGCCCTTCACCGTGCATCGGTCCATCGGCGCCTAGTCTTGTCCGAGCTTCACCATCGCATGGTCCTTCACTCCGAAGCCTCGACTAGCCCTTCACCTTCAACACCGGTCCATGGAGCCAAGCATCGTCTTGATCTTCATCTTTGATCACATGACACGTGTCATGCTTCATATTCAATATGCTCATCATGTGGACAACCTTTCTCTAAATCAACCACTTAGATAAACAAGGTTAGTCCTAGGTTTCATCAATTAGCCAAAACCAAACTAGGGACTTTCAATCTCCCCCTTTTTGGTAATTGATGACAACCTCAACAAAGATGATTTTATAATAAAGATTTTGAACTTGTCATACTTGTCCAATCATTATGCTCACAAGAGAAATTTGGACAATTATAGCAAGTTCGGTTTTGGTAGT
Source organism: Themeda triandra (assembly GCA_018135685.1). Taxonomy (NCBI): domain Eukaryota; kingdom Viridiplantae; phylum Streptophyta; class Magnoliopsida; order Poales; family Poaceae; genus Themeda; species Themeda triandra. The sequence continues at coordinate 464,609 of JAENPR010000079.1, read as the reverse complement.
ATTGCTCCCCCTACATATGTGCATAGAGTTTGGATTTGAAGCTTTGCACATATGCATGGATAGAAGTGTGGGGAGAGTAATTCTACCAAAATGATGCTAAGGTGTAAGAAATGGACCTTTGAAGCGTGATACCAATCGGAGTTGCCTTTTACACCATCCTTAGCACCATGAAGTAACTAGACATCCATCAAAAACTCAAGAACCCCGTGAGATCAACATTATAAGCAAAGTTCTTGAACCACTTGTAAGGCAAGGGGAGTCTAGTTACAACCTATGCATGCTAGTAGATCATTACACCATTCAAGTCCTATACTAGCATTGCACCACACAAGCAAGAAGACACCACTTGTACAAAACTTTAAAACTAGGTGCCATGAGCAAGTCATATGAGAATGCACAAATAAATGCAACAACTTTGTTCATGAGCTTGCTCCCCTTCTTGTGTGCATCAAAAAAATTTTATTTACCCCTTTATCATGTTCAATCATCTTTTTCTCTCCCCTTTGTCAACAATTGCCCAAAAATGGGATCAAATTGTGGAGAGAAAAGGACTTTGATGGAGTAAACAAAACTTTAGTCAAATTTGGTTCAATCTAGACCACTTGCCAAAGACATTTAATTCGGTTTGAACCAAAGACAAGCTTCTTCACACCTCATGACAAGGGTTATCTTGCCTATGTTGAATTAAACACTTGTAGCAAATATTCTAGATTCAACACTAGGATTGCAAGCCCACAAACATGTCATATGTCACCACTAGATCAAGCAAAGCATAGAAGCAATAGTGGTAAGCATATATACATCAAACACATTTGATTTATCATGAATGCTCCAAATGCACCTTGTATGTCTACATGTGCTATCATAAGTATAATCCTAAGCATGAATGACATGTCACACAATGGTACCTTGCATTGTCGAAGGAGAGGCATGTCAAGTAGTGGTGGGGTGCATTCAACACATGTTTGAGAAATCAAGAATGTTCAACTCATTCCTTAGCTTGCAAAACCTTCTTTCATCAAGTGGCTTGGTGAGGATGTCGGCAAGTTGATCATCGGTGCCCACACTTTCAATGGAAATGTCACCCTTTTGTTGATGATCTCTTATGAAGTGATGCCTTATGTCAATGTGCTTTGTTCTTCCATGTTGAACCGGGTTTTGTGTCATCTTGATTGCACTTTCATTGTCACAAAACAATGGCACATTCTTGAAGTTGATGCCATAATCCTTCAAAGTTGACTTCATCCAAAGCAATTGTGCACAACAACTCCCCGCACTAACATATTCGGCTTCGGCGGTAGAGATTGCCACACTATTTTGTTTCTTTGAGGACCATGACACAAGTGATCTTCCAAGAAGTTGACATGTACCACTTGTGCTCTTTCTATTGATCTTGCAACCACCATAGTCGGAGTCCGAATATCCAATCAATTCAAATTTTGACCCCTTAGGATACCACAATCCAACATCTCTTGTTTGCTTCAAGTACCTCAATATTCTCTTTGCGGCCGTGAGATGACTCTCTCTAGGTGAGGCTTGATATCTAGCACACATGCAAACACTAAACATGACATCCGGCCTTGATGCGGTGACATAGAGTAGGCTTCCAATCAATGACCGATAATCCTTTTGATTCACCATATTGCCATCATGATCACTATCAAGATTCCCATTTGTGCCCATTGGAGTTGAGATTGGCTTTGCATCTTGCATTCCAAACTTTTTCAACATGTCCCTTATGTATTTTCCTTGACTCACAAATGTCCCATTTTTCAATTGCTTGACTTGAAGACCAAGGAAATAGCTAAGTTCACCAATCATGGACATCTCAAACTCTTTTGCCATCATTTCACCAAATTCTTCACAATATGCTTGATTTGTTGATCCAAAGATGATATCATCAACATATATTTGCACAATGAAGAGATCATTACCAATCTTCTTGGTGAATAGAGTAGTATCAACCTTGCCCATTGTGAACCCCTTGGAGTGAAGAAAAGTCTTCAATCTCTCATACCATGCTCTAGGTGCTTGCTTCAAGCCATACAAGGCTTTCTTCAACTTGTATACATGGTTGGGCTTCTTCTCATCTTCAAAACCGGGAGGTTGTTCAACATATACTAGCTCATTGATGATCCCATTGAGAAATGCACTCTTGACATCCATTTGATATAACTTGATGTTGTGGGCACATGCATAAGCCAATAGAATCCTTATTGCTTCCAATCTTGCCACGGGAGCATATGTTTCATCATAGTCAAGACCTTCAACTTGAGTGTAACCTTGAGCAACTAGTCTTGCTTTGTTTCTCACCACATTGCCATCTTGATCTTGCTTGTTTTTGAATACCCATTTGGTTCCAATGACATTGTAGTCCTCCGGCCTCTCAACTAACTCCCACACATCATTTCTTGTGAAGTTGTTAAGCTCTTCTTGCATTGCCATAATCCAATCGGCATTCATCAAAGCTTCATCAATCTTCTTCGGCTCTTTGGTTGACACAAATGATGCATGTTCACAAAACATAGCGACTCTTGATCTAGTTTGCACACCACTTCTAATATCACCAATAACACTATCAATTGGGTGATCTCTTGCAACATGTTGTGGTTGTAGCACTTGCACTTGATTGCTTGAGCTTGATTTATCACTTGACTTATCTTCATTTGATGAACTAGCACCATGATCTTGCACTTGAGCATTGCTAGCTTGCCTCAATGGAGAATTGAGCACTTCATCTTTATCATCTTGCACATCAATCACTTGCTTTGCTCTAATGTCCCCAATGTCCATGTTCTTCATAGCTTCAACCAATCGGTTTCCACCAACATCTTCTAGATTCTCATCTTCATCTTGTGACCCATTGGTTTCATCAAATTTCACATCATGGACTTCCTCTCTAATGCCACTTGAGTTGTTCCAAACTCTATAAGCCTTGCTTGTAGTTGAATAACCGAGTAGGAACCCTTCATCACATCTCTTTTCAAACTTCCCCAATCTAGTGCCCTTCCTCAAGATATAGCATTTGCAACCAAACACTCTAAAATAGCCAATGTTGGGCTTTCTTCCATGAAGTAGCTCATATGGGGTCTTCTCAAGCAAAGTATGGCAATAGAGCCTATTGATATAGTAGCATGCCGTGTTGATTGCTTCATCCCAAAATGATTGACTAACATTGTACTCATGAAGCATTGATCTAGCCATATCAAGCAATGTTCTATTTTTTCTCTCAACTAGGCCATTTGATTGTGGAGTGTACTTGGCCGAGAATTGATGACCAATGCCATAGTGATCACACAATTCTTCCATTCTTGTATTCTTGAATTCACTCCCATTGTCACTTCTCACTTTCTTGATTCTCATGTCAAACTCATTGTGAACTCTAGTGAGAAAGGTCTTGAAGGTGTCATACACTTCACTCTTGTCACTAAGAAAGAATACCCATGTGAATCTTGTGAAGTCATCCACTATGACAAATCCATACTTGTTGCCACCAATACTTGTGTATGTAGTTGGGCCAAATAGATCCATGTGCAACAACTCAAATGCCTTGCATGTGCTCATTATGCTCTTCTTTGGATGTGAGTTTCCAACTTGCTTCCCGGCTTGACATGCACTACACAACTTGTCCTTCTCAAATACAACATCTTTCAAGCCTTCAACAAGATTGTGTTGTGTGAGCTTCTTCAATTGTTTCATGCCAACATGTCCAAGCCTTCTATGCCAAAGCCAACCCAAACTTGATTTTGATATCAAACATGTTGTCAAAGAAGCTTCACTAGTGTTGAAATCAACAAGATAGAGATTCTCATATCTAAAGCCTTTGAACACCAAGTTGGAGCCATCAAGAGAAACTACCTCAACATTATTTGCCCCAAAAATGCACTTGTAGCCTCGATCACAAATTTGTGCCACGGAGAGAAGATTGAAATCCAAGCTTTCAACTAGCATCACATTGGAGATACTCATGTCATTTGATATTGCAATCTTGCCCAAACCAACAACCTTGCCTTTCTTGTTATTGCCAAAAGTAATTGACTCAATGCCACTATCATTCTTCTCAATTGAATCAAACATTCTTGATGTGCCGGTCATGTGTTGAGAACACCCACTATCAATAATCCAATGCCTTCCTCCGGCTTTATAGTTTACCTACAAGCAAATCAATGAAGCTTAGGTACCCATTTTTGTTTGGGTCCTTGTAGGTTAGTGACTAAGCTCTTTAGTACCCAAATAGCCTTCTTCTTTGGGCCAACAATGGGTGTACCAACAAACTTAGCTTGCACACCTTTCACACCCTTGGTAAGCACATAACAAGAATCAAAAGGTATAGCATTGTCAAGTTTCTTGTTTTGTTGCTTCTTGTTGCAATTTTGCTCTAGGTGCCCAACTTGCTTGCATCTATAGCAAAACCGACCATTGCTCTTCACAAAGCTAGGCTTTGGAGTTGCAAAGGCCGACTTGCCCTTCTTGGGGGTATATCCCAATCCCTCTTTGTTAAGAGAGAACCTTTGGCTACCCAAGCACTTTAGCAAGCGGGCCTCACCACCATAGGCTTTCCCTAAGGCATGAGTGAGCTCATCCACCTCCTTCTTGAGAGTCTCATTCTCAACCATAAGTGTAGCATCACAAGTGAAGCCATCACTAGTAGTAGAGGTAGAGTCGGTGGTGGTGGTGGATGATGTGCTACAAGAAGGGTTAGCATTTGTCATGATGATAGGTTGATAAAAAGACTCATCAATGATGTCACAAGTAAGGCCTATATCACATGATGCAACCACCACTTTCTTTGCTTGTTGCTCAAGTAGAAGTGAGTGAGCTTCTTTAAGCTTAGAATGAGCATCACCAAGCTTCTCATGGTCTACCACTAGACTCTCATGAGTGGTCATAAGCTCACCTAGGGTTTTCTCAAGTATTTCTACTTTCATTGAAAGCTTCTTGCACTCCTTTTCCTTGGCAATAGCTATATCTCTAGTTTCTTGCATCAAGTCATATAATTGATCCTTAGTCGGTTCATCATCATCATCAATATTATCAACATCGTGAGCATATTCCATCTCACTATCATCATCACTATCATCATATTGTACCTTGGTTTCCTTAGCCATGAAGCACGATGGTGATAAAGAGAATAATGAAGGCTTCTCGTTGATGGCGATGGAAGCCATAGCCTTGTTGCTTGTATCTTCATCTTCATCATCATTGTCACTTTCCCAAGTGACCACAAATGCACCATTCTTGCCCTTCTTGAGTGTCATCTTGGCCTCGTGCTTCTTCTTCTCAAACTTGCCCTTGTTGTAGTTCTTCTTCTTCTCATATGGGCATTCGGCTTGTAGATGCTCGGTGCTATCACAATTGAAGCACTTTCTTGGTTGCTCTTGCTTCTTAAAGTTGTTCCTCTTGAAGCCTCTTCTCTTGATGAACATGTGTCCCATCTTCTTCACCACAAGAGCAAGTGCCTCATCATCAATCTCAAAGTCACCATCTTCCTCATTGGTTTCTTCTTCTTCAAAGATTGGTGCTTTGCCCTTGGAGGATGTGGCTTGGAATGCCACGGTCTTCTTCTTCTTCTCTTCTTCCACCTTCTCATCATCTTGATCAAATTTGTCATATGTCAAGACTTCCCCAAGCAAATCATTTGGCTTCTTGTTTTCAAGCCCATCTCTTTGTAGCATTAGCTTCAACATCTTGAAGCTCTTCGGCAAGCAAATCAAGAACTTGTGACAAAAATCTTCATCTTTTGTCTTGTGCCCCAAACTCTTGAGATCATTTACAATCACTTGCAAGCGATGAAACATTTCAATGATTGTTTCATCCTCCTTCTTCTTGAAGTTCTCGAACTCACTCTTGAGTCCATATAACTTGGCACTTTTCACAACCTTGGTGCCCTCATAGGTCTCACCCAACCTTGTCCACACTTCACTAGCAAGCTCCAAATCTTTGATCCCCTCAAACACCTTTGTATCAATGCCATTGTATAGGGTGTTGAGAGCCATTCTATTGCATGTGATATTGGCTCTATCTTCATCGGTGAGGTGATCATGATCAAGTATAGCATAGTCATGCAAAGTGACTTGCAAGACTCTCTCTTGAATTGAACCAAGATACATGATCATCTTTCTCTTCCAATGATCAAAAGAACTAACTCCATCAAACATAGGCGGTTTGCCCCCAACATGGTTGAACACAATTTGAGCCATCTTAACACCGTAGGATGTTAAGCCTTGCACTAAGACGGTGACCTCGGCTCTGATACCACTTGTAAGGTACTAGATGGCTAGAGGGGGGTGAATAGCCTATAAAAAATTCTACAAACTCACTAAGCAAACTTCGTTAGATACACAAACGGCGGAAAGCAAGTTTTGCTTAGCCTACTAGATGTTGCAAGCCTCCTATCCAAACAATTCTAGTAGGTGATCACTAGCACAAACAATAGCTACCGCTAGTGATCAAGAGTTCTACCCACGGGATTTAATCTACACAAGGAGTGGTTCCCGACCGACCACACAAGCAATTCTACCCACGGGATTTAGTCTACACAAGATGTGGTTCCCGACCGACCACGCAAGCAATTCTACTTTGCAAGAATGTAAACAAAGTAATGCAAGAGAGGGTAGGAGCTTGTTATACCAACGCGTAGAGTCGAGGTTGTCAATCACCAAGAGATGAACAATCAATCAATCGGCAACACACAATCGGAGACCAATCACCGGAACAAAGATGAACACAATTGTTTTTGTTCACCCGGTGTTCACTTGGGCACCGCCAAGCTAGTCACCGGTTGTGTCGACCAACACCTAGATGGTTCTTCGGTGTGACCCTCAAGTCACTAGCCCCTCAAGGCTCGCCCCGCAAGGCACCGCAAGACACCACTCTCAAGCGAGGTACTCAACGACACGCGCAATCCACTAGGATGCTCTTCGTGATCCCCACGAGGTGAGCTCAAACCTCTCACAATCAACCGGAGGTGGCCAAGAACAATCACCTTCTCTTGCCAACGCCTCCAACAATCTCCAAGCCGGCTAGGAGCGGTACTCTCCAAGAGTAACAAGAAATCCACCGGCGAAACCACCCACAAGTGCCACTAGATGCCCTCAAGCAATGCAATGCACTAGGTGATTCACTCAATCTCTCTTAGGATCAACAACCAAGCAAGGGAGATGAGTGGGAGAGAGTCTCTTAGCTCAAAGAATGCACAAGGGATGAGAAATGGCCAAGAAACCTCCCCAAGGGCCGGCCACCTTCTATTTATAACCCCTCAAACAAATGTGACCGTTACCCCCTCGGGAGGCCGAGCAGCACTCGCCGGACGCGTCTGCCGCAAACCGCCGGACGCGTCCGGCGCTTCTTCCCCGCGCGCGGCCCAAGCCGACCGTTGGCGCCTCGGCCAACAGCGCGTCGCCACGTGGGCGTCCGGCGCTGCGTCCGGCGCACGCCACAGCGCGTCCGGCGCCCGCGTCCGCTCGCAACGCCGAGCTCTGGAACTTTCTGTTCCGAGTCCGACGTGCGCCGGACGCGGCACCCGCGCGTCCGCCGCCTTGAGCCGAGCCACCAGCATTGCGCCGTCTTCCACCGAGCGCCGGACTCGGCACATAAACACGCCGAGTCCGCCGCTGCGTCCGCCGCGCGTCCGACGAACATCTTCGCGAGCCACCACCTCGCGCCACGCCACAATGCGCCGGACTCGTCCGGCGCTCGCCCAAGGCGCGTCCGGCGCCTCTTCCAGTGTGCCGACTTCGTTGTTTTGTCGCCGTGTCGTTGATCCAAGTTCTCAGACATGCTATCCAACAAGTACACCAACTTGATCAACAGAGATAGCATGATTTCAACCAAATTTTGCATCCGGCGCAATAGAAAATATGCATCCATTTTTCTCGAAAGCGCCGAATCCCGCCTCACAGGCTCGGCGGGAGGAAGAGAGGGACCCAAACCCATCTCTACCCTGCAAACCACAGCGCGCCCAAACGCCACCTTTGTAAATGTGCCAACACCACTAAGTGTACATCTCCATGTGCTTGTGTGTTAGCTTTTCACAATCATTTCCCAAAGGTTAGGTTAGCTCACTAGGCCCTACATGCAATGCACTTCATGAATTCACCTAGTGGCACCCGTGCGTCGAATAGCCGATAAGACTTCCCCTCTTAATAGTGCGGCTATCGAACCTAAACCACTCACACCCTCTATGGTGTCTTGAGTGCAAAACAAAATGGCCCTATCGGTTATACCTTTGCCTTGAGCCCATTTTGTTCCTCCAAATGATATGAACGCTTCACACCATCATGTGACCGTCTCGATCCATCGATCCTGACTTCACTTGCCCTTCACCGTGCATCGGTCCATCGGCGCCTAGTCTTGTCCGAGCTTCACCATCGCATGGTCCTTCACTCCGAAGCCTCGACTAGCCCTTCACCTTCAACACCGGTCCATGGAGCCAAGCATCGTCTTGATCTTCATCTTTGATCACATGACACGTGTCATGCTTCATATTCAATATGCTCATCATGTGGACAACCTTTCTCTAAATCAACCACTTAGATAAACAAGGTTAGTCCTAGGTTTCATCAATTTGCCAAAACCAAACTAGGGACTTTCAAGGTGCTCTGTCTATGATAAAGATATTACATGCATGTTTAGTGTAATTTTATATAGTTGTAGTTCAAATGCCTAGGATTGCCTGACTCTCGATTAAATTCATAAATGGGGTCTATATGTCGGTTAAGCTTTAATTCTTTTTTTGGATTGCTTATATATCTATAGGAAGTCATTGATGTGATTAAACCGAGGTTTGTCATATTTCATAGTACAAAGTATTTTTGGGTCCCATGAAATGTGCTGCCTAGTGAATTAGGTGTAGGCCAGTAGGGTTATCCAAATGAGATGAAATTTGGATGGTAGACTAGTTTTGCCATGATATGTCTACTGTAATTTTTATAGAATTTTATGAGATGTCTAGCTAGGGGTTGCTGTTCAACCCATAGTTGCTTAAATCGGAGTTCTTGGTATGATGCTATGTATAACCTTGGTGTAGGTAGGTTTTACGGAAACTTGTCAACATATTTGAAATTAGTTTATTTATCTATTGTTCAAATTTGGTGAGCATTGGATGGATAGTTTAGTAGTTATGGATGTTGCAATCTAGTTAACTAGGAGGATACCCCGCGCGTTGCCGCGGGATTTTCTTAAAAGAATTTTTCTTTTTATTCGAGAAACCTTGAAAGAATTTTTCTGGTACGGGTGCCTAGGCCACGATTTCGGCCCACAGTGTCGGTGTGGGCACGCTACAGAAATTGGGCTTGCACGATGCGGCCCAATAATCCTCTACCGTTGGATGACCTCCCATGCATTACAACCATTGGATTGCAATATATAAACAAAGATTGTAACCTAGCACACCGTTGTAATCCAAAGAAAGTTGAAGGGGTACCGTAGTGTCTCCGGTCCGCCGCCATCCGCTTCATCTCTCGTACGTTACCCCGGTACCCATTCAACTTTCTTCTTCCCCGGCCACTCCACCTCCGTGCTCACCCTCCGGCACTCCTCGGCCTCTGCTCGGCTTCCCCATGGCGGCGCGCTACGTCCGCGCTCCCTTCCGGCCTCCTCTCGGCTTCCCCATGGCGGCGGCGCTCGGCCGGGCGCATCTCGCTCTCATCCTCGAGCTCCCACATGGTGGTGAAGCGAGCACAACGGTCGCGGCCGTGGTGGCGCCGCTGCGCCGGCCTCCCGCGCGTGACGACGGTGTTCGCGTCCGCGGCCTCGTGCGCGTCAATGACGGCGCAAGGCGTGGCTCCGACGTCCGTGCAACGACGACGTCATGTCATGGCGAGCGGCGTCGAGGCGCACACGGGTGGCATGCCGACTACCGTGGGCGGCAGCGCGGCACCAAGCGGTTCGGTCTTTGCCGAGTGGTGGACGTATTTATACTACGACGACGACCTTTCGGCTTTCATCTTCAAGGTGGGAGGGAGGCGGTGGGTCGCGGAAGCGCGGCCGGGTGGCGCACTTGAGCGCGGGAGGCGGCGGCGGGTGTACGTGGTGGAGGTGGGATCCGTTTTGGTGCGTTTGGAGCGACGGGTCGGGGAAGGGCGACGGGCAGCGTTGGCGTAAGATGAGTCGATCCGTTAGGGAACTCAAGTGGGATTTCGGTAACTGAAAATCGATGACGTGGCGCAAGGAGGAGCTAGATAAATAACTTAGTGGGGTTTGTTTATATAGAAGGTATAGATAGGGGGCTGTTAATTGCTGTTTTCCAGAATCTAGTTCTGTTGTTGACTGTTTAAGGTATAGCTAACTTGAGAATCAGGCTCTGATGTCTCAAGATGATTTATGAGCAATTTCATAAGCTTTCCAGAATGTCCTCAATCATGTTCATAGGATTTATAGATCAGCAGTTATGATTTTATTACAGCAGTGCTGATTGTAGGCCATGATTGCTAATGAAGCATAGATGAGTGTTGTTTGTATGTAGAGCTTACTGAAAGGGTCATGTAGTGCCTAGCACATGTATGATTGATGGTTACTTAGTATGTCATGAGGGTTGGATTAGGATGATTGCGTAATTGCTAGTCTTTGGCTTTACTGGCTTGTTTGCTAGTGATAAGTGTAGCTTTTAAATCAACTGTTCATCTTCGAACACCTATCCTCCTTGATCATGCGACAGTCACGTACTCATACATATGCACATGCATCATTCCAGGATCACGAGTAGAACACTCGTCGTGGATTCGAGGATCCAGAAGGACAAGTTGCGAACGGAGATCCGCACGAAAAGTGATCATGCACCAGGACCCGACTTGGAATAGTCGAGTACCTGGGGCACTAACCTCGGTCTTCTAAATAAGGCAAGCCCCGAAGCATCCCTCCTACGTTTGCAAATGTTTTACTTTGCGTCCTTTTATTCCTTATGAGGCATTAAGTTTATAGGCGTTGCTTGAAAACGTAGTTGCATCAGGACTACCTTGCCACCAAAAATATCCTACTCTTACGTATAGGATCGACTACATGCTTAGGCCTGCTACTTAAACGGTAGAAGCCGAGTGATCGACCATCACTCGCGAGGTAGGTGTTACTACCCCTTGGGATTGAGATTGGTGAAATGTTGGATATGAACATAACCATGTGGCCATGATAAATCACCTCTAATATACTATGGCACACGAGCGTCCTCGGATCATTTTGAACAAAGTGCCTCACGAGATAGGCGGGATGGCCGGAGTGCCTACCGCGAAGCCTAGAATCTACTTGGGCCGGGTTTCAACTTCCGGGTATCCATGCGGCGATGGTTGGAGGGTAAACAAGGGCCCGGAGAGTGAGTCCTTAAGATGGGGCGGTGTCATTTGATGGGCACGCTTACTGTTGGCGTAGGGAGTTTCCTTGGTCATGGTGGTGAGTTGTTGATCCCGTTCCCGAGTAGATCAAGGTGATCTAATCGACTCCGATGGGAGTTGTGTGGTTTGTGTGAGGAATACCCGCCAGCTGGTTTGCAATCGATTATAATCGCCATCGTTCTGGATAGTGAATAACTTGGGCGACGATTACGGTGCCGCAAATAAGATTTGAAATGCGAGTTGGTTATGTTCACTCATGATGGTTTAATGAATACTCAATCAATGCGGTTATGATATAATGTTGATTGCTTCTACCTTAAAATGATGAAGTAGTATGCAGGTGCTAACATAGTAATGGCAGGACCCAACTTAATTGGATAAGCTAGAGAGTCCTTTTTGTCACTAAATGATTATTAATAAGCTCATCTTTTGGCAAACAACGGAGTCGGCTAACCCACTATAAAGCCTGGCATCCACCAAAGAGTCTTTATTTTCTTTTAGTCGGGTAAGTCTTGCTGAGTACAATGTATTCAGGGTGCAATTCCCAATGTTGTTGTAGGTTGGAGATTTACTGCCGTGGCGATACGGTGGACTTATATCCCACTATGGGAGGAATTAGACTTCGGGCAAGTCAACTCTTATATCTCTTCTACTTGCTGTTGATGGAGTCGACCCTGAGCTGGCACTGTATTTAAAAGTGTAGGTGTGAGTGTATTATCAAAAGAGTTTTTCTTCCGCTATTATTTCTATTTTGGGTTGTAATAATCTTATGTGCGAAATGTAATTAAAACAGGTGAATGGGAACTGCTGAACTTTGGATTCAGGTTTGTTGTAGAGTTGTTTGAAATCCTTCGAGAATTCACGGACTACCGGGCTGGTTTGGTTGCTAAGTACTAATTGAGTTGCCACGTCAGCTTGATTAGTGCTTCGTAATTAAATTAGTTGGTCGGTTCCGCTACATTACTCTTCGGTGATTCCCGTCACCGTAGACGGTTTGGAGCAGCGGGTGGTGGTTGAGCTCGACTTGGTGATTGTTCGAGGCCACACCGGGTTCTTGTGAGGGGTTCTTGGTCCTTCCCCGCGGGAGTTCGCGAAAAGGATACTCTAGTGGATTGCTCGTGGCTTGTGAATCCTTGTCTTTTGTGGAGATTGCGGCTCCCCATTGGGGTCTTTGGCACCGAGCCAATTGAGCGGGCAACTCACCAAGCAAATGTATCGCCACAACGAGGACTAGCTTGCCGGGAAGCAAGTGAACCTCGGTGAAAAATCATTGTGTCGATTTGTGTTTGCCGAGGCTTCGACCTCCTTGTGCTTGTGCTTGAGCTCTCTAGGTGATTGGCCACTACACCGGTGATTGGTTATCTCCTACTCTTCGTGGCGGTATAAACTTCCATCATCTCCTTACTTTCCGCAAAGTAGAATTACTTGTTGTGGTCGGTCGGGAACCACTCATTGTGTAGAGTAAATCCCGTGGGTAGAATTGCTTGGTTGGTTTCGGTGAACCGACATTGTGTAGCTTGATCACCGTGGTTGTTGTGCATTTGATTTGAGTAGTCTTGCTTTGTTTAGGATGGCTTGCATAGAGTAGTCAAAGCTTTAGCTTTGCACATTTGCCGCCTTGCTATCTAATTTGGTGTCTAGTGTTATTGCTAGAAATTTTATTAGGCTATTCACCCCCCCTCTAGCCATTGTGACCTTTCAGTCGTCCTTCTCCTCCGCATCGATGCGGCAACCGGCGCCGTGCTCCAGCTCCGCCCCGACGCGGCCACTGGCACTGTGCCCGGCTTGGCCACGCTGCTCACCCTCGTCGTGGCCCCAAACGGCATGCTCCTGCTCAGCCTGGCCGCGCGCGCCCTCCACGCCGCTCCCGCCCTCCATGGCCTCCTCGCCATGGCCTGCGCGCGAGCACTCCCGGCGGTCGACGACGACTGCGTGTCCGACGACCTTCTCCACCGCGCCAGGTCGGTCCCGCCACCGAGCTCCTTCTCCACCACGCCGGTGGCCTGTGGCGAGCACCGCGGCCAGTGGGCCGGCGGACGCGGCACCGCCGCCGCGAGTCCGCCCTCCATCGCGACCCCATCCTCCGCGGGGCCTCCATCGCGGGGGCTGGTCACGCTGCTCCGCCGCCACCGTGCTCGAGCCTGAGGCCGGCGGCGGGAGACGAGGCGCGAGGCGGAAGGTGGGCGCACGAGGTGGGTGGCGGGAGGCGAGGCGCGAGGTGGGCGCGCAGCCGGGAGCGGGAGGCGCGCGCCTGAGGGCAGGAGCGGGGCGCGCGCAGCCGGCGGCAAGAGGCGGGGCGCTGTGCGCGTGGCCGGAGGCAGGGGCAGGGCGCTCCCATCCCTCCTCTTCTCCTGGAGGAAGAAGACAATGGGGTTGATGACAACCTGGCCCCACCTGACACGAGAATGAAAGAAGCAGATGATGGGGCTATGAGACAGGGGTATTTTGGATGTTTTCGCTAACTGGGCCCACACGTCGGGCCGGCAAACGGCGAATCGCTTGGATGGAAGGTGGACGGAATGGCGTGTGGGGTAAAACAAAGTTCAACTTGGACATGTAGGTGTCACCAAACTTTTTAGTGATATGAAAGTAGCAGCAAACTTTCTTGAGGGCATACAGGCAAAAGGCTCAACCAATGCAGCGTACCATCAAGAACATGATGTTATCTTCATGCCATCGTCTACCCAACAACAGCACCTGCAGATTCGGCTTGTTAAACAACCATCCCATACAAGCATGCAATCTGTTATGCAGGTCCAGGCATCCATGACACACGAAGTCAAGCTGTCAGCGCTCCTACAAGGTCCCAGATGCTAGTTGATGCATCTACTGAACCCGATCTCCAAATTCCACATTCCAGATTGGCTGGACTTGGAATTTTCTTGCTAAACTTCCAGGTCCAGCCCACTCAAGCAATCTACGTTCAGGCCAAGATCCAAGAATGTTCATCAGTCATCATGTATGAGGCCGCAAGACTTGCCCTAGCAGCATCAATTGTTGACAAGCTTGGCATCAATGGTGTCAATTACTTGTCAGACTGTGAACAACTTGTTCACTTCTTAAGCAGGGAAGATGTATCAAATCCTCCAGACTGGTGCCTAAAAACCTTCACACAGTCCTACATCAACCTCTCAAGAAGCAGGCCATCCAAGCTCTTCAAAATTCGCAGGAGTCTAAACACAACAGCAGACACTCTAGCTAGAAATAGATTCCAATATTGATCTCTCCTGCTCTTATTTGATGGCCACTGTAATCTTCTTCAGCCTCTACAAGATGAAGCCTCAATGAGTATCCATTTCCGCAGCAAAGTTGGTTCTTGTCAAAAAAAAAAAAAAAAAAAGACCGGTTCTTGGCGACGCGAGGGTCCTCGCGCGTGCCGCCACCTTCCTCTCGCGGCGGCGGCGCGGCGGCAGCTGGCCGCCGGCTTGCTCGGCCTACACGCGCCGTGGCGCCCGGCCCCATCGTGCTTCACTCTAGTTCACGGCGCGCCTCTCGGCCCGGCCTTGAGGTCGGGGACTTCGGCCGGGTGGGGGGTGCCCGGGAGCGAAGTATGGGGCTGGGCGGTCGGGCGGGCCCGGCGCGCGCGCCCAACTCCTTCTATGGGGCCGTCCCCTGCCCCACCGGTGGTGGGTCGATGGCCGGGCCGCCCGCGCAGCGTTGCCACGCCTACTCTAGCGAAGACGTCAACGGCCTCTCTTCGGGCGGCTAATCCCTTAAAAAGTGTCGGTACCAAGTTAGTTTGTGAACACTCGACGTCCACGATGTTAGTTTGTGAACAAGATGCGCACAGCAGCAACGGGGAAAATTGACATGACAAGGTCCGGCCACAATTTAGCAATCCGTTTTTTCCTTACACATATTTACATGCTGTACTGCAATGAATAGAAAGAACAGGAAGCAACTAGAGGAGAAACAAGTACTAGTAGAGAGTCCAAATTAGAGTTTGGGCACACGCATGACCACATCAGAGTCGCTCAAGTCGATCTCCCTCAAGGCCACATGACGCCGTCGACCGCGATCCTGGACACCGCGAGGTCCTCGAACGACTCCTCTTTCCTCTTCTTGCCCTCCCTCACCGGCTCTGTCCCGGTGGCCGCGTGCTGGTCTTCCACCGGCCGTTGGCTCTGCCTGACCGGCGCGTCAGTCACGGCCGGCCGGAACGCCCCCAGCTGGCTCGCGTGGCCGCCCATGTAGCGCTCGGCCGCCAGCACGCTGGCGCTCTCCCCGCCCAGCAGCTCCGACAGCAACAGCACGATGGACGCCATGAGTCCGACAAGAAGCCAAGAACCGGCGGCAGAAATGTGGGTGTGCTACTAGTTTGCAGATGGATGGTCTAGTGGAGCAGTGGCAGCAGGTTTGGAAGTTTGCAGATGGATGGTCTAGTGGAGCAGTGGAAGCAGGTTGGAATTCACGGCGATGGCCGATGATGGCTGGGGGGGAGACGGAGCGGGAGATTTATGTATGGCAGGAGTGCAACACAAGCCCTGCGGACGGTGGGCCGCGCGTGGTTTTCGTCGGCAGGCGGCGCGCCGGCGGGCACGGCATGAATGCCGACACTGCCTGTTGGATGCTGCGAGTATACGGTTTCACGGCCGCCGCTGGGTTTGGGGGAAAACAGGCGTCCCTGGCAGGCTGGCTGGCACCCGGAATTGAGCAAGCTGGATCGGCGCCAGCCCACAGGCCCACATACCCTTCGGTTTTGTCGACGTGACAACTTGGCTATGTGCCGGCACCGGCTGGGTGTCGCGTCATGCGAGCGTGACGGATGTTTTGTGTTTATCCGGAGTCCTAAACCATACTACTTGTGTTGTCAATGTTTGGTCGCGGTACTAGAGCGTCGTTTGGCATGGTGGATGGGGCTTCCTCATACGCGATAGTGATGGGCTGATGGCGATGTACTAGTGATTATTGGGAGGGGCAGGATAAACCACCCACTGAATGCTTTGCTTGGGTTCAGTCAACTGTTAATCTCGGCATTGGATACTTGATACTGGAAACCACCCGACGATGGTCAAGAAATTAAGAGTAAAATGCATCCTAGGTATTAAAACTAAGGCATTATCATATGGGTATTCAAATTTAAAAAGCTACCATCAAGGTATTTAAACTGTTAAGGTATTACCATTTGGGTACTTGAACTAAAAAGCTACCATCTGGTTACTTAAACTATTAAGGCAGTATCAACTGGGTACAAGAGTGGGCCGTGGTAGCTTTTTCACTAACAGATGCTTCTTAGGCAATTAAATTTAGGGAGAATTGGCTGGGGGACATCGCCCATTGCCGAAATTGGGTGCCACACACGTCCACTTTGCTTATTTGCTGAGGGACACTGCGTTTTCATTTTGGTTGGCCAGTGGACACCGCCGTCAGGTAGCAGCTGTTAGTGGAGAGAGAAAATTTGCAAAATGACGTCGGTGCCCCTGCCTCTATCTTCTTCCTCCCTTTTCTTTTTTTTTTCTTTCTCGATCCCATGCCGCCGGCCTCCCTCTCCAGCGAGCATCATGCCCGGCCTGCACCTCCACCTCCTACTCCGGCGAGGGCGCGCGCGGCGGCCTCGGCTAGCTCCCGCGGCGGCCCCGGCGAGGGCGCGCGCTCGAGGATGGGCGCGAGGCCCCGGCTCCCCTGCTCCTCCCCGGCCGGCGTAGCTCGCACACGCCGGAGCTCGAGCGGGTGGGGACAGATGCGCCGCATCCCCTCATCTCCTCCATCGAATCGGCGGCCGCCACCTCCATGGACGGGCGCAGCGAGCGCGCGTCCATGGCGCCCGTCCTCGTCCCGCGGCGGCCTGCGCACGCGGCGGAGCGGCGCCCCCCGCGGCGCCCGGCACCCAGGTCACGGTGGATGGACGACCGGCGGTGCTGCCCGAGGAAGAAGAAAGAAAGAGAGAAAAAAAGAAAAAGAAAAGAAGGGAGGAAGAAGAAAGGAAAGGGCAAAAGAGTCTTTTCTCTCTCCGCTAACGGCAGCAACCAGACGGCGGTGTCCACCAGCAAATCAAAATGGAAACGCAGTGTCTCTTGGCAAATAAGCGAAGTGGATGTGTGTGGCACCCGATTTGGGCGATTAGCAGTGTCCCGCAGCCAATTTTCCCTTAAATTTATGAGTAAAGTTTATTTTCTCACCCTTGAACTTACATGGCAGCACATTTTTCTTAGTTGGACTACAAAATTGGACAGCGGGCTCATTCTGGTTGTAATGGTGGTTTGATTGCTTGTAGTCACGCATGTTATTTATGTGAATTATCTTTTGAGCTCTACTTTATTTATGTCGATCATATGATCAATTTATTGCATGATATTTGAGACATGCCTTGTCTGAAACCTATAACCTAGTCAGGCAATCAATACAATGTAAAGCACTAGATAGATAACACCGTTAAAAGATAGTCTAGTTCCATATTTTTTTTTATTTTAATTCATATATTAGTTATGAAATTTGGAGATGAAAACATTTTTTAATATTTTTTATAAAATCAAAAGTATCTTTAAGGCCAACTAGAGAAATAAAGTTTTTGCTTTCAAGGGATGTTTGGTGCTTGTTTCCGTAATTTAGGGTTGAAAATCATAATACCATGCTAATTAGAGGTTCAAAAATAGATTTTACCTATAAAATTACTCCCTCCGTTCCAAATTGTAAGTCATTTCAAGAACATTGGAGAGTCAAACTTTTCAACTTTGACCAAATTTATATAATAAAATAATAACATTTACGACTCCAATTAAGTGCCATTAGATTCTTCTTCACTTATATTTTCATTGTATATCTATTCAATGTTTTAAATTATTATAGTTTTCTCTAAAATTTTGGTCAAACTTAAAAAAATTTGACTCTTCAAGATTTTTGGAATGACTTACAATTTGAAACGGAGGGAATATTTGCTTAAGAAGCATATTTTAATAGAAAAGCTACCACAGCCCACTCATGTACCCAGATGGTACTAGCCTAGTAGTTTAAGTATTTAGGTGGTAGTTTTTTTTAGTTTGAGTACCCAAATAGTAATGCACTAACAGTTTAAGTACCTAGGTAGTAGCTTTTTCAGTTAGAGTACTCACTCAGATGGTAATGTTTCGATAGTTTAAGTACTCAAAGTGTATTTTACTCAGAAATTAAGCTTTGGTGTTAGATATGTACTCTCTTTAATTCGGTGGCAAGAGGTCTGGTAGAAGAACTAAAATCCCAGTGTCGGCAAATTTTATAAGTTCTGACAGTGTGTACGTTTTTTTTTTTTTTTTTTTTTGACAACGTGTATGTGTGTTTAAACCTAGAACTTGTAATAGGGTAGGTCATGAGCTTGCCACCTTGGGGAGAGAAGCACATAACGTGCACCGTTCCGGATAACGTCCATATATAATCGTTGTCAATGATTAAATCATCGACAACCAACGTGAGGAACCAACTCATTCCGTGAAAAAGCGCCTGACCGACTGATTCTGCTTCACCCCGATACTGCACGACTTCATTCGCGGAACCAAACAGACTCGCCCTGTTCGTTTGAACTTATCAACGTTTTTAGCTAGCGATTCAACAGTGTTTTTCTCTCACAATAAATCAGCAGCAACGAGAATCAGTCAGAAAAAACGACCAAACGAGCATGGCGTTTCCATCCAATCCAGCTTCTTTTGCGGGCTTCTGTGCCATTTTCGAACAATCCGGCCGATCGGAATTGGTGGTGGCTGTACTAACGTGCATGCACGGTACTAGTAGCTGGAAACATGTGACGAACGCACAATGCTGCAATGGGACAATGGCACAAAACAGTAGTAGTACCCAAAAAAAGTTGAGTGTTACTTACATTGCTTCACCAAATGAGGCATAACACTTTTTTTAGATCGTGCAGGCATGTTTTCCATTAAACAAAAAAGCAGTTAACATTACAAGGAAAAAAATGGCAAGCCTAAGCTTGTCAAGACCCCAAAACACAGATGGCTAAAAATATGAACTTGATGAATAGTAAGCTAAAATATTGGAAAACACTTAAAAAGGAAAACACTTATCCAAATAGAAGGTAGTAAGTACTCGGGCAAAGCTTGGGGCGACGTAGATGAGGGTCCCGGGCCAGACGCTAGCAGCTCACGTCGGCGCGCGAGGGCAGCCAAATGCTTGTTCCCAGCTAAGATCCATGGTTGTGCCTCGTCCTTGATGGTGACCATGAGCCGCTGGACGGTCGCGTTGCGGGCTTGCGGCGATTGAATGTCCGGGCGGCGCAGAGGCTTGGGGACCATCTTCCTGGCTCCGGTCCACCAGGTCATGGAATTAGTCTCATGAACCTGCACATAACTGTCTAGGAGAAGCCAACGCAGGCAACATTCCCAGACCTCCCTGGTGAGACCACGCATCCAAGTAGGATATGGTCCATGAATTCATCCATCCATGACGAAGCATGCAATTGCAGGAAGTGGATTTAGGCAAATAAGTAACAACCATCCATGACGAAGCATGTGGGAAATATCTTGCTCTTTATAAATCTTAGCAATAGTGGAATCAGGTTCATGAACAAATGCAAAAGGGCCTCTAACCTAGTGGTTAGAGCACCTGAGTAGACCCAGATCCTGGGTTCGACTCTCCGTGGAAATGAATTTAAATAGGTCTCATTATTTAAAAATTGAAAAGAACAATGCTAGGGTTTCCCTTGCAGACTTCGCTAAAAAAAAAGTTCATGAATAAATCAAGTTCATGAACAAGACGCGTTTATGAGCGTATACCTCTTCCTCTTTTAACAAGCTCGAGTTTTATGATACCGGATCTCCTTCCTTTTTGTTTGGCTTGCATAAGGATTCCTAGGATCTATAACGATTGGGCATTTTTGTTTTGAAGCTCTTGCCACCAGAAATAATCGTTGTGATTCTTGCTGCAAAGCTCTTATTTTAAGAAAATGTTAGCCATATAATGAATGTGAATTGAAGTAAAACTGATTAAATAAGCATAATCCTCCTAGTATGATTGAGCGAATTGGCTTGAAATCTTGGAGAAGGAAAAACAATTCTGATTTGAACCTACAAGGGTTGGTTTACCTTTTGCAGAAAAGAATTGAAGATTTTGTCTAATTTGATGACGGCGATCGCTATTGGAATGTGACACTTACAGATAGGAATGGAGATAAGATCACCTTAGTCATGTCGAAGGCCAAAAGGTTGACACTCAGACGAGTGGCATTAGCATCTGGATGACAGTGACAGCAGAGGAAGCAATGAACAATGTCAGGTCTTAGTGGCAGAACTAGGGGCACGCCCCCCCCCCCAATTTTTTAATAAACCTATAAAAATTTCAATTTATAGCATATTAATGTATTAATCCACCTATTTTGTATCATAACAAGCGTCCCTGGCAGGCTGGCCCCTGGAATTGAACAAGATTGATCGGCGCCACGGGCCCCCACGTACCCTCCGATTTTGTCGACGTGACAACTTGGCTACGTGCCGGCACCACGGGTGTCGCGCATGTGAACGGTGACGGATGTTTTGTGTTTATCCAAAGTCCTAAACCACACTTTGTCTTGTCAATGTTTGGTCGCGGTGCTAAGCATCGTTTGGCAAGGTGGATGGATCTTCCTCAAACGCGATAGTGATGGGCTGATGGCGATGAACAAATAAAAAGCTTAATAATATTCTATTTGTTCATACACCAGAAATTTGCCCACATTATTTGCTTGCTTGTTTGCCGGGTTCGGTCAGCTGTTAATCTCGGCATTGGGCACTTTCTGCAAACCACGCAATGATGATCAAGCAATTAAGGTTTGGTGTGGGCAAATTTTATAAGTTTTGAGTGTGTACTTAAACCTACAGCTTGTAATAGGGCAGCTCATGAGCTTGCTACGTTGGGTGTGGGTTACCGGTTACGTTGAGAAGACGAGGAGCACATAACTTGCACCATTCCGGATAACGTCTATGTAATCGCTGTCGATGTCGATGTCGATGATTTATCACTTCATGAGGAATGAATAGTACAATGGTTCAAGGAAAAAAAAACACTTTCGGTTTTGCTTCCGGAAACCATGGAAGTGATAAATCAGCGACATTTGAAAAGCTTGTGCATTTCACTGCTTCCAAATATACCAGATTCAGAATTGCAAGCGTATGCGCCGTTTTGGTACCTCAAGCGCTTTTCATCTGTGTATAATATCCGAGAAAAGCACATGTAGCTGAACTTTTCATTTACTTAAGATCCGAGAATGTTGACTATGTTTTTATAGCTTTTTGTACAATGTTGACATTTGGTTATACAAATCTCTAGCGAAATAGTGAACCTTTCTACAATTCTCCATTTTGGTCCCTGATCCTGAACCTTGGTGTTCGGTGTTAGGCTGTCACATTAATCCATATATGCTAGAGCGAAAATTGAACTAAGTTTCAGCCCAATTGACTCCAACTCCAAAAAAACAAAAAAAAAAAAAGGCGCTCCTCCGAGACCAGGCTATTCCTTATCCTTTTATATGCAGGCAATCTCTGGGCACCTAACGTGCAGTAACATCAGTTTGATCTCTGATGGCCTTGCAACGTCACTGACATAAGTGGCACGAGCAACTCATTATATTTAGCTGGTTTATTACATGTCTGATGTTGTTTGCATTTTCTTTGATCAATGCTTGCAAGGTATCTGCAACCAACAAGAAGAGGCCAAGGTGACAAGGGATCTCCCTGACGGAGACCTATTTTGCAATTGATCCAATTTCCTGGCACCAAGTATTGCTGAACCCTCGTATTCGAGAAAAAGTATTGCTGAACCCTCTTGCCGACAGAACTGTGTCAAGGCCATGCCAGTTAACAGTGTCGAAGGCTTTTGCAAAATCAAGTTTTAGGACCAGAGCAGGCTTCTTTCTTTTAATGCATGCTTGGACAACCACGGTAGCAAAGACAAAAGTTTCAGATATGGATCTTCCTTGCAGAAAGCCTGTCTTGCGGCAGGCTTCATTGGGATCAAAACCATGTAGGACCTGTTTATCCGCTCGAGCTGCACTGAATCAGAGCGAAACTTAGACACGAAATCCATGATTTGAACTCGTACCGAAGACCAAGCAGCCAAGAAAAAAGTGGGACCAAAGCCATCAGGCCCAGGAGCACTCTGCCGATTCATAGAACTCAGGGCCAACTTGACTTCATGTTCAGTGAACGGCGTGGTGAGAGCTGCAGATGGCTGCGAAGAGTTTTGGAACAGGGAATGCACATCAAAACTCCAGACCGACTGCCTAGGCTAAACCAATGATTGAAGAGAAGTACTGAGAAAGTGCCGCCATCTTTCCATCATGGTTAGTTATCTGCTGTCCCTCACATTCCACAACCCGAATCTTGCTATTTCTCATCCTGACAGTAGCTTGAGCAGGGAAAACAAAATGAGAGAAGCTAAAGAGAGAGTGGAGAGGGAGTTTGCTTTCTTATGCTGGAAAACTAACTTTGATTAAAGCTTGTCTAGCTAGTATTCCTGTTTATTTGCTGTCATTTATCAAATTTCCAAAGTGGGCTATCAAGATTCTAAATTCCCATCTGGCAAATTGTTTGTGGAGTGATAATGAGGGGAAAGGTAAGATACACCTTGCCAATTGGGAGAGTGTGTCTATGAAAAAAGAGTTTGGAGGTTTAGGGGTTCCTAACTTGAGAGATATGAACTTGTGTCTACTAGCTTCTTGGGTCAAAAGATATAATAAGAATGGGGGTAAACTATGGAGACAACTCATAGATCAGAAGTATGGAACTGAGAACCCAAATATTTGGTGTTCTAACACAACTGGTAGTTCCCAGTTTTTTAAAGGTTTCATGTGGGCAGCTAGGGCTGCCAAACTAGGCTACATGAAAATAGGCAATGGGAATAAGGTGAGGTTTTGGGAGGATAATTGGTTAGGCCATTCTAGCTTGGCAATACAATATTGGGAAATATATGTCCTAGTGCATGAAAAAACTGGAACAGTAGCAGAACTTTGGGATGGGACAGATCTTAGATGTACTTTTAGGAGAACTGTTGATAGAAGGTTAATGGATTTGTGGCTGGAAGTTAAGCAATTGGCCTCTATTATTGTGCTCACTGAAGAAGAGGATACTCCTATTTGGCTCTTTAGCTCTAAAGGGGAATACACAACTCAGTCCTTGTACAAGATCATTAATTTTAGAGGAGTTACTCCTGTGTATGTTCCTTCTATTTGGAAACTGAAAATACCTCCTAGGGTACAGTTTTTCCTTTGGCTGGTCGCTAAAAACAAAATCCTCTCTAGAGACAACCTGAGTATCAGGGTACAGTTAGATGACACTAGTTGTATATCCTGTTCTGAGAATAAGTCTGTCCATCACTTATTGTTTGATTGTGTGGTTGCTAAACAAATGTGGGTGCATGTCTCTGAAGCTTGTGGTAGAGTAGTTGGTACAGATTATGTTTCCATTGGCCAGATGTGGCTTAGTGATAAGAAGTTCATAGTAGATAATAGCATCTGCGCTGCTGCCCTGTGGGGGCTGTGGAAGCTAAGAAATTCAATCTGTTTTCAGGGTCTACCTTGGTCAGACATGAAAAGTCTGCTAATGAAGATAGTGGTGATGAGTCAGTCCTGGAGTATTCTCTGCCCCAAAGAAAGAATCCAGGAATACATGATGAAGGTGAACAAGTTGAAACAGATTGCCTCAAGACCAATAGCAATTGGCCGCTGAAGATGATAACAAACAAATGGGATGCCTACATGTACCAGAAGAGCTTTGCACTTGGTGTTGAAGCACCCGGTGAAGTGGAGATCAAGCTTGCTGATTCCTATGGTGAAGATGATGAAGGGCTCGGCCAGAAGTGGTTTGATATGAGGGGGTATGAGTTGCTGTAATAGGCGAGTTTGCTTAATCTGTAATAGGATAGTTTGTCTAAGGAGTTGCTGGTGAGTGATCTGAGAGAGTTTTAAGGTTGTTGGAGTTTAGTCTGGCTGGTTTATCTGGTGGTAAAGGTTCCACCCTGGTGCTGTAAACGCTTAAACATTTGTTGTCTTTGCAATGCAATGGCAGGGGCGTGTCCGCCCTCAAACTCTAAAAAAAAAAGACAGTAGCTTGAGCATGGTGAAAAGCTGTATTAGCATCGGCCTTCTTGATTGCTCTGAACTTGCTTCTTTGTTTCGAGTATGCAGCCCGCTCCTTTATAGCAACAGCCAGTCGTTCTCGGCACATGTTTCTGGCCTGTAATTCATCACCTGAAAGCAAGTGTTGATCTTCGAAAAAATCAAAAAGCTTAATAATGAACTTGCAGTTTGGAATGAGAAGATGTGGCGCCTTGATACGCTGAGACCATCATACCTGCCGAATCTGAAACCATCATAGCAGCATTCCACGCTGGGAGAATGGAAGGAAGGAAGGAGCGGTTATACAGCCAAAGAAAAATTGAGCAAATTGTCCCTGCTTAGCAGTTTATTTTCAGGGAGCAACCGAGCAACCAAAGAAAAATCTGTACCCTAGGCAGTATATTTTTAACTTCCAGACTGTATGCAGTTATGCACATAAACTGGGATAACTCCTCTATGATTAATAACTCCATAAAGAGGCTGAACTGCGAAAGCTCCATACAATCTGCTCATCCTCCACCCCAAAACAACATTCTCCATTATACCCAAAAGTTCAAGCCATATCCATCAAGTCTTCAGAAAATCTTCTGAAAGACAGCATCAAAGACTCACCATCCCAAAAATTCCAACTTGTTGAATAGATTTGCCATGCTCTTCATTAATCACATAGAGAGGCCAATATTGAATGGCCAAAAAAAAAACTAGAATTTCCAAACCAATTTCCCATTACCTATTTTTCACATAATCCCCATTTGAGCAGCTTGTAAAGCCCAGAGCACCCCTTACCAAGAAGGAGAAGCCGTATTATATAGGCAACAGAACACATTTGGGTTGTTAGTATTATATTTGTTATCAACAATTTTCTCCAAATGGAGTTGGAATGTAAACAAGCTGAAAATCCAGGAATTGAGCAAAAACATATTGAGATTTCTTAAATCTGGAATCCCAAAATCTCCTAGGTCCTAGCTCTTTCTTTTGAGCAACTAATAGCTAATTGGCTATGACAGTGCCTATCTTCATTGTTGTTCCACAGGAAGTGAGCCATCTGAGAATTTATCATTTCACTAGCTAGACATGCTTTAAGCAAAGGCCCTGCATAGGACAATGTCACGTAATTGTTTGAGGGCTATGTTAATCAGATTTGCGATTGAATCCTATGAAGATTAGGACCATGCAGAAATAAGCTTTAATACAATGATGAATGCAAAAGTGTCATTAGTGAGACCACCACAGTCACAAAACTTCCCGGAACGATCGGGTCGTGGAACGGGGATCATGGAACGGGAACACTCATTGAGAGAGGATTTTCCACTGTTGGGATGAAATTGATCCACGTTTGGGAACGCGTTCTATGTGACTGTGGAGACTGCTCCTCAAGATCCTTGCAGCATCAAGCATGGAGTGGTCCACAGACTTGCAAATTCGTAATCTTATGATTCTGACCATGGTCCTGACAGATGACCACATCATATAGGTTTTCTTTGTTCTGTCTGTTGTTGATTTGCCTTGAGATGAACACCGAAATGTTCTACCAGCTGCAATTAAATTCTGATGGTGACATGGAAATATTGCAATCACACACACCAGACTCACCACCAAGAAAGAACGAAACAGTAAAAATGAACATCCTTAAACTTGTACGATGGAAAATGTATTAACCAAACCAATCATGGCTAGAACA
Source organism: Themeda triandra (assembly GCA_018135685.1). NCBI lineage: Eukaryota > Viridiplantae > Streptophyta > Magnoliopsida > Poales > Poaceae > Themeda > Themeda triandra. The sequence continues at coordinate 438,592 of JAENPR010000079.1, read as the reverse complement.
TTCGCAATGTTCAGGGAACATTGGACAGTTGGACTTTCACCGCCAAACCAAGGGAGGCTTGACTAAGGGAAATAACGTTGCTGGCATGGTTGCATTGCATCTAATATATGCTGACGGTTGCCGAAAGTGAGTGGCGTTAGTTTGCTGCTGTCTGCACGGTCTTCTTCTCCTTGGTTGGCGGCTCTGGATAAGATGACGACTCAATCAGCGATTTGATGAACAAAATTCAGAATTAACAATGCTGGGGTCAGGCGAATGGAGTGAAAGAAAAGAAAAAGCAGTGCATTGTTCAGTCTGTTACTTGAGATGAGGGCCTTGGGGCGGTCCTTGAAGAGGATCTTGTGCCGGATGATGCCCACCACCTCCAGCTCCACCTCCGGCGGCGGCGGCAGCGACTCTCCATCCCCACTGCCAGTGCCAGCATTCGTCGTCGCCTTCTTCCTGAGCACCAGCAGGGGCTTCTTGAGCGCCACCTTCGTCCCGGCGAGCTCGTGGTACCCCACCGTGAAGGTGTACCCAGCCTGCTACCGTTGTAACAATAATAATCGCATCAAGAACCGACACCTCCAAGGCAGCCAGATGCAAGGAGAATGAACGAGTGGGGATCAGGACGAGCGAGCTGTCTTGCCTTGGAAGAGGCGGAGGCCGGGGACGGCGCGGAGCAGAGGCGGCCGATGTGGAGTCCCCGGATGTCGCCGGCCAAGAACGCCTGCGGCTGCACCACGCCCTGCAGCTCCACGACGGCCCACTCCGGGCACGACGACTCGCCGCACCCGCACTGCACCCGGATCTGCATCGCCGGACCTCTGCTTCCCTTCTTCCCCTGCCGAGCGCGAGCAGAGCAATTGGAGGTTAGACTTTTGTTTCGCGCTTGGCGGAATGGCGCCAAAACGCCGCCCGTTTTCCCGCTTTTCTTTTGCTCTCCTCGCCAGCGCCGGATGAGGGGATTAGTGGCTGCTAGGGTTCGTACAGTGGTCACTTTTTTTTTTCTAACGAGCAGCACAATGACTAACGGCTTTCAAAAAAAATGACTAGTTGGACTCGGCCTGTGATGGGCCAATAGGTTTCATGGGCTGTTTTTTTTTCATCGAGCTAGTTGAATTCCTAGTGCTTTCTAACGAGCAGCACAATGCTAACGGCTTTCAAAAAAAATGACTAATGGCTACAGAAACAAAGCTTACAATTAAGGTTCCGTCCACTTATTTATTTGGCTTGGCGGATTACAGTCCGAAAATAGGAAAGTGCAACTACTGCTGAGAAGGAAGGGACCAGCTTTATGCTAAGTCCAAGGTTTTGGTGTGTAAAGCAAGATAGGTACTCTAAGTTGTATCCATATCTAAGAGGAAGACACTAATAGGTAAGGTTTATCCTTATCTAAGAGAGAGTTCATCTTGAAGGAGTGTGAGTAGGTGTAAGTACCAATGTATTGTGACATGGCCTCTTCAATAGTGGAAAAGTGTTTGTTGTGATCTTCATCACACACAAAACATTGACCTTCGTACAGATTATATAAAAAATCGAAGCAATTGAAGTAAAAACTTGCTTTATCCAACCACGAAGGATGGATTTTGATCGTTGAAGAAAAAGCAAAGTCAAATCCAGCCTCTGGCTGCTACTCCGTGCTCCGACATTGGACCACCAAGTCCGCCACCAGCGGATCTCTATCTACGTCGTCAGATCCAAGGATACAGTACTCGAAATGGAACAAAAGGCATGCCAAAAGAACACATCACTGTAGTTGCTGTGGCTTCACTTTCCAAGTATCAGTCAGTTCTTAAAAATGCAAGCACGATTGTCTTAAGATTTTTCTTTAAAAAGAGTGACATTGTGGCGCCAGTTTTATCTACAAAATCGTCCTTCAGTGACAACGTTTATGTTCTACCACAATTTAGGAAGTGGAAAAAAGAGAAAAGGTTTCAAAGATATGACTTGTTGCATCATTTTTAAAATTTTAATTTTTAAAATAAGGATTAAAAAATGTTCTCAAGATGACTATACCGCATTTTAGACGACATTATAGTATGCTAAACCAACAGACTGAAGAACAGCACCGAGCCAGCACAACCACGTCTTTAAACTCCATTCTCTATTATATCCATTTAACAAGAAGAAGAAAAATTATCTATGTACAGCTCCCACATTGGTGCCAGGAAGGTAATGGAAAAAAGGGAGGAAAATTTCCTGGGCATCCACAACACAAGGTATGGGCAGGGTGTATACCAAAATCTGCACATGTCTACTCGAATCATTACTTCTCTGCAAAGAAAAAGAAAACACTACTTCCTCCTTTTCTGGGGCAACCGCCAAAAAATTTCATGCCGGGCTCAGATCTACTTGGTCTCAGCCTTGCTATGACTTGCAGCCACCGCCACACTGCTGCTACTGATGCCAGTTCCTTTCTCTGCCATCTGTCGGGCTTTCTCATTTGCCTTGTTGAAGTCCTCTAGGGTCCGGAACTCCTCCCTCAGGAGCCTCTCCAGCTCTGGACGTTTATCTATAGGGCCGCTATCTGGATTTCGGTAATGGTGAAATGCCCTGGTGCAATTCGAAAATAAAAATAAAAATCAGTGACTATCATGTGCTCAAATCAGACAAGTTCCACTCCAATTTGCAGATTCTATTATCACTTTATCAGGTTGGACCACCAGTTTTTCTGGTATATTACTTTCATGTAGAAAATGAATACATAACAATATATAGAAATTGAACCAACTACATGCATGCAGCTACTCATAGGGTGAGTAAGTTCACATGCAATTGTCAGTTTCAGCAACAGTATGTTCCTTCGCTAAAAACAAACAAATAATAATCTCCAGCAACAATTTCACAAAAGAGGTATGCAAACAAATAAAAAGATATACCAGTATTTTTCGAGCCCATAAAGATCGCCATTACAGTAGAATTCGAAAGTAAGCTTCTCGAATTCTTCATATACATTGGGTTGGAAGTTTTTCTCCAAACCATAACTGCAAAAAAAAAAAGGTAATAATTGATGCTGCTGTATTGCAAAATGTACTCCGTACTAATCAAATAAGATGCTGCAAAATGCAAATAAGTGGCAATTGGAAGACTATTCTTCAAACTACGATGTCCGTACCTATAAAATCTGAATAGACATTCCAGACCATATCTGTAGCTCGCTGCAGCATCCTCCAGTGCGAATTCCTTAAACTCCTTGTACATATCTTCGTTAAAGTTATCTCTCAGATAATATGACCAAAAACGATACAGTGAGTTCATTTGCTGCATAGCATTGAAAGCACACATGTCAATAGTAATGAAAAATATAACTTTTCAGTTCAAGAACAAGGGCAGATGTAGTATAATCATAAGTCTCCGATGGTTCAACTGACATAATCACGAAGACAATGTAATGGCACGTATAGATTAAACCTAATCAGCTTTATGCTTTTTCACTAGTTGTTTAGTTCCAGAATTTGGGCACCAAAATCACTATACAAAAAGAAGATTCCCCATCACATCAAAATGTCGGCATATGCATGGAGTACTAAATATAGATGAAATCAAAAACTAATTGTACAGTTTAGTTGTACTTTGCGAGACGAACATTTTAAGCCTAATTAATCAATATTTGGACAATACAAACGAAATGCTACAGTAGTACTACAGTGTCACAACAGTGTTTTTGCCAACTTGGGCAACACCAAGTTGGGAACTAAACAAGGCCCCGTTAGTGTTTACAAAGATACGACTGCCAGATAAATAAAGGAGAACTGTACCTCACTCTGGCCAGTGCCTAATTTCTTACGCTCCGCAAGGCATTGATTTTTGAACTTATTGTACCTTCACTCAAAACGAGAAGGATGATATATATATAAGAGGGAAATGGAACGGAGCAGCACCAATGAATAATGTTTAAAGGACATTAACTTATAATAGTATAATACAGTTCCACGCCTTAAGACATTTACCTTTGCGGCTGGAGTTTATTTTTTTCTAAAAGATGATGAGTAAGATGGTGAGATAGTGGAGAAGATTTGGGCACAGATCCAACAGGTGAGCTCCCAGCAGGAATTCCATGAGGAGATGAACTGAGCTTTGAGCTTTTATAACTAGACAGCAGTGGAATAATCAAAATCAACAGCAATTTGAGGCAGCAATTAGGTAGATTGTACTGATGTAGTGATGTAGACAAGGATTAATTGTCGACCCACCTGTGATTTTCTGGAGTAGATCCATAGAAATATCCAACTGAATTGCCTGGAGGACTTTCTGATACACCACCATATTGATCAGGATTATTCACAAAATTACCAGCAAAGAACCTCTGTTTACGTGAGCTGTGCGCTTTTCTATTGCCTTTATTTTGGCGCCTACGTGGAATGGGCTGTCCAGCTTCTTCAGTACCATTAGTCCCAGTGCCAATATGGTTCCCCTTTGAACCACTGGTTGGTTTAGAATCAACATCTACAGGATCAGCCTGAGAACTTCTTTGATTACCAGTGCGTCGACCATGAAGTTTCTGAAATCAGATAATAGCACAATATTAGCATGAGAATAGAACAAAAGGTAGAATTTAATACCAAATAGAAGATGATCATATACAAACCAGAGTCTCAGAATGCCCTCTAAGAGAAGCAAAAAAGGACCTTGCAACTTTTCATAGATGAGAATTTGAAACAATGAGCTTATAATTTTACGAAGGAAGCATTTGCTCAATTTACCGTAAAAAGGACAAATGAATCTGGTAAGTAGGTAGTATTAACTGGAGCAAAACCACCAGCAATCTATGTTCTCACAGATGTGTTAGAGGTGTTAACTGGGAGGCAACTTCGTTATAAGGGCCAAATAGTCTTTTTTCAGTCAATCAATTGTTGGTTAACAGGCAAATGGATAGAATGACAATGCCCAATGAGCATTGGCCAGTGGTATAATGGTATATAAGGAATTTTCCACATCACCTCATAGCGGTATAATGCATCACTTATTCTTGAAGCTTCCTCAGTTGAAAATGCCTGTGGTATACTTGTGCGATTTTTGTCATCCTTTTCTACCCTAGTATCCTGTGAGATACAAAATTGAAACAATATCTCAGCGAAATGTTCCCGATATGTCATTAAATAAAACTAGCTCGTCACAAGTTCGATTCTAATGAAGAAACACAGGGATCCAAACATTTACAAGGATGCTGCTTTTCAACCGAAAATAATTTCAGCATGCGTTATAAATGCCCGTTATTAACTGTTAGGGGTTCTCTACAACCCACCAGCCCCAGGCCAAGCAAACATAACTCATTGCATGGTTTGGAAAAAAAAAGGAAGAAATTACTCCCTCCGTCTATTTATCTCCATCATATAAGCCTTCGGCTCAATGACCAAGGAGCAGTAAAACAACACCAATTTGCATTTAAGGCATGGTGCATTCAAGGAGTTGCAACCAATAGGCAGCTAAGGAGCAATAAATGCAGACAAAGAATAGCCAATGAATAACAAACACGCACCACATACGAGGAGCTAAACCCGTGGTCCCAACTAATACGAAAGAGATTGTTGGAAAAAGAAATTTTGCTTAGATGAAGAAGATAGATGGACGGAGGGAGTAACAATTAGTAAGCCATTACCCAACGGCAATAATAATCTAAACAGAGGAAATCCATTCTAGAACAAATAAGCATGATTAAGACACCAAAAGTATCTCAAATTCTCAATCACACAAGTTTGAGCTAAACCCTTAAAGGCCTGTTTGTATATGGGGTGATCAGAATCCAGATCCAGCAGTTAATTTAGTGAAGCTTGAGTGTCAACTTAAGGAATGCTATCTAATGAATCAACCATTTGCCCCAACACTATCAGATATGACAAGTTAACCTCCAACTAGTCAGTAGCAAAATAAACAGATAGAGATTACAGATGTTAAAGAAAATTATAATCTAGAGCTTCAACAAGTGCATAGTTTTTGGCCTGCTAAGCTGTGACACCACAAATTTTATTGAAGAACAATTCCTACTAGTAAACTATGAATGTGCTCTCTTTAAGGGCACCAAAAGCAATGCAGTTACAAAGAGTGAAATAAATGCATCAAATAAATCAAGATAGATGTGAAGGATGCATCAAATAAAAGAGTGTTGTATACAGGGTCTATATTACAATGAACTCCTAACCCAATTTACCAAAAACCATTCGATCATTGTCCATATTAAGAAACCAACATAGGCTAAATCAAGTGCATTATTGGTTATGACGGCAAGAAACAGGAAAGTTAAGAGGCATTATATAAATAAAGCAAGATGCACAAAAGTTAAGTCCAACCTGTGTGACAATCATTAGCCTACTAACATCTTGATCATCAACAAAAAAGTCCTCATCCTCATCATTGCCCCTGCTTGAAACAGAAATATTGCAAAAGAAAATCATCAATGCATGCACAACTTCTAGTCCTTGTAGCATAGGAGATGTGCAATGGAGCACAAGAGGAAAACTACTTTGAGCTATACACAAATGCTGTCAGCCTGATTTTCTAATTTGTATGGTAAGACACGATATCTAGGACAAATTTCTCTTTTTTAAAAAAATATATGAAGATGTTGTATACCATTCTACTATGGAAGCAGACCATTAGTTGCTGAAAAAATATTTTATGGATAATAATGCAACTAAAACATAATATTTTAGTGAAATACTGATACTAAATATGGCTACCGTATAATTTCTGACATTTAAATAGCAACTTAAGATTTCTCCTTGAGTCCTTGTCACTTTAGCCAACTAGTTTGCCATGATTGAAAGTGACAAACAAGTGCATGTATAACAGTAACATATTATCGACTATTTAAAAGGTGTATTATTATTATCAATATTATTATCTAAAGTGTATACTATATATTACCTTTTGTTCCAAAAGAAAATACAAGTGTCCAGCTTACATGGATACGGAAACGTTTGCACACATCTATCACACGTAACTAGGGTGTGTGGGTGGGTGGGTGGGGGGGGGGTGTGTGTGGTGGTGGGGGGGGGGGGTAGGCAGCAAACAACAATTGACCATCAGTGAGCTAAGAGCATGTTGAATTTCTTGCCCAATGCCCATCCTGCTTTGTCAAGAAAAAGCTAGATAGCTGCCCATATGAACAATTGCTAAAGGAAGCTTAATTTGACAAGGCTTAGGGTATGTTTGGTAAAAATTTGTCACATCTTAGGTTCTTAGCCAAGCCAAATTTCGGCTGCTAGATGGCCCAGCATTTGACAAACTTTGGCCATCAAAATGAATTAAGGTGGCCAAAGGAGAAGGCTACCAAACCAAACTTTTGCACTCAACCAAAATGGTGGCTAAAATTGGTCAAAGTAGACAAAAATTGGCTTGGCCAATTTGGGCAAACTTGCACGAACCAAACACAACATAAGTATTTAGTTATTCTGCCTTGAGAAGGGAAAAATAGGCTACCAAATGTCCACATCCACAAGCATACACACCTAGAAAATATTTAATAAACACATGAAAAATTGATCTTATACCAGTTCTAATTCACTCACGCGTGGAAGCTAGGCAGTTGTCGAGAGAGAGAAACAAGAGAGCGGCTGAATACACCTTTGCATGTAACCATGCAGGGGAAAAAAACGAGCGGACGGGTAAACGAGACGCAGTAACTGCATCCAATGGAAATGAGGCATGCAGGAGCTGCGCGCCTGTGAATCTTAAAAACTTTTCAAGGGCTAAATATGCCTATGAAACTTAGGAGGGAGTACCTTTTATGTGAATAGAGGTCATCATGTGAATGGTCCACATGTTCCAGTTCCAATTCCTCATCAAGCAAGAAAGTGCTCTGATCACCACCAAAGCTAGAGAAGTCACTTGGGAAACCCTTAGACAAACCTCTTTCACTCTGAGCATCACGTGCATTTATCTTCGACCTCACTTTCTGAACTTCACCAAATCTAAAAGAAGATTTATGTTTGTGTGAAGGGTGTGCAGAAAGGTTCTTAGTCTTTTCATCAATACTGATGACAGAAAAGTCCTTATTCAATGAATAACCATGTGAATCTTGCACTTGTTCATCAATAACTTTTTCCTCCATACCAATATTTGCATTACATCCCTCATTTGAAGAGCCACCAATGTTCTTCTCACCCACACTGCCATCGATACTGGCAGATGATGGGCTCACAACAGATGTACCAGGAAGCGAGACCCACTTTGACCAATCAGAGCGCCTTCTAATCTTCTCATCCTGGTAGTACACAAGCAAAAGGATAAGGTAAAACCAAATACCTAAACATAACATGAAATTCGAACAATGACAATTACAATAACATTGCAACCTGAACTTCTAGAACACTTGAGCTTACGAGTGCATCTAATATCAGGTGTATATCCTCGGTCATTTTCTTAAGCTGCAAACAAGAAGAAAAAACAAAAGAGTTGTTTCCTAGCACAAGGGCAAAATAATATTAATACAACATTGAGCAATCTGGAAAGAAAACATACTCTCTTGAAATCTGCAAGTTTTGAAACTGGAACCCAACCATGCTCATCCATTAAAGATTTCAAGAAATCATCATGCTCCAGATTTGTATCACTGAAATAAAGATTGAATGAACAAAAGAATAATGTCACAATTGTGCTAAAAGAACATTTAATCACTCCTGATGTTATCGAAACATATAAGATAGTCTTAAATTGTAGGCTGTATTGGTATTTGCATGTATGTTGCATAATGACAATACAATCTGGAAGTATGATGCAACATCAAACTGAACTTTTTAAGACCATGTTTCTGACGACCAGCAAATATCCAATTAAAATAAGCTATTCAGCACCACTACCCAGCACCCACTAAAATTAAATGAGAATCGATCAACATATTGCTACAGATCCACATGCCTATTTTTGTAGGTAAACTTCAAAAGAAGATAATAAGAATTTACCTGAAGTAGTACTCCACTTGAGCTAGTATCTTAGATCTTAACTCAGCAGCTTCTGGGGATAAAACAGGATCGGGAGCTGGTTGATTTTGAATGTAGCGTGGTGGACCTCTCACTGAATCCATAGGTACAGCGGGCATGTAATAATACATGGGAGGGATAGGCCCTGAGTTCAAAGAATTGATCAATATTTGAAAAGTAAAAAGAAAAAAAAAATCCAAATTCCAAACATGTCATAACTGGTGAGTAGAGCATTACCAGGATATGGTGGTCCATTGATGTATCCAAGAGGTACCATTGGTCTGACAAAAGCTCTTGGCCCAAGACCTTGTGGTAAGCTTGTGTTTTCCCTAGTACCAAACATCTGAGGATTTTGCCAAGCCTGACCATAATGGCCATGGCCTTCAGGACCAGGATTGGGCCTAGTGCCATGAGTGCCAACAGGAGGCCGCCAATGATGAGGGTCTCCTCTTGGATGTGGAGCCATTGGCCTGTTACCTTCATGGGAACCAACTTGATCTACTTGAACAAAAGGAGGCACAGAATTCTCATAACCAGGCTTTCCAACATGCCGGTCATGATTCGGGACTGGGATAGGAAATGGCTGGTAAGGATACTCTTGTAGTATCATTGGACTGGGAACCACAGGGTAAAAAATGGGTTGCCCTGGATGTTGGGGATAATGCATTGGTGCAGGGTAAGGTGGTGCACCATTAGCAGCAGGATAACGTCGCCTGGGCCCATTTCTATGATGGGCTTGGTTATTTCTGTTGGGATTTCCATTTCCATGACCATCAAACTTGTGCATACGACTAGCCACCTGAAAAAGTTTGCCCATTTTTATCAAGCTGAAGCAAAGTATGAATAGTAGGTGGAAAATGCAGATTGGATCTAACTTAGGAAGAGTGACTCTAATCCTATATGCAACAGTAATAGAAATGCTATAATTTCTTTACAAAAACCAAAGAAGCACCACAACTTTTATTGTGATACAGAGATGCAATGAAGCAAAACCAAACCAAAAAGGATTGAAATGTTTACGCAGTAGAGGAACAAAAGAATGGGAATGGCAAGACCTACCACAATGTCTAACAGACTTCAGAATGGTGTTTTGCGTCAAAACTGTTCAACAGAGTACAGGGTAAAAGTCTAGCACATTCAGGACGAGTTCCAGTTTAGACAGGCGATCCCCCAAATGAGCGATGCTATGCAAAAGAATACTATAGTACTATCTAACTACAAAGATATGATGCTTCGGCAGTTCAGCTAGGCGACAAATTTACCATGACAAGTGTAACATACTTCAAACACCGCGCAACCTGGTCAGCTGGAACCCAACATCTAACATGAACGCACTGGACAAAAAGCTGGAACTACTATAAAAATAGCTATCCGTTACTACTCGCCAACGAATCGACAGACACCTACATTCAACCATGCAGCACAGAAAAGGTAATAACTACCCATATCCACAAGAGCGAGCAACTGCCTAGCATTTGCACCAAAAGTACCTCAAAAATCAGGCAAACCAAAATTGCTGCCGATACATATGAGCATATCAGAACCAGGGACAGATAATTATACCTGCGACGGAGCCGAATCCGACGGCGGACGGGGGGCCGCAGCACCCTGCGGCCCCTTGACGGAATCGCCGCCAGCAGCATTGCCCGCCCCCGCCGCCGCCTTCGCGGGGGGCGGCGAGGCGACCTTCTGCCTGGCCTCCTCGAGCGCGGGCCAGGATTTGGCCCCCATAACGGCCGCCTCGCCGGCCGCCGCGGGAGGCGGCGTGGCCTTCCTCCACGGCGACGCGCTCGCCCCGGCCCCGACCCCGACCCCGACCGCGGCGCCGCCAGCCGGATCCGCCGCCTCTACCGGCGCCCCGCCGCCGCCGCCCGCATTCGGCTCCTCCATTATTAGACGCCAACGGATAGAGAGACTACCAGCTGCCTGGATACAGTGTTTCTACCCCGCCGCCGCCGCCGAGAGCGCGAGACACGGGAGCGGAATTCGGGAGAGACCAGCGAGCGGGTTCTCGTGTTTCAGCGTGCGGCCATGGAGGCGCCGGCGACGGCGAGGTGCGGGCGGCGGCGCGGTAGGGTTTTGGGCGGGGTGTGGGCGTCTAGGGTTTTTGGGTGGGAGTGAGACGGCGAGGGTGAGAGGGACCGCGAGAGTGAGCACACACAGCAGAGTCGGAGGACCGAGAGGGACAGAGTGGAATGGGAGAGGCTGTGTGCGCGTCTCTGCGTGCGTGGAGCGCGTGAGGAGACAGGAGAGAGAGAGGGGCGCCGCGGGGCCGGGAGTGGGGACCAACGACTGACCGACGGGCAGTGGCTCTGCTGCCGGCCGGTGCCGCCGGGACTGTGTGCCTACGGCTACGGGCAGCGGTTTTGTCCGGAAACCCGGCTGTTTTGGTGCCTGCCTGCCTGTCGCGTGGGCTGTCAGCGGCGGACTGCGAAACCAAATCATCTGCGGCGGCTGGCTTGTGAGAATGGATTGCCCTCCAATTGGACTTTGGCACCTGGACTTTGGGCCTGCTTGGTTCCTATCAAAGTTTGCCCCACCAAAACTAGGGCAAGTCAAAACAAAGGCATGTCAACTTTTGTTTGCCAAAACCTTGGCAAGAGTTTTGGTATACTACTTGGTGGGTTGCCAACATTTAAGGTTGCCAATTTTCTCCTTTATATAACTTGTAAGAAGTTTCTAGAAACTAGCCAAAACTTTGGCTATAAAAATTAGTTTTGCCAATTCTTTGGTAGTGAACCAATTGATGACCATAAATTTGACATGCCATTGTTTTGGTTTGGCAAAAATTGGAAATGAACCAAGCAGGCCCTTTGTTGGATTTGGACTGAATTGGATAAAAAACATCCAATATATTTGGTTATATCGAATAAATAAAATAGGATAATCCAAGTTCTATTGGACAAATCTATTTCTATTCGGGGGCAGCATCGAGTTTGCGGCGGGGCTCTCACGGCGAGCTCCGTCGGTGTAGCGGCGTGGCCTTCTTCGCACTCGTGTTTCTCCTCCTCTAGTCGCTCCTCTCTCTCGTGCTTGTGCGGCACCACTGTAGGGGCTAGGGTTTGGACGCCATTGGTCGTTGCTCGTATGTCTCCAAGCCATTAGTTGCGATCCACGCCGTCCGCACCTTCTACATCCCCGGTTAGTTGGATGGATTGGACTTTGGTGAAGTTGGACCGAACTAGATTGAACCTCGAGGAAAAGCCCAAGGACTGAATTGGATTAGAATGTTGGTTTAGTCCATATTCTGTTGGATTCCTACCGTTTGGATTTTGGATGTCCATCCATTCTCAAGTTTACTTGGACACGAGTCTTGACATGGCACGAAGATGCGCGTAGTACATATACTCCGTAGTAACTGTAGAGGTATAGTATAAAACGAGGTCCGAGTGATTTACTATGATTACACTTTATTTTAGCAAAAAAAAACTAGTAAAATTTGTCGTGCTTTGCAGCGGAGCTATAAATCAATGGTTTTGAATCGGATTCTACAATCTCAGTAAACAGGGAGATAATAACCAGGGGCATATGCCGGGGGCTCCGCGGGCCTAATTTCCAATGACCATATCTTCAGCCCAGCCCAGCCCAGTAATCCGTATGCAACCAGTTTCAAAAAAAAAAAAAAAAAACGATGCAACCGTAGCTCCAGCCCACTCCGAGCGCCCGCGCGGCCGCGCTCCACCCAGTCCAAAGCGCCCGCGCCGCCAAGCCCCGGATTCGCGACGGCGAGTCGCTCGTCCCCGTGGCCCCACCTGCAAACTCCGCCGCCTGGCGCTGCCGGACCGTGAGGCGCGGCTACTCCGCCACCGCCTCGGTCCGCCTCGGTCCGCTCCGGCGGCCTCCGCAGTCGCGCCGCGCCTGCCCGCATCGGCATCGGCAGTGTGGCAGTGCGCCACTGCAGCACCACCCGCCGCCCCTGCTTGAGCTCGCACAGCCCACACATCACAGCAAAAATTCAAAACCCTCCTCTCCGGCGTCGGCGTCGTGGGCGGCGGCGCCATGAGCCTGTTCGCGGGGGTCGGCGGCGGCGGCGGGGCGGACGGGGGCGGCACGGGCAGGGCGCTCCTGGAGCTGACGCCGCACAAGATGGCGGTGTGCCACCTCGTGTACGTCTTCGCGCCGCCGCCGGAGGCCGGGGGCGGCGTCGTGCCGCCCTTCCCGTTCGAGTCCCTCGCCCACCACAACCGCCTCGGGCTCTTCCTGTTCACGCTCACCCGGGTACGTCCTCGCGCGCTTGAAGATCGGGATGCTGCTTGTTATGCTTGGTCTGCCCTGTGCTACTGCTTGGTTCCTGTATTTGGAGATGTGGAGTGCCTAGTGAGCGGTTTGGATTGGGACGTTAGGGTCTCGAGGATTTAGGCATTGGCATTGGTCCCATGATTTTGTTCCCCCCTATGGTCTGCACTTGTGCTCAACCGTCTACCATTTAGGCTCAAGTAAAATAAACGAAACAGTGATGTGATGTATGGTTATTTATGTATAGATAGGTGGTGGTCACAGCATACACAGTCAGTCAGTGTTACTTGATATTGTGTACACAGGTTCTCTTAACTCAGTAATTTTGTAGTCATGCGATGATTTTCTGGAGCCTCCACTGGAAGAATTTTTGAGGCAGCTGAAGGCAGTGGATGATTTGGCTAATGGTTGGTTCTGCGAGCAGCTGACAAATGCCCTGTCAACCCTCAACTCACCTGACGACTTGTTCAAATTTTTTGATAATTTACGAGGTGAGGTTCTCATGATGTGGGGATGGATGGATGTTTTCGAGTTATTCATGTTTCAATCATAGAGATGCATTCAAATTGACAGCGTGCTCTGGGATGGTATTTCTTTTTTGCCAGGTGTGCTCACTGCACCGGAGGGTGCCGGTGCAGAAGACGTATTTTTGGATCCGAATAGTCAACTTGGGGTTTTTCTTCGTTGCTGCATACTTGCCTTCAATTCAATGACCTTTGAGGTGCTAAGAGTAGTAAAAGGCATTCACGACGATTTTTTCATCACGTGTTAATCCCTTTTTCTTATTTAAAATGCTGATGTTGTTCCCTGCAAATTTGTGTAGGGTGTATGCCATCTGTTGGCAGATCTTGTCATGTACTGTAACTCTACTGATGCTTCATATGACTTGGCAGAAGATGAGGACTTCAATAGTGAAATGGGCAACATGATGGATGCAGACATGGGTTCTCAAGTCGGTATATTTGACAAATTTCATCAGGGTTATGCCTCTGAGCGTCATATGGGGGAGAGTTCTTCAGCTCCAACTCGTGCACCGATGCCACCCTATGATTTTGATGATGGTATACCTGAACCCTGCCATGTTTGCTGCTTTGATTTTGATGGAAGTATTAAATATGCCAAAAAAGATATGGGCATATAGAAAATTGCCGGTCAAACTCCAGAATGAAAAGAAAAGTGATGGTCACAACCTGGATGGACTATTTATCTCAATTTTTTTCCTGACATCTAGTTAGTTTCTTCCTTTTTCTGGGCTGGACCTTGGGAAGGGCTATCCACTGCCTGAATTTGTACCGGTTCTAAGAAACGGTATCTGTTTCAAGTATTTTATTTTAGTTCCAAGCTTGACGAGATTATCTAAATATAATGAAGCGCATTTCTCCTGCGTTTTCAAGGAAAAAAACCTTGACGAGATTACCTCCTGATTTGTTACAACTTGGCATGGGACACTAGAGAATTAGGCTAGAACAGACAGGTTGCCTTGCATCTAGCTGCATTACTGTTCCATCTTACCTTTGTGTCAGAATTATATAACTGTTTGACCTACAACATTCACCGGCATTGTTTGGCCTACAGCATTCACTGCCAGTGCCATGTTTCTCTCAAATACTATTGTACTGCTGAAGAATTGGAGCATTTGCAGTTTATATATTATTTTTGTACAATTTTGATCTTTTGATTTTTTTACCATGCCAGTTAATTGGTATGTATTACTAAATACATTTGGCCATACTGAGTTTTAAAAGTTCCTACATATAATGGATTCTGAGGGAGGGAATTTTTGGGCAACCTTACCTTTTATTTTGCAAGGAGGCTGATTCAAACACCAAATAGATTAGGGTAATGGTTTTTTGCTTTATAAATGTGCTTTCCTGTACTGTATGTAATATTACTGTGTAGACTTATGGGTATTCCGCTAAATCAGCTTATGAGGGCCTATTTTTTGATCTATTCTTTTCGGGCCATGGGAAAAAATCTGGAAGACTTTGGCGCCGCCTAAATATCATTTCTTTTTGTGGTTGGTTGCTCATAATAGATGTTGGACAGCAGATCATTTAGCTCGTCGCGGTCTCCCTCATACTGAGCGCTGTCCATTGTGTGACCAAGCAGCTGAAACCATTGATCATCTCCTCATTGGTTGTGTCTTCACAAGGAAGTTTTGGTTCCGTTTCTTGCCACAAGTTGGCCTGCAATCTCTCTCCCCTCAGCCCACTGAACTATCCTTTTAGATTGGTGGGGTAGAGTGACTAGTGCTACTAGTGACATATCTCATAATTCTTGGAGCATAGACTGTATGGACTCATCGCAACAGGTGTGTTTTTGATGGACCAGCCCCTGATATTGCAGGAATTCTGATTGTTGCTCGAGAAGAGCGAAAATTATGGTCGTTGGCTGGGGCTCAAGGAATTTCCCTCCTGACTGCCCCCCATTCAGAAGGTTAGGATCCTAGTGATGCTGGTGGGGTCGCCCTTTGAAACAGACACGGGCGCGCTTATATCCTAATGATTAGAGAGTTTTTGGGAGTTGTGTGAGTTGGCGTGAGTTAGTGTGAGTGTGTGTGCTGGCTTTTTGGCTGGCCTGGGGTGTGTTGTGTGGGTTCTTCCCCATTTTTCACTTCTTAATATAATGATGCGCAGCTCTCCTGCGTTTTTTGAGAAAAATAAGTTATTTTGGTTTTATCTGGGCATCAAAGATTTTTTTGGTCGACAATTATATTTGCATTTCCTTTTCTTCTATGCTAGCTAATATTTTTAAAGCGGATGACAACCCAACCTGTCTGAGATCAAGGTGGCAATTGGAGGCATACCTTAACCAACAAGCTGATATTCTTGAGAAGTGAGTATCCATTCCTACATATATAGTCATAAAAGTCATAAATAACTAATACTGCCACAAACCTTTTCTACTCCTTTAAAAGGACATGAAAGATAAAACATATTCTTTAACTATTATTACAGGGATCCTGGCTCAGTGCCTTTGAATTCATTTAATGCCACTATGACACAGCTTCAAACATTAGCTCCAGAGCTTCATCGTGTAAGTTATGGCACAATGAATGCACCTTAAATTTTCTAGGTGACTCTGGGGAACTATGAATGTTTCCTAATCAAGTGAATTTTTGTATCCATGTTCTGCTTGCCAGGTCCAGTTCTTGCAGTACTTGAATGCCCTTTGCCATGATGACTATGTTGCTTCACTGGATAATCTTCACCGCTACTTTGATTACAGGTCAGCTGCACTGCCCTTACTGTATGATGGAGTATGTCCCATATTTAACCTTGTTCTCTGTAGTTATGTACAAGTATGCCAGATATAGGCACCAAATTAAGGAATGCTAATTTCTAGTGTTTTAATGTATTACATTGCCTCTCTCTTTGCATTTAAGAATGATACTCTTTCTATTTACTTCAATCTCTGTTACTTTTTGTATATTAGCATAAATTGTGATACATGGTCCTGATGAAAGCACAGGTGTGAGATGAAACCACCGCAGGACTATTATTCATTAAATATTGTGACTCTTTTATTTCCTAGTTCATTTTTTCTCAATAGTATTCACCATTTTGGTGTGGAGTATTTCTCTTCAAGTTAAGAAGTATTTGTCATAATGACATGTTATGTATGAAAACTTGTTTGGAAACATATGCACCTATTGTAAAGCATGTTCTTATTTGGTTATTCTATCTGGTTGAAGCAGTGCAGGGTTGCAAGGAGTTTTTGGTCGTTCTGTGTCTCAGGTGCAAGATATTGTTGTTGGAAAGTATGAGAGTGCTCTGCTATGCTTAGGCAACTTGCATTGTTACTTTGGACATCCTAAGAAAGCCCTAGAGGTAGTGTAACTTATTTAGTTTTCTTGTTTTGTACTATTCGCCCATCATTTTCTAGACCTACTTGTTTCATTGCACATTGTTTATGTTCTACTTGGTTGCTTTTTACCAGGCATTTGCAGAAGCAGTCCGTGTTTCTCAAATGGTAAGTTACTGAATAGGTATCTTTTTGAAATATGGTTGCATCTAATATTTGTATACTTGAAGTTAAGTTCGTATTGAACTACTAATGGTTTATGAGGAAGGCGTAATTTTGCTATTGCTAAGATGATTCTAGCGGAGTGTTTTGGATTTTTCTATAGTTCAACCAGATTTTTCCTCACAAAATTATCTTTTTAATTTGATTTTGCATAACAAATTCCTTTTAAATATATGTCACCTGTCCAGAATTTTGACACTCCTTGTCCCCAACATGTTGTGATAGTAGCACAACTTTGAAAATACATTCCTTGCCATCGAGTTTTCAGTTTTGTGTTAACCTAAATGTATATTCTACCTGTGTGTTTCCTGGACCTGGAACTGCCAAGGTGATCTGGTGGATCTCTATTTTTAGTCTAATTGCCTCTTGTGCAAGCCCCTTGGGTTCATTAGAGTCCAGTTTTCCTACAGATCCCTTAAATTAGGGATACTTGGTATAAGATCTTGTGCATATTTTTGAACAAAAGTGAAGTGTATTTTATTTCCCAAAAATATTAAATGTTTACACAGACTAACAGGTGGTCTTCAATTGTGTTAACAGATTAGCATTTTTGTCTTTTCAGAATAATGATGATTCATGCCTTGCCTATGTATTAGGAGCCATTTCCAATCTTTTATCAAAGATAGGCATCTCAAACACAGTTGGAATAATCAGTTCTCCATATTCACTTGGGACCAATATTGGACTAGGCACACCATTATCCATTCAGCAACAGTTACTTGTTCTTTTAAAGCGATCACTCAAGAGAGCTGATGCATTGAAGCTTCCAAGTTTACTATCCTTTGATCACCTTTCGTTGGCAAAATTTGAGCTGAAGGTATGATATCTACCCTTTTTCCTTAGTATAATGATACACTAACACAACACTGCTGTGTGCTCGAGGAAAAAAAAAATCTGCTACTAGTATTACTGTTTGACATTAGGATTTAGGAAGACTTCTTTACCTAGTCATGTTCAAATTTCTCTGCTTATCCTCCCGTGCAGATCTCCTGTCATAGTTATGTCAACATACAGTGTAGTTATCATTGTATTTATATTGCAGATCTCCTAGACATGATGCACAGTTTCAAACTTACAGTGTAGTTATCATTATATTTATATTTATATTACTGTTACTATGGCATCTGTCACTTTGGTCTTCAAAAGACTAGATGCGACTAAAGAACAGACTCATGTGCTTCAACTCAGAGCATCCTTGTTTATGAATCTTTTCTTGGTTTGTCAGCATGTCCAAAGGCCACTAGTCTCTTTTGGCCCTAATGCATCAACAAAGCTTAGAACATGTCCTGCAGATGTCATTAAGGTATGTTACATTTACTCCAAAACATTTTATGCTCATCCTTGTATAAGTTTGCTTCTATATTAAAGTATACATAATTTATTTTGCTTCTTTTTTGGCAGAATTTAAGATTAGGTTCCCGTGTGTTGACTGACTTTGGAGCAGATGTTCTATCTACTTCAAATGATAATGGTAGTTTTAGCACTTCATGGCTTAGGAATCTATCCGCCGCTTCTGATTCATGGCGTAGAAGTTCTAAGAACACCAAGAAATTACATATTAATGACTTCGACAATTTCCATTATCATGCACAACCAAGTCCAGTACCTGCACCAATATTGCAATTAGCTGGCTCAGCATATTTGCTGAGAGCCACTGCTTGGGAGCACTATGGGAGGTACGTATCTATTTTCTGTTAATGTCAGGGTTCAGTTTTCATAGTGGTTTGTCATACCAAATTCTCCCGCTTGTACAGTGTTGTGTTATTTATTATGGAAAAATGGTGGATTAGATAAGCAGCAAACGTGTGTCTTGCAATTTAGAAAAAGCAGATACTTGATGAACAATTTAAAAGTGCTTGACTCATTGTGGGCACTGTTGATTCATATTTCAACTGGTACCAGGAATTACCCACACACACATTCTTTTAGCTGCCTTTTTATGGCTGTTTTATGTCCCTATCGAATCACACACAAAAACACATGTTCACTGCCAAATTGACAGCAATTCTTTTAGCTTCCTTTTTATGCCTGTTTTATGTCCCTATCGAATCATATCTTAAAGTGGAGTTTAACTCTACCGGTACTATTTCAAGAAAATTAATATTTCCATATTTTGTCAACCCTCTTCACAGTGCTCCAATGGTACGGATGAATGCTCTGGTTTATGCAACCTGCTTTGCGGATGCTGCAAGGTGGGAATGTGCTTAATGCCTAAATTTATTGTCTTTTCAATAACTTTACTGCTTTGTATATAAATTATGCTGCAGCTATTCTTTAATTATTTCACACAGTTTTAAACTTTTTAAATGAAAACTCTGATGCTTTGTGAACCTGGATTTATGATGCTTTTGTGTTTTCTGTTACAGTTCGTCAGAGTTATCACTAGCATATGTGAAGCTAATTCAACAACTGGCTGTGCTAAAAGGATATTCAGGTTAGTTCCTATAATGCAACCACGGGGGCCATAGCCCATAGGCCTTGTAGTGTCCCAAGAGCCCTGTATTTATCGACCTTTTCTTATGGCCTTCTGTTATGTGATTGATCTCCAGCTGCATTCTGTGCTCTAAAGCTTGCTGAGAAGAAGTTCCCATCCTCAACAAGTTTGCACATCCAGCTTCTAAGAATGCAGATTCTACATGAGCGCGCACTTCATCGGTACGAAACTGTTTCTACACTTCATTTTGTACTTGCACTTTGCTTCCATAATCTAATGTGCTATAAACTGATCTTCTTAGAGGGCATCTAAAAGTTGCGCAACAAATCTGTGATGAGTTTGGGGTGTTGTCATCTTCTGTTTCTGGAGTAGACATTGAGCTAAAGACAGAATTTAGTGTACGACGTGCTCGCACTCTCCTTGCTGCAAAACAGTTTAGCCAGGTTATGCACTTCCTTTCTTATAGTTACACAAGAATGCTTTTCATCTTATTTGTTTTTCGTCCATTAAGAAAAAAATGAAATAATGCATTTTCCTTTTACATATGCAACTTGCAAGCACATTGCATGGAAGATATCTCCCCCTTCCCTTAGGTTTTACTGGGGTCAGGGGCCTTCCTAATTCTGAGTACACTTTTCATCATGCCAGGACATGAACTGACAGAATAAGATCTGTTTATGACACTTGACTTTTTCACACAGGCTGCAGCTGTGGCCAATTCTCTTTTCTCTACGTGCTACAAGTACAACATGCAGGTTGAGAATGCAAGTGTTCTTTTATTACTTGCTGAAATACATAAAGTAAGTCATCATTTTTTTTAACTAGAACCTGTTAAAATACTGCAATTCTGTACAGAGCAAGCTAACATTTTTTTTTTATTCTAATTCTTCCAGAAATCTGACAATGCGGCCCTTGGGCTTCCTTATGCGTTAGCCAGCCAATCATTCTGCAAATCATTCAACTTGGATCTGCTTGAAGCCTCAGCTACACTTACTCTTGCTGAGTTGTGGCTGGCACTTGGATCAAGCCATGCAAAGAAGGCACTGAGTCTTGTCTACCAGAGCCTTCCCATGATTCTTGGTCATGGTGGACTTGAGCTATGCTCTCGAGCTCACATTGTTTTAGCAAAGTGCCATTTAGCCGATCCAAAATACTCAGGTACTTTGCAATACTTTGTGTTCCATTATGTGGATTACCTCAAATTGATCTGCTCGATACATACACTATGCTAAACGCTTCCTGAAACAATTGACATGGTTCTTTCTTTTGTTACTTCTTACCTTTGCTGTCTTATTAATGCAGTTCTCGAAGATCCTCAAGCTGTTCTGGATCCTCTGAACAAAGCCGCCGAAGACCTGCAAGCATTAGAGGTGAGCTGATGAATCCAGCTTGTGCTCTTTTCCCCTTCTCTGACTCACAAGTTGTCGTTTGGAAACTGTCATCCTGTGCGACTGTGGCCGCTGTGCTAATTGCATAAAGGCTAGTGACATCAGATACACTAAATCCTATCCTGTGTCATATGCAGTACCACGAGATGGCAGCAGAGGCGTACTATCTGAAGGCAATAGCATACAATCATCTCGGCAAGCTTGACGAGAGGGAGGAAGCTGCGGCTCGTTTCAAGGATCAGGTCACTGCCCTTGAGAACCCGCAGAACGAAGAGGACACGCTTGTGTACTGAGACAGAAGACCAGGCTCGCAGTCTTGTATTACCATTTGTTATTAGTAGGAAGGCGCACTCCGACACTCGAGTATGTTTGTGTGGGATGGGGCCGTCTTCAGTCGTCTTAGGAAAGACGATTTATGTACATTGTAGGATCCATGAAATGATTGTAAAATCAAGAGTTTTAATTTTTTTAATCTATGCCAATACAATTTTCGTCCCCACTGTCAGAGGCTAGCGAGGGCGTGGTGCCTTTTGCCGCACGGTGACAGGCTAGAATACTACAGTACATTGTGGCGTTTGGTCCCACGCGGAGGCACAGGGGGCGGATTGGCGTTGGCAGAAGGGGCGGGCTATGTGTGGGTAGCAGGGCATCGTCTAGCGCGAAGAGGGCGGTAGCAGTGTTGATAACAGTGTTGATAATGTGTTTGAATGTAAATAAACAGAAAAAAAAAACAGAAAAATAGAACGAACGATTGAGCTATATTTTCCATTTACTGATGTAGGGTATTTAATTATTTATACATGGTGAATAGACAGCTAGAACGAATATGCTCAGTGACTAATATATGAGTCTAGTTTTTTTAGAGGACAGAAGTGTATACAAGAGTTAATTGTTAGCTTTTTTTTTTTGAGGGGGAGTTAATTGTTAGCTGGCTAAAATTAGTCCTAGCACATCCAAACAGAAAGCTAATAGCTGCGCTAATTTTTTTTTTTAGGTACGGCTTCAAGCAGTTCCTAAAAAAATTAGACCACCTATTAGCCTTCCTGTGACCACATTTTGGCTAATTTTTTAGCTCCAGTTGTTAGCCAATTTAGGCTAAATGTGATCCAAATAGGCCCACGTCTTGCTTGATCTGTTGGTAGAGATTACACCAATCTTATCAGCCTGTGCGGGGTTCAAGCAGAATACAGATAATTGAAGGCCAAATAGAGAGTAAGCGACTTCTTACTCTCTATTTTGACATTTTCTGCATACCAGAGCTGAGAACACCAACAAATGCAAGGATGACCAAACATAATGCCATGGCAATGAATAACACTAGTATACTGGAAAGTTGCATGCAACTTGCAGCACCATACCCAAAAATAAAGGGTGTGCTAGTGACTTGTAAGGTAAGCTAGTACAACAAAACTTGGTTAGCATACAACAATCTTCTCTGCAGGATAGCTCAGTTCAATAGCACAAGGAAACAACCAGAGTAACAAACAACAATCATTCCTACTTCAGACATTTCAGCTTATACAAACAAAATAATTCCTACTTCGGATATCCCAGCAATCAGCAGTGGTGACGCAATTGAATTCGAAGCCATTCTGTCAAAAAGTATCTTCAATAATCAGTGGCATCATACACAATGAACCAAAAAAGAACACTAAAAGACCAGTCATCAGTCCAAACCTTTCATCATCAATGGTGTACAGAAGAATCTACAAATAACATGTACACCCATAAGACAAGGAAAAAAACATATTGAATAGAAAATAGAAATCTGCACTCTTATTATAGAGAGGCGTCTCACAAAGACCAAGCAAAAGAAGCTAGATCAGCCATTCGATTTAACATTAAGTGGCCAAGTAGGTATCCAATAGCAACCTCAAGTAACATACTAGGCAGAACCCCTCACAACATTTAACTGTATCAAGATATAGAGGAAAGTATCGCGTTCACATAACGCAAATGATTGCACTTAGCATACAAAAGAAAATAATATGGAAGGTACGTCAGCAAGATCCAGCAAAAAGATTCTACATGAAAGCTGCTGATGCATAGTTGTAAGCATTAACCTGCCATACACTGAGAACCAAAAGACTCATTTCTTTCTCCCACCACGCTCCCTCAGTGTTAGATTGATCACCACTCCAGGACCCACATTGTAGTAAGCAAGAGTAAGGTTGTCTTTGAGGAAACTTGTTCTCACACTCAGCTTCTGCTTATTAGCAGGGAGCTGCAGCTCTCCAGCAATCTGCTCCTTCAGACTACCAACTGTATCTGACAGTGATTGGACAGGAATCTGCAGAACTTGGCCTCGCAAGTTCCCTTCATCGAGGTTGGGTACAGATACAGAGATGCTAGCAGGACCCTGTGGGCAACAGATCATATTAGCTTGCCACATAACAAAAAATTACCTAGATGAAATGAAAACTGGAAAAGTAAGGAAGAAAGATTGAAGAAAATGGACTCCCAGAGCCATTACCGGATGCTGAGCAAGGAACTGCTCTGCTGGGATAAGAGCATCATCTGTTCTTGGCCTCTTAGGTTCGGGTTCATCAGGTGGAGGTGGTTGCTCTTCAGCAGGAGGCTGCGGAGGCAGAGGCGGTGCTGGAGGCTGAGGGATTCCAATGGGATTGACCATGGGCTGCATGTGCGATGATGGGGGCATAGCATACGGGCGTGGTGGACCAGGCATAAACTGAGTTTGGCCAGGAGGCGGAGGTATGCTGGTTGGCATATGAACCATTTGACCTGGCATCCTAACCATCTGTGGCTGCCCAGGCATCTGCTGTGGAGGCAAATGCATGTGAGGCATCATCTGTGGAACTCCAGGCATATGAGAACCAGGGGGAGCAACAGAGTATGGTGCTGGTGGAGCGATAAAACGAGGAACATTAACAAGAGGAAGTGGCTGAGGAGGTCGGGGCAATGGCATGCCAGGTCGGACAAGTGGAGCTGGACCAGGAACAGGTCTCCCATCAGCATTTGAAGCATCAAACTGTTCCTCACCACCCTGAGGCTGAGATAATGCATGAGTAGCAGTGCGACCAATGCTACCAGAATGACCATCCCAAATAACCTGCTTTGGCTGCTCATCCTTTTTCTTCTCGATTTCTGCCTTGACAGCGTTGGACACCTCCTCCTCAGTGGTCCCAAAAATATCAGGGCGAGTGCGAGCAAGGCCAACAATGTTCCGTGAAATTTCATCATCAGGTGCAAGGGTGGTCTCCTTGATCTTGGCCAACATCCTCTCTTTCTGCTCCTTGTACTTGGGGTCAATGAGTGAGATGCGCATGTGTTCCTCCATCTCGCTGATGGGAATGAGCTCCCCAGTTATCGGCGAGACAACAAACTTGGTTGGGTCTCTCTCCGCAGGAATCCTCTCCTCAGGCCTCTTGTAGTTCTTGACAATCCTCATAGGTGCCTCATCATCACCAGCCACGTTAACTTGCGCTCCACCATCATTCTCCTCAAGCTGAGCTGCCCGCATTCCTTCCTCAACAAGTTGCATCTCCTCTTCATCCATGTCCATCTCAACCTCCTTAGCAGGTTCAGCCAAATCCATCGCTTCCTCCTCTCCCAAGTTCTCCATCCTCTTCTGGCGCTTCAACTCCTCCAGCGTAAGTGGCACAGGAAGCCCCTCATACTCATCATCCGCAAATTCGATGGTCTCCACAACAACAAAATCATGCCAGTCAATCATTGACATCTGCATCCGCTCCTGCTCAATCTCATCCTCTGCCTGCTGCCTTGCCTGCTCCTGCGACCGATCCCACTCCAACCTGTTGAGACATCTCTCCAAAACCGTAGTCAGATCCTTTGACCCCTCCCTCAGCTCTTTTTGCAGTCCAGGCACCCCCTCTGCCGGCCTCAGCACCCTGGAGTAGGCATCCGTGAGCGCCGTGAAGAAGGGGAACATGCTGTGCGTGGGCCGGATGAAGTGGAACTGCATGTTGTTGCTCTCGCGCTGCGCCAGGCTCGTCAGGAAGTTCTTACCGTTCCGCGCCACAAACTGGGCGGTCAGCTTGATGATGTCGAGCTCCTCCCCCGTGATACCCTCGGGCAGCCGCACCGTGTACAGCTCCGCCTTGGGTGGCACCAGCACCTTGGGCGGCGGCGCCACGCGGAAGGGCGCGGAGTGGTCGGCCTTCCCGTCCGCAGCGGCGCCATCCGCGGGTGCGGCGGCGCCGTCGGACGGGGCGCCCGACGCCGGCGCCTCGGCGGAAGCCGCGTCGGTCTCGGCGCCCGCGGGGGCCTCCGCGCCGGGCGGCGCGGCGCCGATCTCGGAGACGCGGTGCTGGTAGTAGGCGTGGTAGGGATCCGAGGGCTGGAGGAAGTTGAACTTGGCGTTGCCCTGGTTGAGGGAGATGATGCGGCGCTCGAACTCGGGCCCGTTCTTGGCGACGAAGGCGGCCGTCTTCTCGATGATGACGCGGATGTCGGGCGGGGGGTGGATGATGCCGAGGGGCCGCGTGTGGGTGGCGACCGTCGCCGGGGGCTCCGCCTTGGCGCCGGGAGGAGGGGGAGGCTTAGGCGGCGCCTGCTGCATCTCCTGGTCGCCGTCGCCGCCCCCGGTGCCGTTGCCCTCCGGCGCCGGGAGGGTCAGGATGGGGGTGCCCATGGCCGCCGCCATGGGAGCTAGGGTTTCGGCGGGGTTTAGATCGGAACGGGAGGAGGAGGGAGAGAGCTCGAGGGGAAGAGATCCCGTGGCGTGGCTCGTGGGACGGAGGCTGGGAGGCGGATTAGTATTGGGCCGGATTTGGAGTCGGTTCGATGCGATACCGACATGCTGTTCCTTGAGCCAGTTTTTTTTTTTTTTATTTGTATAAATAAAAAATATGTAAAAAGGGAAAACTAATTCTTTTTTCTTTATCCTGTGTTTTATACTAGCAAAAAAAACCATGGGACACGCACGTGTTTTTATGAAAAAATATTTCAAATACTACGAGAAAATTAACTGAAGATCGCTCTACAAAGATGAAGACAACGAGGATGATGACGATTCAATTCAACTAGCTGATTCGCTACCATGTTTGATTGCTTGTAGGCCCTCATCAAATTGACCGATCGAGTATGGTTAAAAAAATGTTAGGTCAAAATGTTTGACCGGTGGCCACTCTATGAACATGTTGGGTCGAACAAATTTCTCAAATTTTCCTACGTCGAACAGGATTTTTTTTGTTAGGTTAAGTTGAATTATGGGCTAAAAATGTATGGCTTGAACTCACTCATGTATTAGTCAGGCTAAGCTTGGTCAGGTTTTTATCATCCAAAGTATGAATAACCAAATTGTTAAAAGAAAATAAGCTTGACTTCATCTTATATACCTATGCAATATATTCATGCCCTACAAACGCCCCCCTCCCCCCAGTGTAGTGAGCGTTTGATGGTTGCAAATGTTTTAGAGTTTTGTCTCAGGTTGCTTGCATGTGCTAGGATTCTCATTCTCAGAACAATTCGAGCATTGGTGTTCTAATCCCTTTAGGTTGTAGTTGGCTTCATTTTTGCAGACTGCTGCTCCTCAATCCATGGACTCATTAGAGGTTGAAGCATAGCACTATGGCTTGGTGTCTAGACCGTAGATTATTAGCTAAATTTCTAAGAGATAAATGTTTTAACAGACAATCAAATTCTTAGCTCCGATCCTTGCATCTGTGGATTTAAAGATGTCTCTTATCACCAAGCTCATCATGGAAGCAATCCTTGACAGTTGACAAGTTCACACCATGGAATCAGTCTGTGCGTCATGAAGTGGCTCCACTTACAATTTTTGTATGCCATAAATAACGGACATAGCCATTCCTTGAAAAGTCTCATAACAATTCTGATCCATGTCGTCGATCTACTTCCAATGAAATGAATCTCCAAACCAAACAAGCCCTTAGTCTCCAAGGCCAACCTTTGCAGAAATTGAGGAAATCAAAAGAAAAAATGATGTGGTGAGCAAGACTAAACAAGGGGGATAAATAAATTTATTGATAATAAGTCACAAATTAGCAAGAGAAGTGATCTCTACCCCTTGTTCTCTTATGAATGAAAACATTAGCATTTTTTTTTAAAAAAGGTAACTCTAGAAATCGGCGAAATCACACAGATGATGAAATCGAAGTGCGATTTCTGAACTAAAACCCGGGAAGGCCAAAGGCCCAAACCAAAACAATTGCCGAAGCAAGGTGGCAAGCCATATGGTGCTTCTGCCGCATCAGCCACCTACGCTTTCCCTCCTTCCTCTCCATAGCGGCGCCCCAACAACATGGTAAAACCCTCATACGCCCTAGTCCTTGGCTTCAGACATTCCAGGTTATTGTAACAAAAATAATCCCTACGTCGGATACTCGGATATTTCAGGAGCCGTGTGACGCAATGGATTCCATGCCAATCTGTCAAAAAGTATTTTCACAATGAACAAAAAAAAAAAAAAAAAAGAACAGTCATCAGTCCAAACCTTTCAAAATAACCATTGAACAATAGTATTACCATCATCGATGCTGTATAGAAGAATCTACAAATAATAATGGGTACACCCATAAGACAAGGAAAAAAACATAACGAAAACAGAAATCTGCACTCTTAATATAGATAGAAAGGCGTCTCACAAAGACCAAGCAAAAAGAAGCTAGAGCGTCCATAGAATTTATCATCAAGTGGCCAAGTAGGTATCCAGTATAGCAGCCTCAATTAACATACTAGGCAGAACGCCCCTCACAACATTACGCTGGCGCTTCGGCGGGCGGCTTGGCGGCTAGTATCTCGGAAACGCGGTGCTGATAGTAGGCGTGGTAGGGATCCGAGGGCTGGAGGAAGTTGAATTTGGCGTTGCCCTGGTTGAGGGAGATGATGCGGCGCTCGAACTCGGGCCCGTTCTTGGCGACGAAGGCGGCCGTCTTCTCGATGGTGACACGGATGTCGGGCGGAGGGTTGATGATGCCGATGGCGCGAGTAGATCGGAACGAAAGGAGGGCGAGAGCTCGAGTCGAGAGAGACCCCCTTGACTCGTTCAGTAAGACGGAGGCAGCGACGGGATCATTGGGAGTGGGATTAATAGGCCGGATTTGGTAAGAGTCGGTCCGGTTTCATGTTTTTTTTAACTAGAAAAAGTACACATAGCAAGGTTTCATCTTTAGTAAATCTAACTAATCATATAAGCCGATATAGAAGCGCCAAGTCACCGCCCAATTTGGGCAGTGCCGAGAGTCTGACTGATTTGCGTTAAAAAAAAAAAAAAGAGTCTGACTGATTGCACTGCGAATCTGGCAAGCTTGCAGACTGTTCCATTCATTTCCTAAATGAATATATGTGTCGAGAGCTTCAGCACATAAACGTGGTTTAACCATGATTCTCAGTGAAAGCTATATTTCCAACAAACATGAAACATGTTCACCATATTTTCACCTAATGATTTCAGCGATTTGTAAGTTCTGAAACTGAAAGGCCAGCTCAAACCGCTTCGGTTCAGCAGAAGACGTCAAATCCAACGACCAAATTCAGAGGAGTTACTGGGCTTTCTGAACAAAAGAAGATAAACTGATTTCAATTTTCTTCTATCCGGAGTATTGCGCCTTCTGATTTCTGAAGAGATGAATTGCGAAATTGTCGTCAGAAGTTCTACCCTCGTAGTCCTCTATCCATCAGCATTTGGGGCTTCTGCATCAACATCTGGGTACACTAGCGCTGCAGCACCTGAATTATCAAAGGAACAAGCAAACCACCAGTCATAATTAGGAACCATGTTATGGGTAGTATTTTAACACTATCACTTTTGTCAGCAACTAAAAAAAAAAGAAAAGAAACGAAATGAAAAGGGAGGAAGGCAATCAGTTACAAGATCAGCTCTACTCTGTATTGGCTAACAACTGATTTTTTTGAATTTTCTGAAATAAACATCAGATCTGAGATTGTTTCCATTCAATTGCTTCTGATCACCTGTACCATGTTTACTACTACTAGTTGTATCCAAGCAAGTAACCCATTTTCTCACTTTCAAGTGTGCAATTGAGGATAGTACATACAGAAACTATAAAATAAAAATAAAACAAAATTGCAGAAGTAGTTTGAGCATGTGAGCTATGGACACACAGTGTGCAAGTTACATTTCTGTTGTCATCAGTATGGAGATATTTTTACTGATGGCTACGCATAGCAAATTCAGAACTACTGTGAGTTACAATCCAGTTGCAAAGTATGCAAGGTATGATCTATTGCGAATACCAATTTTACTGCCCGGATCGGATCATTTGCAAATGTTGTCACCAGGGGAAAACGAACTGAAAATTGGTTCTTACCTGGCGAGCCGTTGGTGAGGGCGACGATATACAAGGTATGCACTTGAGAAGGCAGCATGTCGATGACCAGAGGGGTTCGCCGGGCGTCGTGGCCGGCCTTGACGCACAGCACGAAGTGGTTGGCATCCACGAGGCCCGCACGGAACGCCACCTGGGCCATCAGGTTGAACACCGACTGGCCGAAGATCATGAAGTTGTCCCAGTTGTGCTCGTCGACGTTCCCGTCGTCGTCCGCCACCACGCACCAGATCATCCGCTGAGGCCCGGTGGCGTGCACGCGCCGGCGGAACAGGCCGCGCCGGGTTCCTACATTCTTTTCGCAATGAAAAACACTGGTGTTTAGGAAACTGCAGCAACTGGACATCACTAGCAATAGCAAGGCAAACGAATGAACAAATCTGAGGATACATCACACATCTTCATGGGACTGGGAAAGAGATTTTCAGACTTCAGAGAAAGACAGACATTGTTAAATGTGGACTAGCAAAATTGAACTATGCATGATAAACTGATTTGTGATTTCAATATCTTTTATCCGGAGTACTGGGCTTTCTGAACAAAACAAGATAAACTGATTCCAAACATACATCATCAAATTACAATTAAAGAACTTCAACGGGTGTTCAGGAAACTGCATCAACTGGACATCACTAGCAATAGCAAGGCAAACGAATGAACAAATCTGAAGAGACATTACACATCTTCATGGGACTGGTAGAGAGATTTTCAGACTTCAGAGAAAGACAGACATTGTTAAGTGTATACTAGCAAAATTGAACTATGCATGAAAAATAAAAATAGTTCAGCATCATGATTCAAACATACTACATCATCGGATACAAGTAAAGAACTGCAACGAGAGCAACATGAACTGGATTTCTCACGCCATCAAGAATCTCACAGTTACAGGACAGTTTGATCTGACACGGATCAACGATTGACAGACAGAGCAATCCTAATGTTTTAACTGTCGGGGCGTTTTCGCACGAAGAAACCCAAAACTAATTAGTTTCTTGGATCAAGCAGAGCGAAAAAAGTGGCGGTCGTTGCAGAATGAAGTTGATCCCAAGAGAAGTAGAGAAGGCAATAATCACATTTAGCGGTTGTTGCAAAAATGGACGCAGACAGAAAGCATTCCCCGATTCCAAGAACCCTGCTCATCCCACCAATTCCAAGAACCCTGCTCATCCATCCCACCAATTCCAAGAACCCTGCTCATCCATCCATCCCAAATCAATGCGAGGAATGGGGACTGCGAGCTCACCGGAGTTGCAACTGGAAGTTGAATTTCCAGCGGCGCCGCTGTCGGGGGGATGGCCTGGACCGTCCAAAGCATCATCGTGCTCCACCTGGCGTTGGCGTCGTCGACGGTGACGCCCGTGTGCCAGCGGAGGTACCTGCCGTTGGCGCGGAGGTTGCGGTGCTGATCGTGGCGCACGATGACGTCGTCGCCGGCGTCCCCGTCCCTGATGGACCTCCACATGACGGCGCGCGGGTCGAGGTGGTCGCGGTCGGCCTGGACGACGCGCCGGCCCAGGTGGCCGCGCCGCGGCTCCGCGTCGGGCGAGACGGCGAGGTAGCGGCCGTAGGCGGCGCTGTGGAGGAGGACGTAGGCTTGCCCGTCGTGCATGATCCGGTGCACCGCCCACGCCGCGTTCAGCGACGCGCGGCGCCGGCTCAGGGAGACGCCGACCCCGTCCTCGTCGGCGTAGAGGTACGTGCCGAGCTCGCGGCTCTGCAGCCGCACGTGCGTCCTGTCGGGGAAGAGGTCCATCGCCGGCGGCCTCTCTCCGCGCTCGCTGCGGTGGTGGTGGTGGTGGTGCGGCGGAGAGCGCGTGGAAGGTTCTTCGCTTCTTGCCGTTGATGCGGGGGCGAGAGGTGTTGTTTAGCAGGCGGTTACGTTTGGGCTTGGCGGTGGCGGCGGGGCATTTGTAGGCTGCCCAGCCAAGGTCGGTTGGGCTCGCTCCACACCGCTGACATGTGGGGCCACCGTCAGGCAGGACTTTTGAATCGGCAGGACCTGATACTGAGCCCAAGCATGCCAAGCGAGAAATCAGTTGGAATTCTTACCTCCATGTTTATTTTGTTTTCTTTGAACTCTAAAATCATCAACTTCATTCGTTTTGAAACCATTTATCTCTAAGCTTTGAGGGCAGTTTCATCCCATTTATGAAAATTTTGGTAAATAATATGACAGGATTTTTTAAAACTATGAAAAATATCTCTAAACTTCTAAAAATTCCGACGAAAATCCAAGGCATAGATTAGGAAATGAAAAACTCAAACAGAATATTTAGAGCTTGTGAAAATATCTCTAGAAGCTTTCAAAAAAAATAGATTTAGCTCTAGGAAAATAGAAATAAAAAAACAATCTAGAAGAATTCAAAACATTCAATTGACTACTAAATGTGTTTTAAAAACTTTCACAACAAAAATAATGAGATGAAACTTGCATAAATACAAAACTTGAATGCATTCATTATTAATGATGGCAGCAGCAAAAATTTGTTGGGAGGGACACATTGTCATCTCGATATGAACATAACAATGATTTCATAGTTCTATGACGACAATGGCAAATAGAGAACGATAAAATGTCAAATAATGGCACATAGAGGAAACAAAGAATTTTGATGGCAGTGAGGGAAAGTATTCACTATTCTAATGGCATTAATTAAGAGAATCTAAAATGCAACCATTTGACAAAGACTAATCTTCTCTAGACGAGGTGGTCTATATGTTCCATGAATTATAGTGAAAACATTTCATTCATAATGTTTATACATACTAGATTTTGGAGATGAAGTGGTGGTAAATTGACACATTCCATATCATAAACCAAATGGAAAAAAAAGTAAAGGCTAAGAAGGATATTTCATGATTACTCCCTCCATCCTAAAATATAAAAGTATTTAAGTGATTTTCAGATACTATAAGGAGCTTGGCAAAACACCACCTTACCTCTCACTAATTAGGATGGAGGGAATAGTTCGATTATTATGGTTGTCTGTTTTTGAGTGACCCCAAGTTTAAAAGGAATCTCAATATTTCTTACAAAAGTAAAGATGAGGATAGTGGTTACAAACTAGAATAACTTGTATTTTATTATAAATTTTGATTGGATCCTTTATATTCGTGAATTGGGAGTATCTTGCAGTGGTCTTGTTCTTTTGACGTACTCCCTCCGTTCCAAAATGTTTGTCGTTTTCGGTTTTCGTGCCACGGTTTGACTCAATTTATACAAAAATATGTGCAACATTTTGATCTCCAAATAAATTTGTTAAAAAACTAGATTTAAAGATCTTTCTAATGATACTAGTTGTGTATTACAAATATTAATATTTTTTAATATATAATTGTCGGCAATTTTTTCTCGGGAAGCGCAAACGACAAACATTTTGGAACGGATGGAGTATGTATCGTTCTATCCTTATTTGAGTATCATATGCATCTTTTGGGCTTCTACCAGGTAAATACCCGTGCGTTGGAATAGGAAAATATTAATCCACAATGACATTCTTTTGTCCCTGGTATATCTCATCGGTCCTCCAACCTATGTAACCCCCCTCCTTGTACCCTGGCATGACAGACTATGGAACCGCAGTGGTCTCGACCCACATATGCGTCATCCACACCATGTACCCTTCATTTATCTTGTTTCCTTTTCTTTTTATGTTGTCTAGCTTAGTCAATTTTATCCTATGTATTAGATGCACTTTAATCACATGTTTGAAAATATGTTAGGGAGTACACTCCCTCTTATTGTTAAATGGTTCTTTGTCAAACTTTAGCTCGGGTTAGTTGCTAATGTTGCCTAAAAGATAGAGATGTCAATCGCATAAATAATACAAACTCATACGCATAATAATGTATATTGCATATAGGGCCCACTCGATTGCTTAATAGACTTTTATACATAAACTCGAACATTTATCTCACTAAATATGAACATTTGACGTTTCATTTTTTCATAAGAATGGTTTTTTATAGGGAAAAAGATTTTTTTTTGCTAAAATTGCACATGTAGGGGATATTTGTTTTTGTTGGTGACCCTGATTTGAAGGGGTGAATGGA
Organism: Themeda triandra; assembly: GCA_018135685.1. Classification (NCBI taxonomy): domain Eukaryota; kingdom Viridiplantae; phylum Streptophyta; class Magnoliopsida; order Poales; family Poaceae; genus Themeda; species Themeda triandra. Next base: position 405,261 of record JAENPR010000079.1, on the reverse strand, counting down.
GAGATTTTACTTTTTTTTTTAACCGGCGGTACTCCTTGATTTGAAGTGGTAGTTGCATGTTTAGCGTGGGGTGAAGCATGCAGGCGGGGTTGGTGTTCCTTGATGGCAGTTGCATGTTTAGCACCGGGTGATGCATGCGGGCAGAAGGTGCTTAGCGCCTGGCGCATCATTAGCGAGACGAAAACAATATCATCCCGGTCTTTTTAGTTGTAGGATTGATGAGGGAAGTCGGTTTCAATTTCATGTGCTGTACCGACGTGATCATGTTCTTTGAGCAGATATGTGCTATGCCGACGTGATGTTCTTTGAGCAGATTTTTTTTTTTCATATTCGATTCAACAACCTGACTCGCTGTCATGTTTGGTTTTTGTTCGCCCTGATCAAACGTCAGATCGTGTATGGTTAAAAAAAAAAAAATCAAGTTTAAAATTTTATCTGTGCCCACCGGACAGACACACGTTGGGTCACATAATTTCTCAAGGGGTTAGACGAGAGTTTTTTTTGGGGGTGGGGGAGGGGGGTGGGGTCAGTTGAGTTTGATTGCGGCTTGAATTCATCCAATGCATTAGTCAGGTCAAAACTTGATCTGTTTTTTATTACCCAGGTAAAAAAACAGGTAATGACTTTGTTTCGGCTTGCGTGCGTTTGTCGCATCCCACGCACGCGTATCAGACAAACCCCCGTGCCCCCGCACCTAGTGGTGGCACGTATCAGACAAACCACTCGAGGAACGTGGTCTTCCATTCCATCCTATCGTCTCCATCTCCATTTCCCCTCGCACGCGACGCCACGTTCCTCGAGTGGCCTGACGGCTTTCACCTCGCCGCCGCCGGCCGACCGCCCAGCCACCGCCGGCTCCGACCCCTTCCGTGCCTGCCTCCCTCTGCCCTACCCCTTCTCCTTCCCCCCGCAGCCAGATCTAGCTACGCCAATTGCTGCGGCAACAACACTAGCCACGACGAGCTCCACCGCTAACCCTAACCACGACGAGCTCCACCACCGTGCGGTTGGGGGCCACGCCGTAGCAGCACATAGAGCCGTCGCCACCCCTTCCCATGGCGTTGCTCCCTCACTCTCGGTTCCCGCACAGCATCCGCTCGTCCTTAAATGGAACCGGTGAGGACGAATCCCCTTCGGCCACAGCCCTTCACGCCCTTCCTCTCCTCCGATCTAGTGCTCCTTCAAATCTCTGCAACACCAACGCTATTGAATGAAGTTGAATCCCCCGATCTGGTGGACACAGGCAAGTGATTTCTCTATTTCCCTTCGATTCCCTTTTATTTTCTCCATGCTTTTACTCCATGTTGCTGACTGAAATTGAATCTCTCACTTCAGCATCTCGTTTGTGCTACCCCCAACTAGTTATCTCTGCTATAGGCAACTATTAGGCATTTTGGATATCTGAAGTGACATCTCTGCCATAATTCCTGCTATTTCAGTTTGTTGATTTTGTATTTTTCCTATTCTCCACTCTGTCATTTCCATTGATACAGGTTTGTTTAAACAACACACACAGATTCAAATAAAAATATATGAAGTAGAGGTTCAGTGTCATTGTTGATTTCTAAAAGTTCAGTGCCACCACACTCCCTGCTCTGGCCTCCGAATTGGGAATGGAATGCAGATAGATTTTACCTCCGCTGCTTGTATACTCAAAGTTGCTGTTGTTCTCCTGTTCTGCATTTTGTTTGGGTTGCTATGCATAGCTATTGGAATCTACTGCAAAGGAGAGAAACTTGCTGCCATTGTGCTTCAGGATTCCATTTGTCTTTTTGTTGCGATATTAATATCAGGTGTATTAGACTTACTGACTATGAATTCCGATTCATTGCTGGATGTGGCTTGTTTCTGACCAACCTAGGACCACAGTTATCGCTTGACCATTTTTATTTGAATTTATCTAGAACAATTACCAAACTTTATGAAGCAGTACTCCATAGTCCATTCGATGAAAATCATCACCTCTCTTTTTGGATCGTTTAGTTTTGTTGTTCTTTGCTAAAGGGTGACATTTGATTTAGATGTCGTTCCTAATACACAATATTACCACATGACCTTTTACCACATGACCTGTTGCTGTGTATAATTTTGGCAAATAGGATGGAATGATTGTAGGTTTTCAGGGTTAGATATAGGTTGCCCACTGTCTGCCATTCGGCTGTATATAAGGTTATTTTTTTGTTTGACTACAAACAAAGAACATGGATGTATGTATGTGTTGTACTAATATAGATGCAGTGAACTTTATATTGAACTGGTTTTCTAAAATTATCGAACCACTTTAGTGAAGTTATTAAACTACTTTTATGAAAGTATTGAACTGCTTGTCTATCCTGTTAATTTTACCTATATTTATGCCAAATGAGGTGTTTCATCCAACCATGTTTTTACCTTTTTTTTGGACTAATGTCTACATACTTGGTTCTAGTTTTTCAAAACAAAAGGTAGTTTGCATATTTTAGGTTGGAGTCGGGAAACTATAGAGGATATTGATTCTTTTTCACATAAATGACAATACAAAATACATGATCTGTAGCTTTATGGCTCCTCAGTTGAAGTAAAGCATGTTAACCTATGTGCCTGTTAGCCCGTATGTATATGCTAAAATATGGATATGTGCAAATAGTTTGATATTCTGGGTTTCAAATAAGGAAGTACTCTGAACTCATGTTCATTTCTATGGTGCCACCTACTGCATATTTTTTTCTTCTCTTGGTCATGCTATAATATATCTAGAGAGAGCCTTGATGCTTGTCATGCATGGTGCCACCTATTTTGTTATTGTTTGGGTCAATTAATGTGGTAATGGTGTTGTGTTGGGATGCAGCAGCACCTTGTGGGCTGGAATCTAGTAGTTAAGGTTGCGCATTGTGATATTAAATTGATTAACTAGTGATATTAAATTGCTTAACTGATGATATTAGATTAATGATGATATAAAATTCATTAACTAATGATAATTGCTTAATGAAACTCTATTTAGCTAGCTTTTCATCTTTGGTCTTGATTAATTAATATTTTCATATGAAGTGTCACCAGATTTATATACTTTTTGACGATGTGCTTGTGCAAAGTCGCAATATACTTTTGATTTTTTTGTGACATGTGTCCTTTTCATAGTTTTCGCCCGATGTTTGTTTGCTAGAACAAGTAGAGCTCCAAACAGACATGCATGTAGTGCTATTTTTGGGAGAGACATGTCCATATTTTCTTACACTTTGTAGAATATATAAATTGTCTTTTTAGAATACATAATTTGCCTTTTATAATACATAAAATTGTATTTTTAGAATACATAAATTGCGAGAAATAATTTAGTTTATGTCTTCCACTTCTAAGCACTTATTGTTTGATCAAAAATGCATACAATGTCCTAAGTACTTAAGAATGTCCATGGTACAAAATGAACATGTTATTATATCAAAAAGGAGTAACCATGTGCATGCAGAGGAACTAGAACATGTTATTATATCAAGTAGGAACCACAATACTATTTTTTTGGTGAACTGAATTGATTATACAAAACAACTGAATTGCTTATGCAAAAGAACTGAATTGCTTATCAGTTATGTCAGATATGCTAATGCAATAGGAACTGCAGTACTAGTTGATTTCAGGTGATACAAAACAACTAGAATTGGTTTCTAGTAACATTGATAGTGTAGTTAAAATTTGAGGCTGTCACTTTTCCCAATTTTCTCACTATTATCTATGTGCTTATCTTGGTACTTCTATTTTATTGTAGGTGTGTGGCCATCAATCATCAAAATGGACATGTTATGATATCAAAATAGTAGTAATCATGTGCAGCAGCTAATACAGGAACAACTAATCAGAAAGTAGAAACATGTAGGATTAGATCTGCTTATGTAGCAAGCAGCAGGAACTCTAGTACTATTTTTACAAATTAATTTGCTTAAGCAAAATAACTAAATTGCTTATGTAAAATAACTGAATTATTTTATCAGTTGTCAGATTTGCTTCTTTGTAACAAATCTGATATCAGGTGATGCAAAGCAAATGAACTGCTTCTAGGAAGATCTGTTTTGTAGTTCTTTTTTCTCTATCATTTGTATAATGCTGGTGCTGAGAAGAAGCTAATTGAGATTAAAAAAAAGAAGCAGCTAATTAGTTGTGCGTACATACTGTTTTGCGTCCTGGGAACACCTCTGCTTTGCGTGGAAGAGCGCGAAACGCACAGGCTGCTCCCGTGCAGCGTGCACTTACCGTTGCTCTCAAGTGCCGAAAAAAGAAGTATGGGTTTGGTGGGTTTTTCTATTTTTGGGTGTGCGTGCGGTAAGCCAAAAGCATGCCGTGCGTGCGTTAGTCAAGCCCAAAAAAACAACCCTGACGATATATCGTTGTCCTATCCTACTTCCTACCCTCTCGGAAATCTAGTGGCCGTTTGATGGCTGCTGTTTTTGTAGGGCCTTGTCTCTGTTTGCTTGCAGGATTCTCAGGTTCAAAAACAGTCTCGAGTACTGGTGCTCTAATCCTTTTCAGCGTGCTTGGCTTCATTTTTGCAGGTTGCTGCTTCTCAATCCGTGGACTTGTTCATGGTTGAAGCACATGCACTTTGGCTCGGTGTCAAGATCATAGATTAACCCACAAGAGACAAATGTTTTAACAGCTCTTGCATCTTTGGTTAAGGTTGTCCCTTACTGTCAAGCTCCAAGCTATCAATTAGTTTCTAAGGCCATTCTTTGTAGAAACCCAGGAAATCAAAAGACAAAAATTATTTGGTGACCAAGATTAAAGAAGACAAACAAAATTACTACGAAAAATAAAGTCACAAAATTAACAAGATAAGAGATCCCTACTTGTTGCTTGTTGTCCTAGGAATCTCTAGTTACAAAGTCATAATGTAAAGTTCGCTCTTCAAAATTGCAATCCGAGGAGCTCCCACTCCTATTTTTGCACTATGTGCGTAACGAATGAAAGTTTTTTTAAAAAAGGTACATCTAGAAATCGGCAGCATCACATGGATGATGAAACCGGATGTCTCAACTCTGAAACCCCAACCTCATTCCTGCTCCATCTCCTTCCCCTCCCTCGCCGCGCACTCACTTTTTTCTCTGCTCTCTCCAGCTACCCTCTCCGGGTCGGCGCCCAAGAGGTTCAAGGCGATGGCCACAGACGTCGCAGCGGCGGCGGCGGATCCTCCAGCCTCCAAGGGATGCCCCGCGATGAAGGCCGAGTTCGCCAAGCACGCCGAGTACCTCAACGCCCTGGTACGAATCCTGTCCATGTGTTGCTCCTCCGCTTTTGTGCTCGATTTTTGTTAATTTTGGTCCCGCGCCCGTTTATGTGTCTCTCGCTTCTCGGATTTTTGTTCGTCCCGCGCAATGCGCTCAAAGAGTACTAGAGTAGGGGTTACCGTATAGGTTTGTAGGATGGTGCGGGAAATTGGCTGCTAGGGCCTAATGTGCGCTAGGTGTTTGGAGGAATTACTTTGAAGGCAGATTTTGGATTAGGCGTCCACTTAACTTGTATTGGCAGGGTCACATTGGATTTCAGGTTAAATCAATGTTGTTGAATGAGAATATTTCGAGAGGCAAGAACGCTGACCTTGCGGGCACGTAATTCATTTGCGCCAGGCCAACCTGCAGTCGATCCCCTGTTTAGGCATACATCACATTTGCGCCTGTTTATTCAACGACCTCAAAGGATAAAGACCCTCTTCACATCTGCCTAGGAGGGTTTTCTTCGTCGCCTGGCCCTTAACAAAGAAATGATTGGGATGAAACTCAAGGAAAACACCATTATCACGAGCAAACTTATTTACAGAAACAAGATGTTTACTGGAAGTAGGAACATGAAGAATATTGCGCAATTGGAATTTAGAATTCTGGGAACGCAAAATACTATGACCGATGCGATCAATCTTCATACATGTTCCATTGACGGCGTGCACCTGATCACCGCCCATGTAGCCATCGCGGAAGGTCAGCTTGTCCAGTTCGCCCGTGATATGGTCAGTCGCCCCCGTGTCCATGTACCAGTTGCTATCAACCCCATAGGAGTTGGTCGAGGCAGATGAGGCCGATTTCTGCACCGGCCCGGTGAAAGAGGCGTCAAACCTCTTGAAGCAGCGCAGCGCGGGGTGTCCTTCCTTGCCACACACCTGGCAGAACACCCCCTTCTAGAAGTTGGAAGATGGACGCGCGCCGTTGCGACCACCCTTGCCACCATGGGTGAATCCGCCACGCCCATACCTCCATTGCGGCCATCGCCGCGTGGATTGTTCCCGCCGCGTCCACCTTTCACGGCGAGGTTGACCGATGACTGGGAGTTGCCACCGCCGTTGCCGTGCTTGATCTCGTTGCGCTGCTCCCAGCTGGATAGCTGGGCGAAGAGCTCACCCACTGTGATGGGTTCCACCCTGGTGGTGACTGCAGCCGTGATCGGATCGAACTCAGTCTCCAAACCAGCGAGGATGTAGGAGAGATGAGCTAGGGAACATGTTTGTAATGAATGAAAATATTAGCTTTTTTTTTTTAAAAAAAGTAACTCCAGAAATCAGCGGCATCACACGGTGTGATGGATGGTGAAACCGAAGTGTGATTTTCTGAACCACAACCCGGAAAGGCCAAAAGCCCAAACCAAACACAACTGCCGTGCCGAGCAAGGTGCCATGCCAGATGCTTCTGTGCGTCTTCGCTTCAGACATTTCAGCTTATTCAAACAAAAAAAATTCCTACTTCTGATATTTAAGCAGTGGTGACGCAATAGATTCCATGCCATTCTGTCAAAAAAGTATTCTCAATAATCAGTGACACCATGCACAATGAACAAAAATAAACTAAAGAAACAGTCATCAATCCAAACCTCTCGAAGTAACAACTGAACAATTATAGTACCATCATCGATGATGTTGTATAGAAGAATCTACAAATAACATTGTACACCCATAAGACAAAGGGAAAAAAACATAACGTAAGACCAAGCAAAAGAAGCTAGAGCAGCCATACGAAATATGCCGAATTGGGAGGTATCCAAGTAGCAAACCCAAGTATACTGCATACTAGGCCGGGGCCGACGCTGGCGCTTCGGCGGGAGCCGCGTCAGTTTCGGTGTCCGCGACGGGCGGCGCAGCGGCTATATATCTCGGAAACGCGGTGCTGGTAGTAGGCGTGGTAGGGATCTGAGGGCCGGAGGAAGTTGAATTTGGCGTTGCCCTGGTTGAGGGAGATGATGCGGCGCTCGAACTCGGGCCCGTTCTTGGCGACGAAGGCGGCCGTCTTCTCGATGATGACGCGGATGACGGGCGGAGGGTTTATGATGCCGATGGGGCGCGTGTGGGTGGCTACCGTCGCCTGCTGCAACTGCTGGTCGGCGTCGCCGCCCCCGGCGTTGCCCTCCGGTGCGGCGGCCATGGGGGTTAAGGATTTCGGTTGGTTTAATTAGATCGGGACGGAAGGATGGATGTCACACCTCGAGTCAAGGTACCCGTTGACGGAGGCAGCGGCGGCATCATGGGAGGGAAGTCGGTTCGATTTCACGTTTCCTTTTTCCTTTTTGATTTGACGAGGGAAGTCGGTTCGATATACCGACATGATGTTCCTTGAGCATGAAGCTCTTGAGCTGGTACATATTTGGGCCCTTCTCTTCTTATTATGTACGTATATATACGCATATAGGGAAAACTAGTTGGATTTTTTTCTTTAACATGTTTCAATATATCTAAAACTTTGATCTGTGCACCCGATCGAAAGGCACGTTGGGTCAAGGGTCAGATAATTTTCTCAAGGATGGACGAGATCTTTTTGGTCCAGTTGATTGAGTTTGATTACGGACCAAAAAAATATAACTTAGAATTCATCGAATGCATTCGTCAGTCCAAGATTGATCGGTTTTTATTACCTAGTTATCTATAATTAGATTGCTAAAAAAATAATCCTGACAATATGTCGGTGTCATATCCTACCCTCTCGTAACAGTCTATGATGGTTGCAATATTTGTAGGGCCTTATCTCTGTTTGCTTGCAGTCGCAGGATTCTCAGGTTGAAAATCATTTGAGTACTGGTGCCCGTGCCCTAATCCTTTTTTCAGCGTGCTTGGCTTCATTTTTGCATGTTGCTGTTCTCAATCCATGGAGTCGTTGATGGTTGAAGCACATGCACTTTGGTTTCGTGTCAAGATAATAGATTTTTTTTAGATTACATAATACAATGCAGACACTCAACACGCATACATAATACAATGCAAACCCTACCCCTATGACTATGAGCATCTCCGAAGGACTAAGTCGACAGATCTAGAGATTTCCGAAGTCACCACGCCTCGTCATCGACAGGAAAGCATAATGCCAGAAAAATCTCTGAAATAAATTCAGAAAAATGCGAGCACAAGGATTTAATCCCTGGTGGGCAGATTCCACCACAATGGAATGGAGGTGAAACAAAGGAAACATTTAGGAGAAATATTCATAGGAATGACCTATCCTAGCCTTTCATAGAAAATTTTAAAGAAAACTCTCCTTCCCTATCAATTCCATAATGTACTAATGGTGGTTGTTTAAAGAAAGAAATATTATTTTCACTCCTAAGATTCCTTTAACATTCTTGTGTTTTTCCTTTGGCCATCCAAAGGCTTCCTCATATATTTTCCTACGGTTATAATTCCTATGGGATTACAGAAACATGACACCTCAATTCCTACAAGTTTACTATTTCTATATTTTTTTCCTATGTTCTAAAGGAGGCCTTAACAAACAATCAAATTACTATTTCTATATTTTTCCTATGTTCCAAAGGAGGCCTTAACAGACAATCAAATCATTAGCTAGATTAACAGACAATCAATTTTCCTATTTCTGTAGTTGTACTAACAATAGATTTGCATGTATTGGGGGGCCATGCCCCCACCCCCTAGTTCCGTCACTTGTAGTGCCCTAATCCTTTTTCAGCGTGCTTGTCTTCATTTTTCCAGGTTGCTGCTTCTCAATCCATGGACTTGTTGATGGTTGAAGCACATACACTTTGACTTGGTGTCAAGATCATAGACTAGCTAGATTAGCAAGAGACAAATGTTTTAACAGACAATCAAATCCTTAGCTCCTTTCATCTTTGGTTAAGGTTGCACTGTCAAGCTCCAAGCTATTAGTTTCTAAGGCCATTCTTTGTAGAAACTGAGGAAATCAAAAGGCAAGAAAATATTTGGTGACCAAGATTAGAAAAAACAAACAAAATTACGAATAATGAAGCCACAAAATTCACAAGACAGGAGATCCCTACCTGTTTTTTTTTTTTTGAAGGAACAGATCCCTACCTGTTGCTTGTTGTCCTAGGAATCTCTAGTTACAAAGTCATAATGTGAAGTTCGCTCTTCAAAATTTCAATTCGGTCTGCTCTCACTTCTATTTTTGTAATATTATGCTTGTAACGAATGAAAGTATTTTTTTAAAGAAAAATCAGCAGCATCACAATTCACACAGATGATGAAACCGAAAAGAAGAAGGGCCTACTTGCTTGGGTTCCAATTTTTGCCAAACCAAAACCATGGCATGCCAAATCAATTGTCATCAATTGGTTTGTTACCATAGTTTTGTCACACCAACTTTTATTGTCAAAGTTTTGCCAATATTCTAGAAAGTTCTTATAGGATGTAGAAATAGGAAAATTGGCAAGCCTTGATTTTAGTAGTCTATCAATTGCTTACCCATATTTTTTACCCTAACTTTGGCAAGTGGATTTGACCATGCCTAGATTTTGGGCTTGCCATGGGAGGCCCGAAGTGCGATTTTCTGAACCAGAACCCCGAGAAAGGCCAAAAGCCCAAACCAAAAACACTGCCGAAGCGAGGTGCCAAAACGGGGCCAGGCCAGATGGTGCCTCTGCGCGTCGGCCACCGCTTCGTCCACCTGCGCTTCGCCTCCTTCCTCTCCATGGCGGCGCCCCAGCAACCCGGTAAAACCCTCCTGCGCCCCAGTCCTTCGCGTATGTCGGAACCCTGAAACCCTAGCCCCATTCCTGCTCCATCCCGTCCCCATCCCTCATCCCTCGCCCCACTTCTCCGCGCACTCACTTTTTTCTCGGCTCTCTCCAGCTCCCCTCCCCGGGTCGGCGCCCAAGAGGTTCAGGGCGATGGCCACAGACGTCGCAGCGGCGGCGGCGGCGGATCGTCCAGCTGCCAAGGGTTGCCCCGCCATGAAGACGGAGTTCGCCAAGCACGCCGAGTACCTCAACGCCCTGGTACGAATCCCGTCCATGTGTCGCTCATTCAGCGAAGGCGAAGCTTTCGCTTCTCGATTTTTGTTAATTTTGGTCCCGCGCCCGTTTATGTGTCGCTCGCTTCTCGGATTTTTGTTCGTCCCGCGCAATGCGCCCAAAGAGTACTAGAGTAGGGATTACCGTATAGGTTTGTAGAATGGTGCGGGAAATTAGCTGCCAGGGCCTCATACACGCTACGTGTTCGGAGGAATCACTATGAGCCAGATTTTGGATTAGGCGTCCACTTAACTGATATTGGTAGGGTCACATTGGATTTCAGGCTACAACAATGTTGTCGAATGAGAATATTTCGAGAGGCAAGCACGCTGACATTGCAGGCACGTAATTCATTTGCGCCAGGCCAACCTGCAGTCGATCCCCTGTTTAGGCATACGTCAACTTTGTGAGAACTATGGTTCACTGGATACAATTATTCGTCTAGAGTTGACACTAATTCCTCCCAAGATATACTGTATTCTGAAGGCAATGTCCAGTTAATGCGAAATATGTTTTTTCTCTCTCCTGATTGAAGTAACTTTGTTTAGCATGTTGTTTTTGCACACAAAGTCATAATATAGGTGATTCTATGATTATTCTTGTACTCGACCATGCACATGGCTGCAAAATATGTTGCAGCATTGCCACTTCTGCAAATGTCCTCTTATCTGACTTAACTGCATTTAATTTATATGAGACTGAGTCTTTCCTTTAAATTTGATTAATGTGTTTCGAGAAGCTCGCATTATCATACTAGTTTTGAAGTTGTCAAACAGTTGTCAAAGCCTTTCCTCCTTTCACAATCCGAAATCAAATTATCATATAGTATGTTCTGACAATATTGTGTAAATTAATAATGTTTCTTTTTTTCTCTCTGTTTACTATAGAATGACAAGAGAGAAAGGCTTGTTAAAGCTAGTCGGGATGTGACAATGAACAGCAAAAAGGTCATATTTCAGGTCCACAGGTAAGTAGTATAGGGCTGTGTACCTCCGCTTGATTTCAACATTTAGCAACTGTGCTGCTGCATTACTTTATATTTTGCAAAAAAGAAAGAAAGGGCGTACTTTTTTAATGGTACACTGTGATCCTCAGAATCATGATCTCCCATGCCATTACTCAATTTGAGCATTAAGCATTATACTACCTGCTTTTCAGTGTTTTGTGTGAAGAAGCTTTGTGTAAGTTTTATGGCAGAGATCCTGATTGTCTAGTCACTTGGTCACTCTGAAACTTGTTAATGAATAGCTATATCCTGTTATCACACTTGCATGGTAGCACTTTACATAAAAAATCTACAAAAAAATGAGTAGACAGATCATATCATCAACAACAACCATGCAAAGTTTGAGGTTGAATAAAATTTTGTGCATTTGGGGAAAGAGAAATTAGCATGTAAATAGTTGCAGTGAGGGTGCAACTGTTCATATCTGAACCCACAATTCACAAGCTGATTTATATTTTTCTTTTCTACTTGCAAATGTTTTTGTTCAACCTCAAATTTAGCATTGTGTTAGATGATGATAAGATATATTCATTCAAATAGCTGATAGAAATATTTGGTGCACTTTTTAGCGGTGCTATTATTCATTGGTAGCACAGTAGCACCTAAACATGTGGTAGCACAAGCACCGGAGCTGTTCCCGTTTCGTATGTCTATATACCAATTGAATTTTGTTTGCCTCACTGTAAAAATATGAGTTTACAAAACCCTATTCCATGCTGCTAAGTCTTACTGTGTGTACAATCAAGAAATACACATTAATTAAGCTGTTTGGATCATTTGTTTTTTCTCAAATGTTGACGATCAAAATCAATTTCTGCTTAAAGTCAACTCTCACTACACAACATGTGTTATGAACCTTAGTTCATATGTCCTTGGCTTCTCATCTCGTAGCTAGAACTAGGTAATGGTGGTGCCAGGGTTTTTGCCTGACTACCTAAGCACAGATGAGATTGAGAGCAGCAGGGTGGTGAGATTAGAGATAACTTTCTTCTTTCTTCATTGCTTGATTCATCATAGACTGGGTACAGGGTATAAATAGAAACGCCCAGCCCTTGCTCAGGCGCCCAGCCTCTACCTCCTCGTTTCTCTCCTAGACATTACTTCCTAACCAGTAGCTTACTGCTCTTAATTGTATGCAGCTGGCTGTGCATGCGCCTCCTGGGTTTTAACTCCTAACTGGCAGCTTACCTGCCATTGATTACAGCAGCATGCACCTCCTAGGTTACTGCCTTGGCTGCATCTCGAGCCCTGGGACACCCTTGGTATTGGCGCCTCCACATCACAACATGTTTCTGTTGATTGTAAATTTGTAATGCCTGTGAGAATGTGAATTGCTTCTAACTAAAAAAGATCGGATGTAAACAATGAGTTGGCCATGTGTAATTGTCCTTAAATGTTGAGATTGTTTATGTTTCTGAATTCTGAGTGTTGATACCATGCCGAGAAGCTTCTTTATCACTCATAACCAAGCAGTCTTACTGTAGATTTCATGTCTTCATATACTGTTGATTTGTTTCAGAATCACGAAAGTTAACAGGGATGAAGTTCTCTCCAAGGCAGAAAATGATCTTGCTGCGGTGGTTAATCAACACATTGCAAAACTAGTAAAAGAATTGCAAGGAACTGACTTCTGGAAGCTCAGAAGAGCCTACACCTTTGGTGTTAGTACCAATCTTACTCTTCTGCATTTCTTTATAATTTGAAGAGTCAAATGCACCGCCGGTCCTTCCAAAATGCACATTTAGGTCTCTAAACTTACTAATCATCTTGTGTGAGGTCCAAATCACCAGAACTTAAATCAATCACCTGCGTGGCAAGTTGATTGCACGATGACATGGCACAGAAATGTGGAGCCCACATGCGAGTCTCATCTCTCTCTCCTACTGGGAAGTGGGCCCACATGTCGGTGCCCCGTCATCCCGCAATCAGCATGCCATGTGGGCGTATATTAACTCAAGTTATGGTGATTTGGACCCCTCACAACACACTTAGTAAGTTTAGGGACCTGGATGTGCATTTTGTATGTTTGGGGCGTAGATGGCACCCCAAGCCAAGTTGGAGGACCGACAGTGCACTTTTTACTCTAAATTGTAATAGATTTGATATGTTTGCCATTGACCATTGCAGGTACAAGAATATGTTGAAGCTGCAACACTGTGTAGATTTTGCAAGACTGGCACTCTACTAAGTCTTGCTGAAATGAATGATTCTTTACTATCATTAAGTGATAAATCTGTTGAGCCCTTACAGTTAAATGTGCTTGACTATCTTTTAGGGGTAAATACACCTGTAAATCTATAATTCAATTCTCAATGTCTATAAATATGGTTTTGTCTGAAGCCGTTAACAGTTCTGCATTTTCCATGTCTTAGGTTGCTGATTTGTCAGGAGAGCTTATGAGGCTTGCAATAGGCCGTATATCTGATGGGGAAGTTGAATATGCAAAAACTATCTGTGCTTTTGTACGTGATATTTACAGGGAGCTGACTCTTGTGGTGCCTCTAATGGATGACAATAATGAGATGAAGAAGAAAATGGAGGTCATGCTACAAAGTGTAGTAAAAATTGAGAATGGTATTATTCATTGGTGCCTGACAGAGTTAATATTTAGATTCATTGCTCTAAAGACTAACCAACCAGAAAACTTCAGCCATGCCTCAACTAAAAAATGAAACATAAAAGTATCTTTGCTTTCAACTGCATGGCATACTATATAAGCTTTTGATCAGTTCAATATGCACTAGTCTATATCACCAGGAATATAAGACTTGAGTACTGATGCTAATTTATATATACTAATATAAGAGAAGCTAAGTGAAATGGTTTTTATGTGCACATTTCCTGAAATGGCTGCTTTAAGAGGCTTGTTCCAGACTTCCAGCAGCAGATGTGATATATATAATTGCTGACTGATTTTTAGACTTGCTCACATGTACGATGTTAAAAACACAACATGACATGTACTAGTCTTGCTGCCTCCTAAATTCGTGTCCTCAATCAGTCATTGTGCCCAATGAAAAAAAAAGGATTTTAGTCTTATGCATGTAGCACTTCACAATATGATAAGAAATTTTTTCGACATCATGAGTTACCTGCATGAACGTGCTTATATTTTGTTACTGAAAATCATTTTGTCTTCTGCTGTTTTAAATTCTTCAGTGGTCCATATGTAATCACCTCATAAATTTATGAGAACATATTTGCACTCTGTTCTTGTTGGCTAGTGCTATCCTAGTCACTACCTTTTGTTATGTTACCTTTTCTTTTTTGTAATATGACTAGTAACCAAATATGAAACATTTGAAATGCAACGGTTGATGTCCTTAAAAACTAGTAGTCTGTATATTTTTGAAAATATGTCCACAGTTCTGCTAGCTATTTTGAAAGATGCCCATATTTCTTTTAGTTTTTTGTTTGTTTGAAAGATGTACAATATTTCTGCTTGCTTGTGATACTATCGTGTTAAGACCTGTGTTTCCAGTTTGTTAGTGTTGTACCCCATCGATTCTTTAATATTTGATATTGATTAGTTCAATTGCTGGCATGCATTTTTTTTTTTTAAAAAATAGTCATTACATGCTCAGAAACATCTAAGTTTTGCATATGCTTGTGCAGCTTGCTTCAGTGTTCATGTGAGAGGTTCGAGTACATTCCTCTGCTAGGATCATCAGCAGACCCAGATTATTCCTTTTTTGGAGCCTCGGACTTTGAGCAATGATTGTTCTGAAGCAAGAACTAATTGAGTGTTAAAGGAGCTTAGATCGAGATCATAAGGAGAGTGGTTGTGTCAAGGCTACTTTTAGGTTCTCATGTTAGCTGTTTGATTTTATCGCCAGTTTATGTTGCACATTGTCTCTAAATCTTACCCCAACGTGGTAACCCGGGAGATTGCAAGACTACCCTGTTTATGTTGCAACTGTAGCCTATTTGATATGTGCTATAACAGTGATCGTGCTAGCTGAAAGATTTTTCTATGTGTTGATAACTCCATTGAAGCTATTAAAAACCTACAACCCAGGGAGGACTTCCGCCAGGAAACGGCCTCCACGTCGTGGTGATTCCAGTAGAGCGTTGGATCTTCGTTTCCACGGTCCAGTTCTCACCCACCTGATTCTTACCGAATCTGTTTTTTACAGGAATCTGAAAATTTGACTCCTTCCTAGATTCTATCTCCCGTGCCATCTCTCAATGTCGGCCTGCTCCCCAGATTCTTGGTCGCTCACGTGATTCAGCTTCTGCCTGCTTCACTCCAATAATTGGGGGTGGCCCTTCTATATCAAAAAAAAAAAAAAAAGCCTTATCTCCTCCCCATCCCCGGTGCACCTCCCGCAGCACGCCGCCCCCGCCCGCGCCTTCCTCCTCGCTCCCTCTCCCTCCCGATCCCGATCCAGCCCTGGCGACGGCACCCGGCACGCGCGGTGCGTCAGCGGCGGCGGCCGCCATCCTCCTCCCCTTCTCCCATGCCCGCGTGCCCTCTCTCTCTCTCTCTCTCTCTCTCTCTCTCTCTCTCTCTCTCTCTCTCTCTCTCTCTCTCTCTCTCTCTCTCTCTCGGGCGCTCCCTCTCCCCCTCTCCATCCCGTCCCGCGGCCTCGTCTCCGGCGACGGGGGCCCGGCACCGTCAATCCCGGGGAGGGAGGCACCCCCTGAGCGGCCGAGCTCCGAGGCACCCACAGCGTGGCGAAGCTTGCTCGCCTCCTCTCTGCCGCCGGCCGTGCCGGGGTGAGCGCCGCCATGCCCGCCCTCGTGAGCCTCCCCTGCAGGCGGCGGCGTGAGCGACGGGCACCCTCCCAAGGCGGCGGCAGGCGCGATGCGAGGGCGCCACCTGCAGGCGGCACATCGGCGCGGGTGATGAGGCCCAGGAACCCCCTCTGTTTCCCCCATCCTCAGCACGGGATTTTCGGCCGAGCTAGGGATCCGGCGACTTGGCCCATGCCGCAGCGGCGGCGGCGGCGACGACGACGACCTAGGGTTTCACCTCTTTCTCACCTGCAGTGGTTCAGCTCGGATGTCCGGTCTGCCGGTAAGTCACCCTCTCCTCTCCTCCTCCTGCTCCGTCTCATGGCTGTTCTTTGGTGCCACGGTGGGCGACCTGCTGGCGGCTCCTAGCCGCACTGCACGCCTGCGCCTAGCCGCTGCCCCTGGTTAGTGAGTCCGGCGGCCGGGCGGACGGAAGAGGCTGTCCGTGGTGCCTTTGGCCCCTGCTGCTTGCAATCGGCTGGCCTGTTGGTCTGCCCCCGCTGTGGAAATTTCTTTGGCAATTTTCTTTTGGCTGAATCAATGTATCGTATCTGAGTTGTGTGTGCTGATGAGGCCGGTGCTAGGTGTATGCATTGTCTTTGCTGATGGATGTGGAATGAAAAGCAGACGAATGGTCCAGCAGAGGTGTAGATAGGGAACGACATGAGGCCATTTTGTTTGCTCATATGCTCCACCTGCTTCCCTTGCGATTGACTGACAGGTATATTTTGGTCTCCCTGTTATTTTTGTGCTCGAAAAGTAATCAAGATCCAAACTTAATATTTTGCTCAGTAAATGATTCATTTTGTTATGGCACCAAAGAATGTTTTGTTTTCAATAGAAGAATAGTGAAGGTAGAAGGCCAATGCTCTCGTCTATAAATTTTCCTCAGGGTGAGGGATTCATTAATCCATCTCATTAGAGCACTGCTGCTAGATAAAACATATGGTGTCAGATTATACACTTCTTCTCATTGCTCCTTACTTTCTTGGTTTGTAATAGTATATTTGATGGGGTTCATTGCACCTATTAATTAGTATCCCATTCCTAGCGACAGTGTTTTTGCCTGGTTAAAGTCCCTTTGTTTCCTTCCCTCTTCAGTAACTTTTGTTCTGACTTTGGGCGTATTTTGCAGTGTCACTACTTGCAGTGCTGGACAAGAATTCGCCCATCGTTGTATGTTCCTCAGCATGACCCTTTTTTGGTTCACAATTCGACATCTGGTATGCTGCCTCATCTACTCCCTAAATATTTGTGCACTTTTGCCTACATTTTTTTTGGTTTAGGATCCCTTCAATTCTACCATATATTAATACTGCTTACCCTGTTCTCAGTTTGCATTTCTACCATATATTGATGTATCTGGTTGGACGCTATGTGATCATGTTTAGAATGAAAATAGATGCCTTTCATATGAAATGGTCTTACAATGTCCTGTTTATATATGGCATCCTATATGTTCTATTATTTACTGCTTGTGGATTTCTAACTCAAGGCTCAAGCTAATGCAAATTTTTAACGGCTAGCAAATAAGCTCTTGCTGAGGATGCCTTTACTAATGTAAGCACTTTTGTGCCAAGAAAATCTGAACATGTGTCTAATTTCTATGTTTCTAATACATTTTCTGTGATTCCAATCTATTTGTGTGTTCTCCAGTTTTCCTTGCATTAGTTTGCTCCCTTTACACAGGAGTAGTTACTTTTTTGCTTCCTTAGCTAGCATGCCATTGTAAGTGTTACAGATTAGTTACTAAAATATTTCCCACCTCTATTTGGATTAATAACTGCAGGCCTGATTTTGGTTATTGGTAAATTAATGGCCCATATCTGCAGCTAGGGTGCCTTTTAATTGATACTGTTTAGGTCTTTGCTCCTGTGATCTGTGACGATTTTTTGAGTTCCTTAGTCCTCCAAAGTTTACTAATCGTTTTGGGTTTAATTTTCAGCCTGGAGATGTACAAACCACATGCAGCCTCCTACTTTGGTAGGTTCTTCTCCTATTCCTTCTATTTATCCCTGCTTTAAATTATACCTAACCAGTTAATAACCCTTATTTATCTGTGCCTACCTAAGAAAATGTGCACCAAGCCTTGTACCTCAATTTTGCCTTTTCTTCTCTTATCACAGTTAGGAGCCGAAGATTGAACCGATCAGTTTGCATCTATGAATGTGCTCTCCCGCTTTGGCTTCATCCGGTTTGAGGTTTTGTCCTCGGTGTGGTGGTTAGTTCCAAGGTTACATATTTTAGGTTCTTCATTCGTTGCAATTTTTATTATATTTATTTTAGTTCTACAAACTTTGTCTCCATGTTTTGCAGCAATAGTCGGGTATTATTAGCGTCAAGGTACTTCCTATGCTCCTTCAGTTAAGGTACAGCCCCTCGCTCAGCCTCATCAGTTTTTTTTCCATCTCAGTTGTCCTAATGTTATGGTATACGGTATACCTATTTGCATGCACAAATATAGCAGCATTGACTGTACTGCAATGTCCTAGGTCTGGTGGAAGTGCCAGATAGGTACACATGAGGTTTTCATGAGTAGTGTTCTGCATGGTTCACCTTCTGTTGTTGGATAAGATAAAGCATATATTCAGTTTTATACCGCATCACTAAGAATTAGGGAAAAACACCCTCCTTTCTTGTGTAGTCAGTCTGGTAGGTCACTGGGGACAGTTGGATTGATGCTTAGTCATCGTTTTGTTGTGATTCTTAGATTCTCAGTTGGATTCGTCAGATGCCTTCTTTTCCATGATGCTTACTGGATATCATTGAGGCAATTTTAGCAGGGCTCCCCCGTTTGCTTTCTCAGATTAAATTCTACTCAAATGTTAATTTTATATGCTCTTCCTAAAATAATGGTGCGCAGCTCTCTCCCGTGTTTTCGAGAAAAAAGTCGAAGGGTGTGCTAATCCGCTATGGTCAGCAACAAATTTATGTACCAAGGCAAATACTCTTGCTCTGCACTTCATGTGGCTTCCTAAGTGCTTATCATGTTTCGGATTTAGAAACACAACTATAAATGGCCTTCTTTTTTCCGCCTCAGTACTGATCAACGTATTCACTCCTGCGGCTTTTTTTTTTTACGGGCCATTGGACCAGCAACCAGGTTGCGATATGAGGACATAGAGATGTTGGATTCGGGCTCCCAATGAGAGGCTGCGGCTCTAAAGCACTGCAGCTAAGTGGATATTTTCAAAAGGTACCGACAAGGTTTTTTCCCCTCACATGTGCATTTTTCTGTTCACTTTGATATCTAAAATATATTCTTCTCCCTATAGCAGCTATGTTCTCTGTTCCAGATTACGGTAACAAGCTATTCTAATGAGCCTAATCATGTGATGCAGGTGTCTTTGTTGCTTGGTACCTGCTAACTGTTGAGTTTGGTGTTATCATGCTTCACTATTATTACACCATGTGTGTCATGCCTGATGATTGAACCTATCGTATTCTTCATAGTGCTGCTCAAAGGTACTAGACCTCCTCTTAGGATAATATGTTTAGCTCTGGAATACCCTGTGGCTATGTTCTGGTGATGGTCTGTGCCTTAAATTAAAAAAAAAAGTTTATAATTGATATACAGGCCAGGTTCCTTCAAGAAGTTAATCAAAGGGTGGTGATGGCTGACTATATTGTGATTTTCCTTTTTTTCTTAGCTTTTCATGCTTCGTAGAAGAATATAGAACTGACTTCCCTTTTCTAATAGTCAAATCTTGTGGTCACTGTCACAGCCTGTGTGCGCCTACACCAATGACCTCTCCTTCAATGATATAAGCATCTTATAGTTAAGATAGTGTGAGGTCCAGCATTTTATATCTCAGGGCAACCCTGTGTCTGGGCAGGCAGGAATCTTAATGGAGAAAGCTACAAATTGCAGACCCGATTTCCATATAGTATATATATTTACTTATTTAGCTTTGGTCTTGATAACGAAGTACTGGAGATGAAAAAAATGATAATGAAGTACTAGATACTTATTTAGATGTTGCATGTTATGGCATTTTATTCAACCATTAAATAGATCAATCAGGTTCACATCTCTATGTCCTCATATGTCCTCATATTTCGATAGAGAAAAAAAAAGCTTTGTTGATACCTGGGATTTTAGTGGCGCAGTTTGGAAAATGGTTAGCTGGTGTGGTCCTTTCAAGCGCTTATTTCGATGCTGTCGAATTCACCTCATTCCACATGTGATGGATCGGGGTGGAATTTGGTTCAAATTCTACTCCAATCCACCCAACCTATGTGGATTCATACAAATCCAAAAGTTCCCCCAAACATGCTTAAAAGGATTGCTTACCGAGCTAGGGTTATTCTCTATTCATTACAGTAGGTTCTAGAGGTATCAGTCTCTTTGCTTTGACACTGTTCTTTTTCCCTATCAAAGTTCACATAAACTTCATATGTACTCAGATGGTAAAGAAGTGAATCATCATTACCTTAAATTGTTTTGGATCACTTGGCCTCAAGGTTTCAGAATTGTCAAGATAACAAAAGATATGCTTTATTATTCCTGGGCAAACCCAGCATGGCTCCCCGGCGGCCCTCGATCATGGCAGGCCCATCACTGAATTTTGTGTTGCAACTTCAACCATCCAACTTGCTTTTCATATCAATTTTGCGTTGCTAATACTATGGGGTTCAGGAAACGGTTAAAGTTTCCATGGTCAGCTTGCCATAATTTTAAATTTTAACTATTATGCTCCTATTATCTAGCGAAAGTCTTATTTTATTTGTGCAATTTTTGGAGTAATATATTGTTGAAATTGCACTATATCAGTGCACCCTTCTTATATTTTTCAGATGTGTTCTGATTTCCAGGTTCCTCTTGTGTACCCACTACTGGACCAAGGTAAACTGGGTTTTCTTTATTCCCTTCAAGTTTCGATGACTGTGTACGCAAATTCTGATGCTCTTCATGTATATGATGTTTCCTATATAAGAGAATATAAAGCAGCTAGCACACAGTACAAGATATTCTTAAACATCTGTCGAGCTTGCTGCCTCATCTTGAATTTATGTTGCCAATTCCTTGGTTCGAAACAAAACTAATACTGTTAGACCTTCCCTTGAATTATGCTGTAGACGCTTGAACATTACCTGCTCTACTATATTTGCTAAGATTACCTGTAGTGGTTACTTAATATCTATTACTGTACTGCGCAAAGTTCAACTGAATTCGTAGATACATGAATCTATAGTTGGGTAAATAGTTGAATTCAATACATTCAAATTAGTACTAATCAGTTTGGGTCATATGCTATTCCTCTCGCAAAAAATCTCATAGAAAAAACTGAATTCCAACAACCATATTGCCAATGTACTCTTTACATGTATTTTGTGCTTTGAATTCTCAGTCCACCACCGGCTATGTTTCACAAAAAGATTTAAGTTGCTAATGATGCTCGTACTTTTTTTTTACCAGAGTGGAATAATATATGGAAATAATGAAGCTTCCATGTTGGGTCTGCGCTCAAGCAAAGGTGCAAATATTGAAACACAAATTAAGCACTCGATATGTACATGATATGTACCATTATTGTCATAGATCCCCCCCCCTAAAGTAGCATAGACAGATTTGTTGTTTCCTATCTAAGTTCTATGTAATATATGTACAGTCTTTTTAATGTACCATCAAATATATGCACAATGAATATGTATATGTTCTGGCCTATATAAAACTAACTCCATGTCCTTATGTATGGCTTCACATCTACCACTATACTACACAAATTCATAGTGTACCTGTATGCATTTTCCGAACCATTGTCACAAAACTGCTCCCATTATTATAGTGAGACATTAAAAAAACGATCAACATCCTTACAAGAGACACCAACCACATTTAATCATCCAAGACAAAATTTTACCAAATAAGGCTAACACGGCGCGCAGAGGCGCGCCTTCCAACTAGTACATACACATCCCTGGCCGTCTGGCGTCACGTCAAGCGGCGGGGGCAGGGCGTCGAGGCCGTCGAGATGGACTTTTTCCCCCACATGGTGAGGCTAAGCCGCTAAGGTCGATTGTCACACGATGCCGGTGTCTCCTCTTAACTCCTTTT
Organism: Themeda triandra; assembly: GCA_018135685.1. Classification (NCBI taxonomy): domain Eukaryota; kingdom Viridiplantae; phylum Streptophyta; class Magnoliopsida; order Poales; family Poaceae; genus Themeda; species Themeda triandra. Next base: position 383,251 of record JAENPR010000079.1, on the reverse strand, counting down.
ATTAGTTGTGAGAGGTGACTAGTAGAGGATTTCGAGGAACTAAATAAAACAGAAGGATGTAGGAATGTGCCTTAGGCTAGTAATAATATTTCGATTTCGCTAACATTACCGACGGTGGTTATTGAAAAGACGAGTTCCCAATGGCCAAAAGAGGAATATTTCAAATTATAAATGGTTTTGTCTTTTTTGTTTATCAATGTGACTTGTAATTTGGAACGGAGAAGTATTATACTAGGTAGATTTTGAGGACAATAAATGGAGCTTTAAAGGACAAATCGGTATACTTACCTTTTTTTTTTTGAGAAACGTAATCCAAACCCAATTCTGTTGGTGGGCTTTCTTACATTATTATTCAGGCACAGGACACAGGATGCACAGACAGCCCCCGGCCCGACGCCGCCTTAACTACCCGGATCCCAATATCCTTCGAAACCCTAGCGCGCAATCTATCGCCGTCGCCATGGGCAAGAAGCGGAAGCTCGTGTCCATTTCGGCGGCAGCCGTCAAGTCGTTTAAGACCTCCCCGACCACCGCCGGTCAATCCGAGGTTGTCGCCCCCGTTGGGGCGACCATGGAGAAGCAGATGCTGCCCCAGGGGGCAGGCGGCGAGGAGGAGGTAGAGGAGGAAGTCGAGGAGGAGGTGGAGGTCGAGGAGGAAGTGGAGGTCGAAGAGGAGGAGGCCGAGGGCGAGAGCGACCCGGCCTCGATCCAGGCGCTGCTGGATTCGTTCCCCAAGGACCAGCTCGTGGAGCTGCTGCGCGACGCCGCCGTCGCGCACGGCGACGTGCTCACCGCCGTCCGGCGCGTGGCCGACGCCGACCCGGCCCAGCGGAAGATCTTCGTCCACGGCCTCGGCTGGGACGCCACCACCGACACCCTCACCGAGGCGTTCGGCCAGTACGGCGAGATCGAGGACCTCCGGGTCGTCGCCGATCGCAACACGGGCAAGTGCAAGGGGTACGGGTTCATCCTCTTCCGCCACCGCTCCGGCGCCCGGGCCGCGCTGCGCGAGCCCCAGAAGATGATTGGTAACCGCAGCACCGCCTGCCAGCTCGCCTCTGTTGGCCCTGTCTCTGGTGGTGCGGCCACTAGCGCTGCGCCGGTCCCAGCTCAGTTGCAGCAGCCACCAGTTTCAGAGTATACCCAACGAAAGATATATGTCAGCAATGTTGGTGTGGATATCAATCCGGAGAAACTGAAGCAGTTCTTTGCAAGGTATGGTGAGATCGAGGAAGGCCCGCTTGGGCTTGACAAGGCCACTGGGAAACCCAAGGGATTTGCTCTTTTTGTCTACAAGACCATCCAGAGTGCCAAGAAGGCTCTTGAGGAGCCGCATAAGAATTTTGAGGGAGTGGTGCTGCACTGCCAGAAGGCGATTGATGGACCAAAGCCCAACAAATTAGGAGGAGCCGGAGGCTTTTTTGGTGCTGGTGCTTCCAGTGGGGGCAAGGCGTTTGCTGGTTATGGAGCTACTAGTCGTTCTATCCCCGGAACTGTTGGTCTTGTCCAGCCAATGTCACCTCTGGCTCCTGGATTGGCTTCACTGCCTGGTGGTATTTCTGCTGCCCCAGGTGTGGATCCTGCTCTGGGACAGGCCTTGACAGCTTTGCTTGCCAACCATCAGGGGCCTGGGCTGAGTTTGAATAGCATTCTGGGGATCGGTGGTAACGGATCAGGGTTGCCTCCACAGGGGGGAACTGGAGCATTGGGTGGTAGCGGTGTGCCGGGGATGCAAGGTGGTTATATGGGTGGCTATGGTGGTTCTGGTGGGTATGGGGGTGCTGCTTCAGGAGGCCCCGGAAGAAATTACATGGGTCATTAGGTAAGATTTGGCAGGTAGATGCATCTAACTGCAGGAAACTACAAATACTTCTGATTTCTGTTTTGCATAAAAAGAAACCTTACAATTTTACTTGTTCTTATACGGAAATTAGTTTTGCATGTCCATAGATGTTAGACTCACCACTATCCTCATTATTGTTGCTGTATAAAAGTAATCTTTCATTTACATGGTTTTCATGGTTAGTTTTTTCTTCTTGTTAACCAGATACTTATGATAATAATTAGTGTGCCCCCAGTAGAAATTTAGTTATATTTTTAGGTTTATTAGTTTTCTGAAACGGCCAGTTGCGATGTCAGGAATTAGAGTTTGGAATCTACAATCATGGCCTGAGAACTATTAGTGTCTTCATCGAAGTATTTTCATTTTTCAATAATTATATATTGTCTTGCTGTTTACTGCTTATATAGGATAGCTGTGCCTGTGCTATTAGCTAAAGCTTTGAGGTATTTATTCATCTGGTTGTACAGTATCCTCGGTAGTTCATTATCTGTTTGAGGTTTGTGACAAGTCTTGCAGTTTTCATGTGAGTCAGTCAGTTTTGTTGTTCCTTCATTTAACGTGCAAGTGTAACCTTCATTGTAGTGCATTAGTTCAGTTATTGGCTTACAGTATGCCTGGCAGGCAAATTTTGTTTGCACTTTGCAAGCATAAATTAGGCTCATGACAAATCTTATTGTTTTCATGTGTCTCCAATTCGCACTATTTTGATTGCCATGCAGATAGTGTGTATGCATTGACCCTATAACCTATTATGTATTACTTGTTTTGAACTGACAGCCCAGACCACAAACCACAGTTATACTTTATTGGAAAGGTTATCTTTGTACACAAGTACTATTTTTGAGAACTATCACTTATTTTAATCTATCTTGCTATTTGACAGGCTGGGTTGTAACTATTTTACTGTGGCCAGATGATTCTACATGTTCCTGCTTGGCACTTATAAACTTGCTGTTTTAAGCTGTTTCTGGCTCCTCACTTAAGCAGTTAAGCCTGTGGTCAACGTTTTCATAGGAACTTTAGTTCGTTCCCTATCATTTCAAAACGAAACAGTGCTTTGTACAACAATTTCGATTTTCAAAAGGACATATTATGGCTGCAAGACTATTGTAAAAGACTTCATGTGGATTTAAAGCACTGCGGTATTTAAAGATATTACTGTTTTTTACGGTTTTCAAAAAGGCCAAATTAAGGCTTTCAAAACTATTGTAAAAGACTTTCTGTGGGTTTAAAGTACTGAGCTATTTAACGCCAATGGTTTCTTGTTTTATATGTACGGTTTTTAAAGAGGCGACCATGTGGCTTGCAAGACTGCTGTAAAAGATTGCGTATTTTACTATGTTTCTGTTTTGCACTTTTTTTCTTTTTTGTACCATAAACCTGTTTTGATGTTTAGATTCAGACATAATTTGTACTCTGCATTGATAAGTGTCATTTTAGTTGCCATTCTAACTTGCAGGTAATGCAGGTTTATTTCTTAAAAAAGATGTATATTTCTTTTTTTTTCTAATAAGAAGTAATGCTTCCTAGTTTGCAAGTAATGTGCTTTATTAAAGCCTCAGTCCCAAAAAGAATGCAATTGTAGGTTTGAGATGAGTAAACTTTCTTTAAATATAGGTTTGCTAAGGAAATATATTTCATAACTAACCTAATGATATTTATTTGGTATCATAGATGCTAGTAATTTTTCATATATAGATTTGGTTGAATTTGAAATTGTTTGGCTTCTCAGGAAGTGTTCTTTTTGGATATAGGGAAGTTCAAGTGAAAAAACTATATTGTATTGAAAGAGAGGCTACTAAATGCTAATCAAGTCCTTATTTGTTTATTTTCATTGCTACTTGCTAGGCAGGACTTCTTTGTTGCTGGAATGGTTTTCTTGGTAGCTTATCTTTCTCATATGTGACCTGACAATTGATTATATAATGTGGCTGATGCACATTGTTGTATGCCATCTGACTTTGTGCATTGTCGGCAAAGGAAACTTCTCTTTTGTTATAAATCTCATTGCTTTTTTTATGTGAAGGTTCATTGCTAATTTGACATGCTTCTTGCATGAACACACTAGATTATGATAATGCCACTTTGTAAATCAAAGGTTGTTGTATTATTTTGTTAGAAATTACCCAGGTAAACAATCTAAGTAAGCCTTTTGTTTAATAACCACCAAAACTATTTGTTCTTATTTCTTGATTGAGAACTTACCTCCATTTTATGCTTAGGTATAGATTGTGGCATTGTCATGTTGTCATTTCATTATTGCTTGAATTACTTATGGTATACATAATTCTTACTTTTTGTAATGTGATCTCTCTGGAATGTCATTTGTCATTGTTATTTGTTCAGGAAATCAATAGTGATTTTTAGTGTAATTGTGGCCACAATTTATCCTTGTTTAAAAGCAGTTAAAGAAAGAGCAGTAATGATTGATAGAATCCATGGTCATGAAGTGGCAGATTAGTTGTAGCTTACCATGGTGCATGGATGATCTAGTATCACTTGATTATTTCCTTGGTTTAATGTCTCGGCAGGGACGGTTGAGGCCTCATATTTGCATTCGAGACAGGTAAGTACGAAATGCATACATTCCGAAGTCCAAGTGATGCATATAGCGGCAGAAAGCTCTCTTTTGTAAGTTGTACAATGGCTGTAATCTGCTCAGTTCTCCGAAAAGGGAGTGTTCCCCGCAAGGAGGGAGTGGCTATTGGTGGAACGTGGTAGCCCGCACCCTGCTTCCACTAGGCTTTGCAGCTACAAACGGACCGTAACCAGATGGTGTAAATGTTGAATTAGGAATCATATATATAATTACATGTAATTGTGAATGATGATATGCGTTGTCGATTGTCATACGGCTTGAGTGTGCTTCGGTGCGCGGGGCTGTATCCCATTTTTACCCTACACATTGATCTGTCTTTGGCGCGCGGAACGCCAGTTCATTTGATAAAGACGGACACGGGACAGTTTTGTGTCGATGATGATCTCGCTTAGAGCAATGTTTTTTTTCTACACGGGAGATGTAGTGTAGAGTTTGCCGCGCTAATTTCCTTTCGTGTCGCAGATGATCTCACTTAGACTGAAGTTATTTCTACACGGGAGATGCAGGGATTTCTACACGGGAGATGTAGGCGCGTTAAGATGATCTTTAGAGCGATGGTTTTTCTACACAGGAGATCTAGGTGTTTGCCGTGTCAATTTATTACTTAAAACGAGTGTCGTCCACAGACTCGTTACTTGATTTAAGTGAATCAACTTTGTAGTCCTTGGAAGATACCATTAACATCTTTGATTTGTGTACATGTATCAGGGTGAATGTACGTGTATTCATAGAGGTGAGTGTGTGTGCGTGGACGTCCATGTTATACTTGTAATTAAAAAAAATGAGACGTGTGTTCCTATTGCGTATCTGTAGTGGATTACAAGTCTTGTCAAATTAACAAAATAATTGTATGATATTTCTGGAAGCATATACTAACCTATGTGTAGTGAGAACGGGAAGGTTATCCTATCATGTATATGTTGAGAGCCCTACTACCATACCAATTAAACCTGAGCTGGCAAGTTAAGCATCCCTCTGTTAAGTGTGGCACAATGCCTTTAATTAAACCATTGCTTTTGGCCCTATCGAGCATGACAGATGGAGTATCATCCACTAAATTAAACAAAAGAGGTGAAAAAATGTCCCCATGCCTAAGCCTCGGTTTTGACTATTTAGATGATTATATAATTACTTGTTCTACATTTTTTGCTTATCTATTGTAATCAAACTAAGTGCTACTTTCTGTTAAGGTATGTGTTAGTTCGGCTTGTAAGCTGAACGAGCTGCTCGAGCCAGAGAAGAGCCGAGCCAAGTTTCGTTATTAGCTTGTTATTAGGAGTCGAGCTTGGTATCTTAGGAGGCTTAACAAACCATTTTGAGTTACCTTTAAGCATTTTTTTTCATCTTCTAATAGAAGAGAGTGACAGGAAAGCTTCTAAGATCATGTGAGAGTGTCATGTCTCACATGGATGTTGATTAAGAAGACTAAATATGGGTTCTAGAAGTCGTGGTTAATTTGAGACAAATAACTAGATCAGGGACAAATGCTGTAAACCACTAAAACACACATGTCAATGATAGATACACTAATAAACCGTGTACATTTGTCCAAGTACACCCTATGCATTTTTCTATCTGATTTATAATTGGAGAGCCACAGGAAAATGGCTAATTTGCCCCCCTGCTGCTTTATCCTCCCCCGCAAGGCTAATTCCTTTCTCCAGAAACTATCGCACGGGGGCTTTACTGCTACAAATCGAGTCCCAAGCGAGAGATAGCTTTGCCGCCGGTGATCTCCGCCGCCGTCGATCCGAACTCGTCGCAGTTGAAGCGTCTCTCCGATTCAGGATTTATCTAGGATCCAGACGGTCCGCCGCCGTCCAGACGCTGCGGCGGAGGAACATAGAAGGCAGCCGAGGGTGGGGAGTGGGACTCCTTGTGAGGGGGGAAGAAGCCGTTGCGGAGATGGAGCCGAGCAACGGGGACCACATGGCGGAGGACCAACCGACTCCGGCCGCGTCCGCCGCCGAGGAGGCCGCCATGGACGCAGATACCGGCGGCGAGCGGCGTGGCGCGGCCGCGCTGGTGGGCCTGCTCCGCGGGTTCCTCGCCGTGCAGCAGCGCCGGGCCGAGGCCTACTCCACGCTACGAAGGTACCGCTGTCGTTCTTCGGTGCGGTCCGGCCGCCCCGGTTCTTCCGAACTATATAAACCCTAATGATCATGCGGGAGATTTCTTGTGGCGTGTTAAAGACTGTGTAGTGCTTCCGGCCAGATTGGGCTGGGACTGGTGATTTTGTATGATTTTGTAGCATTTTATTTGCTAGTCTTGAACTGGTAGTCAATACAGTATAGGACCTGTTTTGAAGGTTCATAGGAAACAGCTGTATTCCTGCCAGAATTGAAAAGTTCTGGCAAAAACATTGCACAGATATCTATCCTGTGATCAGCCCATCCCAGCCATGATGTCTATGTCTGCTCTCCTGTCATCCCAACTAGTGATTTTTGGTGCTTTGGTTTGTTGTTGTTTTGCATCCTGAAGTGAGGTGTTTCCATGTTTATTATGTTTGTAGTTTTAGGTTTGTGTTGCTAGTGTGCAGTGTGGATTTGAGTTTACTTGTAGGGTGGTTGGAGTAGTTGTTTTAGTCTTAGTGGATCACTGTGATTGGAACATAAGTTTGAACTTTGGACCCTTGCACCATGTAGGAAGATCAGGTGCCATGTTAGCTTGGAAGAAATTTTGAGATGGAAGGGATAGATGACTTGAAGGGTTCAGTTATTTTCAATTTGCAGTAGTCTCCTCTAGATACTAGTACTAGATAAGGCCCATTTACATTTTGATCTACTACAATTGTATACAGAGTATACATAGTACAATTCAATAATATGTGTAGAATGCTCATTTGTTAGTTTCTTTTCCTATCAGGAGCACTGCTAAATGCCTTTGTATGACTCCAATGTGTATGTATGCTTCCCAACAGAATTTTATAATGTTCATCTATTATGCAAAGAGGTCCGGTCTTATGTAGCTACATAAGTTTCTTGATCTTGCAGTTGATCTAGCTGTAAAGAATGATTTTTGCTTTGAACCCGCTAGAAATTTAGCTATCTGGCATGTAATATATTCACAAAAGGAGAAAACATAGCAAAAGGAATTTACGCTATCACTATATTTCCATGCTAAAATGGTTTAAGTGGTAAATTGAAAATGTCATCAGTGTGTTTTTTTGCTTTTAGTGTAGTAACTATAATTGTTAGTCACTATGCATTTTGTCAAGTTTTTTAGTGATCTATAATTCTGGTGACTGCATTTGCATATCTCTGTGTGAAAAGTACTTAATGACATTAGTTTTTTATGTAAGCCTACCATTTTGTTTTCTCATTGGTTCATTAATAATATATAACAGGGGTTTTTCTGAGTATATGGCTAATGGAGGTGAATTGGCCTATCAACAACTGTGTGGCAATATTACAGCGGAGTTCAATGATTGCTCAAAACAGGTTAGCTCTAGTTGTCTCATCTTCTTCCTATCCATAAAAAACAACATCTAATAATTCTTTCTTCAGGTCCTTGAAATAATTTCTCTGCTCTCAATGCCAGAATTTAGTCGTAGCGATCTTGCCGATATACTGAAGGGTGTTCAAGCACATGAGAAAGAGAAGTTGCATCTGGTAAGTTAGCTTGGGCTGCTGGGCATGCTGCCATATGGGCCATGGAATAATTCTTCCTTAAAATAACTAGATTTTGTTTAAGAGTGGAAACTTATTTCATTCTTTCATATTTAGACTGTAATGATGTGTTTTTACATTTCATTTAGCGTAGGAATACTGTGATTGGAGGAACCATTAGCAGATCGTAATTTCATTTCTCATGGCTTATATCAGGCCATATTTTATTAAATCCTAAAGGAAACCAAGCTTTACCTCTTTCACAATACATTATAACACACTTGAATTTATAAAAATGATTTCAACTTAGTCTAATCTTCCCTGATAAGAGTAATATGTTTTAAATTGTAGAAGTGACGGATATTTGTTTTTGGCATGATAACTGCTCCAGGTTTGCTACCTCGTATTGCACCTAATAGCTACACCAGCCTTAGGCCCTGAGCTATGTTCCCTTGAAATTGCATTTTAGTCTAACTAATTATTTGGGTAATTTCCTGATTGACCTGTGGTACTGGCCGGAATTTTAATGTAAGATATTTGTGCTTGCAACTTTCAGCGTGCAAAATTTGTTTCCACATCTGCTTCCTATTTCTTCTATAGCTTTCATATTGGTATTTTCTTCAATGGCTGATTATTTGTCTCTGGCCTTCCTGGTTTGGTTCGCTGATTTCTGAAGACAGCGAAGATTCAGGTGCTGAAGAAAGCCGGCAGGCCGTCAGAGCGCCTGGTGAACCACGAGGACTGCAGGTCGCACAGCATGGCCCAGCACGTCTGCGTGCACGTCAAGGAGATAACGGAGGCTGCCGGCACCGAGGATGCCGAGGCCGATGCGGAGTATGAAGCCGCCCTCAAGGAGGCCATACAGGGCGTGCAGGAGGCCGTGACCAGCATAAACGAACACATGGAGGAGGTGCGCTACGAGATTGATGGGCTCGAGGCGGAGACGATCGGTAGCAAGTGGAGCGAAGTCGAGGAAGCATTCCCTGGTACCCTGTCTATAAAATAGGAAGAAAAACGATTCGTTTTTTTAATTTTTGGCACCATTCAGTTCAGTCTACCCGTGTTGTTCTTTCCTTTAGAACTCTGTACCTGTGTTCTCTTGTTGATGGAGATTGACGCCGATGGAATTTGGTGTAGGTTTACTGATGTTTTCGTGTTGCTTAAAAGAAGGATTGAAATTGGAACAAGACACTTTTTGGATTCCTCATGTTTTGCTGTGATGCAGCTCTGAAAATGTTGAGATCAGTGAATGGCCGAGCCATTTGCACGGACGGTAGAGCAGTAGGGGTTGTGATTTGTGAAGATGTCCAGGCACGAGCGTACCTTGTTCACCGCTCGAGCATCTCTAAAAACAATCCTTACAAAAACGGTCACCGCCACCGTGTTTGGATTCTCATTCTCTCCAAGCAAAATTACTTTGTCTGGGAACAAAGCTCCCCATGCGTTTGATTTTGGGAACGAGACCAATGTCTGGTTTCTTGTCTGGAGGAAGCGATCCAAACAATTGTCTGGCCTGCTGGTTGGCCCTGGCAGCAGCAACCGTTGGTGTTGGCGTCCGTGATCGTGCAAGTGACGTGGCACAACTCTGATTTCTTTTGAACCAAATCTTACAAGTTTGTTAGACTACACCATTTTTCCCTCCCAATAAAAATGTTTGGCTGGTTGAAACAAAAAAAAATATTTTTGGGACCATCTTTTTTGATAGAGATGTGCCTTTTTATATATAAGAAAGATTTTATTCATTCATACGGAGTAATTATTAATCATTACGTTGATGGTATAATAATCATGAATCCACTTTTGACCTCCACATAAAAAGACATCCTAAATAAATAAATCAAAGGAAGAAGCTGGCACTCTTAACCAATAAGTTCTTAAAGATAACCTATATGTGGAGCCAATGAGAAACAAAAGAGAATAAACATGTTTGTTTTTCAAATGCTAAATTATTTCTACATAACCAAAGCAATACCAATTGTTGCTATGCCGCTACAACAAAAGCATAGGATAACCACGGGGCTGCTTGGCTGCATATAAAGCGCAGCCGCAGGGCTGCAAAGAAGTTCGTCCGAGCAAGCTACATGTGTAGAACCAATGAAAAACAGTAAATGCACAGACTATAAAAATGAATAAACATGTTGGCAACGTATCCTATGCAAACCAGACATCCCGTGCAAACTTGCAAACTCTTGATATGGACCCCAGGATGCTCATCCGATGGCTGCGGAGAGAATTTTTTTTTCAATTAAACGCCCGCAAGCCCGCTACTAATCCTTTTTTTTTTCAATTCACCCCCTCTGCCTAATTGATCCAGTCGAGTGGAGGGGCGACTCCTTTGGCGGCGCCGCTGTTTCTTCCCCACCGATCCAGCGTCGCCGCCCTGGAGGAGCCGCGCCGGGACAGAGGCGCCGCCCTAGAGGAGCCGCGCCGCCCTGGAGGACCGGCCGCCCTGGCCACCCGCGCCTCCACCTCGCCTCGCCCGCGCCGGGCCAGAGCCACCGCCCTGCAGGAGCGTCCGCGTCCTAGAGGAGCGTCGGGCCAGAGCCACGGCCAGGCTACACCACTTCCTCGATTCAGACAGTGAAAGTGCAGTTCGTGGAGTCCTGGCAATTCGTGAAAGTGCAGTTCGTGCAGTTCAAAGAGCCACGGCCAGGCTACATCAGAGTGGAGTTCGTGGAGTCCTGCACGGCGGCGGCGGCCGCCCGGGGGTCCTGCACGGCGCCTGGCTGGGGTCCTGCACGGCGACGGCGGCCGGTCGGGGGTACTTCATCTTCACGGCTGCGCCGGCCGGCCGAGGGTCTTTCATCTTCATCTGCATGGCGGCGGCTTCCAGCGCTAGATGAGTCGTGCGAGTCGAACAGATGTAACACCGACCAGAGCAATTAGGCGTAGGGGGCAATTTGCAAAGTAAAAACGATTACTTGTTGGCTTGCGGGTGTTTAAATGTAAAAAAATTCCACCTCTCTCCACAGCCTTCGGATGGGCATCCTGAAGCTCAGATCATTAGTTTGCAAGTTTGTACGAGACATCTGGTTTGCATAGGATACGTTGCCATAAGTAAAACTTGCTTTCGACAGCTAGTGTTGCACGGCCGGCGTGTCCGATCGGCAGACGGGCGGCCGTCGCCACGGAAGGACCGGCCGGCTTTTGGGTCGGCCACGGCATGAGCGTGGCGCCACGCACGCGGCTAGCTAGCCAATGGACGATGGATGGAGATCGATGCAGATGAAAGACCACCGGATCCACGACGACCACGACAGCGATCCAGCGCTGATCGAAACCCTGGCCACGGTGAAGGTGGACTTCCATTTCATTTCACGGGAGGCCGGGATCGATAGTGGGATACACACGCAAACACACACGATCGACTCGAAGAATTGAATGGGTTTGCGGGGCTGGGTTGGGTTGCGTATCCGCCCGGCGACGCAAGGGCAATGCAACTGGATGATGTCGTCCCGATGGACGCGTGGAATCAATTGACGTCGAGCTTCAATTAAAGCTGATGACTATTGTATATGCGGGCTTCTTTACATCCATCTAAGTGAAGGGGTGACTGCGCGGCGACTCCGTGCTGCCACGCGCCGCCGCCGGCGATGGCTCCCCCCCCCCCGCCCCCTCCGGGCTTAGATCCGCCCTCGCCCTTGCCTCCTCCTCCTCCCCCACCCCTTTTCCCCTCCTTCCAGGGCCATCCCACGCTCGCGCGGCCGTCTTCTGGCAGGGTCGATTCCCAGATCTCGATCCGCCACCATGGCGGATGCGTCGCCGTCGCACCGTGGCTGGGCCCTGGAGGTCCAGGAGGCTTTGGAGGTGGGATCCCCTGATCGACTCCTTGAGGCCCTGGGTCGTGGACCAAGTGGTGCCTCGGAGTCGGCCACCCCACGCTGCTCGTGGGCGGACCACGCCGATGATGGTCTGCCACCGCCGATGGAGTTATTCGAGGACTCGCCTGGGCTGCTGCGAGAGATCCTCGACCGAGGTCCTAGGGAGCGCGTACCCTCAGTGACTCGGAGGATCTCTCCGATTCGGAGCCCCCTTCACCTCCATCGCCTCCGCCGCCACAGGGAAAGGGGAAGGAGGTGGCCAGACCGGTGCGGAAGAGACACCGTGCCCGTCGCCACCGGGTGCGGAAGTGGCCCTCCGGCTTCATGAGGGATGCCAGGGCCGCCCATCCAGCCGAGCCTATGGCGCCGCCGTGCCAGCGGCTCACCTCGGTCATCAACCTCGACATCCGCCCGCCCCCGGCAGTGCCTCCATCACCTCGTCGGGACCCGCGGCCTGACTCACCGCCGGCGGCTCACCCTCCCAGAGCGCGGGGCACCCTGGATGAAGAGGGGTTCTACGGCGTCCACATTAGGCACGTTGGCCGCTCCCCACCACGCCGGCGCTCGCCGCGGCGTGTACCCCCGGAGCTTGAGGGCCTATGCCTCCGCTGCCTCCGCGACGACCACACGCGCGCCACATGCACCTTCCCAGCAAGATGCTATAGCTGTTGGGCTGAGGGGCACCGTGCTGCGGCGTGCCCTCGCCCGGCACGCACTGGTGTGCTTGGGAACAAGCGCTGCCGCTCCCCCGCTGCCGGCCAGCTGGGTGGAGCGCGGCTGAAGCTCAGGCGGGGTGGGGAGGGGCACAGTCACGCCTCCGCGGACACCGCCTTGCCGCGGTCCACTTCGACAGGGCACGCCTTCTTCGTGCCACTACTGTGCGCTCCGCCGTCGCCTGAGGTTCCCCCCTGCCGTCGCCGCAGTGTCCGGAGGGTCGGGCGGCTCCTCCTACCCACCAGTTGGCTGTTGGCGGTCCTTAACGACGATCTTTACGGCGCCAACTTGATTCTAAAAAGGGAGAATTAAATATTTTTATTGCACATATACCTTTGCTACTAATCAAATTCTACTTGTGCTAGAGAAAACATTATTTGCAGGAATATATATATAGCACAGGAAATTTTATAAATAAAAGTACGCTTTCCGAAAGGCATAGAATCAAGGAAGAAGGGGAAAGCCCATTTCTGGGCCGAGGTGGACAAATTCCCCAATGCCACGACGGCCCAGGCCCGCAAAGGAACCGACCTAGCAAAGTCGGTCGCGGGGAGGCGCCAGCCAGGGGCGAGCGCGCTGGGGCGCGCGCCCCCCACGGCACTGTGCGGGCCCAGCCTCCTGGAGGCGGTTTGCCTCCTTCCATAGAGGGTGATGCCGTGCGGGAATTTCCCACTCTACCCCTGAACCGCCTTCAGTGAGCTATAAAAGAAGGAGAGGTGCACCCTCACAGACACACACCATTTGGAGTCTCTCTCTCTCATTTCTCACTTATTTTTTAGGCTAGACATTTAGAATATATTGGAGCAAGGAAAGCTACCAAGAAGAGCTTGTCTCTTGGAAGAATAGCCACATCTCTTGGTAATATATGGAGTGTTCTTCCTTAGTCAAGTTCTCAATACTTATATATAGCTTCTCATATGAACTAGAGCTTAGTTGTGATCATGCTGTTCTTGATATGCATGAACTAGATCTGATTTTATCTAATCATTTCATAGCTTGTTCATCTCTGTTCCTCATTGTTCATATGTTTTATAAAGTTAGAGGTCCTGATAGGAATGGGATAGCGGTTCGATGTTCTTTCGGGTTTACCTACGTTCTTGCTCGTCCATCCGTAGGGTGGGAGTCCTGGGGGGACGTAGGTAGTTTCTTAGTATGCGGACGTGGTGTTCGGATACGAGGGAGCCTTCGAATATGACGGTATGCCACGGTTGAGGGGTAGATGGCAGGTGGTGACAGCCCTATCCGTCCTCCGTATCCCCACGTCCGCATGTCGTGTAGGAGTTCGTAAATGCCTCTATCGGCTGGCAGACCAGCTGCGGGGGGTCTCCCTCTACCCGAGGCCTTGAACCATCTCTAACCTTGTACAACATGTGACTCTAGCTGTTCTATGCATAGCTATATACGACCTACCTGCTCCGCGTAGATTTTATTATTTATTTATTTATTTATTTATTCTTTATTCCTTATTTCTTCTTTATCATTAAGATAGACCCAAGTATGTGTCCACTATCTACAAATCTATTTATCTTACCCCTGCATAGTTCTAAGGTCTTATTTCAATGATGTGTAGTCATAAGCCATGATTATACTAGATACATTTTATACCTTGCCTTCCTTTGAAAAAATATAAATAACGATAGATCCGTGCGCTTGTAAATAATATTTCTATAAGGTTCTGATCTATCGACCCTGGCGTTCTTGGCGTGATTGCCGTATTCGGTGATTACGTTAAGAAATGCCATCAAGCATTTCTGGCGTCGTTGCCCGGGATAGACTCTTCATCTATCCTTGGTGATAGCGCTAAGAAATGTCAACAAGAATTTCTAGCGCCATTGCCAGGGATAGACTCTTCATCTATCTTGGTGATAGCGCTAAGAAATGTCAACAAGCATTTCTGACGCCGTTGCCGGAGAAGGCATAGGTTAAAATAATCTAGCATGAAATAAAAAACATCTGCTTATGACTTCACTAGAAATGGACATTGTCTATGCAGGCTAAATTTTATGTTTTCTCCTGTTGTGGATAAAAATAGGATAGTGTATGTCTGGTTTCTCCCTGCCGGAAAACTTCAGAGATAATCCGGAGGCACTCCTAAGGAAGAAAAGGTCTCGCGCCTCTTCTTCTTCTACAGCTCCACCGACACAAGAACCAGTCACCACCGCACCAACTGAGATGGCCCAGAAGTCGTTCCGTGAGTTCTCCACCCCCGCTGTTGCCAACGTGCCCACCGGCCCCGTTGTCAACATGGCAGACAAGAACTTTGAGCTCCGGACTGGGCTCATCACCATGGTACAGACAATTCCGTTTTGCGGATTGCTGAATGAGGATGCCAACGCTCATCTGCAGCGTTTCCTGGAGCTCTGCGACACCATCGTCATCAAGGACATCGAGGCCGATGTCATCAGGCTTCGGCTGTTTCCCTTCTCCCTAGTGGGGAAGGCGAAACAGTGGTTCTACAAGGACAAGGACGCTGTGAGCACCTAGAGCAAATGCTCCACGACATTCCTCGCCAAATTCTTTCCCATGGGCAAAACCAATGCCCTGAGGGGAAGAATCACCAATTTCCAGCAGACACAGTTGAAACCCATTCCTGAGGCATGGGAGAGGCTACAAGAATACATTCTAGCATGCCCACACCATGGAATGAAGGAGTGGTTGGTGCTACAAAACTTCTACAATGGGTTAACACCCATGTCGAAGGGGCACCTTGACGCCGCTGCTGGTGGCGCCTTTCTATCACTCACTGTTGCAAATGCTACGACATTGATCAACAAGATGGTAGAAAACCAAGCTTGGGGAGAAGAAAGGGCCCCGTCCAGGCAACAAAAAGGTACGCACACCGTGAAGGAGACGGATGTGCTTACCGCAAAAATAGATGAGCTCCTGAAGAAGTTTGATGAGCGTGCCGCTGAAAGAACACCTGGCGCCATCAACGCCGTAGATGCTCGCATGAGTTGCGAGGTCTGCGGTAATGTTGGCCACTCGGGAAATGACTGTCCTGAAACCCATGAGGAGGCGTCATACGTCAACAACAGGTTCCGCCAACAACAGGGAGGCAATAACGGATGGAACAACCAGTCCTATCCACCATATGAAGGCAATTCGAACTACAACTCCAGTTATAATTCGAATCAGGCTTCTTTTAAATACTTGGTCTTAGGCCAAGCAAAAATTAACGAAAATCTTACCAAAAAGATGCTTGTAAGGTTCTAGAAGACATTAATGGTAAAATAGAAGGTTTGTCTTCTGCTGTTAAGAACTAGTTAAGTTTTAATAAGATGATAGAAAAGTAGTTAGCACAGATCGCTGCTACTGTCCCTGTCGATCATTCTGTTTCCTCTGTTGAAAATGTGAATTCGGTGACCACGAGAGGGGGTAAGACCACTCGTGATCCACCAAATCCTAACCACACAGTCATGAAACAGAGCATACAACAGCAGGATGAACCTTCGTCAACAGAAGCCCAGAATGGCACAGAAGGAGGGACGACACTCAACTACCCCGACACAACCCTCCTACCATTCGTCACCAGAACCCGGAAGCAAGCGGTGGACGAGCAGTTCGCCCGGTTTGTTGAGATGGTAAAGAAGGTGCACATAAGCGTCCCGCTTCTGGACGTCTTACATGTACCTTCCTACGCCAGATACATCAAGGCCATCATCAACAACAGGAGGCCACTACCGTCCACAGAAGTGGTCAAGCTAACGGAGGAGTGCAGTGCGGCAATCCTGAATCACGTACCCAAAAAGAAGAAAGATCCAGGATGCCCCACTATCACTTGCTCCGTTGGGGCTCAGCAGTTCGACCACGCGCTCTGTGATCTTGGTGCCAGCGTCAGTGTTATGCCCAAGGCTGTCTTCGACAAGTTGAGCTACACACGGCTGACACCAACAACCATCACACTCCAGTTGGCCGACTCTTCCATCTGCTACCCAGCAGGGATCGCGAAAGATATCCCAGTGAAGATCCGAGGATACTTCGTCCTAGTTGACTTCGTGGTGCTGGACATGGAAGAGACAAAGGAAACTCCGCTCATATTGGGACGACCCTTCCTCAGCACCGCAGGAGCACAAATTGATGTTGGGGTCAGAGAAATTTGATTCAACATCAATGGGAAAGAAGAAAAGTTTGAGTTCCGACCAAGACGGAGGGAAGAGTGCAACATGATTCGCATCAAGTATGGACCAACCACACGAGAAATCATGGAGGTTGAGATACGTCCACACAATGCAAAGACCATCGCCAATTTTATGAGGGAACAACCGAAAAAGCCAGAAAGCGTAAAGCTGCCCCCAAAACGGAAGAGAAAAATAAGGAGCGAAAAAAGGAGCAAGAAAAAGAGTAAAAGCAAAAGAAAGAAAAGAAAGAAAAAACTCCTAAGAAAAAAGGAAGAAAAAGCTTCAAAACAAAAGCGAGAAGAAAAGGAAACTCCCGAAAAGAATGAAGGGAGTGCTCCGGCAAAGATCAATGGGAAGAAGAAGGACCAAGCTCCAGCCCAAGATGAAGAACCGAAAGGCACCCCAGTGCAACAAAAGAAAAAGAAGAAGGGTAAAACTCCGGTCCCGAACAAACTTGAAGAAAAGGTAAAGACTGTTCCCCCATCCAAGGCGAAGGAGCCAAAGAACAAAATGGCTCCTAAAGAAGTGGTGAAGGAGGTGGAAGAAGTAAAGAAGGGTGAAACCTCTACGCCACCAAAGATGGCACAAACCCCTCCTGCACCAACGACCACCACACCACCCAAAGCCAAGAAGATGGTGTGGAGGCCGAAATAGGTTCAACCATCTATTTCTCCTACGACGGATGAACCTTTGACAAGCAAACAATGAAGAAGGAGGAAGTCCCACTCAACGGACTTAAAACAGCTGGGCCCTGACCGCCAGGTAAACCGGTAAGTTATCTTTTAATTGTCTTTTTCTTAAAAAAATAATTTATATAATAATAAAAAGTTTGTTATATAGTTCTATCTTGCCTTTGTTTGTGCTGTAGCATGCTGTTTTAGAACATGTCCCGATCAACATGTTCTATAGGCTCGTAGCACAAGCATGGTTTGGGTTATTAGTCTACCTTGGTCAAATCTGATTGACCATTGAAGCAAAGTGCTAGTATAGCTTGGGTATCTTGCTATGAACTAACCCATGCAGGACACACTCGACGCCCTAGATGGATGATGACAAGCATCAGGTAAGTAAATAAATTCTACCTTAAAATAAAGGACTCCCGCTTCAAGCAAGCTTAGGGGAGGACCCCAATAAGAGGTACGTATTCAAAAAAAGAATAAAAGAACTTATTTTATATTTATCTTATAAATAAATGTTTTTCACTCTATATATATGTGCCATGAAAATGCTTAGTTCTACCCTTGTTGATATGATGAATAGTTGCTCTGTCTTGTGTTTCTCTTTTACTCAATTCATAATCAAGCTTTCTCTAAAGTTTGGGTTTATCGGCTGAAAATGTCTCATCCTAAAAACTCGAGCTAGTGGGTTGCATATACTTGATCTTGTCTAAGTTATTGCTTAGTATGATATGGTGCCATAGACAACGCTATGACTTTGCTCTGAGTGACACTTGACATCCGGAGGTTTTCTTTCAAAAATTATAAAATGAAAGTTTCTCGATGATTATGAAATACCTACTAAGGCCACATGACATGTTTACTCATACAAAAACTCTTTTGTCATATGCTGCTTGTTTCATCATTGAGCTTAGTCAAATTGTTTGTGACCTATGCGAGACTATAGTCATGCACCCACGTTTGAGATTCACTTGTACCCAGCAAATAAATTGCCGGCTCTTACCCTAAGAGCTGCGCACAAACATGCACCCCGTCCACCAAAAATGCCAACTCTCATCTTGAGAGTTGTGCACCAGTCCACCAAATAAAATTGCCAATTCTCACCCTGAGAGTTGCGCATTCCTTAGTTACCAAAAATTTACTCCACTCATTTTATCATGGTATCTCTCTCCATTCTAAAATTCTTCATGTTCCAAAGGAAGAGCTATGGGCTATGCTTAGATTCAAAAAAAAATTGCCAAGGGGCATAAGTTGGACAAGGGTACAAGAAATAAGACAACGGGAAATCATAGCTCCTCGTTCAAAAAAAGAGAAAAGAGAAGAAAGAGAAAGAAAAGCATAGACTTTTAGCATACCTCTCATAGCCCATGCTCTCCCCAAAAATTTCATCCCTCAATAAAGAGAGAATCATGATACATGGAGTAGCCAAAAATACCAAAAATTAGGAACTACCAATCATTCCACACACTTACACATCTCATCAAGGTGTATGACTTGTGTCTTCGTATGGTTCGGTTTTTGACTTCGCAATATATGTGATACAAGTATGCCCACCTTTCATACCTGCCTAAACTCCACTTTCAGCCTTAGTGGTAGATTATGAAAAAGGCAATACCCCACAAATGCCTTTGGTGAGGTCATCATACACTTTGAGCGATTGAGAGAATCATCTGAGAAACTTGTGTTTTTTTATAAAATTTTTAAAACCCTGCGGATGGATGGTTGATCTTGGGGTGAATGATAAGCAAAGTCTATGAATCTATTCTGCTTTGCAATCGCCCAAGACAGGAAAAGGTTGAAAAGCCCCATTCTGCTTCAAGAAAATAACAGGGTGGATAGAATGCCGATTTATTCAAACTGCAGCAGAAAACTTTGTTATGAATTTGGTACATTTGAAACATGATCGGCATGGTAGCAACTCCTGATCAACAAACCTAAAGCCCAGCTTTGCTTGGTACGAGCAAAGGGTAAGCTTGGGGGATCTTGTTGGCGGTCCTTAACGATGATCTTTACGCCGCCAACTTGATTCTAAAAAGGGAGAATTAAATATTTTTATTGCACATATACTTTTACTACTAATCAAATTCTACTTGTGCTAGAGAAAATATTATTTACAGGAATATATATATAGCACAGGGAATTTTATAAATAAAAGTACGCTTCCCGGAAGGCGTAGAATCAAGGGAGAAGGGGAAAGCCCATTTCTGGACCGAGGTGGACAAATTCCCCAATGCCACGACGGCCCAGGCCCGCAAAGGAACCGACCTAGCAAAGTCGGTCGAGGAGAGGCGCCAGCCAGGGGCGGGCATGCCTGGGGCGTGCGTGCGCCCCCCACGGCACCGCACAGGCCTAGCCTCCTGGAGCCGGTTTGCCTCCTTCCATAGAGGGCGATGCCGTGCGGAAATTTCCCACTCTACCCTGAACCGTCTCCAGTGAGCTATAAAAGAAGGAGAGGAGCACCCCTCACAGACACACACCATTTGGAGTCTCTCTCTCTCATTTCTCATTTATTCTTTAGGCTAGACATTTAGAATATATTGGAGCAAGGAAAGCTATCAAGAAGAGCTTGTCTCTTGGAAGAATAGCCACATCTCTTGGTAATATATAGAGTGTTCTTCCTTAGTCAAGTTCTCAATACTTATATATAGCTTTGCATAAGAACTAGAGCTTAGTTGTGATCATGCTATTCTTGATATGCATGAACTAGATCTGAGTTCATCTATTCATTTCATAGCTTGTTTATCTTTGTTCCTCATTGTTCATATGTTTTATAAAGTTAGAGGTCCTGATAGGAATGGGGTAGCGGTTCGAAGTTCTTTCGGGTTTGCCTACGTTCTTGCTTGTCCATCCGTAGGGTGGGAGTCTTGGGGGGACGTAGGTAGTCCCTTAGTATGCGGACGTGGTGTTCGGATATGAGGAAGCCTTTGAATATGATGGTATGTCACGGTTGAGGGGTAGGCGGCATGTCATGTAGGAGTTCGTAAATGCCTCTATCGGCTGGCAGACCAGCTGCGGGGGGTCTCCCTCTACCCTAGGCCTTGAACCATCTCTAACCTTGTACATAATGTGACTCTAGCTGTTCTATGCATAGCTGTATACGACCTACCCGCTTCTCATAGATTTTATTCTTTATTTATTTATTTATTCATTGTTTATTCCTTATTTCTTCTTTTTCATTAAGATAGACCCAAGTTTGTGTCCACTATCTATAAATCTATTTATCTTACCCCTGCATAGTTCTAAGGTCTTATTTCGATGATGTAAAGTCATAACCCATGATTATGCTAGATACATTTTATACCTTGCCTTCCTTTGGAAAAATATAAATAACGATACACTGAATACTTCCGGGTGAAATGCTACAACGATAGATCCGTGCACTTGTGAATAATATTTCTTTAAGGTTCTGATCTATTGACCCTAGCGTTTCTTGGCGTGATTGCCGTATTCGGTGATTACGTTAAGAAATGCCAACAAGCATTTCTAGCGCCGTTGCCGGGGATAGACTCTTCATCTATCCTTGGTGATAGCGCTAAGAAATGTCAACATTGGCTCCGCGCTCCGCCGCCACGCCTTCCCCCCGCCGCCTCCCCCTCCGTCGCCCATGCTGGGGGGGCGTCGACCCGTTGCTCCCGCCGGTGCGCCCTCGGGGGTTCACAGCCTGGATTGGACGCCTGCTAGGCTCCGGGAGGGGCGCTACAACCGTACGCCGTTCGTCGTGGTTCCCCGGACTCATGCCATCTAGGCGGACGAAGACAACTTGGGTCGCGCCTTGACCGCGATTGTTGGTGGCACTAGGCCCGCGGTCTCTGTCGCTGAAGTGCAGGATTACCTCAGGCGGCATTTTGATTTGAATGATGATGAGTTCGACGTGCGGCATCACTATCCGAAAGACTTTGTGGTTCGTTTTTGCCACGATGCTGACAGGGAACGTGTCCTCGAGTCCAGGCGGAGTCCGTTCTAGCTCCCGCTGATCTGGAACCCATGGCGGCACACCTCGCTGGCTATTCATGAAAGGTTCAGGTTCAAGGTTATTGTGGCAATCGCTCGGGTGCCCCTCCACGCCCGCAACCTGGAAGTCGCTCAGACGATTCTCAGACCGTCGTGCGCCAAACTGTCCTTCACGGAGTTCAGGGACACCCCTCTGATCGATGACAGGGAGTTCTTCGTCTCCGCGTGGTGCTAGCACCCTCGCCTCATCCATGAAGAGCAGATAATTTTCATCCCGGACCCGCGGTCCCTGGGATCGCGCTTGCCGTGGACCACCTACCGGGGCTTCGTTACCTTGTGCGCACCCGGCTTGTTGCGTACCAGGACTGGTCCACGCCGTCGCCCTCCCCGCCGGATGCTCCTGCTTTTGACGACGGGCAGCTGGACGACCAGGGTGTCCTGGGTGGCCCGGAGAACTTCAACGGCTAGGGCTTGGACGCCGGGGATGGACCTGGGGACAGCGAGGTTGATGATCTGCCCTCGTCTGGACATGTTACTGGCGCGGCAGATGCCGCGGCCCTGGAGGCTATTCGGGTTGGCAATGTCCTCTGCTTGGTGCTCTGCCGCGCAGGCGGTTCCTGCCTCACGGACGCCCTGCCTTTGCCGGGATGCTGGTCGTGCCTTGCCGTCCCGCGCACCCCGGTCAGCCGCGGGACGGGGTGCCTCTTCAACAATGGCCGGGCTCCGACGCCGCCTAGACTGCTGCTGCACTGTCCCCCATCCCCGGACATGCTGGTTCTGCGCTCCACCGGGTCGATCAAGAATGAGGTGGTGGAGGCCTTCATCAACGTCACGCCGGCCCTGCTGCTCGACGGCCGATGTGTGCAGTATGCCGCCCCGGTGGCTCGTGACTGGTGGGCCGACTTTGCCGCCGCCGAGCTCATGACCCCGGCGAGGCCTCGTCCACCATCCCCTCCCGGCTCTCCCCGGGACGTGGCGCCGGTTGAGGACATTACCGGGACCTTGGAGGTTGAGAACGCTGTCGAACCCCCGAACTGGCCTCGGGGACTCCTACCCTACCCGGGGCACAGGTTGCGGATGACGCGGAACTGCCGCCGGCCTTGGGGCAACCCTCCCTGAGCGACGTGCTGGCCCGGGGGCCTGCCCTCGATGTGGCATCTGTGGACACCTTCATCTCCTCTTTGGCGCGCCCACTCGAGGCTCCACTTTTCTCATAGCCACCTCGGCCGAGACAGTCACGTATCTCCCATGATGAGTGGAAGCTGCGCCGAAATACGCGCCTCGCCACCAAATCCGCCTTCCGCGATCCGCAGCCGGCGAAGCAAGCACGCCGGGTCCTCCTCAACAAGTGGAATGGTGGCTCTGCCGGCCTCGACTCCCCGGACCCTAGCATCAACGCCCACTTCCATGAGGCCTTCGGCAATGACGTCAACTCCACGCGCAGGGAAGCAATGAGAGAGCTCTTCCCCCAGCTAGTCGGGCGGTCGGCTCGGTCGGCCACATGCAGATCTTGAGCGCTGCCCCCCCACGATGTCGCAAAATTGGTTTCCCAATGTGTGACAACCACCTTGTGCTGTGGAACGCGCGTGGCCTCAACAGTAGGGCTCACCGCAACGTGCTGCGAAACATCGTCTCCAACTAGCGTGCTTCTATCATTTGTGTCCAAGAGACCAAGATCGAGAACCTTTCTGTAACTGTTAACACTCAATGTACTAGCTTCGACTACGACTTTGTCCACATGCCCGCGTCTGGAGTGGCCGGAGGGGCCTGCACCTTGTGGCGCCGGGACCTCTGGGACATGTCCCTGCCCACCGTCCGCCGTTTCTCGATCATCGTCAGGCCGACCGGTGGTTCACAGCAACTATAGTGGTGGCTGACGAATGTTTATGGACTGGTCGCCCTCTCGGAGAAAAGTGCCTTCTTGCAGGAGCTGCGGGATGTTCGTGCCGCTTGCCCTGGACCGTGGCTGGTCTGCGGCGACTTCAATCTTATCTACCAGGCGGCGGACAAGAACAACGGGCGGCTCAACCGCGGCCTCATGCGGGCGTTCCGGGACGTCATCGATTCTCTACAGCTTGACGAGCTCCACCTTAATGGCCATCTGTATACGTGGTCCAACGGTAGAGAGGTGCCTACTCTTGAGCGCATCGACCGTGCCTTCGGCTCCGTTCAGTGGATGCAGATGTTCCCTAATCACCACCTATGCAGCCTCTCGTCCGACTCCTCTGATCATGCACCCCTGCTGCTCGTCCTCAACTCCCGGCCTTGGGCGGCGCCACGTTTCCACTTTAAACAGTTTTGGACCAAGGTGAACGGCTTCCTCGACGTCGTCTCTGAGGGTTGGGCCAAACGAACGTCACCATTGACGCTTGCAAAGATGTTGACATCAAGCTGCGCACACTCGCCAAGTCTCTTAGCAGCTAGCGCACTACCCATGTGGGGAACGTCGCGTTCTAGCTCGCGGCCGCGCGTGCAATCATCTACGAGTTCGATGTTGCGCAGGAGTCCAGGCAGCTATCCGCCGGCGAGCGCAAGCTGCATCAAGACCTCAAGGCGCACGTTCTTGGCCTAGCCTCCCTTGCCAGGACCATGGCGCGGCAACGTGCGTGCACGAGGCAGCTTCGGGACGGGGATGCATGTACCAAGTTCTTCCACCTCCAGCCGTGCCACCGTCGCCGTAAGAATTATATGCTGGCAATCGCGCACAATGGGGTCACCTTCACTGAGGACGACGCCAAAGAAGAGGTGATTTACGACTACTACAACGCTATTTTGGGCACTGCCTTCGTGCGTTTGCATCGCATCGCCCTCGACCAGCTTCAGCTGCCCCGACTCAACCTGGACGACCTGGCTTGTCCGTTCACCAAGGAGGAGATCGCGCACGCCGTCAAGGACTCCCCATCCGACTCCAGGGCTGGACGGTTTTGGGGCCGGCTTCCTCAAGGCGGCTTGGTTCGTCGTCGGCGATGATATCGCGCACGCGTTTCAGCAACTGTGGAGTTGGACTTTTGAAACTTCAACTGCCTTAACAAGGCCATCATGGTGCTCCTCCACAAGTCCAGCTCCCCTCAGGGTCTTCAGGATTATAGGTCGATCAGCCTGATCCATTTCATCCTGATCCATTGCATCGGGAAGTTGTTCGCCAAGAAGAAGGGGCTGAGAAAACTCACAAGAAAAGTTCCAACCGATCGTCTACTTAAATTCGAACGGGTTTTCAAAGCACAAAAATGCCCTCGCCATCCGCCTCCAGCCGTTCATGCACCAGCTGATCGCTATCTACCAGACGGCATTCATTCGTGGGCGACGCATTCACGAGAATTTCAGGATGGTCCAGCTTGTGTGCCAGTGGCTTCACAGTAAGCGGCACCCCATGTTGCTCCTCAAGGTGGATTTGGCCAAGGCTTTCAACACTGTCAGCTGGCCGTTCCTACTCGAGATTCTTGAGCATATGGGATTCCCGCATTGGTGGCGGGAGTGGGTTTCCTACATGCTCTCCATGGCTACCACCAAGGTCTTGATTAATGGACGCCTAGGGAGAAGGATCTACCACGCGCGCGGCCTCCGCCAGGGTGACCCCCTGTCTCCCTCGCTCTTCGTCATCGTTATGGAAGTACTCAATGCCCTCATCGCCGAGGCGGACCGCCGCGGACAGCTCACGCCTCTACCGGGTAGCTCCATCAAGTTCAAGACATCGGTTTACGCCGATGACCTCGTCATCCTCCTCGCTCCCAAGGCCATCGACTTCGTCTGCATACGGCGCATCCTCGACCTCTTCGCGGGCGCGTCGGGTCTCGCCACCAATGTAGACAAGTGCACCGTACCCCCATACGGTGCTCGGAGGAGGCTCTGGCGGAGGTACTACAGGCATTCCCTTGCCGTGTACAGCCTTTCCCAGCCAAGTACTTGGGGGCCCCGCTCTCCATCAAACGGCTCACACGTGCGGAAGAACTGGCGTTCGTTGACTCAGTTGCCTCGAGAATCCCTACTTGGAAGGGCTCCCTAATGAACCACGCGGGAAGAACAATGCTTGCTTCGTCTACTCTTTCGGCCATCCCGGTCCATGTCTCAATTTGCTGCGCGTTGTCCCCCTGGGCGCTCAAGGAGATCGACAAGCGGCGACGCGCCTTCGTCTGGGCCGGGACAGACTCCGTGACGGCTTGGCGTTTGCCGCGTCGCTTGGACTGTGGCATGCTCGCCAAGGTGCTTGGGTGGCCTTGGCCTCCCCGACCTCCGCCTCCTGGGCTACGCTCTGCGCTTGAGATGGGAATGGCGCCGACGGTCTGACCCTTCGTCCCCATGGGCGAACCTACCCTGCAGCCTGGAGCCCGTCGCCGAGGCTATGTTCCGTGCCTCCGTCCGTGTGGTCGTTGGGGACAGCGCGCGCACACGCTTCTGGACCGACTCGTGGCTGCCGGACGGCCCCATCTACCTCTCCGCGCCGCACGCCTACGCGCCGGTAGGGAGCAGGCGCCGGGGACGCTGCGTCAAGGACGCCCTCTTCAACCTCCAATGGACTCGCGATGTCGGTGGTGCCCGGACTGCCATCGTCATGCTTGAGATGCTGGAGCTTGGTGATAAGCTTAGGGACGTCGCTCTTTCCCCGGGCGTCTAGGACAAGTTCATATGCAAGTGGACAGCCGATGGGGAATACTCCAGTGTCTCCGCTTATCGTGCTTTCTTCTTCAGCAGTGCGGCTCTGTTCGGTGCCAAGGAGCTCTGGCGCACGCGAGCGCCCCCAAAGGTGAAATTTTTCTTCTGGCTTGCTCTTCATGGCCGGCTTTGGACTGCGGGGCGCCGGGCTCGGCATGGCCTCCAACCGGATGCACTGTGCGCCCTTTGTGCCCAGTTGGATGAGACCCAAGACCACCTTCTTGCTTCCTGTGTTTACTCCAGAGAGGTTTGGTACCGGCTGCTGTCCTTGGCCGGCTTGGAGCGTCTCGCCCCGGGCCAGGATGACGCCATTGTCGTTTGGTGGCTCAGCAAAAGGAAGGCCGCCCCAGCACCTCTTCGACGAGGGTTTGATTCTCTTGTGCTTCTCGTCTGTTGGGAGGTTTGGAAGGAGCGGAACAGGCGTACGTTTGACGGGGTTGCCTCACAACCTCTCGGCTCCTCGAGCGAATCTGGGAGGAGTTCGACGCTTGGAATCTCGCGGGGTTTCGTGACCTTAGAGCGCCGGTGGCCTTCTTCGGCCAGCCAACTCGCCAGTGATCTTGCTTGTTTTAACTTCGACGCGAAATCTATTCATTAGTTAGTACACCTAGCTTTGCAACACCGTTAGAGCCGGTGATTTGTGTTGTGTGCTTTGCTTGCCTTCGCCGCAGCATCTTGCCCTAGGAATGGAAGTGTGTTACTCAAACTCCTTTTTCTCTTAGAGCAATACATGCAAAGTGCATGCTTTTGAAAAAAAAAAAGAATCCATTGACGTCCCGATGGATGGACGGACGGACGGACAGCGAGAGTGGCCGAGTGGGAGACGGCGCGGCCGTCGGGGCGGGCGAGGTACGACCACGCCAGCGCTGCTGTGGTGAGTGGTGACCGTGACAGTAGTGGCCTGCACCGATCCCATCCACCCAAATTATGACACTGATTTTGATCTCATCCACCAAATTTATGACCGTTTACCCGACGCCATCAAATCTATACCTAATAATAATAAATTAGTAAAATTTCAGTCCACCTTTTTTTATCCAACTAAGAGATTGACACGGTTACAGTTGATCGAGGAGCAAACACACACAAAAATAAAACCAAGGACGTGTTATGAATATAAATCCTGAGTGACTTCGTTTTCCCCATACATCGACTTGGTTACAGTTTACGTTTTTTCCGTTTCATATCGGATTTCTTTTTTAGTACTAATAAATATTAATGTAAACGATTAGCATTAGTATTCTTCGTGCAATCTATTTTTAAGTACTAATAAATATTTATGTAAATAAATATATTGGAATCATGTTCTGGTTTCATATCTACGTTCCATGCATAGCGTACAATTTATCTAGGGATTATGTTTTACATTCGAATCAATCATCCCGAAGGATATACCCTCACGTACCAGTAATTTAAACTTTTTGATCCACGTACCTATTTCTCGTGGTCTTCTTATCTAGAACATTGTGACACTGATACGAATCAAAACAAAATAAATTAAAAGTCTGAACGTGTTCGATCCACTGTCCCCTGGATTCTAACATATAAATTAAGTGGACAAAATTTAAAACCATATTTACACAAATCAATAATTTCTTTTCTTTTTAACACAACTCTCACGTACACCATTTATTTGTTTTCCGTGGTAACACACGGGCATATTTGCTAGTCAATATCAAATCCCTTGTGATTCTCCACAAGTTACGATAGCTACTGCCCCGACCCAGCTGGCACACGTATACGTACTCTTAACGATTCCTTTCTCCACGGTTTTCCTTTTGACGAGCTCCAATGTTAGAATAACAGTTTCACGTGGTTCTTTTTTATACTACCCGTTCCATTATGCAAATGTTGAAATTCAGTTACCCTTTGTAGTAGCCAAATGATTTTAGTGAGCGCTTGTGGTTATGGCTTCGAAGTTAGCTAGATGGCAGTGACGACCCGACAAGGTCCGGGTGGAATAAATACCCATTCACCACAAAATTACCTATTGGGTCAAATTCATACCCGCAACAGTATCCAAAGGTAGGATTTTGTACATATTTCTACGCAGCCGTCAGGTATAATACGCACGGTTACCTGTACCATGAATTAATTTATCACTACAATATATTTTAACACTAGCGAGTGAAAAGACATACCCGCACCTGTAGCCTTGGTAGAATCTTGCACACGTACACGCACCCATAGGTGGTGAATTTCTTTCACACACCCATTCGCGGGTAAGATTGCTATATTAGGTACGTGGATTGCTTATGGATGTTGAGACATTGATGGATTTTTTTGGAGTTTTTGTGGTTTTTTTTATATCTTTTCATTTCTAGAAATGGATTTAGTTTCATGGCTAAAAATATTTTATTTGAGTTCTTCATATCCCAATCTATATACCTCTAAGATTTTGCTAGAATTTAAAAGTTTTTTTTATGGTTTTTAAAAATGTTATTAAAAAATTATTATATTTTATTGTCCTACTAAAATTAATGACTTATAACCACTTCAACTCAGAGAAGGAGGAAATTTATTTATTTTTTTAGAAAACCATACTCCTTAGAGTTGGCAATTTAAATGGTTTTTTAGAGTTTGGAGGTAAGATGTGTGGTTTTAAAGTTCGGGGAATAAAAATTGAAAGCATGCAAGGCCTCATAATTGTTGGCAAGTCTAAGCCCACGGCCCGACTTAGCGCGTTCAGCCTTTCTTCACCTTTTTTTTTTTTTTTTTTTTTTTTTTTTTGAGAAACCCCTTTCTTCACATGATAAATTCAGTCGCAACAACTGGTAGGCAGCCTAGCGCTAACGAGCATGAGCCACGATTCAGCACAATGAAAATTGCTAGGCAATCTGTGATGTAATATAATAGTTTCTGCACCACGATCCACCCAGGAACAGTAACCAGGTTCTCCGGAACAATAGCATAATAACATACTGGTTTCATAGGAATAGTAGTTGTTCGACCAACTAGAAGGTTAGTAAAACAAAATTACTGAGCACACCCCAGCAGCTTCAGCAATCAGCGTGCATCAAGAGCAGGTTCAGCAAAATGTCGAGGATCTCACAACATCACCAGCGTCATACTAATACAAGTTCGGTTCCCAAACGCCCAAAAGAGACCATCTTGATGCCACTTCGATTTGAGACCTTCAGACCTCTCACGGAAGGTACTTAGGCCCTGATCGATTCCTGCATATAAACAAGAAGGAAAAAAATTCATTACTTGGCAGTGGCAACTGTATTCGTCTATACTCTTAAAACCTTCTGTATGACTGTATGGCATGCCAATTTGATCTTGCCCGTAAGATAGTGATCTCAAGAAGGGTTTTCTGCATTACCTGAAAGGCTGAAACTGAGACCTCGGCCTGCTTATATGCAGCGAGTCCATTCTCACTAAATTCTCGGCATCATCATGCTCAATGATGGCCTTGACTACTGCATTTGACAGATCCTTGTCGTCGCTGGCTTCGAAGTAGCAACCTCGATCACGTGCATCCTTCACTATTTTCTGCCAAACGGACTTGCTGTTGGACAAAGTCGTTCCGTTTCCAACTATCCATAAACAATGCCTGGCAACAAACAAGGAAAAAATACTAAGCTGCATCAAGGTTTTTGCTCAATCCAACAACCACTAAAATAGTATATAATACAAAGCCTACATCAAGAGAACACCAAACTACCAAACATATCAATCAACTAACAGAAGGACTTTTTTTTCGTTATTTTGTCTGGATGCTAGAATCAAGCAGCAAGAAACTTACTTAGCCCTTGTCAAAGCCACATTGGTCCTTTGCAGGTTTGTAAGAAACCCAACAGAACCAGCTCCATTGCTCCTCACTGTAGATATGATAATGATATCTTCCTCCGCGCCTTGGAAACCATCCACAGATTTCACTTTCACAGAGAAACCATCGTATGTATTATAGGATTTCCCCACTTTTTCATGGATAGCTCTAACTTGAGCATTATATGGGGACACAACACCAACAGAGAGCTTGCTACGTCTAGACACTGACTCTGCAATTAACAGAAAAGGAAAACAAAAGAATATTATACACATAGTGAGCTGAGGTAAAGTTCCCAACGGTTCAGATTGAATATTTAATGTCCATCCTAGAATAACATACCATTATTACAATCAATAAGATTACAACTAAGAACCGTTGTGGAAGTAGTTTGTGGGAACCCAATTCTTCAAAAGGAAAACAAAATGTACTGTGACTAAAGAATTAACAATGATGGTTACCTTTGAACAATCTCTGGACTATCCACACTACTGCAGCAACTTCTACTGTGTTTTTAAGGCTCTGGCCATGCTTCTCAGTTGTTTCATGTCCCCCATCAACATTAATAAAGGAATAGGGTCCAAATATTTTGCTCGCCAAAAACATCCTAGCATAGCTCTTACTGGTGACATTGGGACCGTCAGATATCTTGCCATCGTAAAATGTCGCAAATGGAAACTTGCTTATTTCTAGATGCATCCTGTATTGAACATTCAAAAGGTGCTTCTCATGGCCTAGCAAACTTAACCTTTCGAAAACACTTCGTCCAAACTTTGCGCTATCAGATATCTACAAAATAATAATACATTTCAACATGTTTCCAACCTACAAAACTGAAACAAAAGAGGAAAATCAGAATAAACAGAGCTTACTTTGCTTTTCACCAGAGCAGGTAGTTGATATTCATCTCCAATGAACACGGCCTGCCTTATGCCAGGCAGCTGCAGTGGAATTAAGGTCTCACACTCTTTGAGCTGTGCAGCCTCATCCACAATCAACATGTCCAAAAGCTTGAATTTTTCAGGCTTGAGCAAACTGCAAATATCTGTAGAAGAATTGCCCAAGGGCACATTGTACAACCTGAAAGAACTAGAAACTGTACAGAGAATGCATTTTGTTCTCTGCAGCAAGTAAATCTGAATTGATCGCATGCTGTAATAATTAGGAAGCTCCAAATTTTTGTGAAGGTATCTTAATTCTTGCACACACAAGGATCTAGCTAGCTTGAATTTGTACTTTTTGCTAGTGTTACTCCGCACACGGGCTAGCTGCATAGACCACAAAATAGGGTTACCGTCATCTTCAATCTTGCAATCATGAAATTCATCTGACCATACATCTTCATTTTTATCATTTATCAGTTTCTGAAGAATTTCAATCAATTCAAGCACCTCCAGCATGCAATGAAAGCTGTGTCCTGTTTCTGGATTTCGTGGATGATCATTGTACATTATCTCAATGTACTCTCTCAACGTCTTTGTCGCCTTGTTGAAATAATCTTTGAATGGCGGTATTCTGAATGTACCCTCCATTGCTCCAGAACCATGGTATCCTCCCTTATTGTCCTCGTCTTCACGCCTGCTATGGGTTGTTTTGTCGAACACCAAGAGGGGTGCGAGAAGATGATCTTTGGAGCTGGGGTTTGAACCCAAAGGATAGCGTGGGGGTTCTTCACCCTGGATAGGCTTGTGCCCATCCTTTGCAGAGGGCTCTTGTAGCAAAACACAAGAAGCCCTTGCAGAGTTGTCACCCACATCTCGTGCTTTACTAATTCCATTTTCAGATGTATTTTCCTTAGCACTCTCCTTCTTCCTTTTGCTCTCCTTCTTCCTTTTGCTCTCCTTTTTCTTTTCATCTTCAAGTATTTTATAAATGTGCAGCTTGTAACTGGTAATAGGATTCTCAAGATGATCTATTAGTGAGCGCAAACAATGCATCCAACCTGTGCATGGCATGAAGCATGGCAGCAACCGTTCGACGCGAGAGTCCAGGAATACCATGGAAAGATCATCCTCATGACGTATTTTCATCTTTTCTTTGTTTCCAAACAGGACAATGTCATTGAGAAAGCAGACACTGCCATCTGAAGACTGCTCGACAAGCCTGACAATTCGAGATGCAATTTCCAACACAGCAGTGTTAGTAGGGGCACAGGTAAGTGTCCTTAAGCCCTTCATGAGCATTGCCCAGAGGATAGTACTGATGGTTTTTGTTTTTCCTGTCCCAGGGGGTCCCCATATTAATTTTAGGGAAGGCGACCGGTTCTCTATTGCTGATGAGACACAGTCAGCTACTGCATTCAGCTGTGAATCATTTAGGTTGAACCTCTCAAGGCCAAGGTCATCAACTGATTTACGAGTGAGGAATTGAGAGAGCTGGGGGAATGACAAGGTACCATGTTCACCTGCCTGCATGCACGGGAAAACAAACAAATAAGTCAAACTCTGAGGAGTTATCTCAACTTCTCAATCCACATGTAGTAAGAGATATGACTAATCCTACTCACAAACAGATATGCTGGAAACATTAGCAAAAGTGTTGTAAATGTAGATGCAAATATATGGTGCTGATATGATGATGAGATGTTAGAAAGGACATGACATACCTGTTTCTTATACTGCCACACCAGATTTTTTTTTCGTGAATGGGTTTTTACAGCCCGTGGCCACACCAGATTGACAATAGCTGTATTAGCCCCTCTGCCCTCAAGTGCTGCAAAATTATAATCATTTGCTCCCAAGTGAAGACACTTCCATATGTGATCATATGTCTTGATATTTATGAGAAAGACAACAAAACAGGGCCCTGTAGGCATGCTTGTTTCAGGATCTACTTCCACATGAACAGCTGATCGAAACCGAACAATACAGCAATTTGGTGGCAAATCACTGTTTTCTTCATCTCCAGATTTTAGAACTGAACCTAAATTGTATGATGACCTATTCTTTGTCAGATCGGACACATGCTTTGGTTTCTGCGAGGACACAACTATTATATCCCCATGTTTGGGGACATAAATCTCCCTTGACTTATCGTCCTTGGACGGCATGGAAACCTCGAAACAGAATATTGATTTCTCATCACTAAGCTTCTCTAGTCGGATTATCTCTATAAAGTTTGCATGAGCATAACCGTTCAATGATGAAAAGACATCATAATGTACTTCTTCAATCAGAGGGTCCTTAAATGAGTCCAAGTAAGCATGCAACGATGTGAAGGTATCAGGAATCCTGTGGACCTGTAATACACCCAAATTAATTATATATTGTTAGCTCTCATCTTTAAGCACAATCAATAATCAGTGTCAGAACAAGTAGGGAACAATGCCATGCACAATCTAGATCAAGCCACGAAAGATAGATGATGACAGTGGCAATTAAATCAAGGGGCTTTTGTGTCCACACCCCTATCTTGAATGCAAATGGTGATTTTGCCCCTCTGTTTTTGAACTGGAGACTGAGTTTGATCCTATTCTGTGTCAATTCAGCTATAAAAAGATCAGAATGCCGATACGTATTTGCTCCTATTTTTCAAAGAAGTATTTGGTTTTACCCTTGCTATGATGTCAAACTAATTTTGACATACTCCAAAAATAACTTTAACAACAAAACTTGAAAGAATTTGCATACATTTCAGATCTAATAAGCAAATTTCTGACTATTTTAACAACATCATGACATGACTTGGATATTAAAAAAAAAAAATTAACAAGTCAAATTTCATTCTCACGTTTGAAGTCTGGCATACCAAAATTCAAAGATATGTAGCGTCAAAAGACTCGGCGATCATGAGATGCTTATGGCAAGACCAATCAAATTGATTCTGAAGTGTATGACATACTGCATCCATCCTAAAATAAGTCTCCATCTTGTAGAGGAGTAGAATAATCTCAACTTTGACCAAATATATACTAAAAAAATACTAATTTTTTACGGTGCCATATAAACATCGTTAGATTAATCACGTCATATATTACCGCAGTACATAAACCTATTTTGATCATTGTTTTCTTTTCTAAACCTAAATGTTGCTAAGATTGGTTGACTCCTCAAAATGCGGAGATGAAGACTTATTTTGGCAGCGAGGAATTACTTGCGTGCAGATCGCATCGACGCCGGGCGAGGCGGCCCGCGACAGTCAAGCGCGCGCATGACGCGAGCCCTCTGCGCCGCTGGCAGGCCCGCGCCTACCATGCGAGGACGCCGCATCGCGCCGCTCCGGGCGTCTCTCGCCTCACGCCGCCGAGCGAGAGGGGGAGAGGAATGAGGAGGGGATGTAGGATAGTAGAAACAGCGAGCCAGAGAAGAGAAACTCAAAAATAGATGATTTAGCCAACCTCGATCTAAAATGAAAACTTTGTAAAAGAAATAAAATTTTTTGAGAGCCCAGTATGACGAAGCTAAATAACCAGAGACACATATAAACTACTATATTTAACGTGTGAGATTTTTAAAATAATCCCTTACTATTTTATCAAATAAGATAGTAAAACGGTTGGAATTTATTTTTGTATAATTTTTTTAAAAATAGCCTAGATAATAAAAATAGCACATCTCATAACAAAGGCAGCTTTCGGTTCTCTATATTTTTTCCAAATGGGGTTTAGGGTTTTTTTTTTTTTGTTCTGGTTTCTTCTAACGACGTCTAGAATAAGAGGTATAGCAAAGCCTTCAATCTAAAATAATTATTACGGAAAATCACAAACTTGAAAGGAAGAGTAAATTTCAACATAGGGGGTGTAAATATAATCAACAAAAATATAAATATACGTGTCGATAGATACTAGAACAATGCAACGCAAGCAGAAAGATGCATGCGGTGGACTGGAGTGGAGTGGACTCACTCACCTGCTGCTTAAGGAGGTCCTTGTTGAAGATGTCTTGGATGGACCAGGACATTATTTTGTGCTCCAAGAAGCCAACATCGAACTTGCTCAGCGTGCGGTTGTCTTCGGTCACCGACTCCCAGTAGCTGAGCACGGCCTTCATCTTTGCCCGTGGATCGTGCTCAGGCTCAGCTTCCATTTCTTCCTCCGCGGCGCTCATGCTGCTGCCGTCGTTGTCGCTCATGGTGTGTCGTTGCTAAGCTCTCATTATATATTAAAGCAGCCATAGTACATAGAGGTCTTCTAAGACCAAGATACATAACGGTTCTGTGACTGAGAAAGAAGACAGCAGCGTCGACTGAGGCGCAATAGAGGAGGACGATTTGGCCGGCGAAGGGTATTCGTAGGGGCGTAAAAAACGCGTGCACCCGGATGGACTGACCGCGCATAGCGTCGGTGAAGAGTGGGTCGGTGGAATCGTTGAAGTATAAACATGCCGGTAACCGAAAGATGTTTTTGATGTCGTCGCCGGAGGTAAAAGAAGGTCGAACCGAAAATCCAGATGGAGGCATAGTCGTCGAACCAACGCCACATAAGTAGTAGTCTAGTTGGATCAGAGGACGGCAGGACCAAAGGCTGCATCATATAGAAAAAAAAAAGAACAGTAAAAAAAAGCAGGTTGCGCACGATGGCCACCACGTTCCTCCTTTGCATCTTGTCGACCACCGGCCGCATGTCTTCCAGCCGAAGGAAGCAGCGCTGGCCACCGAATGGCCGTGCATGCCTTCTGTAGTAGTACTACTACTCCGGTAAATTTCTCACGAATTATGTAGACGCGGCAGGCTGTTTCTTTTTTATTTTTTACAAAGAACGCGGCCGGCTGTTGGAGTTCTCGAGAGATTGAAGTAAATGCAAGCCCTTGTCAAAAAACAAAAAAAAAAAAAGAAGAAAAAGAAGTAAATGCAGGCGTCCGCTGGTAAAACTGTTCGGGTTTGCGCTCGCTCACTCGCTGGCAGCTCTACGGCGAC
This sequence comes from Themeda triandra, assembly GCA_018135685.1. Lineage (NCBI taxonomy): Eukaryota > Viridiplantae > Streptophyta > Magnoliopsida > Poales > Poaceae > Themeda > Themeda triandra. The sequence continues at coordinate 347,645 of JAENPR010000079.1, read as the reverse complement.
TCCTTGTGTTGGAAGCTAGGACTAGCTCTAGGAAGACGACTCGTTTCCTATATATATTTTAGGATTAAGTCCACATCCGGCCCCTCAACTATTGCGCTGGTCTGATTCTTACCCTCAACTGTAAAACCGTCTATTTCTTACCCCCAACTATTGCGCTGGTCCACTTTTGGCACCTGGGCGCCGGTGTGGGCTGTTTTGTACAGTGTAGAGCGGTTTTGACTTGTGCGGCCCACCGGTCAGCCGCACAGAGCAGGGGAGGAGCTCCGCCGGCCGGTTTCTCGCCGGCGGCGAGTCCTCCGGCGGTGCCGCGGGCACCATTCTCTTCCTCTCGACATTGCGGACCGGCTGGGCTAGAAGATGGAGGCCGATGGCGACCCGAACGACGACAACGAGGCACGGCAGCGGACAAGGCGGACGGCGGCGACGCGCCGGCCGTTTCCGGCCGCGACGAGGCCAGGCGAGGCAAGTAAAAGCTCCGCGCGAGCGAGGCGAGCTCAGTGCGCGCGAAAAGGAGGAAGAGGGACGGAGGAGGACGGGCGATGGCGAGGAAGAAGCTCGGAGGCGCCGGCGTCCATGGCGGCGGCGGGGAAAACGCTCGATTGGGCCTCACCTGAGCTCGGTTCGCGCTGAATTAGGTTCGGCGAGGTGGAGCAGTGAATGGCGGGGCTGTGCACACGGCGAATCGGAGAATGGCGAGCTGGCGGAGTGGCCGCCGCCAGCCTCGCCGCAGCTCCACGACAACGACGACGAAGGCGAGCACGCGACCTTCCATGGCGAGGCTGTTCCTCGTTCGTCGTCCCGACGACGGCCACAGTAGCGCGCGCTCGCTCGCCGGCCGCGGCCACGCGGCTCGCTCACGCCGCTGCGCCCGCCCACCGGCCGTCATGCGCTCGCCTCGCCGGTTGCCGCGCCGCCGCGCACGCCCGACGGCCGCAGCAGCGCCCGCCTCGTCGAAGCAGCACGCGCTCGACTCGCCCGCCACGCTCCGCTGGCCCGTTTCTACGCCGCTCCAGCTCGCGACCGCGCCGCCCTGCTTGCTGACGTCCATATCGCAAGGGCTCGTTTGCACCGCGCTCGCCGTTGTGTTGCCTGAGCCGCCGCTCGCCATGGGGCCAGCTCGCCCGCGAGGCCGAGCGCGCGCGCACTCCCGCGGCGGCGAGGCGGAGCCCGCGCTTCACAATACAGAGCGAGCAAGCAAACAGAGGAAGCAAGCAAGCATGCAGCGGCTGGTGGGCAGAGGAAGCAAGCAAGCATGCAAGCATGGGTGCAGCTAGCTGAGCGACGGAGCAGTTGGCTGAGCGAGCAAGCAAGCATGTTGGCGAGCGAGCGAGCAAGCATGTTGGCTGAGCGACGGAAGCAGAGGAAGCAAGCAGGCAGGCTCGAGGCGGAGGAGCTCCGGCCTGCTTTGGCCAGGCGACGCCGCCCTGCTAGCGCCGCTGCCCTGCTTCTCGGGTGGTGCCGCCACCGCATCTTGCTTGTGCGCCGGCGGCCAGCACCGCAGCCTGCTCGCAGCGCTGCCATCGGGATGGAGAGGGAGGGATGAGTGGGTGACGCGCGGGCCCCACATGTCACAAACAGCCTTGCCCCAGTCAAAACCGCCTTGTCCCCGCCCAGGTGCCAAAAGTGGACGGTTTTGAGAGTTGAGGTCTTAGGGATTAGACGGTTTGGTAGTTGGGGGTAAAATTGGCCATCTGCCGATAGTTGAGGGGCTTAGGTGGACTTAATCCTATATTTTAAGAGTTTCGTTTCTTTCTGGGTGGCTCCTTGCGTTTTGGAAGCACTCCTAGCTTGCGTTGGAAGCTACTCCATCTGTTCCAAATTATAAATTATTTTAAATTTTTTTATATATTGATTTAGCTATATATCTAGATATAATAATACATCTGATACATAGCAAAATGAATGAAAAAAAGTTAAAATAACTTATAATTTAGAACAGAGGAAGTAAGAGTATTCTCTTGACACGGTTTACCCTTGATGACGACACGATTCTTTTTTTGTTTTTCATATTGTCATTGTTGTCTATAGGGCAAAGAATAAGCATTGCCTCCAGGTTAGTAAAAGATGTCGCTTTGGACAACATTCTTCAAAGCATAACTTTAATTTATTTTTTAAAAAGTATTTATTAAAAAGTGATATATGAATATTTTTATGAAAGTAATATTCCAATGTAGATCTACTCATATGGTTTTCACATTTCCGAACTTAACAACCTAAAAGTTATTCATAATTTATATTTTAATATTTTGACCTAAACCTTGTCCAAAACCTACTTTTTTTAACCAACTTAGAGGGTGTACTTCCCAAATACTACTTATTAATGTCTACATTGTCTTACTACCCGAAAAATGTTCATAGTTTAGATTTTGATTTAGAAAATGGTATTCGCAAAAAAAATGATAGCATGCAAGGAGACAATTTAAATTTTGATGGAGGGCAAGGAGATAATTTAAAATTTGAAAGTTCAAGGGAGAGAGAGACAGTTTTTCTGGTTTTAATAAAGGTAATATGGACCCAGTCCGGTAATAATAATTTAGGGAGGCAAAGACGATTTTTTTTCTATACTAGTTAAGTGCCCGTGCGTTGCTACGGGTATATATAAGATTAAACAAGGCATACAATTAACAGATTCAAACAAAACTGTCAAAATGAAGAAACCATGGTCAACTGCAAATGCATGTGTCATAATTTGTTGTCAACAGAGACATCAGGTAAATGTTACTCAAAGGAGATTAGCTCACATGAAACAACCCAGCACGCCATTTATCGTCCACATCCTTTGCTTAAACAATGCTCAGAAATTTGGTTGAAAAATAACATTAGAGCAGCAAAATAATCTGCTCTCGACCAATCAAACCAACATATACCATCTAAGCGATTTGTCAAACCTGAGATAGTCTATACCTACTCCAAACTCAACATCCTGAACAAGCACCTCCCTGGCCTGGTTATAGGATATTGTTGTTGTTAGAGACGCAGCCTCATCCAAAGGTCCACTGGTACTCCATCATCACTTGCTCCTCTTCCTCAGCTGTGAAGTCGTTCTCTTGATGCATTTTTGCGGATGTCCTCTAGAGTCTTCTCCTTCATCATGTCCGTCGCGCTCAGGAAGGTCAGGTTCAGCAGGCCCTTGATGTCCAGGTAGTTTGCAACCTGCGAAGACCAATTACATGTTAAGTATTTTTGTCTCATGAATGTGATAGTCAAACAAACTATTCAGTGACTTTATGACCTACTATGACGGTACACAATGTAGTCGTACAATGTATTTATTTCTTTTGACACTACAAATGGCAAAATTACAAACCAATATCAATTCTGTAAAGCTAGTATTATCACTAAACATTGACCATTACCAAGTGGCCAAGCCTTTGACTATATGTGCACCAAGCATGGCAGCAGAACCATAAAACTACTCCAGCTTATCCTATTTCATCTGCCATACCTTTCGGAAAATTTCAAATATCTATGGATCCAAGTACAACATTGATCATGAGTAGATAGGTATAAACCACTCCTAATTACCAAGTGAACAATTTCAAATGGCTCATTTTTTTCTGGTTATGCTAGAGCAACTTAATTGACACAACCTTAGTATTTATATAAGAGCAAAACTTTATGCAAGGGTAATTTTTTTGACTCATACTATCAAAAAAGACATACCAATCCTGCACAGTACATCTTATCACCCTTAAGCACTTTGCTACATCCTACAAGTTCATCATCTGCTTGCCAGAGCAAGGCCGAGGTGTCTCCAGTATCCTCTAGGGTTCACTAAATTAGCTCCCTTTCTTGCAGTCTGGCCAAATAGAGGAAGACACATAATCACAAGACAAAATAAAATGAAATAAATTGTCTGGATGGACAAGCATCAAAGCTTCTTGATAGAGATCAATAATAGCTTAAATAAAATATGAAGAAAATCTGAAGCCATTAGAAAATTTGAATCCCCATTCCCCAAAACCACAAATTCTAGAGAAAACAGGAGCCTGGAGTAGGTTTGGGAAGCAAATCTGCAGCGCCATTCAACAAGCAGAGAAACCAGATGGGATGTAAATCACATGATTCACTCCTGCAGTCCTGCTACACTTTTATCCCACCTAGCAAACCCATCCATCAACATGGAATTCCACACCAAAGACGAACGTGGATACCAGCAAAGATGGATATTTGAATATCCAGGCGTGTAACACAATCAAGAAAGAGGACAATTGTGTAGTTAACAATCACGATATGTGAAAAGGAAGCAGAGATCCAATCAGTTCTTGGAAGCGGGAGAAGGCATACCAGGTGGAGCGTTCATGCCTATGAAGATCGGCAAAAGTGATTTGCAGCGACAGTGACAAGATCCAGCAGGCTGCCCACATTCTCCCTAGCTCCATGTTGTTTCTGAACCCGTCCGACACTCTCTCCCAGAAAAGCAGCAATGCACAACTAAAATGCATCCAATTTGAGCATTTAACAATGATTCGAACAGACCGGGGTGATAAAAATTAAACACCTCGTTTGGAACTTGTAATAATGCCTCCCTGCATTGCACATAAGTAAGACAGCTTCTCAGGTGCATTTCACCAAATACGTTACAAGCACCACCAAGCATAGCAGTCAAAGAACCGCAACAAGCAGCAGAGCTCACCTTCGAATCTTGGCGATTGGGACACTTCGACTCTTCCAGGGAGCCTCTGGTGATCTACCACCCGACCAAAACCAAGAAGGCAAAATATTACCAGCCTACCAGGAAATATGGGAAATTACCAGGAATGTTGGGCATGGGGATGGAGTCTACTCGGTGGCCTGCGCCACCGGAGCGCGTCCGGCCCGCGCGGCGCCACGCCGAGGCAGGCAACGAAGACGGCGAGGGCGAGGGCAAGGGCTCAGGGACGCCCGCTCTGCCTGCCGGCGCTGGGTCGCTGCTCCGCCGAGCGAGCGAGCGAGCGGAGCAGAGCGGAGCGGAGCGGAGAGCGCCGCGTGCCGAGGAAGGCGTCGATGAGGGCGAGGGCGAGGAGGAGCCGCCTCCGTCACTGCTCCGCCTCCACCGCTGGGTCGCTGCCGGCGGCTGCGAGCTGTGGACCTGAGCGTCGTGCGTATGGCGGTTCGAACCTTTGTGGTGGGCGGCGGTTCCGTGCAGGGGGAGAGAGCGTGGAGAGAGATAGCGCGGGGCGAGCGGCGGTTCCGCGGCGCGGAGGGAGAGACCGGGGCGGGCATGATTAGCGGTGTGATTAGATTAAGCGGGGCGATTAGTGCTAATCAGACGATAACATTTGAGTCCTTTTAGTTGTCTTGAGGTAAGTCTTGCGTGCGTTCTGCGGGAACACTTTCTGCACAATAACATATATATGAACATGTTTTACAATATTGATTTCAATCAGTATTTACAATAAAATTATGTTCAAACCCGATGTTGCAGTGAGCATAAAACTTTCCCCTATTTTTTTTACTGTACCAATCTAGATAATCTTGATGCGGCTAAGGATGTCTGGAGGTCACATGGTGGTTTTCAGTAGGGCACATGATGGTTCCACCTCCACATGTGCATGAAGATCTGTTCATGGCAAGAACACAACAATCAACTGGGTTTTGTTTGGTTCAGACCCCTGGCAACTTGACAAACTTCTTAGTTGCTTATGAACGATCAAGAAATTACCTGGTCAGGCCGACCCTGTTCATTTCAGGCATTCAGACCCTGATTTTAGGCATTGCTTGGTTGAAGCCCTACAATCATGTTTGTGTGATTGACAAGGGGAGGCAATGGTTCTGTTGTGCTTCCTGCGAGTCCCATTAAAGAACAGAAGCATGACATTTATATAAGAGAAGTTTTAAAATATTTGTTGGATAGCTGTGCAGTTCAGTCACTGTATCTTAGAAATAATATCAGCATGGCTTTACAGTCACATGAGAAAGGAGTGAAGGATTGATTTCTGTATAAACATTCTGAGATATTGATAACACCAACATATTAACAACATCATATTGTGATGGTTCACTGCCGATAAGTTTTGGGCACATTTACTTAAGTTATTTGTGTAAAAATAAAAAGGTGCCATACCAGGTGCCTACAAAACTCGGGCAAACATGACTCTAGAAAACTCAGGTAAACATGCCAATCATATGCTAATATTTTTTCTAGCTCATGAGTTATATCCTATTTGAATCCTTTTAGGCAAATTTAGTACTAAATGCATAAGAAAACACTTGTGGTTTGTGACTACAAGAAAATAGAAACCGATGGCATCCATGCATTTGCATTTTAGGCAAATCTGTCGACACATACAGATCATACACCAACACACTCTAAGTAAAGAAGTCCTTTACTTAGGATTTAGACCAAATCGCAATGTTACAGTGGGGCTCAGACAGAAAATTTAGACCAAATCACAGTGTTACATATGCATAGATGGTTCAGCTAACCTGGGAGTGGCAACGTCGACAAATGACGATAGATTAGGACCCCTGGCCTATTTTTTCAGCACACCTGCTCCAACTGCGGAACATGAGTTCAGTAAGGGATGGGAACCACAAGTAAAATCAGTTTAGCAGATGGAGCATGGCATTCCAGTACAAAGATAAGAAAGCCCCGCCGCAGGTAATTAGCTTTGTAGGCACATGATTTCCAGGAATCTAGTTGCGGACACGTATGTATTACAAAAAAGTTCAGAGTTCAGAGAAGTATGCTTATGATGCAGCTGATGAAACTCAATGGCATCAAAGCTGAAGGAGAGGCAAGGGCACGAGAGGAAGGCCGAGGTACACGACTAAACACTTATTGCTCCTAATTTGACTTATTTTCTGAAGAAGATGAGAGATCCCAGGGCACATGTACTACAGAAGAACTGAAGAATGCATTGCAATTCAAGAAAGAAAAGGTCTCCGCTAATTCAATTCGCATGTTATACCCTGCAACTGTTCTCTCTATTCAGAAGAATGACTGATGAGATTGATGCCAATTTTCATCCTTAAAGAGTCTTATGTGAAGAGGGTACTACTGTATTGCAGCGAAACAAAAGAAAATTATTCAGTCACTGCTGTTTTAATAAGTCACATCGTACTGGATACTAAAATCGTTACTGGATACTAAAATCGTTAGGTTTGGATGGAATGTTAAAACTTGCAGCTGAATGGAAGTATTGCAAAATAAAAAACAGAACTTACTATTCTTCAATCTTTGCTTTCCAAAGCCAGTGCACAAATGCTCATGATCTATTCGGGATCACATGTCCCTGTAAAATAACATTGGCATAGATATTTCAATCACAAGACATCAACATATTGCGAGTACATGGTGACAAATATGCAAGCAAGTTTATTGACAAATCATAATCGAAATTTAATTCTTTTACACCGTATGTTATTTTGTTTGTCAAATGGCTATGGAAATTCGAGAGGTTTCAGGTTTCTCTATCCAAGAATTGGGGCGAGGCAGATTAGTACATTACTGCCCGGTTAGAGTGATGTTTAGGCGCAACTTCCAGCAGTCTGCGGTTTAGTGGAGGCCTTCCACCGTCTAGTAATCAAACAATGTATCGAGTCTTATAATCATTGCTCATGCACAACAAAAGCAAGCATGAAGGCCTGAAAGGAAGAAGTAGCACTCTTGGCTAACATTACATGTCTATCAAGAACTCGGGTTGTGGACGAACAGGTAAAATGCATGGTATTGAATTTCCAACCCGACAATAACTTATAGAAAAGCGGGAGATGCGTACTCGTACGTGTTGACTAGGTCCTTTTTCAGCATTACGGGATCGGAATCACACTCGGCATATGTACTACCACTAAACCGAAGGCATTTGAGTATATAAGCAAAGAGGAAAAATCTATAAGAAACTCACTTCGAGCATCGGGTGATCGAAGAGCTAGAAGTATTCTAATGAAATTCAAGGACCATAATATGCAGGGAAGAACAAATGCCACCAATGCTCACCTCATCTTAGATGCCGGTCCTCGTCGTTACCATCCCTCCGTATGTCCTCTCGCAAACCAGCTCCATTGTCCGTCGCGTGACCCACGGCGGCGCGCACGGCTCGAGATCGGGTCGGGGCCGGGGATGCCACTGCTCGTAGGGCGCCGGAACGGGCGAGCGGCTGGCGGCGCGGCGTCGACGAGCTCCGGTGAGGGCGTGGCGCGACCTTCGACGGCGAGCGCTCGGGCGGCGTCGTGGTGTGCGTCGTCCTCGGCCGGGAGACGGAAGGCGGGAGCCGGGCGCCGTGCGCGGGCGGGCGGCGGTTCATCCCGGCGGTGGCGGCGCCCTTGGCCTCGGAAAGCGGAGCGGGAGCGGAGCGGGTGCCGGCGGGTGGTTCGCGTGGGGGAGATGCGGGAAGGCGGCTTCGATCCGGGGAGGTGCGGTTGTGAGGCCATGCATAGGAGGAAGTTACGGAGAGGGGAGGGGAATTACGGGGAGGTGATTTTCCTTTTTTATTTACGGGGAGGTGATTAATCGTGATTAAATTTTTTTGAGGAGGGGTTACGGTGCGGGGAGCGGATTACGGAGGAGAGGGGGGGTCATTTGTTTAGCGGTGACGATGACTTTTGGTTCCTTTTAGTGGTAAGATATAGAAGATTAGTTGTAGGGCAACGTATCCTATGTAAACCAGACATCTCGTGCAAACTTGCAAACTCTTGATATGGACCCCAGGATGCTCATCCGATGGCTGCGGGGAGAAGTGGGGTGTTTTTTTCGATTAAACGCCCGCAAGCCCGCTACTAATCCTTTTTTTAATTCACCCCCTCCGTCTAATTGATCCAGTCGAGTGGAGGGGCGACTCCTTTGGCGGTGCCGCTGTTTCTTCCCCACCGATCCAGTGCCGCCGCCCTGGAGGAGCCGCGCCGGGACAGAAGCGCCGCCCTAGAGGAGCCGCGCCGCCCTGGCCACCCGTGCCTCCACCTCGCCTCGCCCGCGCCGGGCCAGAGCCACCGCCCTGCAGGAGCGGCCGCCGTCCTGGAGGAGCGTCGGGCCAGAGCCATGGCCAGGCTACACCACGTCCTCGATTCAGACAGTGAAAGTGCAGTTTGTGGAGTCCTAGCAGTTCGTGAAAGTGCAGTTCATGCAGTTCAAAGAGCCACGGCCAGGCTACATCAGAGTGGAGTTCGTGGAGTGCTGCACGGCGGCGGCGGCCGCCCGAGGGTCTGTTGGTATTTCTTAGCGCAACCACTAGAAGTATGGCGGCAACGCTAGAAATGCCAGGAGGGGTAATTCTATAACTATTGGATATTCCGCAAGCGCACAGACCGCTGTAGCATTTCACCGAGGAGTATTCCAAAGTTGTCGATTTATATTTCTCCCAAAGGAAAGCCGTAGCTAGAAGTTAATAGGGGAGGAAGATCCAGGTGCCTATAATCTAGTATCACTAGTGGAAGAGGGATAAACGGAATGTGTAGGAAGGATAGATCAATGAGTTAGCAAGAGAGAATCTAACAGGTAGCTAGTAAGGTGATAGTTAGGTGGGAGGACAACGAGTGAGGAAAGACTCCTGTAACTCTAACTCTACTTCTGTGAACTAACCTAATCTAGTAGTGGTCACACACTAAAGTCGCTAACCTTAACTACTTGGTTGCTGGGAGGTCAACTGCAATAGTGAGACAAAACTCCTATCCTAGCGGACCTTTTTCTTATGGGGAGCCTATTAACCAAACCTGACAGTGAATAAAGCCTAATGGGAAACGCAGAGCTGTCACCTTCACCGCCGCCCACTATTACACGTCAGAATATTGAATGGTGACATTCAAGGAATGGTGACATTCTAAGGTAGGTCCTAGCTTAAGCACCATGCTTACGCTAACTCCTACAACCCAGACTAAGTATACGACCCAGCCCAAGCCCCGTATTACCGGCGAAGAACACAGCCAAATAGACAAGACTAACTTATCTAGTGTACGACTACTACAAGACAGACTAGGACACTACAACACTACTACTAGAATAGTGTTGCACTAAGTAAGTACTGAAAGTAAATACTCAGATAAGTAAAGGGAAAGTAAATATATTAAGCACTGAAAGTCTTACAAGAGGAAGACATTCCAGACTCTCCAGAAGGCGACTCCGGAGACCCCGAGCTTCGCTCGACCCACTCTAACTCCCACACTACTACTACTACTACTACTACTACTACTATAATGGACTACATAGTTTCACATGGCTCTCAAGAGGCTTCTCCTTGATGTCCTGAATGAGGGGGAGTGAGGGGGTATTTATAGTGGTGTCGACGAAATATCGGCGGCAGTCTACCTAGGGTATACCGACGGTAGTAGTTTGATCGGTAGAGGTGCGCGTGATCAGGAACCGGATGGTTACAGAGACACAAGACACAAGATTTATACAGGTTCAGGCCGCCTTTGGCGTAAAACCCTACGTCCTGTGTTCTGTTATTTGCATTAATCTGAGATGAGATGTCCTCTAGGGGATCCCTGCCCCTCCTTATATACTCTGGAGGGACAGGTTGTACAAGTAAAGTATCCTATTTGGTACTAATACAATGTTGTGCGGTGCACATTGTGTGCCGCACGTCTTCGTCTTGCGAATTGGGCCACCTTTGATGGCGCGGCTCATGTAGGCCCGAGAGGGTATATGGGGTTTATACCCCCACAGCTAGTCCTCGAGCATCATGCATCTTAAGGAAACGCCGTCTTGACGCTTGTTGACCAGTGAGGCTTGAAGTCTTGCATGGTTGATCCAGTCATTCGAACTGTTGAAGCTTGTTGTTGGTCTGTTGACCAGTCATAGAGAGCACCACAGGAGAGTACTGGTTCGCCGACCAGGTTGATGAAGAGCCGATCACTGTGTCTGTCAAGTACAGGTCGTTGTCGAAAGATGCATGTTGCTCTTGAGAGAAAAAAGAAAAAAATCACCGCACATCTGGTGACGTGGGCCCACAGTAACACATGATACTTTGTATCATTGTGCTCAATTAGCTAACAAGAGAAAGCTAAAAAATGGTAGGGGTCATGCCTGCGGCATAAAAATTAATTGAACCAGCCTAAGTCACTGGCAAGTGACGTGGGCCCTGTTGACACCAGATGTGGCAAACGGAATTACCGCAAGCGGACGGGTAGTCAATGTAGCACTTCACCGGGAGTATTCCAGGTATCGTATTTTCCACAGGGAACGGGAAGTGGACTAACTAGGCCAAGAGTTGCCGTCAGGCAATCATCAAAGGGTTTAGGATGGGATCGAGAGGTAATTCTAGTATTGTGGTTCTAACTTAGCTTATCCTAAGGATACGTGAGAACTAACTCTATCTTTCGCTGCGGCCGACCGAGACGAAATAGGGTGCTAAAATAACACACCCCAAGCGACCACCAATGCGGGCCTACAATCTAACCTAACAACACGCTCGGGAGAACTCCAAGGTCCCAACGGAAGGCCGTCACACTACACTTGTGGGCGTTCTGGTGCAGCCGAGACGTTCACACCGGTAGATCTAGTCTAGACACCGCGCCTACACTATCTCTACTACTCTAAACACGGCCAGGGTTTAGAGCACTTCACTCAAGAGCCTGACATACGCCCGCTCAGGAGAGAGCAATGCACCGGCAGAAAGGTTGTATACTTACGACAAACTAAGACAGAAAGTAAATACTAAAAGTACTCAGATGAAAGCAACTAGATAGTAAACTTACTAGAAGACAAGCATCCGCTGAGGCGCTCCTGGAAGAAGACTCCCGACAGTAGGGACTCCTCATGGAACTCCTCACTCTCTTCCCTCTATTCTCACACTATAGCTAATGGAAGCTCTTCCTATGATACATGGTGCCCTTTAGACTAAGCTATAGGGGGGTATTTATAGGGGAGATGGAGTAGCCCCTACTCAATCGCCACGTCAGCGATCCGCGTGACATCTCTTCTACACCCTTGGATCAAACCGACCTTCCCACCGACTTGAATGGACGATGCTCGGTGTAGGACACGTGGCAGTCATGCAGGAAGGCGGTGGAAGCAAACCGACCTCAAGTGGGGCCCAACCCCTGGTCGGCCTACCTATGGTTGGCTGACAGGTGGGTCCTACTGGCCTTCTAGAAGGTCCAGGTGGTAGTGGCTGCAATGCCAAGGTGTCCTGCCACCAAGGGCAGGTCGGCCGACCTGGCCTTTGGCCCCCGGCCCATGTGGCGGCCTCCTGGTGCGATCCTGGCTTGTCACTTGTATTGCTTGCTCATTTGGAGTTTGCTCGGTTTGCTCCATTCACGCTTGTTCGGGCTTGATTAGTACTGTTTGTACCCGCATCCAAATAGTGACATGTACATGTGGAACCAAGTGAAATGCACCTATATCACTACTTGTTTTACGGGTGTAGCTCTAGAATGTGACCAATGTTGACGGCTTTCATGGGATAAAAACGGGGTCTAAATGCCGTCAACAAGATCCCCCACACTTAAGTCTTTGCTTGTCCTCAAGCAAAGTTTAGAAGAAAAGGTACTACAACATTATTGAGATATCGGCAAGTACTAAGTTTACTCGGGCAATCATTCATGTGGGTTATGTGGTCTTGTCTAACATAAATCCTTCAGGTTGTTGAAACAAATGGAATAGTTCTCAAGGCTCGGTTCTCTACTCATTTCATATCCTTAATACTTAGAGTTTTTATAGATTTTTGAAAATAAAGCACATGTGTCATTCCTACTCCTCAACGGATACCTCTAGTCACTCAAGTGGTGTATGAATCCTCACCAAGACATATCATGTATTTGCCTTTGAAAACATCCTATCTCTAATAAGGCTTTATATGGAGCTTGAATAAGTATGTCAAGGAATAGCATACTTGCAGTGCTTATATTGTCTTAGTTAAGAAAATAAAGTCTTGGACCACAGCAGAGACTCATCATGTCCCCCGATCAAGATGTAAAGTGTAGTGAAGGATGGAATGGATGATGAATTAGGTTACTCTTTCTTTGGATGCTATCTCTCTTTTTTATTCTATTGAGACAAGGCTAGCTCTTTCTTATCAATCTTTTTTTTTTGCTCTATCTCAATACATGCCTAGCCTTTTGAGGTGTGTCTCACCTAACAAATGATAATATGAGAGAGATTTTCTGACTTTGGAGCATGGAGCAACCTAGATGATGGAAATGGTGAAGGTGCGTACTTCCAGTGTAGAAGCAGCACAATAATGGTGGTATGGATGATGATGCGCGCTCCTAGTGTAGGAGTGGCATAATGATGGGGTAAGATGCGTGCTCCCAGGGTAGGAGTAGCATAACTGATGAATGGTGAGATGCGTACTTCTAGGGTAGGAGCAGCATAATAATGGTAGTTAGATGCGTACTCCCAGGGTAGGAGTAGCATGGCTGCATACTTCCGGATTAGAAGCAGCATATTTGGTGATCTGTGGATCTTGATCTTGGGGCCATGATAAACCTCTAACAAAGGTTCTACAAGTCTTAACCAAACTCAATGCAAGCAAGTAGCTTATGTAGAAGGTTTTTGGAATTTCAATGCATATGGCCGTGGTGGGTAATTCAACACTATTGAGGAGTAGTGACACTATGGTTTTATGACATTTTTTTAAAGTTAAACCTCTAAGTACTTTAGATAGAAAGGCATGAAGCATGAGCCGAGAATTATATCACATTTATCAACAACCTAGTCAATATGGTGGTCCTATCAAGAATGTTTGACCCACAAGCATGATTATGTGCAGGAGTAAAAATTAGCAAGCTTCTATCTCTAAATGTCATAGATCAAAGCAATCGTTAAGTTCTAGATGCAAGTCTTCATTTTATTATATATATATTTATTTATTATTATTATTTTTTAAGCTAATAAGTAAACAAATAAGGAAAAACTGAAAAGAAAGAGAAAGGAGTAGGAGGGACATACCAGACAGCAAGGTGTTTCCTGCGTAGAGGCTGGCTGGTGGGCCAGGGGCCAACAGTGCAGTCGGCCGACCTGGACATGGGCTCCGTGGCCTGGGTTCCGACTCCACTCAGTGTCCTGATTAGTGCGGTGTACTCGGTTTGCCAAATTGGCACGAAGCGTCGGTCGGCCGACCGGTGGATCGGGTCGATCTTCATTGTGCCAACTTGCAGAACCATCAGCACCTCGAATCCGTGCCTGTTTCACCACTTTTTTGTGTTTCTGGGGAGTCAGCAGACTCCCCCACACTTGGGCTTTGTTCACTATGAAAATGACACAGCAAAGACGAAGTGAAAAACACATACCCTGCTGGTGGCAAAGTGCACCAACAGGGTTAGACAAACTTTTCTTTCCAATCTTCCTTTGTATTAAAAATTAAATTCCTAGGCACTATTACATTGTGATGAGAAATTTAAAATTCAAAAGGGAAATTAACTAAGAAAATTTTAAAAACAAAAGTGCCTAGTCTCTAAAACTAATTTATTCTTGGGAGAGGGGATCTCTAGTAGATCCTCCCTACCGATCGCCCTTGCAATCCTCTTGACCTTCGCATTATTGCTAATGCGCAAGTCACGGAATGCATCTAGCATGTCCATGTGGGCAATCCTGAGCTTCGCCACTGTCTCCATGAGGGTTTCGTTCTTCTCCCTCAGATTCGCCGTGACACGGAGATGTTTCTCCATGTCGCTCTTTTCCTCCTCCTCCTCAAAGTGCCCGGGTGGGCCTACGATGGGAGGTGGAGACAAGTGCCTACGAACGGAGACGCTGGTGGAGTCGTTCGACTCCCTCAGGGCCATGCGCTCGTCGGAGTCCAATGGTGGGATGAGGGTCTTCCCCATCCCCGGTCCAGCACCCTTGATCCGGCGGAAGTGCGGCGTGCGGGACGGCTCGAAACTCGAGCTGCCCCCGGTGTTGGCGGAGACGACGATCGGGGCTTCCCTAGCCCCTGTAGGTGACGTGTTCTTCAATGCCAATTGACCCGTGACGGGTCGCCTTGGCGTGGTGGATCTCGCGGGAGATTTCCCGAGAGTTCTCTTCGGAGTCAGCGAGCGCGATGAAGGTCCCGACTAGGCAAGACGCTGGGGAGTGGTCTGGCGACCACGCCTCTGGTCGGCCGACCCAAAATGTTGGTCGGCCGACCGGGGTTTTTCCCGGCAAGCCTCCGGTTGGTGGCACCATGGCCGGCGGGCGTGCCTCGATCACGTGCCTTGCCATGGCGTGGTCCATTTCGGCGGCCGAGTGATCGTGGTGGCATGGGTCCGAGTCCGGGCGAGGGACGATTTGGTGGTTTCTTGTGGGTGGCGCCATGGCAAGGTGGATGATGATCAAGGATGGCTCAAATGGGTAATGGAGGTGATGAACTTGGCTGGAATGTTGTGGGAAGAGAGGAGAGTCCTAGGGGGCTTTTAAAGGCAAGGTGGAGGAGAAGGGTTCGGCGATATTTCGAAAGAATTCGAAAGGGAGCGTCCTGGGAGACGCCTCCCCACCGATCCTGCTCCTTCGCCGAGTTTGAATTGGCGAAAAGCCCGGTCGGCCGACCGGTGAAGTTTCACCGTTTGGGTTCAAATTTGAACCTCAGGCTCCCGTAGCCGTTCCAAGGATTTCCGCGAATTCAAATCGCGAATTTCTTGGTCGGTCGGCCGGACCCTAGTTGGGTCTAGTCGACCGGGCCGAGGTCTGGTTTGGCTGCACCACCACGGTCCGAGTGGGTGCTAAACACGGTCGGTCGACCTACACACGGCTCCTAGGGACTAGCTCCCAAGTGCTCAAGTGTTCCTAGAAATTCCTATTCTACCCTTATTTCTAATCAAGCAAAGTGGCATGCAATTTCAAAAATTATAAAGTATTAAAACTAGCATGTTAATGAAATAAACAAGTAGATTTTAGTGATTAGGATGTAATACAAAATCTATCATGTCTAATTCTTCTTGTACGGACTCATGCTCATAAAAAGTTTAAGGCGATGGCCATTTACCTTGAAGATGTTGCCGTCGTCGTCCTACAGCGTCACAGCTCCATGCGTCGCGGCGTCGACCACCAGGTACGGGCCTTCCCATTTGCTTCTTAACTTTCCATGGCCAAAGAGTTTGACCCTAGAGTTGAACATGAGTACCTTGTTCCCCGGATGGAACTCTTTTTGCTTGATTCGCTTATCATGCCATCTTTTGGTTCTTTCCTTATAAATTCTGGCATTGTGATAAGTTTGTTCTCTCCATTCCTCCAACTCTGAGATCTGAATCTTATGGTGTTTGCCGACTGAGGGTAGGTCCATATTCCACCTCTTTATGGCCCAATGTGCCCTATGCTCCAGCTCGACGGGCAGATGGCATGTCTTTCCGTATACAAGCTGGTATGGGGTCATACCAATAGGAGTCTTGTATGTGGTCCGGTATGCCCAGAGTGCATCGGAAAGTCTACCTTTCCATGCCGATCCCATCTCATTGACAGTCTTCTGCAGAATATTCTTGATTTGCTTGTTCGAAGTTTCTGCTTGTCCGGTTGTCTGGGGATGGTACGGTGTTCCCACATTGTGCCATATCCCCATTCCTTTCAGAAACTCACGGAATCTCTTGTCAATGAAGTGGCTGCCTCCGTCACTGATGACTAACCTTGGGGTGCCGAATCTTGGGAGGATGATGTCATGAAACATCGCCTTGGCATGTTTTGAGTCTGCTGACTTACACGGCAATGCTTCGACCCACTTGGATACATAGTCCACCGCCACCAGTATGTACTCATATCCTTGTGATGGTGGGAATGGACCCATGTAGTCTATCCCCTAGACATCAAAGAGCTCCACTTGAAGGTTGTTTGTGAGGGGCATGGCGTCACGGGTATTGATATTCCCTTGTCGTTGGCACCTCTCACACCTTTTGATGAAGTCCTTGGTGTCCCAGTACATCGTAGGCCAATAGAATCCACTTTGCCAAATCTTGGCATGGGTTCTAAATGCACCATAGTGGCCTCCATATTCAGCCCCATGGCATTTACTGATAATCTGGATGCCCTCTTCTTTTGGTACACACCGTCTCAGCATTCCATCTTGGCAGACCCTATAGAGGTAAGGGTCGTCCCAGAGATGCGCCTTGCTTTCCTTAATCAGCTTCTTTTTATCTTCCCCCGGAGGTACATAGCCAGAGACCATGTAGTTGACGATGTTTGCGTACCAGGGGCGAGTAGCTGACACCTTGAGAAGTGTGTCGTCTCGAAGATAATCGTTGATAGGCAGACTCTGTTTGTCTTCAACCTGCATCCTAGAAAGGTGGTCTGCGACCGAGTTTTCTACTCCCTTTTTATCTTTTATTTCTAAGTCAAATTCTTGGAGTAGCAAGATCCACCTTATTAATCTTGGTTTAGCGTCTTTCTTAGTGAATAAATATTTTAGAGCAGCATGATCGGTGTAAATGATCACTTTTGCTCCTACCAGATAAGACCTAAACTTGTCTATAGCAAACACTACGGCTAAGAGCTCTTTTTTAGTGGTTGCATAGTTTAGCTGAGCTCCAGTTAGTGTTTTACTAGCATAGCAGATAGCATGATGCTTCTTATCTCTAGTTTGTCCTAAGACAGCTCCTACAGCATAATCACTAGCATCACACATTATCTCAAAGGGAAGCGACCAATCGGGGGTTGTATGATTGGCGCGAGAGACAAGTGCTTTCTTAAGGTAGTAAAATGCATCTAAGCACTCATCATTAAAATCAAAGGGTGCGTCTTTAGCTAGCGAGTTTGTTAAAGGCCTAGCAATTTGCGAAAAATCTTGTATAAACCTCCTATAAAAACCAGCGTGACCAAGGAAGCTGCGCACTCCTCTAACGTTCGTGGGAGGTGGGAGCTGTTCTATGACCTCTATATTAGCTCTATCTACCTCTATTCCACGCTCGGACACTCTATGTCCTAACACTATCCCTTCCCTAACCATGAAGTGGCATTTTTCCCGAGTTTAGGATCAAGTGTTTTTCTTCGCATCTTTGTAAGACGCGCTCCAGTTCTCAAGACATCCGTCAAAGGTCTTGCCATAGACGGAGAAGTCATCCATGAAGACTTCCATGATTTCTTCAATCATGTCTGAGAAAATGGACATCATGCACCTTTGGAAGGAAGCGGGAGCATTGCATAGGCCAAAGGACATGCGCCTATATGCATATGTCCCGTAAGGGCATGTAAATGTCGTCTTACTTTGATCGGCTTGGGATGGATTGGGATTTGATGATAACTTTGAATACCCATCAAGGAAACAACGAAAAAGAGTGTTTCGCCAACCGTTCCAAAGCATCTCATCGATGAATGGTAACGGAAAGTGATCTTTCTTTGTAGCCTTGTTGAGTTTTCGGTAATCTATGCACATCCTCCATCCCGTGACGGTTCGTTGTGGGATAAGTTCGTTATTATCATTTTTAACGACCGTCATTCCTCCTTTCTTAGGTACTATTTGTACGGGGCTGACCCACTCACTATTTGGAACAGGGTAGATTATGCCCGTGTGCAAGAGCTTCAAGACCTCCTTCTTTACTACTTCTCTCATCGCATTATTTAGCCTCCTTTGAGGCTCTCTCGAGTGTATAGCTTCGGGTTCTATTGGGATGCGATGTGTGCAAAGAGCGGGGCTAATCCCCTTAAGGTCTTGGAGGGAGTATCCTAAGACAGAACTATACTTCTCTAGAATGGCGATAAGTCTAGTGGTCTCTTTTTCTGAGAGTTGATCACTAATAATGATAGGTTTGTCTCTATCACCGTTAAGGAAGGCATACTTAAGCCCAGAAGGAAGTGGCTTAAGTTCTATGGAGGGTTTGGGTTGTGGTTCGGATTCATCTAGCTCTAAGGGCTCGTCTAGGTCGGGGTTTATTTCTAGCTCTTCGATGTAATCCTCAGCCTCCTCTTCTAAATCAGGTTGTGATGCTTCTATATGGGCTGCCACCATTACCTCCTCTATTGGGTCGATTTCGGGGTGTGGTTCGATTTGCTATTAACGAACCGACAAAGGGAACCAAAAGGTTTGTGTTTTTCTCGAGTTGACCACGAACGTACCCACTCGAAAGTCACTCGAAATCTGAGGAGCGGGTACCCAATTAACAAGTCAATGTCCTCTACATCAAAGATGTAGAAATTTAGGAGAACATTTACTTTGTTAATGGTAATTGGTACGTTTCGTGCAAGACCGCAACTCTTGACTAATTTCCCGGACGGTGTTTTGAGAAATTTGTCATTGGGAGTTAACGGTTCCTCACCGAGGAGTGTTGTTGCTAAGGCTTTAGATATTACATTTGCTCCTACGGTGGGTCATAAAGAGATTCGATAGAGATCCTACCTATGATACGGGGAATGTTTGTGAAACGGGATAGAAGTCGATGATATCGACGACATCTCTGTTCTCTCGGCCATTCGCTGCTCATGACAGAACATTAGCTCTTGGGCGGTTGCCTTAAGGTAACGTGCCTCTAAGCGTGAAGAGATGTGCCTATTTTGGTCTCTATTGGGTTTCTTGTGCACGAGTTGGTTCGAGACATTGCCAAAGTCGGCAAAGAGGTGTCTCGATGTTTAAGGGATACTCCAAGGGTGAATTACTTCTTCCCTTGGAGGTGTTTGTGGTTCGGGCTCGTCGGCTTGGGTTGTGATAATGGGTGTCGAGGTTTCGTCCCTAGGGGTTTGGTCTTCCTCAGGGGCTTCACTATGATCATCAGTGTAGGGGTGTTGTCTAGTATGGTTGCTAAAACTACCCTACCCTCACTAATGGGTAAATGAAGGAATGCTCCCTTCGAGGCTAGATCTAGGAATTGTGCGGAACTTTGCCTAAGGCCGAGATAAAAGTGTTGCATTAGTGTTGGCTCGGGTATGGCTAAGTGCGGACCCCGAGGAAGGACGTGAAGTCCATGATTCGTGTCCATGCCGCACCTAGAGATTCCTTCTCTTCTTGTTGGAAGTTTAGGATATCTCTGCGGAGACGGGCTACACGGGAGATAGGGAAATAGGTAAGGCAAAATTTGGCTTGTAACTTCTCCCTCTCTCCGTCTACACTACCTACGTAACGAGAGTACCAGCGTCTAGCTTTTTTCGTTAACGAGAACGGAAAGAGCTTCCACTTAAGGGTAACTCGTCTCATCCCTACACGAGCAAAGTTGCTCGAAATCACGTAAGTGGGTGTATGGGTTTTCATCTCCTTCTCCTGAAAAGGGATTCTCCTGAACCATCGCTATGAGACTAGGGCGAAGTTCATAGCGGGCGGCTAAGATAGCCTGAGAAGAACTAGGCGGCTCCAACTCAGCGCCCGTTGGAGCCGCATAATCCAAAAGGGTTGTTTGATCCATTGGATGGGTAAAAAGGATTCTAACAAGGATAGTTTGACGACAAAGGCTCTAGCTAACCAGCTACCGCTCCCTGGTAACGGCGCCAGAAATGCTTGTTGACACCAGATGTGGCAAACGGAATTACCGCAAGCGGACAGGTAGTCAATGTAGCACTTCACCGGGAGTATTCCAGGTATCGTATTTTCCACAGGGAATGGGAAGTGGACTAACTAGGCCAAGAGTTGCCGTCAGGCAATGATCAAAGGGCTTAGGATGGGATCGAGAGGTAATTCTAGTATTGTGGTTCTAACTTAGCTTATCCTAAGGATACGTGAGAACTAACTCTATCTTTCTGCTGCGGCCGACAGACGAAATAGGGTGCTAAAATAACACACCACAGACGACCACCAATGCGAGGCCTACAATCTAACCTAACAACACGCTCGGGGAGAACTCCAAGGTCCCAACGGAAGGCTGTCACACTACACTTGTGGGCGTTCTGGGTGCGGCCGGGCGTTCACACCGGCGGATCTAGTCTAGACACCGCGCCTACACTATCTCTACTACTCTAAACACGGCCGGGGTTTAGAGCACTTCACTCAAGAGCGACATACGTCCGCTCGGGAGAGAGCAATGCACCGGCGAAAGGTTGTATACTTACGACAAACTAAGGCAGAAAGTAAATACTAAAAGTACTCAGATGAAAGCAACTAGATAGTAAACTTACTAGAAGACAAGCATCCGTCGAGGCGCTCCTGGAAGAAGACTCCCGACAGGTCGGGACTCCTCAGCTTTGGAACTCCTCACTCTCTTCCCTCTATTCTCACACTATAGCTAATGGAAGCTCTTCCTATATAGGTCGATTACGGATAACCGGCAGTCCACCATGGGGTATCCCATGGTGGTAGAGTTTCAGCAAGGGCACGTTAAGATCCACGATCTGGACGTTCGAGACACAAGACAAACCAAGGACAACAAGGTTTACCCAGGTTCAGGCCGCTCGGAAGCGTAATAACCTACGTCCTGCTTCTCGTGTTATGCTGTATGATCAAGTATTGGAGTACAATGAGGTGCTAAGCTCTCTAGGTCTAGGATGCCAGAGAGAATAGAATGCGTTCTAGGGGGGTCCTTGGCCGCTTTATATAGCATAGCAGCCAAGGGTACACATGAGGTGGTCGGTTACATCATGTCGTGCCCTAGGAGGACTCTATCTGACCTAACCGACTAAGTCTACTTGTGGGACAAGCATCCTTGTACGCGATCCACCTCCTGGTCGGTTGCGGACCACGCCATCATCTTGTAGTCCGGCCCACCAGCCTGGTCGGTAATGGGCCGGGCTCTGTCTGGTCTTGGGTCGTCTTGCTGAGCAGCCCTGGAACTGTCTATGGTGGTATACCGGGTCTATACCCCCCACAGCTAGTCCCCGAGCACCATGTATCTTGAGGAAAGTCCATCGTCTTGACCTGTGCCGAGTAGTGTAGATGTAGACCACGTGGAGCACTGGTTGAGATGTGCCGAGCACGTATTGCTGACCACACGTAGTGCCGACCACATATGGCCAAGCAGGTAGCCCGAGCAGTCTGTTTCTGACCACTGTTTTGTCAAGGAGCTGTTGATCTTGTTGAAAGATGCATGATACTCAAAAAGAAAAAGAAATTTTCTTTTAGCGTCCTGGGATGTGGGCCCACGTTGACACGTGACAGAAATGTCATAGTAGTGCGCAACAAGAGCCAAAGGGAGAGAATCAACCAGAACGTTAGAGAAAAGATAGGCCCTAAGTCACCGCAAGGTGACGTGGGCCCACGTAGTCCCCAAGTTCGATGGAAGATAGTATATGTTATATTGAACTTTTCAAGAAAAAATCCAATCACAATACCTACGTCCCTCTGCTTAGGAAACAGAAAAGGAAAAAATTCCAAGGACCAAGAACATGGGCATGCATAAAAAAGGACCACCAAGGAGCTGACTAGGCAGTCCCCAGGATAAAAAATGAGGCCCACGTGCGGCACCAAGGGAACTGGGCCTGTTTAAAAATTTACTAGAACAGTAAATAATCGTCGGCGGCACGTGGTGTGTACGGCCCATGTGACCGCAGCCCACTAGGGTTAAAAATGGGGCGGTCCACATGAGTCAAAGGGGGTCCAACCCTGGAAGTCAATCGGACGTCATCCGATGGCTATAAATAACAGCCACCGCAGAAGGGAGACTGTTCCGCACTAATTTCCACTCACGCTCAAGCAGTTTCTCGAGCTCTCCGCATTTATCCGCTGCGCTCTAAAGAAAAACCGCCACCGCCGCGCATCTCGCCACCAGATCCAGAGCACAGCAACCGCCGGCGGGGGCAACCGAACAGATCTGGTGCCCGCTCTCACGCCGGACTTAGTGCGCCACCGCCTTAGATCCAGCAACCGCCGCTGCGCACCCACCTAGGGTTTCGCCACCGCCGCCTCGCACCACCGCCGCTAGGAGAAGATGGTGAAGAGGACGACGAAGAAGGCGACGAAGGCCACGGAGCCGGCGATGCGCGGGCCGGAGTGGGTGCAATCGACCTCCACCCGGGGATCGCTGCAGGCGCTCGCGGACGACGGCTACTTTCCGCCGTACGAGATGGGCATCTGGAGGGAGCCGCGCGGCGAGGACGAGCCGTGCCCCAACGACGGTGAGTTTGTCATGTTTGAGGACTTTGTTCCTCGTGGGTTGGGGCAACCAGTGAACGGGTTCCTCCGGGACCTGTGCATATGGTGGGCAATCTCCATATGCAACCTGGACCCCAACTCCATCTTGACTGTTTCGATTTTCATCGCGTACTGCGAGATGTTCTTGGGGATCCCACACTTCAATTTGTTCCGCCACTTCTTCGTGCTCCGGAAGAAGGGGGTGGAGACTGGGGGGTCCCAAGTTGCTGGGGGATGCTACATCCGGCTCCGGGACGGGATGGCCGCATCTTGGCTTGGTAGCAAGTTCGGGTCTGCCACCAAGGGATGGAACAAACGCTGGTTCTACATGAGCCAGGATGTTGCCATTGGGAGGCGAGTCCACTGCGACATCAACCAGATCCCGGAGGCCAACGCCAGGTGGGCGGAGCCACCACCTGTTGGTGATGTCCAGGTGCAGGAGCTGCTGAAACTGATTGACAACAAGAAGGTGAACGGGGCATTTGTGGCCGGGCTGTGGTTGGCACGCCATGTGCAACCGTGCAAGGAGAGGACAAACCCGCTATGGCTGTACAGCGGTTTGGAAGATCCAGCACGGAAACGGAGAAGAAAGCCAGTATACCGGGTGCACCAAAAACTCGCAATTCTCTTTGAGAAGTACAATGAGGACACTCTTCCATCGATGACCAAGCGAGCCCTTCCGTCTCGCCATCCACCACCGGAGAGGTAAGATGGGAAAATGTTGTGTTGTTGTGCAATGTGCTATTGTTCCTGACCACTGGTATGATGCTGAGCACCATTCTGTTGTGTGAACAGGGGCGAAGCACCCAATATTTTTCAAGTGTTCCAGTTGAGCAGTGGCCAGAGGGCGATGCCCTTCGTGGTCAGCGGCGTCCACCGAGGACTATCGACCAGGGTGAGGTCGAGGACCTCAGCCCTGGTGATGATGTTGATGATGACGAGTTGGTGGGATCGACCACCAGGGGGCAACGGCGTGGCAGGTAAGCGCCCAATGCCTGTTGAGACCCCCAAGAGGAAGAAGAGGCCGACCAACCTCGGCACCGGGGGTAAATTAAACCTCGGTAAAGAGGCCGGCAGTGAGAGTGGCAGCAAGAGGCCCGCCCCCGACAGCCTTGAGTCGTCGGACTCCGACGACGCTGACACCATTGCGGATCGCCAGCGCAAGCATCAGGCGTACGCTGGTGACGGGAGTGGCGGTTCCAAGCCACCCCAACCAGCACCGCGGCGGTCGCTGAGGAACCCCGGGCCGACCACCGCCCCGCCGAAGCCGACACCCGCCGCCGCCCCATCGACGCTGGCAGCATGGGCGACTGCCGAGCAGGGTGCCGAGCAGTCCCCGGGTGGGCAGAGGGTCCCGCCCAAGTCAGTCCCCAAGCCAGGAGTGGGGTCTGGGGGCGGGGCCCCGAGGAGCGGCGGCGTGCCCAAGTTTAAGGGCGGATTTTGCCGGTAAGTATTATCAAGCTTGTATTTCTGATATTTGTTTGAAAGTCGGGTAGACTTGTTCATGTGATGATGTGCTGTTGTATAGTCGGCCGGGTGCCGGCCCTGCCCAAAGCTCGACGGGGACAGCAGCCACGCCGCATGCGGCAGCTGCGGCGGCGGGTGTGGAGCCCCGGCAGGGCGAGGCGGATGCCACTAGTGCTCCGCCACATGTGGAGGTGCCGCGGGCGGAGGAGAAAGTGGAGCAGGAGGTGGTTCCATCTCCGGAGCCGGTCCGCCGCCCTGAAGAGCCTACACCATAGCCGTCTACGCAGGCCACGCCAGGGCCGACTGCGCTGGCCAAGCCGGGGCCGACAGCGCACCAGGAGCCAGAGGCCACTGCTCAGCCAAGGGCAGAGGCAGCCGCGCCAAGTCCCCCACCATCACCTGTGGAAGAAATCCACAGGGAACCTCAGGCGCCGCGCCCCACCTTCCCTAGGAATTGCATCATGATTACTAGGAAAGTGGGAGAGAAATGGACCTCATATGATGAGGTGCCTGAGGACGTGATGGAGGAGGGCATCAAGGACGCCCTGGAGACGCTGACCACCGGATTCAGGTACGTTTGTAACAGCATTGTGATGAGAAGGCTCATGAAATACATTTTGATTGTCATCTTGTTTTGTATAGACCCTGCAGACCACCAACGCACAACGTGCGCGGACCATTGAAAGGTTCGCGCCTATTGACGAGGAGTGCAGGGTCCTCCGGGAGGAGAAGGCCAACATGGAGGTGCAGGCGCAGGTCTACCAGGCCCGGCTGGCCGAGAAGGAGGAGGCCTGTTGGCGCTGGAGCAGCAGGTGAAGGAGATGGCGGAGGGTCAACAAGGTATGTGACCGTGCCTTCCTTATCTGCTGGGTAAAAGCCTGAGGTCACAAAGTGATGTAAATCTTGCCTCTGCACTAGGGCTAAGGAGAAGTTCGCCGCTCTGGCGCAGGAGAAAGCTGCTCTGGCCAAGCAGTTGGAAACTACCAAGGAGCAGGCCAAGGCGGACAGTGTGCAAATCGCCGCGCTGACCGGTAAGTTGCACAATTGAATAATTGCATGAGTTGTCTGCGATGTACTGGATCGAACAGTGCATGCTAACCACCTTTGTTGATTATAGGAGAGACGAGGGACCGCCGCCTGGCACAGTTTCAGTGCCTGAAGGACACCTGCGCCTACCTGCAGAGGAAGATCGACCGGATGACCGGGCACATCAAGCCGGTTCTCCGTGCCGTCTTCCCTGAGGAGGTGCACCCGACGGACCCGGCAGGCGAAGCAGTGCTGGTCGCGGACCAGTGCCAGAGGCTGTGGCCGGCGCTGCAGGGGCTCGTCTCGCGGGCTGGCACTTACGCGGTGTCAACAGCGCTGGCGGTGGTCCGTTCAAGGGTGGAGGCGGTCGACCCGGCCACCGTCGCTCTTGGGATCGCGCCGGAGCTCACCGACGAGGCCGCTGACGAACTCCGCGCTACCTTCATTCCTGCTGCCGAGGCCCTGATTGGTGACATGACCCTGATAGAGGACCCTGCAGAAGCTGATGGTGGTCAGTAAGGCCCCATGTTTTAAACATGTTATTTAAAACTTGTATGTAAGTGGTGCTGAGCACGGGGTGCTCGAACAAAACTTTAAGGCCGTTTAGGATGCAGACTGGTAGGCATACTTAAGCGGGCGATAAGTATTTTGCCATTTTTATAACTTATCGTTATGCATAACTCGGTGCGTAACATTTTTAGAAAATTATGTCGACAAATAAGTTTTGCATCCACTCTCGAAGCGATTAGCTCTGTCAAGGTGACAAAGGGACGCACTAGTGAACAGCGCGGTATGCCGGGATCACTAGGTACGATCCTAAGTACCTATTAGAGGGTGCCTGCCGGATCTCCTAGTGCCGTGTAGCGCGGAGCTATAGCACATCGACAGAGGTCCGAGGCGCAGGACCTTATCGAATCGTTCTCGGCGAGTAAAACACAAAGTTTAGATGTGACTTATGCAGGGCGCATGTATGCAAGATGGTGCAAAATTTCAAAGTAAGAAATTGCGACTAGAATGGAGAGAAATGACAAAGAGGAACTTTGTTAATAGAGGAAAAAATCATAAGCACAGGGTACATATCTGTTATGGGTAAAAGCGTATGAGCATCTCTATATGCCATGAGTTTGGCTCTTCAACTCCATCTAATGTCTCCAACCGGTACGATGTCGGGCGAGTGACAGCCTTGACTTTGTACGGTCCTTCCCACCTTGGTGATAGTTTGTGGAGGCCATCCATCTTTTGGACACGACGGAGCACAAGATCGCCGACCACGAACAGACGTCCTCGGACATTGCGATTATAGTAGCGGCGTACCGTGGCTAAGTACTTCTCAGTCCGAGCACATGACTCGAGGACCTTCTTCCTTAGCTATGATGTCAACTTCTCTAGCTTTGTCGGAGATGGTTTCGTCATGGTAGGCTACCCGTGGCGACTGGAAAGCGACCTCGGCTGGTATGACAGCCTCTGACCCGTACACCATGAAGTATGGTGAGACTCCGGTATTGCGGCTGGTCTGAGTACGGAGTCCCCAGACCACGACTGATAACTCCTTGAGCCACCAACCAGGTTTGAGTTTTGTGCCAACCTGGAAGACTCGCTTTTTGAGTGCGTCGAGGATCATCCCATTAGCACGTTCTACTTGTCCGTTGGCTCGCGGATGAGCGATGGAGACGTACTTGACCTTGATCAGGCTGTCATCGCAATAGTTGAAGAATGCATCACTCATGAATTGTGAGCCAAGATCAGTGATTATGGTGCTTGGAACACCAAATCTATGGACGACCTCATCTAGGAATTGGACTACCTTCTCAGCTGTGGCTTTTTTGACTGGTTTATATTCAATCCACTTGGAGAATTTATCAATAAGCACAAAGACATTGGTATGACCACCAGGCACTGGTTTGAAAGGGCCGATCATATCCAGTCCCCAGCATAAGAAGGGCCAAGCAGCCGGGATGGTTTGTAAATCATGTGCTGGGACATGAATCTATTTGGCAAACATTTGGCAGTTGATGCACCGCCGTACGTAGTCTTTAGCGTCGCAACGGCCGTAGGCCGGTAGAATCCCGCCCGTAGGCTTTGCCAACCGGGTCCGAGATGCCGCATGGTTACCACAAGTACCCTCATGGATGGCTTTGAGAAGCTCGATCCCCGCTTTTTGGGTGATACATTTTTGGAATATGATGGACTTGGGTGCCTTGCGCATCAATTCGCCATTGACCATAGCGTAGGCCTTGGCTCTGCGGACCAGTTGCTGGGCTGCAATTTTGTCCTCCGGGACAAGGTGATCATTCAGGTATTTGATAAAGGGCTCTCTCCAGTCTTCCTGAGAAGGCGTCGCCTGGTCGGCTGACTCTGTACCTTCATCATCTTCCTGCTGGGTGAGGAGACCGTCGTCGTCCTCAACATTGGCATTACTGAGCAGTGTGGTCAGGTAGCTGACCACCGAGGTAGGTTCTGGTGTATGTTCTACCTGATCAGGGATCGAAGGCTTTATTAGATCTTGAACAAAAACACCAGGGGGCAACTTGGCACGAGTTGAGCCCAGCTTGGACAATTCGTCCGCTCCTACGTTCTTTTCGCGGCGCACGTGGATGAATTCCACGCCGTAGAACTTGTTCTCAAGTTTGCGAATTTCGGCGACGTAGGCGTCCATCTTTTTGTGGACTATGTCCCAATCCTTGTTGACTTGCTTGATGACCAAAGTAGAGTCCCCATAGACCATGAGCCATTTGATGCCAAGTTCAACTGCAATACGAAGGCCATGTAAGGCTGCTTCGTACTCGGCTACGTTGTTGAATGCTTTGAAGTGGATACGTAAGACGTACTTTATTGTGTCCTTTGAAGGAGAAATAAAGTAGACACCAGCCCTGGCACTATCAATCTTTAGAGAGCCATCAAAGTACATTGTCCAGTACTCGGCGCTTGAGTCGGTGAGAGGTAGGCTGATGTCCGTCCACTCCACGATGAAATCAGGCAAGGCCTGTGACTTCACCGTTCTGTGGCTGCGGAATTGGAGCGTGAACTCGGACAGTTCCAGCGCGTATTTCATGATCCGACCACTGGCGTCGTGATTGCGAAGAATGTCGCCAAGTGGTACGTCGGTGACTACTGCAATCTTGAAAGCTTGAAAGTAATGGAGCAGCTTGCGCTTGGTGATCAGGAGTGCGCACAAGAGCCTTTGTACTTGCTTGTACCGCTGCTTGGACTCGCTGAGCACTTCGCTTATGTAATATATGGGGCGCTGGACTCCATAGACATGTCCTTCTTCCTCACGCTCGACTACTAACACAGTGCTGACCACGTTGGTTGTCGCAGCTATGTATAGGAGCAGTTCCTCGTCCTGCTTTGGGACTGTTAGGAGTGAGGGAGAGGTGAGGTAGGCTTTGAGCTGTTTAAAGGCCTGGTCGGCCTCCTCCATCCATTCAAATTTGTCTTTTGCTTTAAGTAACTTGAAAAAGAGGAGGCCTTTTTCGCCCATTCGAGAGATGTATCTGCTCAGGGCGGCTAAGCAGCCTGTGAGTTTTTGGATGTCTTCGACGCACCGGGGTGGTCATAACATCAAGACGTCGGCTACCTTCTCGGGATTTGGCTTGATGCCTTCCTAGCTGACCAGGTGGCCGAGAAGGATTCCGGATGGGACTCCAAAAATGCACTTTTTTGGATTTAGCTTCCACTGAAACTCGTTGAGTTTTGTTAAGGTGCACTCAAGATTTGCGATCAAAGTATCCGCCTTTCTTGATTTGATTACCACGTCGTCTACGTAAGCCTCAATGAGATTGTCTGCGATCTCTTTCTCGAGGCAGGACTGAATAGCCCGTTGGTAGGTAGCTCCGGCGTTTTTTGAGACCAAAAACCATGGTCGTGTAACAAAAAGCACTGAAGGGGGTAATGAAAGCGGTTTTTTCTTGGTCCTCCTTTTTAAGGGCTATCTGGTGATAATCGGAGTAACAGTCAAGAAACGAGAGCAACTCGCAACCGGTGGTAGAGTCTATGACCTCATCGATTCGAGGGAGATTGAATGCCTGCTTGGGGCAGTGTTTATTGAGATCTGTATAGTCAACGCACATCCTCCTCTCTTTATTCTTCTTTTGAACAAGCACCGGATTGGCTAACCAATCTGGGTGGTACACTTCTTTGATAAAACCAACTGCTAAGAGCTTGGCTACTTCTATCCTAATTAACTCCTTGCGGTCGCGGGCGAACCGGCGCATCTTTTGTCTGACTGGCTTGGCAGTAGTTTTGACGTCGAGGTAGTGCTCGGCCTTTTCCCTGGGAACACCAGGCATGTCGGAGGGTTTCCATGAGAATATGCTGATGTTGTCCCGAAGGAACTGGACGAGCGCATCTTCCTTTTTGGGATCCAGATCTACTCCGACCTTGGTGACCTTGGTTGGGTCGTCATCGGAGAGGTGGACCGTCTTTGCGCTCTTCACCTTGTTGGATGGGTGCCGACCAGTTCCAACAGGTGCCTCGAGCTTTGCAGGTGGTAAGTCATCAACACCCAAACTGGTATGCTGTATAGCATGTTGCAAGTCTTGGAATTCTGCCGCGGCGTAAGCGGCAGTCTCGCACTCTCGAGCCATGAAGACGTTGCCACGTAGGGAAAGTGTCCCCTGCTCGGTGGGCATCTTCAACACCAAATAGCCATAGTGGGGGACTACCATGAACTTGGCGATGCCTGGTCGGCCCAGGATGGCGTGGTAGGTCCCCTCGAAGTCGGCTACGATGAAGGTGATGTGCTCGGTGCGGAAGTGCTGCTTGGTGCCAAACTGCACGTCGAGGGTGATTTGCCCGAGTGGGTAAGAAGGCTTTCCAGGCATGATGCCCCAGAAAGGCGTGTCATACGGCTGTAGTTTCTCCGGTGCGATGCGGAGCTCTTTGAAAGCTAGGTAGAACAGGATGTTCAGGGCACTGCCACCGTCGACGAGCACCTTCTCAAAGCGGATACCGTCGATCACTGGGTCGAGGACCAGTGGAAAGCGTCCGGCATCTGGGATGCGTGCCCACATATCTTTGCGGCTGAAAGATATGGGCTACTCGGACCAAGCTTTTAGTTTGACATCAGCAACAAGGCCATCAGGTTCTTGATAGCGTGAGTCAGCCACTTTCTGTCGCGGTTGGTTTCGAGCCCGACCTTCCCACCGAAGATCACGGCGACATTCCTCTCGGGCTCTCTGAAAGCACGACGAGGATTGGCCTCCTGTGTTTCTTCTTCTTCTTCTTCCGGCTGGTCGGCGGGCTTGTTTTTGGCCTTGGGGTTAGGGTGAGGCCTCTTGTTGGCGGCGGACTTGATGAGTGCGTCCGTCAAGACATGGCACTCGCCCATGGAGTGACCCTTGCCAGGATGCCGAGGACAGTCCTGGGCGAAGATTTTGTCGAGCACTTCGTCCCCGACTGGCTTCTGTCCCTTGACCGCGTTGACGGTATCGTCATTGTGGTTTCGGTTGCGCTTACCACCACCGTAGTTGTCCTGCCCCTGATGCCTGAAATTGCGTTCTCCGTCACGGGGGCCAGGTCCACAGTTGAAGCGCTGGTTGTTGCGGCGCTCGGCTTGGCGACGTGGTGCTCGGTCGGCGTCGCTTTCGTCGTCGGAGTCATCATCCCAACGGTAGTTGCGGTTTGATGGGCCATCATCGCCTTGGTTTAGGCCGTCGTCCAGGAGCGAGTAGTCGTGCGTGATGTTGAGAAGTTCCTCCATGGTATTTGGCTGCTTCAGGAGAAGAGCCTTTTGAAGGTCTCGGCCGCATGGTTGGACCAGGCCGTCGATGAACGCTTCGACGGCGGTCTCCTGAGAGATCTCAGGCACACGGTTTCATGCGTCCGAAAAACGCCGAGTGTACTGGCGTAGTGACTCCTTTGGGCGAAGGCAGACCTACTTTAACGCGTACTTGGTCCCTGGTTGGACACAAGTAGACTTAAAGTGGTCGATGAAGATTTGGCGGAGCTGTGCCCAGCTGTGGATTGATCCGGGTTGTTGCCGGAGCAGCCACGTGGTGATTGTGTTGCCGAGCACGACAGGGAGATAATTTGCCATGACGTACTCGTCGCCACCAGCTGCTCGGACGGCAACTTCGTAGAGCATGATCCAATGTCCTGGATCTGCTTTGCCATCGTATGTCCGGATCTCTGAGGTACGGAAGTTCTTGGGCCATATGACGGCCTTGAGCTCCTCAGAGAAGGGCAAAATGCCACCAATGTTTCTACATGCCCGGAGGTGCTCGTCGATTCGTTCTCGGAGGTCCCGGCGTTCGGGTTGGACCACTTCGTCCTGTCGTCGGCCCTGGTTGCTTTGGCGATTAGGGCGTCGACGGTTGTTCTGAGGACGCTCACATTGTGGAGCTTTGCCTCGGTGCTCGACACGATCATCGTAATCCCCTCCGTCTTCGTTGGCGTATCTGCCATTGTGGGATGAGTTGTCTCCTCTGCTTTCGACTCGCAGCTCTCGCCGATTTTGGTTTTGCCGAGAACAACGAGATCGGTAGGAGCTAGCCATCGAACCCATGGAACGGAGGTCGTTCACTTGGTCTTCGGCCGCTGCGAGGAACTCCTGGATCTCGTTGAGCCCAGGAGTTTTGGGAGGGAGCTGCTTCAACTTCTCCATGGCCACGGCGATGTTTGTCGTGGGAGTCTCGTGGACAACTGCGTCGCCGACCACCTCAAACTCGGGGTTGAGGTTGCGACGCCAAGGTCGGTGTCGTGGTCCGGCGCCCCCGTTGGGGCGTGGCTTTGGGCGGCCCTGGTCGTCAATGCGCTGGTCGGCAATGCATTGTTCGGCACGTCTTTCATTGCGGGCTTCCCTTGCTCGCCTCTCTGCTTCCGTTTCGTTCGGGGCAGGAGGCTCATCATTGCTAGCCATGAAGATTGTCGGCCCGAAACTAGGTGGATACTTAGGGAAATCAAGTGCATTGCTGGGTGTTTCCGTCTGGTGGTCGGAGGTGATCGGAGTGCCCTCAGTGGTCGGGTTCCGATCTGTGTCCATGGGGCAGTCGTCTCCCGAGGAGATGTAGTCGGTATAGCCGGGAGAATATTCCAGCTGTGCGAGCAGATCTGAGACAGTTGGAGTAGCCGGGTTGGTGTCCTGAGACGCGTCCCCAAGCTCTCGGATCTCCACCATCCTGATCACGTGCGCGGGACTCCTCGGGACGACATCCTCGATTAGGAGTGTGTCGAACTGCTGCTAGATGTCGCTTGCATATGTCGACGCCGCGTTGTTCAATCCAAAGGATAGAACGATTGGATCATGCGGCGGAGCAGGTGGATCTGCTGCGGATAGCTCGCTCGGCGGAGTGCGGCCCTCTTAGTATTGCCGAGTAGGTGCTCGGAGGTGTCGCCGTGCGTCGATAAATTCGTTTAACCTTGGGAGAGGAGGAACGTTTGCACTGCGCTGGATCTGCTCAGTCGGAATCAAGCGACGGTCCTGGTTGGGATCTAACCAATGAGGATTTCTGACTGGTCTGGGGGCGGTTGGTCAACCGACAGGCTGGCAGTCGGCGACAAGATCTGCATCATGTGACGGGTAGAGCTTCGTCGACGTGATCGAACGGGTGTGAAATCAGAGAAATCTGGGCCCTCGTGGATCAGCTTTTGCGTGGCCTCAACCAATTCCGTGATCTCGGCCAACCCGTGACCCTGCTGGTCGATGAGCTTGATCAGATCTGAGTTGTCGATCGGCTTCCTGTGGTAGGGAGAGAGTCGATCTACAAGTGCTCGAAGATCTGTTGTGTCCTCCGTCGTTGCCGGGGGCAATGGGGAATCCTGCGCGGCGGGTGCTGTGACCGGCGGTGAGGCGGTTGATGCTGTGACCAGATGAACAGA
Source organism: Themeda triandra (assembly GCA_018135685.1). Taxonomy (NCBI): domain Eukaryota; kingdom Viridiplantae; phylum Streptophyta; class Magnoliopsida; order Poales; family Poaceae; genus Themeda; species Themeda triandra. The sequence goes on along the minus strand of JAENPR010000079.1, from coordinate 314,532 downwards.
TGGTGCTAGGACTATCTACGCAGTGGGCGGTGCTGGGACCGTTTGCCCTGAGGGCGGTGCTGAGACCGGCCCGGCTGCTCCCGTGGAGGTGAGGGGTGCCATCATCTTGGTGGTCCAGGTGACCGATCCGAAGGTGAAGGCGCTGCTGGCCTCGAGATCCATGGAAGCGGGGAAGGAAACCATCTGGATCGCCGTGAGATCAAAAATGCCACCCCCTACCTGGCACGCCACTGTCAATTACGGATAACTGGTAGTCCACCACGGGGTATCCCACGGTGGTAGAGTTTCGGCAAGGGCACGTTAAGATCCGTGATCTGGACATTCGAGAAACAAGACAAACCAGGGACAACAAGGTTTACCCAGGTTCAGGCCGCTCGAAAGCGTAATACCCTACGTCCTGCTTCTCGTGTTATGCTGTATGATCAAGTATCGGTGTACAATGAGGTGCTAAGCTCTCTAGGTCTAGGATGCCAGAGAATAGCCTGCGTTCTAGGGGGTCCTTGGCCGCTTTATATAGCCGAGCAGCCAAGGGTACACGTGAGGTGGTCGGTTACATCAAGTCGTGCCCTAGGAGGACTCTATCTGACCTAACCAACTAAGTCTACTTGCGGGACAAGCATCCTTGTGCGTGATCCATCTCCTGGTCGGTTGCGGACCACGCCATCGTCTTGTAGTCCGGCCCACCAGCCTGGTTGGTAATGGGCCGGGTCTTGTCTGGTCTGGGCTGTCTTCCCGAGCAGCCCTGGAACTATCTATGGTGGTATACCGGATTTATACCCCCCACAGCACCCTGCCGATCGCCAAAGGCACCCCGAGGTACTTTGTCGGGAACTGCTCGACCCGGCATGGTAGGGCGTCCAGCACGGCTGTCAGCACGTCCTCGTTGCACCGGATCGGGGTGATGGTGCACTTCTCCAAGTTAGTCTGCAGTCCCGAGGCCCCAGCGAAGAGTTGCAGCAGCTCACGAACACATGTAACGTCCGCCACCGTAGGCACAAGGAAGATAACGAGATCATCCGCGTACACCGAGGCCCTGCATTTGGCCGCGGCCGGTGGCAGCGGCGTGAGCAGGCCGGCCCGGTCCGCCTCCCTAATCAGGGCGTTGAGGACCTCCATGACTAAGACGAACAGCAAAGGGGAGAGAGGGTCTCCCTGGCGAAGGCCCCTTGCATGACATATGCGCCGTCCCGGTCTGCCATTGACGAGCACCCTGGTGCTGGCTGTGCGCAACAAGGCGGTGACCCACTCCCGCCAGCGTGCAGGAAACCTATGTGTGACAGCACCTCGAGAAGGAAGGGCCAAGCCACTGTATCAAACGCCTTTGCCAAGTCCACTTTGAGGAGGATAGCCGGGAACTTCTTAGCATGCAGCAGCTTGCAAGTGAGTTTTACCGCCATAAAGTTGTCATGGATACGATGTCCCCGGATGAAGGCTGACTGGTTGGCGTTGATGAGCCCATTCATCCTCGGGGCCAGGCGTATCGCAAGCGCCTTTGACAGAAGCTTCCCAATGGAGTGGATCAAGCTTATCGGGCGGTAGTCCTTGAGGCCGGAAGGCGCAGTCGTCTTGTGGAGCAGGACCATGGTGGCTCCGTTTACCGCGTGGAGGCTGCAGAAGTCCAACCTCCAAAATGCCTCGAACACATGCAAGACGTCCAGGCTGACGGTGTCCCAGGCCGCCTTGTAGAAGGCCCCTGAGAAGCCATCCGGGCCCGGTGCGCGGTTAGACGGCGTCGCACGCACGACCCCGGAAACCTCCTCGAGAGAGAACGGGAGTTCAAGCTCCTCAAGCTGAAGCCGAGGCAGGTTGAGGCTCGACAGCTCCAGGCGGTCCGTCCGTCGGAACGGTGTGCCCAGCAAGGCGTGATAGTATGTGTAGACGAGGCCCGCCTTAGCCTCTTCCTGAATGAAGGTGCGCCCCTCATGCTGGATGGCGAGTAGTGCATTTTTACGCCGCCTATGGCATGCCTGGAGATGAAAGAAGCGAGTGCACGCGTCGCCCTCACGAAGGAAGCGCGTGCGCGCTCGCTGCCTGGCCATGGTTCGGCAGAGTGAGGCCAAGCCCAGAGAGTTGGCCTTGAGTTCACTGTGCCAATCCCGCTCGGCCGCCGTGAGCTCCCGTGTCTCCTGCTCATAGTCGAACTCATAAATCATAGCGCGCGAAGCAGCTAGCTGCACCCTGACGTTGCCCACTCTCGACGACCGCCAGCTAGAGAGTGACCGTGCGAGGAGGCGCAGCTTTTGGTTGACGGTGCGGCATGGATCAGCATCCCATGTCCAAGCATTCCACGCCGTGGACACGACGTCATGGAAGCCCGAGATCGCCGTCCAGTACTGGTCAAACATGAACCTTGGGGATCTCCAGAGCTCAGTCCGGAAGATGAGAAGGAGTGGCGCATGGTCTGAAGAATTCGACGACAAGCAGCGGAGGTGGTGGCTGGGGAAGCGTTCCAGCCATGCAGACGTGCAGAGAGCACTATAAAAGCTCTTACCATACTCTGTTGTTCATTATACAACTTGAAAAGTCATCTGTCCAAGAGACATCATACTAGATATTATGTTTTTCTGCGGCCTTAGTGACATTGAAATAGCGCTACAGTCCTACAGTTACCTGACGCCTCTAAACCCCTCCGATCAGGCAACATCGGTGCATCTAGGCCCTCCACCTCAGCCCCCAGGGGTACCGGCCCCTCCCCGTACGGCACAGCCTCCGATTGACTCGCGACGGGGAAAACGAGAGGAGGCCTCCACCCGCCGCCGCTCCCATCGCCCGCCGATGGGCTCGCCGCCGTCGTGCCCCTCATAGGTTGCCGCCTTCCCCGCTCCTCCCCCACCCCACCCCCGCCGCGCACTCGACTCCGGGTAGCGGCCACGACGACCCGCCGCCACTGGAGGAGCCGCCCGTACGGCGTTGGGGCCGGCGATACTCGTCGTCCTCCCGGGCCACGTCCGTCGATTTGAGGACGCCCAAGTAGCAGCCTCCGCTTCCCGAGGACCTCTTCGCCTTCGCCCGCCGGCAAGACAAAGTTGTTGTCCCACCGCGCGCCCCTCTTCCTCGCACTCTCTCCACATGCTTAATCGTGTACTAAAGCAGTTCCTCCATGCTAATGCAAGCCATTTGGTCTTCCTTCCCATCTTGCAGCTGTCCGGAACCTGCTCCTCCGGCCATCACTCCTTTGGCCATCACTTTCAGCCTACCTTATGTAAGGAATTCTCTCTTTATGACTGAAATTTATAATCTCTTACAAAATTACCCTATGCAAACATGCTTGCCTGTGTCAATTCTGTATTTGTCATGGTGATGAACCAAATTTTATCAACGCTTTACTAAGTCACAAGTATCAACGCTTTAGAAAGTTACAGGCAGCCGCACACCTAATTAGAAAGGTTTCCTCGGCAGAATTCCTGATTGCTCCAATCAGGCATGTTAAGTGTGTGGTTTTCAGGCTCAGATACACCTGAATGCACAGCGCCATCACCTATGTGACATGTTTTCTTGCCTTCCCTTCGATGTTAGAACACTATGTGCCGTTTAGGTTGACCATCCTTCTGATTTTTCAACATGGATGTGTATACCCTTGCATAGTTCTACCAGCCCGTTCCTTATTGGCTTGCCCCTTTCTATGTTGTTGCAGCAAAGATTCCTTTGTTACTTATTTATCTCTCACACCTCATTGAGTAAAATCAAGTTCTCCGTAATCCAGCTCTATTTTACTGTCCATGCCTGCAGTCATACTCTCCCTGGTCAAAAAAATATACTTGCGAGCCTTGTGGTTCATACAAAATCCTAATATTTGCTGAAACATCGAACCTGCAGCAGCAAGGCAATGGCGGACTCTGTTCAGGCACCATTGCCTTATAGGCGCCGTAGACGCAAACATGTTTCTGCTGCCTCTTCATTTCCTGGTCAGTGAATTGCTATACATTTCCATGTATTTTGCATGACCACTGTGTGCCTCCCTCATTTTTATTCATGCTGCTGGTTCAACCTGATATATTGTTGATTTCTCACTTCGTGCATGAAATGTAGGAGATATGGATGACGACTTCCCAACAACCTTCCATGTGCCTGTTGGCGGTCCTTATCGACGATTTTATACCGCCAATATAAGATTAAAAAGGGAGAATTATTTATTTTCATACACATATACTTTTGCTATTCACCGAATTCCACTTGTACCCTAGAATTGACACTTGCAGGGATTATAGCCAAATACAAGAGGAATTATAAAGAAAACACACTTTTCTACAAAGCGTGACAGAGGGTCAAAGAGCATAGCCCACCGATCTGGCAATTCTGGGCAAAACCAGCGACATGGGAGTGGCACAGCCCAAACACCAAATCATGGTCGAGTTTGTCATGGGCTGCACGAACATGTTCGGGTAATTTGGATGCCACGGATTCATACGAACTCCGATTGAGGCAAACGACCCGGCCACGCGAAGCTAACGACGAGGCCCACGTGCCTGCAAAAGCTGAGGCCCAGCCGAGCTACCCTTGGCGCGGCCGCGCCAAGGGAACGAGCGCGCCAGCGCGGGAACCGATCGGGCCGAGCTTCGTTTGGAAGGTGCTATGGCGGTTCCCTATGGTGGTTCCAGGGTGTTTCCATGTATAGCTATGCCGAACCGTCCTAGTTGGACTATAAATGGGGAGAAGAAAACATTTCCACACACACACCTCATTTGGAGCCTCCTCACTACCTCTTCTTGTATTAGATTAGTATTAGTACTATGTTTAGGAGCAAGGCAAGGCTAATTGGAGAGCTTGTCTCCTTGGAAGAAAGAGTGACTCTTGGTATGAATACTATGAAGAATTCTTCCATATTCAAGTTCTCATATCTTTTATATAGCATTGCTTATGAACTAGAGTATAATCTTGATCATGTTATATTCGATATTCATAGACTAGACCAAAGTTCTTATGACTATTTCATAACATGTTCATCAGTGTTCTTCATTGTTCATATGCTTTATAAGTTTAGAAGTATCGATGAGAATGGAGTAACGGTCTGTTGTTCTTTCGGGTTTGCCTATGTTCTAGCTCGTCCATCCGTAGGGTGGGAGTCCATGGGGGACATCGGTAGTTCCTTAGCATGCGGACGTGGTGTCCGGATACGAGGGGGCCTTCGGATATGACGGCATGCCACGGTTGAGGGGTAGGCGGCCGGTGGTGACAGCCTTGTCCGTCTCTCGTAATCCCCCACGTCCGCATGTTGTGTAGGAGTTCGTAAATGCCTCTATCGGCTGGTAGACCAGCTGCGGGGGTCTCCCTGTTGCTCTAGGCTGACTTATTTCTAGACTTGTACATCATATGACATTAACTTGTTCTTTGCAAGGCTATATTAGAACATGCCTCGCTCCACCTAGGATCATTCTTTTATTCTTTGTTTACATTTCATTTTCCTTTTATCCCCGAGGTTGGCTCTAGTGTGTGTCACACTATCTTAAAACTATCATGACTTACCCCGTATTGAGTATTGGTTTATCATACAAATATCTTGTCCATGTCCCTACTCTTGTACCATGCCTTCCTACGGGAAAATATAAATAACGATACCCGAATACTCCCGGTGAAGTGCTACAATGATAATTCCGTGCGCTTGCGGACTTAGTCTGTAAACAATCAGAACTATCATTGAGGTATTTCTTGGCGACATTGCTAATTCTAGCAATGACGTTAAGAAATGCCAACAAGCATTTCTGGCGCCGTTACCGGGGATGGACTTAAAACCTCCATACTTGGTGATTGCGCTAAGAAATGCCAACAAGCATTTCTGGCGCCGTTGCCGGGGAAGGCACTGGTTAATCAAACTCTAGTATGGACATGATCATGATGACATATTTGTATGGTAGCTATTACTCGTGCAGGTTAACCTTGTATGTTTTCTCCTGCTGTGGATGAAAACAGGATAGTGTACGATTGGTTTCTCCCTGTCGGACAACTACATTGCAGATCTGGTGGCACTCCTAAGGAAGAACCGGTCATTCTTCTTCTGCCGCACCACCGACAAACCAACCAGTCACCCTTGCACCATCTATTGCTTCGCTATTGGCCAAATCACTTCATGACTACTCCATTCTCGATGTTGCCAACATGCCCATTGGACCCGTTATCATCACGGGCACCGGCAACTTTGAGCTCGGGACTGGCCAAATCAAGATGGTGCATGCAAGCCCGTTCTACGGCTTGCCAAGTGAGGATGCAAATGTCCGTCTACGACACTTCCTTGAGCTATGTGACACCATTGTTATCAAGGATGTCACATCAGACGCCATCAGGATCCGTTTGTTTCTCTTCTCCCTAGTGGGGAAGGCGAAACAATGGTTCTATCAAGACAAGAAAGCTGTCAACATGTGGATCGAATGTTCCACGACATTCCTCACCAGATTCTTTCCTATGGGCAAAACCAATGCCCTGAGAGAAAGAATCATCAATTTTCAGCAGCATAACCCATCCCAGAGGCATGGGAGAGGCTACAAGAATATATCCTGGCCTACCCACACCATGGTTTGGAAGACTGGCTTGTGCTCGAGAACTTCTACAAAAAGGGGTGACACCCTTGTTGAAGGAGCACATTGATGCCACTGCTGGAGGGGCATTCCCCTCACTCACCATATGTGGAGCCATGGCACTCATCGACAAGATGGTTGCTAACCAAGGGTGGAGTGAAGGGAAGTCCCAAGAAAGCATGCATACCGAGAAGGAGTCGGTTATGCTTGCTGCAAAGATGGATCTCCTGTTCAAGAGGCTTGACGTACGTACAGTCGAGAAAGAAACACTGTACAACACCGTCAAGATCATGGACTCGCATATGACATGCGATGTCTGTGGCATTATTAGACGCTCAGGGAATGACTGCCCCGAGACCCATGAAGACACTACCTACATCAACAACGGGTTTCGCGAACAAGGAGTCCATAACGGGTGGAATAACAAGTCGCACTCACAACATGAATGAGGTAATTTGAACCTCAAGACAAATTACTTTTCGAATCAACCTTCCTTGAAAGACTTGGTTTTATGCCAAGCACATCTCACTAAAAGGTTGTTGGTTAATTATCTTCTCGCTGCAAAAAACCAACTGAGCTAAAAAGAAGCAATTAGCTCACCTTGTTTTTACTTTACCTGTTTCTGATTTGGAGGAAACTTTGGGGCAACCCAAAAGTTCCTTTGAATCCGTTAAAATGGTCTCAAGAGGTCTGGTAAACCTCCATGTTGGGAAAACAATAAATATCTTGCAGAGCCATTGCAAAGAAAGAAGATCTTGGCTGCCCGACAAAATAAGAAGGATCAGGTGATCCTAGGGAGACCATTTCTTAACACTAGAAAAAAAAAAAAAGAGAAGTGTTAAGGTGTATGGCAGGTAGAAGGGTCAACATCCACATCTACTTCTCCGTGCACGGATGTACCAAAGATCAAGCAAAAAGTGAGAGAAGAGTCTTGCTCATTGGACTTTAAAACCATGAGTCCTTGCCGAAGCTAAATCGGTAGTTATCCTTCTCTATTGGATGAATCTTGTTCATCTTTCCATGCTTCATTTCTCTACATTGGTATGTTGTGGTTTAGAGGTTGATCATGCAAACCTTAATCTAAGCATGGTGCTTAGTTTCGGTGTGTTGATCATGCTTCTATAGGCTCTTTTGAATTGAGCGTGGTGCTTAGGTCAAAAGGTCTTCCTTAATCAAGCTTGGCATGGTGTCTAGTTCGATCATTGAACCAAACCCGCTAGTGTCGAGTTTTGTTGATCATATGAACTAACCTTGCAGAAGTTATCAACTTCACCAGGCTAAGTTTTTGAGATGACAACGAGATGAACTATTGTTTTAGTAAAAATAATAACAATAAGCTTGGCAACCCCAAGTATTGTTGTCTTGTATCTCAATGCTTTTACAAAAGACAAGCTTGGGGGGGAGTCTCCCAGAATGCTCAAAAGAAGGCCATAAATCACAAATCAGGCCACGACGACCAATGACTAGCAAGATTCTCTGACAAACCATAAATGGTAAGTCAGAAGCTAGCTTGGGGGAAGACTCCCACACAGGAGAAAAGTCTCGCTTCACGGACTATAAACGGTGAGCCCCGACCGACAGACAATCGGTAAGTTATCTTTTTATATTAAAAAAATTATGAATTATACTTAGTCTGTCAAATAAAGTTCTATCGTGCTATCTTTGTTCCTGCTTTAGTATGATGTTTCAGAATATGTTTTGTTCCATAGACTCGTAGCTTGAGCATGGTGCTCGGGTTGCTAGTTTACCTTGGTCAACTCGTTGATCATTGAAACAGATTGCTAGTAGAAACTTTGGTAGTTTATTGTGAGCTAACCCCTGCAGGATGGTCCTCAATCATAAGGAAGTCCCGAAGACAGACCTATGTAAAACAAAATAAATTGTTACCTCAAAAATAAATCAAGGGCCCTCGTTTCCAAGCAAGCTTGGGGAGGACCCCCAATAAGAGGTACGCATTCTGAAAAAAATATATTTGTTTTGTTTTTATTATTTTATACTTATTTTATGAATAAATGTTTTTCACTCTATACATATGTGCCATAAAAATATTTAGTTCTACCCTTGTTGATATGATGAATAGTTGCTCTGTCTCATGTTTTTCTTGTACTCAATTCATAATCGAGCTTTCTCTATAGTTTGGGTTTATCGGCTAAGAATGTCTCATCCTAAAAACCCGAGCTAATGGGTTGCATATACTTGAAGTTATCTAAATTATTGCTTAGTATCATATAGTGCCATAGACACCGCTATGACTTTGCTCTGAGTAAGACTTGACGTCTGGAGGTTTTATTTCAAAAATTATAAAAACGTAAGTTCCTCGATGATTATGAAATTCCCACCAAGGCCATATGATTTATCTTTAGTACGAAACCTTCATATGCTGCTTGTTCGTACATTGAGTTCGGTCGGATCGTTATTACCAACATGAGATTATGACCTTACACCCATGATTTGAGATTCACTTGCACCCATCAAATAAACTGCCGACTCTTACCCTGAGAGTCGCGCACAAACATGCATCCATTCCACCAAAAATGCCGACTCTTACACTGAGAGTTGCACATCATTCCACTCAAAAAAAAGTGCCAACTCTTACACTGAGAGTTGCACACCAGTCCACCAAATAAAGATGCCGGCTCTTATCCTGAGAACCGCGCATTCCGTAGTCACCAAAATCTGCTCTGTGCATTTCAATCATGAGATCTCTCTCCTCGTGCACTCTTCATACTCCAAAAGAGAGCTATGGGCTATACTTGTTTGTCCTTCGAAAAAAAAAAGAGAAGAAGAAGAAGAAAAAAGAAGAGAGAGATTGCCAAGGGGCACATAAGAGGACAAGGGTCCCATTAAGTAGACAAACGGGAAAATTATAGGTCCCCCGTTTTAAAAAAAGAAGAAAGAAAAAAAGAGAGAAAGAAAAGAAAAGAAAAAAAGAGAAGAAAAGAAAAAAGAAAGAAAGAAAGAAAAGCATAGATGTTTAGTGTACTTCTCATAGCCCATACTCTCCCAAAAATCCCCGTCCACCAATAAAGAGAGAACCATGATGCATAAGAGTAGCCAAAAATACCACATAAATTAGGAACCATCCATCTTCCCACACACTTGCACGTCTCAATCAAGGTGTATGGCTTAATCTCCGTATGGTTCGATCCTTGACCTTACAATACATGTGATACAAGTATGCCCACCTTTCATATCCACCCAGAGCTCCACTCTCAGCCTTAGTGGTAGGATAGGAAAAAGGCGTTATCCCACAATGCCTTTGGTGAGGATTTCATACACATTGAGCGATTGAGAGAATCATACGAGGAACTTGTGCTTTATTTTACAAAAAATTCAAAACCCTCCAGATAGATGGTTGATCTTAGGGTGAATGATAAGCAAGGTCTATGAATCTGTTCTACTTTGCAATCGCCCAAGACAGGGAAAGGTTGAAAAGCCCCATTTAGTTTCAGGATAATAACAGGGTGGATAGAATGCCGATTTATTCAAATTGCAGTAGAAAACTTTGTTATGAACTCGTACATTTGAAACATGATCGGCATAGTAGCAACTCCCGATCAACAACCTAAAGCCCGCCTTTGCTCGGACGAGCAAAGGGTAAGCTTGGGGATCTTGTTGGCGGTCCTTATCGACGATTTTATACCACCAATATAAGATTAAAAAGGGAGAATTATTTATTTTCATACACATATACTTTTGCTATTCACCGAATTCCACTTGTACCCGTAGAATTGACACTTGCAGGGATTATAGCCAAATACAAGAGGAATTATAAAGAAAACACGCTTTTCTACAAAGTGTGACAGAGGGTCAAAGAGCATAGCCCACCGATCTGGCAATTCTGGGCAAAACCAGCGACATGGGAGTGGCACAGCCCAAACACCAACTCATGGTCGAGTTTGTCATGGGCTGCACGAACATGTTCGGGTAATTTGGATGCCACGGATTCATACGAACTCCGATTGAGGCAAACGACCCGGCCACGCGAAGCTAATGACGAGGCCCACGTGCCTGCAAAAGCTGAGGCCCAGCCGAGCTACCCTTGGCATGGCCGCGCCAAGGGAACGAGCGCGCCAGCGCAGGAACCGATCGGGTGAAGCTTCGTTTGGAAGGTGCTATGGCGGTTCCCTATGGCGGTTCCAGGGTGTTTCCATGTATAGCTACACCGAACCGTCCTAGTTGGACTATAAAAGGGGAGAAGAAAACATTTCCACACACACACACCTCATTTGGAGCCTCCTCACTACCTCTTCTTGTATTAGATTAGTATTAGTACTACGTTTAGGAGCAAGGCAAGGCTAATTGGAGAGCTTGTCTCCTTGGAAGAAAGAGTGACTCTTGGTATGAATACTATGAAGAGTTCTTCCATATTCAAGTTCTCATATCTTTTATATAGCATTGCTTATGAACTAGAGTATAGTCTTAATCATGTTATATTCGATATTCATAGACTAGACCAAAGTTCTTATGACTATTTCATAACATATTCATCGGTGTTCTTCATTGTTCATATGCTTTATAAGTTTAGAAGTATCGATGAGAATGGAGTAACGGTCTGTTGTTCTTTCGGGTTTGCCTATGTTCTAGCTCGTCCATCCGTAGGGTGGGAGTCTGTTTGCATTTCTTAACGTAATCACTAGAATTGTTACATCCCAATGGTCATGCCAAGAAACGCCGGGGTTGACAGTCGTGTTCTAAAGATATAATTATCCGCAAGCGCACGGATCTATCATTGTAGCATTTCACCCGGGGAGTATTCTCAGGGTATCGTTATTTATATTTCCCGTAGGAAGGCATGGTGTAGATGTGTCTAAACATGGATATGAATGATTGACTTCATGTCATCGAAATGAGACTCTAGTACTATACTGGGGTAAGTATAAATGGTTTTGCAAGATAGTGGACACACATTTTGGCCAAACTCAAGGATAAAGTATAAAAGAAAGAATAAACGAATGAACGAATAAAGAATAAACCTAAGCGGAGCAGTAGGTCAATTGTAGCTATGTCCCGAATGCCTAAGTCATATAGTCTACAGGTGGTTAGAGAAAGATCGAGCCTAAGGTAACAGGAGACCCCGCACCGGCGACCGCCGATAGAGGCATTTACAAACTCCTACACGACATACGAACGTGGGGATTACAAAGGACGGACAGTGGCGCCACCACCGCCGCCTACCCTCAACCGTGGCATGCCGTCATATCCGAAGGCTCTCTCGTATCCGGACACCACGCCCGCATATTTGAGAACTACCTACATCCCCGCGGACTCCCACCCCCGCGGATGGACGAGCTAGAACGTAGGCAAACCCGAAGGAACAACGAACCGTTACCCCATTCTCATCAAGCTCTCTACTCCTATAAATCATATGAACAATGAAGAACAACGAAGAACATGCTAAGAAATGATCATAGGAACTTTGGTCTAGTTCATATGAATCAGTTTAGCAACAATGCAACTATGCTCTAGTTCAAGAACAAGGCTACATAATATGAATAAGAACTTGAAGTAGGAAGAACACTCCATAGTATATTACCAAGTGATGATCCTCTTCCTAGGAGACAAGCCCTCCTTGATAGCTCAACCTAGCTCCTAAGCTACTAGACTAGACTAGAGAACAAGAGTAGAGGAGAATGGCTCAAATGAATGTGTGTGTGAGAAATGCTTGGATTTCCCTTTTATATGTTGAGCAGGTCGGTTTGGAGCCATACATGGAAGGAACACCTGCGCACCGCCCTCCTTTGCATTTAATGTACCGCCTCCAGAAGCCGCCCCACCCTGTCAGTCGGCGGGGGCGCGAAGCGCGCGCTGGCGCGGCCGCGCTGTGGTGCAGCCTCCCCCCAACCGACTTCGGGCGGTGGGGCCTTCCGTCGGTGTGTCGAGGTGGTGTGGTGTTTTGGCCCATTTCGATCCCGGATGGGCTTGTCTCCTCCTTGTGCCTCTTTTACGCTTTGCCGGAAAGCGCCTTTTCTCGTGTAAAATCCCCGTACTTGGTGTATTTCCTGTAAACGTTGCTAAACTCCAGGTACAAGTGGAATTCGGTTAAAAGCACAAGTATATGTGTATAAGAACATGTAATTCTCCCTTTTCTATCTTAAGTTGGCGGTTAAAATGTGTCGATAAGGACCGCCAACAAGATCTCCCAAGCTTACCCTTTGCTCGTCCCGAGCAAAGCTGGGCTTTTTTTTGGGTTGTTGATCAGAAGCTGCTTCTATGCCGATCGTATTTCTAATATACCATAGTTATACGCATGTTCTCCACTGAATTTGAATAAACCAGCATTTCTATCCACCCTTTTATTATCTCACTCTAATGGGGCTTTTTGGCTCCCAAGTCTTGGGCGATTGCAAGGTAGAACAACACCTCAGCCTGTGCTTATCATTCGTCCAAAGCTTGACCATTCTTCCGGAGGTTTTAAGAATTTTATAAAATGAATCCTAAGTTCCTCGAATGATTCTCTCGATCACTCAAATGTGTATAGCAACCTCACCAAAGGCATTTTGAGATTTTGCCTTCTACCTACAACTAAAAAGCTGAGAGTGGAGTTTTGGGTAGGTATGTAAGTGGGCATACTTTTATCACATATATTGTAAGGTCAAGGATCGAACCTTACGGAGATTAAGCCATACACCTTGATTGAGATTGTGCAAGTGTGTGGAATGGAAGGAATGGTTCCTAACTTTTGGATATTTTTGTGTACTCCATGCATTATGTCTCTCTTTTATTTGAATGATGATGATGATAAAAGAAGAGTATGGGCTATGAATGGAACGACCTTTTTCTTTTCTTTTTCTCTGCTCTCTCTTTTTTTTTTGAATGGGGATCTAAAGATTTTCCCGTTGATTTATTGCACTATCCTATCCTTCTTTCTTTCCTTCTTCTTCTTTTTTTTCGAATGAATGAATAGCCCATCTCTGACGAATGATTAATGAAAATGGAGAGAGATGTCATGATGAAAATGCAAGGAGTACTTTTTGGTGGCTAATGAATGTGCGATCCTCAGGATAAGCATCGGCATTTTTATTTGGTGGAAAGACGGTGCGCAACCCTCAGTGTAAGAGTTGGCGGATGGAAAGGGGTGCATGTTGTGCGCGACTCTCAGTGTAAGAGTCGGCATTTTATTTGGTGGGTGCAAGTGAAATCTCAATCGTGGGTGTAAGGTCATAATCTCGCGTCGGTACCTGATCCGACCGAACTCAATGTACGAACAAGCAAACGTATGAAGGTTTTGTACTACGATAAATCATATGGCTCTGGTGGGTATTTCATAATCATTGAGGAACTTTTCGTTTTTGATCATTTTGCAATTGAAAAACTCCGGAAGTCAAGTCGTACTCTAGAGCAAAGTCATAGCGGTGGCTTATAGCACTATATCATACCCAAGAATAACTTAGACGAGAAAACACAAGTGCTCCCACTAAAAAGCAAGTTTTCAGATAAGACATTTCTAGCCGATAAACCCAAATCTAGAGAGAACAATGTTTATAACTAGGGTACAAAGAAACAAGAGACAAGAGCAACCTCATCATTTCAACAAGGGTGAACTACACATTTTTACAACGCACATACTAAGAGGCACAGGGATAAAATATTTTTGGGTTTTTTTTTAATGCATGAGAACAAGAATTAAATATGCTAAAGGAAAATAAAATTACTTGGAAATAAATATGCAATGCAAGGTACCTTTGGGGGTCCTCCCCCAAGCTAGCATGAAGCTCACCGTCCAGGTGATATCCCATGAACCTCCGTAACTCCTCATGTTGAGCCCGGTCTTGCCGCATCTCGTGCACTCAATCCGTCCCACCTCGATCCATGTGTGCCCGCCAATCGTGGGTCTCCCGCACAAAAGAGGTGAGAGAGTGCCGTATTTCACCCGTCCGACCCGCGCCTCTCCGATGCGGGTGCCGAGGGCCTCTATCTCGGGGTTGTGTCGTGGCCGGACGGGTGGTGGAACATCCTCGCACCGCCGCCGTGGCGCTCCCACTCGTCCATGCCTACCTCGGCCCACGCCTCGCGGGTCGGTGCAGAGGCACAACCGATCCTGCCCCCGCTGCCCTGTGGAGCATACCGCGTGTAATCCTGGTATGGGGTCCATTGTTGCTCAGGCTGCGAGGAACTGGGGCCTCCTTCGTCCCCTGCCCTGCCTCGTCGTGTCCTGCTAGTGAGTTCTTCCCTGTGAATATCTTCAGCAGTCTTGAGCACAAAGGTTAGTGACTGGCAATTACGTAAATAGTAATCCGGGTTAGGTAACCGGATCCTATTTTCGTAGCCAGGGAAAAAGAAGTAGAGCTCATCCTTTGTGCCGTGGGTAGTCAACGTGTGCCCTTGGATTAGAGTGGTCAAGTCATAGATGGGTCGAGGAATAGGAATGTACTCAACAACTTTACCCTCCAAAATACCCATCGAATTGGCAACACGAGTGACAAGAGAGGTGCACAGGACCGGGTACTTGTTGCGAACTATGTCTTGCCAATGGCGAACGATCTCCTCACGGTGATACCTTGATTTTCTTGACAATGGCATAGAGCAACTTAAGTTCGGCCATGCGCACCCATCTAACCACACTAGTGGGGAAGAAAACCATGGACATCCAACGATGCATAAATCTCAGGGTAGGATGATGGATTTGGGTGTTCTGGGGTTTGAAAGATCGAAACTCAACCCTCCCAGAAATGTCTTCCCAAAACTTGTTTCGATCAAAACCGATGGTGGCGAAATCAAGATCGAGGAAGCATCTTCGGTTAAAACCCAAATGAACACTGAGTTCTTTCCAAGTAAGCTCATGCTCCTCGTTGAACAAGCGAAAAATCACACCATCGTCGGTTTCTAGCAAAGTGCTTAGGAACTGTATGGTTAGGAGGCGTGAACCTTGTTCCTCGATGGGTTCAACATCCTCCCAACCAAGAGACCTCCACACAAGATCGAATTCATCATCCATACCTATGCGGTGGAGGAGGTTGGAGTCGTAGACTTGCGTGTGGAGGAAGAGACTGTAACACCTCCAGTGTTAAGCACTAATTAATTTCTCTAAGCATGTCATCATCTGCATAAGCATCATTTGCATGATTTGAGTGATTGATTTGTTGTGCTAGACTAGGTATGGCTAGAAGTGCTAGATAAGTTGCTTGTTTGAATTAGGTGTTTTGGGAAGAAATGTGCAGAAAAATATTTTATGAAAACTTTGTGTTTTGACCAAATTGTGAAAATGGGTTTAAAGGCTTCAAAATGGCTAAAAACAGTCCTAAGGGAATTTTAAAAGTATTATTTATATTCTATTTTAAAAACTAATTTTAGATCTTTTTATATGGGCTGAATTAGCCAAAGTGGTAGTTGAATGAAATATTCATCTCCCAATTTGGAGAAACTTTCATGTTGAAAGTTTTGTCTAATTCGCAATCGTTTGAGAGTTAGGGCGAGTTGAAATTCAGATTTGAAACGAGACGACGTGGCACCTTTCTATTGGCCGGATCCGGTGTTCGCCGTTCGCTCGTCCCGGATCTCCCGCGGCCGCCACACACAAATGGCCACATGGATCGCCCGCACCGCGTCGACACGCGCCGCGCGCCACGCGCCCCCGGCGGGGCCCGCGTGTCCGCCGACCGTGGCCGCCACACGCCGCCACGCGCCGCGCCCGCAGCCCTCGCCCGAACGGGAAAGCGGGGAGACCCCGTCCCGTCCGCATTAACGCGTCCCCCTTCTCCTTCTTCCTCCCGCTCCGTTCCGTCACCGCGCCATGGCCGCCATGCTCGCGCCGCCTAGCTCCGCATCCAACCGGTGAAAAGCGAAGCCGAGGGCAAGCATCGAGCCCGCCACCCTCGACTCCGCCACTTGCCGCCCTTCTTTCATATTTTCCGGTGAGCGCAGGGCCGCATTGCGGTCGCCTTTCCCCACCACGGCCGCCGCGCCATTCGCGCCGGCGAGCTCGTGCCGCTTTTTCCCCTCTTCTTCTTCATCCGCAGGTTGTGCGCGCCGTCGAGCCGCATGCGCGCGTAGAGCTTAGGGCAAGCTCGAGACGGAGCTCGGAGCCGCGTAGCGCTGCTCGTGCGCCGCGCCGGCGAGCTCAATGCCGACGCTCCGGCGGGGCATAACCACCGCCAGCGCCGCCATCTTTTTCACTTCTTGGGCCCGACGCACTCGCGCAGTCGAGGCGAGGCCCGTAGGCATGATGATGAACACCGCCGAGCCCTCGTCGGCCCTTCCACCAGCGAGTGCCGCCGCCGCGCCGCCATATGCGTCGCCGCCATCGATTTAGGCCACTAGGGCCCGCTTGAATAGGGTCAGGAGGTGCGTCGCGCCGAGCCGCGCCCAATGGCGCCCTCAGTTGGGCCGGAGGGCCGCCGCCGGTGGGCCGTCGTCGCGCGCCATCGTCACCCTCCGCTCGGGAAGGTGATGACAAAGGGCCCGGCCGTCCACCTCTTTCGCGAGCGAGGTCTCGGGTACGCGAGCCGGGTGCACCTAGCGCTTCCGATCTGAACTGGGTACACGCCGAGGTACACGTAGCATTTAAGTTGGATTTCGGAAAATAGAAATAGATTTCCGATTTAGTTTTAATTTTGGGAAATTCATATCTCCCTCATTATTTGGCCAAATGAGATGAATCAAGTTGGGTTATTTTTCTTATGGGATGAACTATGCTAGAAAATCATGAGATGCCAAGTTGGAAATACTTTTATGTACTGTTTTATTTAATTTTGAAAAATGCCTTAATCTTGTAAAATGCATAAGTAATTCTCGAGGCTCGTAAAAAATGTGAGGGTTGCTTTGTTGGCTTAGTTAGGCTATGCTTGATCTCTGTGATGTCTAGGATTGACTTGTGCAGTGGAGATTTTTAGAGTTGTAGTACAAGTGCTTTGGATGGCACTTTGCTAGAATAATTCCTAGAAAATTATGGGTTGATGCTATGGCCGTGAAACTTCTTGAGGCATGTTTATATGCTGTTTGGAAGGTCCACATGCCATTGGTGCTGATGTTGGACTACTTTGGTAATACAAAGTATTTTCTGGACCGTGTGTGGCAGCTGGCTTGTGAATTTTGTGTAGGCTTGCATACTTGGGGTTCTGAGGTGAAATTTCTGTGGTAGCTTAGTCTAGAAATGGGTGTGCTGCTGTAATTTTTGTAGAATTTTAGGAGCATCAGAGTTGGTACTTGCTGTTGAAGCATAGGGTTTTATGTCAGTTTTCGACGAGGTTGCGAGTAAGGATGTTGATGATAATGGCTAGGTCAAGATGTAAATATGAGCAATTAAAGTGGTGTCTCCATTCTGTTGTTAAGCATATACATCATGACACCATTTTTATACAACTTCACTCCATTTGCACACTATTTATATACTTGCATCGCATCATACAGGATCGCAGGAGGCCAACAACCAAGCCGTTCGCGAAGAGCTGAACGTGGAGGAGCAGCAGGAGCAGGAGCTGCAGGAGGCAGCCGAGGGAGAGGATCCAGAAGTTGAGCTGCCCGAGTGTCCTAACCACGTCCCTAGCTCCTTCGTCAAAGGCAAGCCCCGGAGCATATTCTCCTATGGTTTGCAAATATTTATTTGAGTCCTTTACTATCTATGATGCATTTACGTTATAGGAGTTGCTCGGAAATATAGTTGCATTAGGACTACTTACCACAGAAGTTATCCTATAGTAGGTACAGGGCTACGAAGAGCTTAGGCCTGCTACTTAATCGGTAGAAGACAGGTGATCGACCATCATCTGCGCGGATAGGTGGTTACTATCCCTTGGATTGAGAATGGTGTAGGTTGGTAGTGAACATAACCATGAGGCCTTCTAAATCACTTCTTAAAGAAATATGGCTTTGTACGTCCCCGATCATGTTGAATGCCGCCTCACAGATAGCTGGAAAAGGTCATGTGGGGACTATTCCGCGAAGCCAAGAATCTACTTGGGCCGGGTTTCAACTGCCATGTATCCATGCTGGCGATGGGGGTGGGTGTAACAAGAGCCCGGTTGGTAAGACCTTAAGATGGGGCGGGGTCATTTGATGGGCACGCTTACCTGTTGGCTGCCGGGAGTTTCCTTGGTCATGGTGGTGGTATGTTGATCCCGCGTCTTTTCCCGAGTAGATCATGGTGACTAAGGCTGCTTTCGAGGAGCATGCCTGGTGTGTGTGAGGAATACCCCTCACCGAGTAGTAATCGATTATAATCGCCATCGTTCTTGGACAAAGGAACACTTGAGACGGACAGCATGGTCGCAAACAAGAATTCTTTGTACGAAGTGGTTATGTTCATACATGCCGGTTAATGATTACTCAATCAATGCGTTACATGATTATATTTGATTGCTTCTACTTAAAATGATGAAGTAGTGCAGTGCTAACATAGCCGGTAGGCCCAACTTAATTGGATAAGCTAGAGAGTCCTTTTATCACTAAATGACTATTTAATAAGCTCATCTTTTGGCAAAGAAAATGTCGCCTACCCCACATAAAGCCTGGCATCCACCAAAGAGTCTTTTTCCTTATTTTCCTTTTGTCGGTTAAGTCTTGTTGAGTACCAAGTACTCGGGTGCAATTCCCAATGTTGTTGCGATGGTGAGATGTTCTACGGCTATTGCCCGACATGTTTCCATCCGGCAAGCTTGGAGATGAGTAGATCGTGGGCTCGATCATTCCTTTCCTCGTACCTTTTGTCAGTAGTGGATCTCGATGGAAATCGGCACTATTTGTGGAAAAACTTCATGGGTGTGTTTGAGAACGAGTTTAAATTTGCTTCCGCACTTTGAATTTGAGAACCGGTCCGTAATAACTTAATTTGAGCACTTTATGTAATATCTTGTGAACCTGTTGTAATGGTCTGAGATGGCATATGTTGGAAAACGATCCGAGATGTATGTATCGTTGGTGAAATCCTTCGAGGTTTCCAGACTACCGGGCTAGTGTAATTGCCGTTTACTGCTTAAGCTGCTTACGTGGCTTGATTAGTGAACAGTAATTATGTTAGTTGGTCGGTTCTGTTACAGAGACGATCCTTGAGGTGGAAGTAGGCTTGCATCTCCCGACCTTCTTCCAGGTCGAGGTACAGCTTGTCCTCCTCGTTCATGACTTGCTCTTGTGGCGCTTCCGGCGCCACCTCTTCCTCGCCGGCTCCTTCAACCTCCTCGGGTTGTTGCTCTTCCACGGGGGCTTCGGGAGCTTGAGAGCTCGACTCGCCGAGGCGACGCTTGGAGCGTCTCCTAAGCAAGTTCCCGAATCCTGCTATGGCTTCGCAAGTAGAGAGAGCTTCTTGGGTGTGAAGGGTTAGTAGAGAATGAACTTCTACACCCAAGAGTGCTCTTGCTACTTGCTCTACACAAAATATGTTGGAAAAATTGCTTGAAAGATGAAGTGGGGAAGTGAGAGGAGTGAAAGTGTGAGAGTGATGGAGGGATGGAGCTCCACCGCCGGCTCCTCTCCTATTTATAGGCCAAACACCCGGCCATGGGGAGGAGCAACGGCTCCTAGCCGTTGGGCGCCGACAAGCAGGCGGGCTGCCTCGGCCGGGCGCGGCCGCGCCTCGGCGCGCGCCGCCGGGCCCGCCCTCGTCGTCCCCTTTGGTAGCCGCCCAACGGCCATTTCAAAAATGTGGCCGTTGGGGTTGGTTTCCTGGCCCAAAATTTCCCCAAATTTTCGAATTTCCAACAAATTTTGATAAAAAGTATTTTTCCAAAAATTATTTTAAAAATAATTTTTAATAACAGAAAAAATTTATTCCTTCTAACTAACTAATTTTCGAATTTTTGGGATAAAAAGTTTTGAAAGTAAAAATTATTTTATTTGCTCACAAAAAGTAGTGAGTGCAAAGAAAATACTTTTATAAAATAAATAAATATTTTGTAAATAAGAAAGATTTTTTTCGTATAACTACCGGTTTACCTGTCGGCCAGGGCTCACCAATTTTTAAGTCCGTTGAGCAGGACTTTCTCCCTCATCAATTTCGGTTTGATGATTCACCTGGCCCGGGAGAAGTGGGTCCAGATTTCTTCGCCTTGGGTTGCCGCTTCTTTGGCGAGTTCTTCTTTGCTTCGCGCTTTGGGATAGCCATTGAATCGAAGGTTGATCACCTTCACGTTGAAATGGAAGCCGGCTATTCCTTTCCCAACATATATTGCTGCCTTGGTAGTGTAGAGGAATGGTCGCCCAAGGATGAGTGGTCCTTCATCTCGTATCTCCCGTGTTTAGGACGACGAAGTCTACCGGGACGTACTCATCTTGGATTCGATTAGAATGTCCTTTGCTATCCCCTCGGGCCGTGTGATAGTCCGATCCGCCATTTGCATCATGAATGCCGGAGGGGACAGAGGTCCTCCCAACAATTTTTCATATGTTGCCTTGGACATCATGTTCACACTAGCCCGAGATCGCAATAGGCATTATCGATGATATGTGGGCCTATTGCGATGGTGATAGTTGGGCGGCCGGGTCTCCCTTCTTTTCCAAGACAGAGCCCCAACGGGACATGGCTTACCAGCCATGTCGAGATCATATTAACCGTTTCTAGTGAGATCTCGGGCTGCCCGGTATTCCTCCCGAGCCACTATTGTTTGGGAGAGATGCAAATATCTCGAGCTAATTGGGTTTCTATCATCTTGTTGAAGCCCAGCTGATCTCTAACAGCCGAAGATAAGCCTTCTATCTTATCGTTGATGCTTCCAAGAATTTTATCATTGTCAAGCATCGTTTTGGTCAAATTTTCATTGATCTTGGCTTGCCTAAGGACTAGATCTTTGAATGAAGGTTGATTCGAATTATAATTGGAGTTATAATTCGAATTACCTTGGAATGGTGGTCGTGAATAGCTACCGTTTCCTCCTTGTTGTTGGCGGAACCCGTTGTTGATATATGCCGCTTCTTCACGGGTTTCGTGACGCCACCTCCCGAATGGCCAACATTACCACGACTTCGCAAGTCATGCGAGAGTCCATGGTTTTGACGGAGTCGGGCGTGCTAGCCGTAGCACGCTCCTCCATCTTCTTGAGGAGTAGCTCTATTTTAGCGGCAAGCATATCGCCTCCTTGACTCGTGTGCATGCCTTTTTGTTGCTTGGTTGGGGTCCTATCTTCCCCCCAAGCTTGATTTTCCACCATTTTGTTGACTAAAGCTGTAGCTTTGTCAACTGTAAGTGATAGGAAGGCTCCTCCAGCAGCGGCATCGAGGTGCCCTTTTGACATGGGTGTTAACCCATTGTAGAAATTCTGGAGCACCAGCCACTCCTCCATCCCGTGATGAGGACAATCCTGGATATAATCTTGAAGCCTCTCCCATGCTTCAGGGATGGGTTCGTGCTGAGTTTGCTGGAAGTTGGTAATTCTTCCTCTCAGGGCATTTGTTTTGCCCATGGGGAAGAATTTGGCGAGGAATGCCGTGGAACACTTGTTCCATGTGCTCACTGCTTTTCTGTCCTTGTAAAACCACTGTTTCGCCTTCCCTGAGAGGGAGAAGGGAAACAGACGGAGTCTGATCACATCGGCAGATATGTTCTTGATGATGACTGTGTCACAGAGCTCCATGAAGCGCTGCAAATGAGCATTTGCATCCTCATTGGGTAGTCCAAATGAATGGACTTGATCGCACCATCGTGATGAGTCCAAATTCCCGAGCTCAAAGTTCTTCTCTCGCGCATCGACAATGGGCCCCGTGGGCACATGAGCGACAAATGAAACCGAGAACTCGCGGATTGACTTCGGGCCATCTTTGATGGTGTGGGTTGTACTGTTCAACTGCCGCGGAGCCGCCTCGGATTCGTATAACGATTCTCGGCAAATGAACCAGCCTCGCACTATCATGTTTTCATCCACAACAGACGAAAACATGAAAGTTAGCCTGCATAGACTAGGTCCATTTCTAATGAAGTCAACTCATATCCATGTTGATGCTAGATTCTTTTCTACCAATGCCTTCCCCGGCAACGGCGCCAGAAATGCTTGTTGGCATTTCTTAACGCAATCACTAGAATTGTTACATCCCAGTGGTCACGCCAAGAAACGCCGGGGTTGATAGTCGTGTTCTAAAGATATAATTATCCGCAAGCGCACGGATCTATCATTGTAGCATTTCACCCGGGGAGTATTCTCAGGGTATCGTTATTTATATTTCCCGTAGGAAGGCATGGTGTAGATGTGTCTAAACATGGATATGAATGATTGACTTCATGTCATCGAAATGAGACTCTAGTACTATACAGGGGTAAGTATAAATGGTTTTGCAAGATAGTGGACACACATTTTGGCCAAACTCAAGGATAAAGTATAAAAGAAAGAATAAACGAATGAACGAATAAAGAATAAACCTAAGCGGAGCAGGTAGGTCAATTGTAGCTATGTCCTGAACAGCTAAGTCATATAGTCTACAGGGTTAGAGAAAGATCAGAGCCTAAGGTAACAGGGAGACCCCCGCAGCTGGCGACCAGCCGATAGAGGCATTTACGAACTCCTACACGACATGCGGACGTGGGGGATTACAAAGGACGACAGGCTGTCACCACCCGCCGCCTACCTCAACCGTGGCATGCCGTCATATCCGAAGGCTCTCTCGTATCCTGACACCACGCCCGCGTATTTGAGAACTACCTACATCCCCCGCGGACTCCCACCCTGCGGATGGACGAGCTAGAACGTAGGCAAACCCGAAGGAACAACGAACCGTTACCCCATTCTCATCAAGCTCTCTACTCCTATAAATCATATGAACAATGAAGAACAACGAAGAACATGCTAAGAAATGATCATAGGAACTTTGGTCTAGTTCATATGAATCAGGTTTAGCAACAACGCAACTATGCTCTAGTTCAAGAACAAGGCTACATAATATGAATAAGAACTTGAAGTAGGAAGAACACTCCATAGTATATTACCAAGTGATGATCCTCTTCCTAGGAGACAAGCCCTCCTTGATAGCTCAACCTAGCTCCTAAGCTACTAGACTAGACTAGAGAACAAGAGTAGAGGAGAATGGCTCAAATGAATGTGTGTGTGAGAAATGCTTGGATTTCCCCTTTTATATGTTGAGCAGGTCGGTTTGGAGCCATACATGGAAGGAACACCTGCGCACCGCCCTCCTTTGCATTTAATGTACCGCCTCCAGGAAGCTGCCCCACCTGTCAGGCTGGTGGGGCACGAGCGCGCCCCTGGCGCGGCCGCGCCAGGGTGCAGCCTCCCCCAACCGACTTCGGGCCGGTGGGGCCTTCCCGTCGTGTGTCGAGGTGGTGTGGTGTTTTGGCCCATTTCGATCCCGGATGGGCTTGTCTCCTCCTTGTGCCTCTTTTACGCTTTGTCGGAAAGCGCCTTTTCTGTGTAAAATCCCCAGTACTTGGTGTATTTCCTGTAAACGTTGCTAAACTCCAGGTACAAGTGGAATTTGGTTAAAAGCACAAGTATATGCGTATAAGAACATGTAATTCTCCCTTTTCTACCTTAAGTTGGCGGTTAAAATGTGTCGATAAGGACCGCCAACAGAGTCCATGGGGGACATCGGTAGTTCCTTAGCATGCGGGCGTGGTGTCCGGATACGAGGGGGCCTTCGGATATGACAGCATGCCACGGTTGAGGGGTAGGCGGCAGGTGGTGACAGCCTTGTCCGTCCCTCGTAATCCCCCACGTCCGCATGTTGTGTAGGAGTTCGTAAATGCCTCTATCGGCTGGCAGACCAGCTGCGGGGGTCTCCCTGTTGCTCTAGGCTGACTTATTTCTAGACTTGTACATCATATGACATTAACTTGTTCTTTGCAAGGCTATATTAGAACATGCCTGCTCCACCTAGGATCATTCTTTTATTCTTTGTTTACATTTCATTTTCCTTTTATCCCTGAGGTTGGCTCTAGTGTGTGTCACACTATCTTAAAACTATCATGACTTACCCCTGTATTGAGTATTGGTTTATCATACAAATATCTTGTCCATGTCCCTACTCTTGTACCATGCCTTCCTACGGGAAAATATAAATAACGATACCCGAATACTCCCGGGTGAAGTGCTACAATGATAATTCCGTGCGCTTGCGGACTTAGTCTGTAAACAATTAGAACTATCATTGAGGTATTTCTTGGCGACATTGCTAATTCTAGCAATGACGTTAAGAAATGCCAACAAGCATTTCTGGCGCCGTTACCGGGGATGGACTTAAAACCTCCATACTTGGTGATTGCGCTAAGAAATGCCAACAAAGGCCGTCAAAGCACTCGCACATCATCTTGCATCTCGCCCAGCCTAATGGTATAGCACTTCGATGTTCTCAGCGTTTAGTTTACATTTTTCTCCTCCATGTCCCCATAGTTTTCTCCGGTGTGTTCGCATCTATTGTGTTATTATTTGTTAGTTTGCTACACACTACATCTGTTGCCACATTTCGCCTTTCATGTTTAAAGATATGTAGCCATAGTTGTGTTGTTGTACACCCAATAGTTTTCCCAATGATCTAATATGTTATTTTGTGACATATTTTGCTACAAGATCCACATGCTTCACATGATGCATCGGCTATGTGGGCCTACTACCTCCCGCCGAAACATCGATCCGCGCTATGCGCTCTACACATCGCAGACTCTCGCAGCCACGCCGATTCCGGGTTTTCTCCACATGTGGTTCTCGCCGCGCCATTGTTGAACTACCTACGTTTGATTTTTTCGATATCTCCTTAGTTACCCTATTGTTGTCCCCAATACAAACTTGATGGGCAATCTAATGGGATGGACGTCAACAATGCTAATGACTTCCCTACAAGTTTTTCATATTCCATCAAGGCGCTCTACGCGCTGCCGCTTAGCCGCTCAACCTCGCTGGTATTATTCCTTAGTTATTGTTGATGATTCATTTAATATAACCCCCCCCCCCACCACCACCACCACACACACACACACACTTTTGTTTCATGCCTCCGGCTTACGATTGCTTCAAACACTTATCCTACAATATTGGTCATGCGCCCTACCATGCTTCTATTGCTTAATAAAATCAAAATAGCTTATTTCATTTCCCTTGCTTTTGCTTTATTCTCACATTTACACTCTTTGACTTATTGTTTCATTCCTTAATTAGAACCACAAACTCTCCAGATCCCGCTCATACGGTACGTGCGAGGCGATTTACGCGCCAGTGACGCATTAGCCGCTTCGCGGCAAGGTTTGTCATCTCTGTATACTTTATCAGACACCAACATGTCTTTTTGCTACATACCGTTATATTTTCTTCATGCTAACTTTGTAAAAAAATATAGATTCAACATCAACCTCCCAAACCATGCTTCCCCTCTGTAGCAACCACCAAGGTGAGCTCATCCATGTTGCGCCTTCTCCTTTTCCATAGACGTTATTGTTTTATTTGTTGCATTTACTAATTCAGCTCATAATCTTTGCAAAAAAAAAATATAGGTTCACCATCGAACTCTGAGACCATACTACCACCCTGTACGACCCATCAATGTAAGTTCGTTTGCACTAGGGGTGCATCTTCTGGTTTTCCATATCCATTGTTGTTTGCTTTCTCACATTTTTATATTCAACTCATACTCATGGTGATGTCCTGGCAGTACACATGGGGAAGAAAAATTGAAACACAGAGAACTGATTGTTACAACCCTACTCAATGGCCTTGTCAATGACCTTGCTCTATGCCTGTTCTCCATGGTCAGACTCTCAAATCCTTATAAAGAAACTCACTCAGATTGCTGATGAAGTTCACTATACTACCTACCTCCATAGCCTCACAGGTTTCCTTCTTCCTTATAGGCACTATTTTCTCTGCCTTGAATCTTGGGCCTCCGTCTCACACATGCCGCTATTGTGGAGCACTATTCTGGTACGAAGAGCGTGTGAAACGAGACCAGAGTGCATCTTCGCCGTCATACAACAAGTGTTGCAAACAGGGGAGCATCATCTTACCCCCATATAAGCCACCTCCAGAACCTTTGCATGGACTCCTTACAGGAGTGCATAGATCCTTGTCATCTCATTTCTTTGAAAACATTAGGTCCTACAATTCTATGTTTGCCTTCACATCTATGGGTGTCCATGTGCATGATTCTATCAATGATGGCCATGCCCCATATGTCTTCAAGATAAGTGACCAGCTCTGCCATCGCATCGGATCGCTTGTGCCGAAAGAGGGTCAACCACCTCAATTTGCTCAGCTCTATATATTTGACACTGATAATGAAATTAGAAATAAGATCAATGTTGCCACAAAGACAAGAGGAGGTTTCCATCCCAAACAAGACATTGTTACAGCACTCACACACATGCTTGATGTCCATAATCCAATTGTGCAAAAATTGCTCGTAATGTACTCGAGACGTAATAGATGCAAACACTGATGACAGGTACATCATAAGGTTGTTTGGTGAGCCAGACAAGCATGGTGACATATTCAGTGCCCCTATAGCTTCAGAGGTTGTAGGCTTAGTAGTTGGTGATATAGGTCGGAGTGATGGTGAGCGTGACTTAGTGCTTCAGGATCAGTATGGACAACTACAAAGAGTTGAAGAGACACACCGCAAGTTCATGGCCATGCAATATCCAATTTTGTTCCCTTATGGGGAGGATGGGTATCATGAGAAAATTAGCTACAAGCCATGTCAACGATCAAGAGCTATTAAGCGGAAAAATGCTACTATGGTGGAATATTATGCATATAGGCCGCATGATAGGGCGAGATGACTTCAATACACCATTGCGGTGCAAAAGAGGGACACAAGCTTACCTGGTTGATGCATATTGTTGCGTGGAAGAATCTCGATTAAGCCATTACAGACCCCTCATTCCAAAGAAAATATAGAACAGCTTCATTCAAAGAAATTCGTGATGTTGTCAACGGCAACAAAAAGCATCGAAGCCGGAAAGCGAGCCATATTACCTTCGTCTTTTGTTGGAGGGCCACGCTACTTATACCAAAACTACCTAGACTTTGTTGCTCTCTGCCAAAAGTATGGTTGCCCTGATTTGTTCATCACGTTCACATCGAACCCCTTATGGTCGGAGTTGACACAGGCTTTGGCTCCCATCCCAGGACAACACCCGAGTGACAGAGCCGATATTGTTGACCGTGTATTCCACATTAAGCTACAATTTTTAATTGATGACATTGTCAAAAATGAATTCTTTGGCGCCGTCGTCGCAGGTATGCTATGCATCCATAACTTTTTCATGCCGCGTTGCTTCATACATGCACTTCGACATGTATGTTCTGCATGCGCTTGTATACACTATTGAATTCCGTGCCAGGCCTCCCACATGTTCATATTATAGTATGGTTAAACAAGAATGGACCGTTGACACCTTCGAAGTTGACAAAATAATATCGCCGCAGCCTACCGATCCTTCGTTGATCCGGTTGGGTATAAGGCTATTAAAACATTTATGGTCCATGGCCCTTGTGGTGCCGCCAACCCAAATTGTGCATGCATGGTTGATGGTCAGTGTTCCAAAACTACCCAAAACAATACCGTGGGAAGACAACAATCTTGCGTAAATGGACATGTTCAATATGCCCGACCAAAGAATACAATTACCGCAACAAAGAATAGCATTGATCTTGATAACAGCTTTCGTTGTCCCTCACAATGTTGACCTCTTGGTAAAATATCGTGCCCATATAAATGTGGAGAGAGTTAATCGTGATGGGATGGAGAAATATTTATTCAAGTACCTTTCCAAGGGATTTGATCGTGCAAACATAGGCCTCCAACGTAGGCAACCATCCAAAGGTTCCTCCGCCCAAAGATTGGATGAGATAAATACCTCCGTTGAATGTAGATGTATAGCCCCAAATGAAGCAAAGATGGCGTCTGTTTCGCTTCGACATTCACTATACCAACCCTGCTGTTGAGCGCCTTCATGTACACATGCCATTTGAAAATAATGTTGTTTTCACAGAAGATGACTACTTAGAGCAACTCCAACACTACCCTAAACTTCACTTGGCAAATCTATAGTTTTGCCAAGTGTTAAACCCGTTTGCCAAGTGAAAAAAAGAAACTTCTCCAACAGTAAGCTATTTGGACTTGGCAAATTTGGACTATCTTGTGATTCTTGGAAAATCAGAGGGGCTTTTGCGCAAAGTGCGCAACCTTATCCTCTTCGCCGCGCGGCTCGGACGGAGACGGCGGCGCGGCGGGCCAAAGCAGCCGGCGGCGGGCGCAAGCAGCTAGCCGGGCCGGAGCAGCCGCGGCGAGCTGTAGTAGCGGCGGACGGAGCAGCGAGCGGCGGCCGGAGCAGCGCGTGGCGGCCGGAGCAGCGCGACGCGGTGCTGCGTGGGACCGGGAGGAGCAGCGTGGGACCTCCACTTTTGCCAAGCGCGGAGACGCGCGCAAAGATGCGCCCATCTGCCCTCTTTTTGCCAACGTTGCTACTTTGCCAAGTTGTTTTAGGGTAGTGTTGGAGGAGCTTTTTTCTGGTTTTGCTAAAAAATAGGATTTGCCAAGTGGTTTTAGGGTAGTGTTGGAGTTGCTCTTAGAACCTGTTTTGGAGAACCCAAGGAATAAGAACACAAAGCTTACAGCTTGGTTTATTGCAAATAGAACATTTCCTCAAATACTACTCGATACATATGCCGAGTTCCATGAATATTTTACTTGGCATGGAGACAAACAATATTGGGCTCCACGAGCAAACAACCGAAAGAAAATAGGAGACTACCAAATGTTGGCCCTAACCAGGAGATGCCTACTACCTCCGTATGTTATTGCATATTATCAAAGGAGCCAATTCCTATTCCGATATTCGGACTATTGAGGGACATGTGTATCCAACATTTCAGCCGCGTGCCGTGCCTTGGGTCTTCTTGGTGATGACCGTGAGTGGTCATATGCAATCACCGACGCTGCTCATTGGGCTCTCCCCTACCGGCTTCGTGAGCTATTTGTCACTCTTCTTCTTTTCGCAACGTTGCTGCACTCTACGCTTATTTGAAGAGCATGTGGTTGTTATGGGTGAGGATGCTTCTACCGCCTTAGCCGTAACACGCTCAACCAAATTTACCGGCAACATCCTCGCGCAACATGTCGTCCTATGTTCTTGCTGAAATAGAAAAACTTCTAATGAACTACGGTCGTACCTTGAATCATTTCCATCTACCACAACCGCACAACTCACCATGTCAATATTTACCAACAGGCTTCTAATGGATGAACAAGCATACGCCCGGACACCATTTCAGCAGAGGCATCTCGAAAGCAAGATAGTAGGTTAAATCTGAACCAAAAACACATATATGACGCCATTCTCTATTTTGTAAACAACAACAAGGGTCACACATTTTTTGTGTATGGGTTTGGTGGCACCGGCAAAACATTCCTTTGGAACACATTGCTCAATAGCGTCGATCCAAGCAAAGAATATCTTTGGCCGTTGCCTCATCCGGTATAGCATCTCTTTTGCTTCGAGGTGGCCGGACTCCTCATTCACGCTTTAAAATTCCAATGGACGACCTACATGAGCACTCTGTCTCCCATTACAAAGAACACCCATCTAGCTCACCACAGTAGAAACATCTTTGATAATATGGGATGAAGCCCCGTAAACCATAAATACTGTTTTGAAGCCCTTGATCGAACATTAAAAGACATCATGTCTTCCAAGAAACGCTTTGGAGGCATCACAAGCTTGTGCTTGGAGGAGATTTTAGACAAACACTTCCAAAGTGCTACCAAATGAAAGAAAACAAGCAATCTTATCTCGCGTCTATCATACGGTCTTATCTATGGAAGACTTGCAATATTATGTACCTCACAGAAAGCATGAGACTTCAGTCCTCATCTCTATCGGTGACTAAATGACGAGGCCGCAAGAATTTGCGAGAATGGTTGCTACTGGTAGGTGAAGGAACAAGTACATGATTCTTCACCTCCGACAAAGCTAATACTTCTTGGATTAAAATTCCGACTACCGCTTCTTGCCGTCTCGAATTGAGGAACCTTGAAGGCTTGATTTCATTTGTGTATGATAGCTCGATAGTTCGTAATCAGCCGCCTACCTTTGTGAACGAGCAATTCCGGCACCAACCAATAAAATAGCTGCCGAAATCAATGCACAAATGGTTGCAAAGCCGACAACAAGAAATGTCTTACTATAGTTCGACACAATTGATGACAATGCAAATAACCGTGCTACATTGGAAGCCCTTTATCCTACCGAATTTCTTAATACATTGCAATTAAGTGGCTTGCCGTACCACCAACTTCGGCTAAAAATAGGAGTACCGATAATGTTGCTACGTAACCTCAATGCATCAAAAGGTCTTTGCAATGGAACAAGGCTCATAGTAACTCACCACCCATTGTGTAATTGAAGGCATCATAATCACAGGGAAGGCTAAAGGATGCAAGACCTACATACCAAGGATAGTAACCACTTCAAATCGGCAAAAAGTGGCCTTTCAAAATAAAGCGTCGTCGGTTCCTCGGTTCGAGTTGCATATGCAATGACCATCAACAAAAGTCAAGGACAAACACTTAGCGTGGTTGGTGTCTATTTGCCCGCGCCAGCTTTTCTCACATGGACAGCATACGTAGCCTTATCAAGAGTAACATCACCCGATGGACTTCGTGTTTTGATTGAAAATGAATCTCCCAACACACCGACAAAGACTCACAATGTGGTTTACAAGGAGATCTTTGCTGATTTGCCACAAAGGCATTGATCATCTACATGAAAACCCACCAAGGTAACCCAATACCCACTGTTCCTAAGGCATTGATGCCTCATCATATAATCCTTTCTACTTTGAATACAATCGTGATTGAAGCCTTCATCTCAACATGTGATCTTAAGAGAGACCTCATTCTTTTTTGCAGGTGCTGGAACCCGATGCAACACCCACTGTCGGTAGTTGCACATGCTAACGACATTGTGCCAAATACTTCATCATGGTTTTCGTTTCTCTCACAACGTACAGTCTGTACCTTATTTTCAGCATGTTTCATGATTTATGTACACCACCTGGATGTTTAATCGTGTAGGCTCTACTTGACCCGGTCTTTATCCATCTCTGAATCGAAATTGTTGCTAGGGGCGTTTCCTGATTCATGCATCCCTCTCGTATTTTCAGTTACGATCATATGACTCCTTGTCTTTATGTATATGTCATCCCGTATTCATATCCGGGAGTTAAGTGAACGTTTGGTATAAAATTCCCATGGTCCCCGTCTACAGATGTTCCTTGCAATGGTCGTGCGAAATGTTTCTCCCTATATATATCTACAACTCTTGCCTGTTCGTGCCTAAAAAAAAAAACTCCTATACACACACAGATGATTTATGCCGTGTTACCATACGAGCCTCATATATGTTAATTTTTTTCTTAAGTTATTACGTTACTTAAATGGTGAAATAGGTTGATTTAGCATTTTCTCGGGTGCATATATATCTGCACTGAGTTAGGTAAATACTTGGTACAGGATTTTTCTTACTTCCTGTCTAGAATTTTTTTTTTTTTGGAGTGGCACTATGGACATGATAAACTTTTATATGTTCATATTTTAGAGAATGCATCTTTGCTTTCCTTACCTATGCACGCCACAAATAATTGATGTAAAATATGTTTTATTAGAGACAAAAACCAATAGTGTTTCGCAAAAAAAAAAAAAAGTGTCACCGGAGGCTCTCGCCTAGCCCGCGGCAATTGCCGCGGGGTTCTCGCTAGTTTATTTTGTATGTCTGAATTGTGAATCCCTATTCTTTGGGTTGGCATAAATCATGCCTTCTAAATAACTTGTATTTCATTATCTAAAAAAACATAACTTGTATTTATTTTTTATTAATGGTTTTGCTAAAAAAAGTAAAGATCTAATTATAGTACTTTATTTTCTTCAAAACTCTCTTTTTAGCTTCCAGAAAAGATAGCATAAACACAGTTAGACTTAACAAAACTAAATTACAGTACTACTGCCCCACAGACAAATCCTCTTATTCTTGAGCTGGAAAATTTGGAATCAAACATGACATCTCACTCACATCCAAGAAAAATGTAGCTCTATCAAAAGAATGAAGAACCTAAGCACAAACGAAGATATATAATCCTCAAACAAAAGCAAGCCAATACAAAACAAGAGTATGTCAGAGCTGTTCCATCGACCCTCGATGCTCCTTGCAACGCCATTCTGCGCAGGCCCCGACTATCTCGGCTTTGTCATCCTGCTGCCGAATCAGGTGCGTGCTCCGCAGGTCAGAACTGCACAGGCTCGACGCCAATGGCGGCGGTGGTGGTGGCTCGGCGTACGCCGACGAGGTCATGCTGGTGAGTGACTCGAGCAGCTGCGAACTATGTCTTGCCAATGGCGAACGATCTCCCTCACGGGTGATACCTTGATTTTCTTGACAATGGCATAGAGCAACTTAAGTTCGGCCATGCGCACCCATCTAACCACACTAGTGGGGAAGAAAACCATGGACATCCAACGATGCATAAATCTCGGGTAGGATGATTGATTTGGGTGTTCTGGGGTTTGAAAGATCGAAACTCAACCCTCCCAGAAATCTCTTCCCAAAACTTGTTTCGATCAAAACCGATGGTGGCGAAATCAAGATCGAGGAAGCATCTTCGGTTAAAACCCAAATGAACACTGAGTTCTTTCCAAGTAAGCTCATGCTCCTCGTTGAACAAGCGAAAAATCGCACCATCGTCGGTTTCTAGCAAAGTGCTTAGGAACTGTATGGTTAGGAGGCGTGAACCTTGTTCCTCGATGGGTTCAACATCCTCCCAACCAAGAGACCTCCACACAAGATCGAATTCATCATCCATACCTATGCGGTGGAGGAGGTTGGAGTCGTAGACTTGCGTGTGGAGGAAGAGACTGTAACACCTCCGGTGTTAAGCACTAATTAATTTCTCTAAGCATGTCATCATCTCGCATAAGCATCATTTGCATGATTTGAGTGATTGATTTGTTGTGCTAGACTAGGTATGGCTAGAAGTGCTAGATAAGTTGCTTGTTTGAATTAGGTGTTTTGGGAAGAAATGTGCAGAAAAATATTTTATGAAAACTTTGTGTTTTGACCAAATTGTGAAAATGGGTTTAAAGGCTTCAAAATGGCTAAAAACAGTCCTAAGGGAATTTTAAAAGTATTATTTATATTCTATTTTCAAAACTAATTTTAGATCTTTTTATATGGGCCGAATTAGCCAAAGTGGTAGTTGAATGAAATATTCATCTCCCAATTTGGAGAAACTTTCATGTTGAAAGTTTTGTCTAATTCGCAATCGTTTGAGAGTTAGGGCGAGTTGAAATTCAAATTTGAAACGAGACGACGTGGCACCTTTCTATTGGCCGGATCCGGTGTTCGCTGTTCTGCCGTCCCGGATCTCCTGCGGCCGCCACACACAGGGCCACATGGATCGCCCGCACCGCGTCGACACGCGCTCGCGCGCCACGCGCCCTGGCGGGGCCCGCGTGTCAGCGACCGTGGCCGCCACACGCCGCCACGCGCCGCGCCCGCAGTCCCCTGCCCGAACGGGAAAGGGGGAGACCCCCGTCCCGTCCGCATTAACGCGCCGTCCCCCTTCTCCTTCTTCCTCCCGCTCCGTTCCGTCACCGCGCCATGGCCGCCATGCTCGCCGCCGCCTAGCTCCGCATCCAACCGGTGAAAAGCGAAGCCGAGGGCAGCATCGAGTTCGCCACCCTCGACTCCGCCACTTGCCGCCCTTCTTTCATATTTTCCCGTGAGCGCAGGGCCGCATTGCGGTCGCCTTTCTCCACCACGGCCGCCGCGCCATTCGCGCCGGCGAGCTCGTGCCGCTTTTTCCCCTCTTCTTCTTCATCCGCAGGTTGTGCGCGCCGTCGAGCCGCATGCGCGCGTAGAGCTTAGGGCAAGCTCGAGACGAGCTCGGAGCCGCGTAGCGCTGCTCGTGCGCCGCGCCGGCGAGCTCAATGCCGACGCTCCGGCGGGGCATAACCACCGCCAGCGCCGCCATCTTCTTCACTTCTTGGGCCCGACGCACTCGCGCCGTCGAGACGAGGCCCGTAGGCATGATGATGAACACCGCCGAGCCCTCGTCGGCCCTTCCACCAGCGAGTGCCGCCGCCGCGCCGCCATATGCGTCGCCGCCATCGATTTAGGCCACTAGGGCCCGCTTGAATAGGGTCAGGAGGTGCGTCGCGCCGAGCCGCGCCCAATGGCGCCCTCAGTTGGGCCGGAGGGCCGCCGCCGGTGGGCCGTCGTCGCGCGCCATCGTCACCCTCCGCTCGGGAAGGTGATGACAGGTGGGGCCCGGCCGTCAGCCAGCCCAGCCCGCGAGCGAGGTCTGGGTACGCGTAGCCGGGTGCACCTAGCGCTTCCGATCTGAACTGGGTACACGCCGAGGTACACGTAGCATTTAAGTTGGATTTCTGGAAAATAGAAATAGATTTCCAGATTTAGTTTTAATTTTGGGAAATTCATATCTCCCTCATTATTTGGCCAAATGAGATGAATCAAGTTGGGTTATTTTTCTTATGGGATGAACTATGCTAGAAAATCATGAGATGCCAAGTTGGAAATACTTTTATGTACTGTTTTATTTAATTTTGAAAAATGCCTTAATCTTGTAAAATGCATAAGTAATTCTCAGAGGCTCAGAAAAATGTGAGGGTTGCTTTGTTGGCTTAGTTAGGCTATGCTTGATCTCTGTGATGTCTAGGATTGACTTGTGCAGTGGAGATTTTTAGAGTTGTAGTACAAGTGCTTTGGATGGCACTTTGCTAGAATAATTCCTAGAAAATTATGGGTTGATGCTATGGCCGTGAAACTTCTTGAGGCATGTTTATATGCTGTTTGGAAGGTCCACATGCCATTGGTGCTGATGTTGGACTACTTTGGTAATACAAAGTATTTTCTGGACCGTGTGTGGCAGCTGGCTTGTGAATTTTGTGTAGGCTTGCATACTTGGGGTTCTGAGGTGAAATTTCTGTGGTTGCTTAGTCTAGAAATGGGTGTGCTGCTGTAATTTTTGTAGAATTTTAGGAGCATCAGAGTTGGTACTTGCTGTTGAAGCATAGGGTTTTATGTCGGTTTTCGACGAGGTTGCGAGTAAGGATGTTGATGATAATGGCTAGGTCAAGATGTAAATATGAGCAATTAAAGTGGTGTCTCCATTCTGTTGTTAAGCATATACATCATGACACCATTTTTATACAACTTCACTCCATTTGCACACTATTTATATACTTGCATCGCATCATACGGATCGCAGGAGGCCAACAACCAAGCCGTTCGCGAGGAGCTGAACGTGGAGGAGCAAAGCAGGAGCAGGAGCTGCAGGAGGCAGCCGAGGGAGAGGATCCAGAAGTTGAGCTGCCCGAGTGTCCTAACCACGTCCCTAGCTCCTTCGTCAAAGGCAAGCCCCGGAGCATATTCTCCTATGGTTTGCAAATATTTATTTGAGTCCTTTACTATCTATGATGCATTTACGTTATAGGAGTTGCTCGGAAACATAGTTGCATTAGGACTACTTACCACAGAAGTTATCCTATAGTAGGTACAGGGCTACGAAGAGCTTAGGCCTGCTATTTAATCGGTAGAAGACAGGTGATCGACCATCATCTGCGCGGATAGGTGGTTACTATCCCTTGGATTGAGAATGGTGTAGGTTGGTAGTGAACATAACCATGAGGCCTTCTAAATCACTTCTTAAAGAAATATGGCTTTGTACGTCCCCGATCATGTTGAATGCCGCCTCACGTATAGCCGGAAAAGGTCATGTGGGGACTATTCCGCGAAGCCAAGAATCTACTTGGGCCGGGTTTCAATCGCCATGTATCCATGTCGGCGATGGGGGTGGGTGTAACAAGAGCCCGGTTGGTAAGACCTTAAGATGGGGCGGGGTCATTTGATGGGCACGCTTACCTCCGTTGGCCGGGAGTTTCCTTGGTCATGGTGGTGGTATGTTGATCCCGCGTCTTTTCCCGAGTAGATCATGGTGACTAAGGCCGCTTTCGAGGAGCATGCCCGGTGTGTGTGAGGAATACCCCTCACCGAGTAGTAATCGATTATAATCGCCATCGTTCCCCGGACAAGTGAACACTTGAGACGGACAGCGGCATGGTCGCAAACAAGAATTCTTTGTACGAAGTGGTTATGTTCATACATGCTGGTTAATGATTACTCAATCAATGCGTTACATGATTATATTTGATTGCTTCTACTTAAAATGATGAAGTAGTGCAGGTGCTAACATAGCTGGTAGGCCCAACTTAATTGGATAAGCTAGAGAGTCCTTTTATCACTAAATGACTATTTAATAAGCTCATCTTTTGGCAAAGAAAATGTCAGCTACCCCACATAAAGCCTGGCATCCACCAAAGAGTCTTTTTCCTTATTTTCCTTTTGTCGGGTAAGTCTTGTTGAGTACCAAGTACTCAGGGTGCAATTCCCAATGTTGTTGCAGATGGTGAGATGTTCTACGGCTATTGCCCGACATGTTTCCATCCGGCAGTTGGAGATGAGTAGATCGTGGGCTCGATCATTCCTTTCCTCGTACCTTTTGCTGTAGTGGATCTCGATGGAAATCTGGCACTATTTGTGGAAAAACTTCATGGGTGTGTTTGAGAACAGAGTTTAAATTTGCTTCCGCACTTTGAATTTGAGAACTGGTCTGTAATAACTTAATTTGAGCACTTTATGTAATATCTTGTGAACCTGTTGTAATGGTCTGAGATGGCATATGTTGGAAAACGATCCGAGATGTATGTATCGTTGGTGAAATCCTTCGAGGTTTCCGGACTCACGGGCTAGTGTAATTGCCGTTCGCTTAAGCCGCTTACGTGGCTTGATTAGTGAACAGTAATTATGTTAGTTGGTCGGTTCTGTTACAGAGACGATCCTTGAGGTGGAAGTAGGCTTGCATCTCCCGACCTTCTTCCAGGTCGAGGTACAGCTTGTCCTCCTCGTTCATGACTTGCTCTTGTGGCGCTTCCGGCGCCACCTCTTCCTCGCCGGCTCCTTCAACCTCCTCGGGTTGTTGCTCTTCCACGGGGGCTTCGGGAGCTTGAGAGCTCGACTCGCCGAGGCGACGCTTGGAGCGTCTCCTAAGCAAGTTCCCGAATCCTGCTATGGCTTCGCAAGTAGAGAGAGCTTCTTGGGTGTGAAGGGTTAGTAGAGAATGAACTTCTACACCCAAGAGTGCTCTTGCTACTTGCTCTACACAAAATATGTTGGAAAAATTGCTTGAAAGATGAAGGGGGAAGTGAGAGGAGTGAAAGTGTGAGAGTGATGGAGGGATGGAGCTCCACCGCCGGCTCCTCTCCTATTTATAGGCCAAACACCCGGCCATGGGGAGGGAGCAACGGCTCCTAGCCGTTGGGCGCCGACAGCCAGGCGGGCTGCCTCGGCGGCGCGCCGCGCCCTCGGCGCGCGCGCCGGCCCGCCTCGCTTGTCCCCTTTTGGGTAGCGCCCCAACGGCCATTTCAAAAATGTGGCCGTTGGGGGTTGGTTTCCCGGCCCAAAATTTCCCCAAATTTTCGAATTTCCAACAAATTTTGATAAAAAGTATTTTTCCAAAAATTATTTTAAAAATAATTTTTAATAACAGAAAAAAATTTATTCCTTCTAACTAACTAATTTTCAGAATTTTTGGGATAAAAAGTTTTGAAAGTAAAAATTATTTTATTTGCTCACAAAAAGTAGTGAGTGCAAAGAAAATACTTTTATAAAATAAATAAATATTTTGTAAATAAGAAAGATTTTTTTTTCGATAACTACCGGTTTACCTGTCGGCCAGGGCTCACCAATTTTTAAGTCCGTTGAGCAGGACTTTCTCCCTCATCAATTTCGGTTTGATGATTCACCTGGCCCGGGAGAAGTGGGTCCAGATTTCTTCGCCTTGGGTTGCCGCTTCTTTGGCGGGTTCTTCTTTGCTTCTGCCAGCTTGGGATAGCCATTGAATCGAAGGTTGATCACCTTCACGTTGAAATGGAAGCTGGCTATTCCTTTCCCAACATATATTGCTGCCTTGGTAGTGTAGAGGAATGGTCGCCCAAGGATGAGTGGTCCTTCATCTGTATCTCCTGTGTTTAGGACGACGAAGTCTACTGGGACGTACTCATCTTGGATTCTGATTAGAATGTCCTTTGCTATCCCCTCGGGCCGTGTGATAGTCCGATCTGCCATTTGCATCATGAATGCTGGAGGGGACAGAGGTCCTCCCAACAATTTTTCATATGTTGCCTTGGACATCATGTTCACACTAGCTCCGAGATCGCAATAGGCATTATCGATGATATGTGGGCCTATTGCGATGGTGATAGTTGGGCGGCCAGGGTCTCCCTTCTTTTCCAAGACAGAGCCCCAACTGGGACATGGCTTACCAGGCCATGTCGAGATCATATTAACTGTTTCTAGTGAGATCTCGGGCTGCCCGGGTATTCCTCCTGAGCCACTATTGTTTGGGAGAGATGCAGCTATCTGAGCTAATTGGGTTTCTATCATCTTGTTGAAGCCCAGCTGATCTCTAACAGCAGAAGATAAGCCTTCTATCTTATCGTTGATGCTTCCAAGAATTTTATCATTGTCAAGCATCGTTTTGGTCAAATTTTCATTGATCTTGGCTTGCCCAAGGACTAGATCTTTGAATGAAGGTTGATTCGAATTATAATTGGAGTTATAATTCGAATTACCTTGGAATGGTGGTCGTGAATAGCTACTGTTTCCTCCTTGTTGTTGGCGGAACCCGTTGTTGATATATGCCGCTTCTTCACGGGTTTCGTGACGGCCACCTCCCCGAATGGCCAACATTACCACGTACTTCGCAAGTCATGCGAGAGTCCATGGTTTTGACGGAGTCGGGCGTGCTAGCTGTAGCACGCTCCTCCATCTTCTTGAGGAGTAGCTCTATTTTAGCGGCAAGCATATCAGTCTCCTTGACTGTGTGCATGCCTTTTTGTTGCTTGGTTGGGGTCCTATCTTCCCCCCAAGCTTGATTTTCCACCATTTTGTTGACTAAAGCCGTAGCTTTGTCAACTGTAAGTGATAGGAAGGCTCCTCCAGCAGCGGCATCGAGGTGCCCTTTTGACATGGGTGTTAACCCATTGTAGAAATTCTGGAGCACCAGCCACTCCTCCATCCCGTGATGAGGACAATCCCCGGATATAATCTTGAAGCCTCTCCCATGCTTCAGGGATGGGTTCGTGCTGAGTTTGCTGGAAGTTGGTAATTCTTCCTCTCAGGGCATTTGTTTTGCCCATGGGGAAGAATTTGGCGAGGAATGCCGTGGAACACTTGTTCCATGTGCTCACTGCTTTTCTGTCCTTGTAAAACCACTGTTTCGCCTTCCCTGAGAGGGAGAAGGGAAACAGACGGAGTCTGATCACATCGGCAGATACGTTCTTGATGATGACTGTGTCACAGAGCTCCATGAAGCGCTGCAAATGAGCATTTGCATCCTCATTGGGTAGTCCAGCGAATGGACTTGACTGCACCATCGTGATGAGTCCAGTCCTGAGCTCAAAGTTCTTCTCTGCTGCATCGACAATGGGCCCCGTGGGCACATGAGCGACAGCGGAAACTGAGAACTCGCGGATTGACTTCTGGGCCATCTTTGATGGTGTGGGTTGTACTGGTTCAACTGTCAGCGGAGCTGCCTCTGGATTCGTATAACGATTCTGGCAAATGAACCAGTCCTGCACTATCTTGTTTTCATCCACAACGATGACGAAAACACGAAAGTTAGCTCCGCATAGACTAGGTCCATTTATAATGAAGTCAACTCATATCCATGTTGATGCTAGATTCTTTTCTACCAATGCCTTCCCTCAAGAACGGCGCCGAAAATGCTTGTTGGCATTTCTTAACGCAATCACTAGAATTGTTACATCCCGGTGGTCGTGCCAAGAAACGCCGGGGTTGATAGTCGTGTTCTAAAGATATAATTATCCGCAAGCGCACGGATCTATCATTGTAGCATTTCACCCGGGGAGTATTCTCGGGGTATCGTTATTTATATTTCCCATAGGAAGGCATGGTGTAGATGTGTCTAAACATGGATATGAATGATTGACTTCATGTCATCGAAATGAGACTCTAGTACTATACAAAAGTATAAATGGTTTTGCAAGATAGTGGACACACATTTTGGCCAAACTCAAGGATAAAGTATAAAAGAAAGAATAAACGAATGAACGAATAAAGAATAAACCTAAGCGGAGCAGGTAGGTCAATTGTAGCTATGTCCTGAACAGCTAAGTCATATAGTCTACGGGGTTAGAGAAAGATCGAGCCTAAGGTAACAGGAGACCCCGCGGCGGCGACCGGCCGATAGAGGCATTTACGAACTCCTACACGACATACGGACGTGGGGGATTACAAAGGACGGACAGGGCTGTCACCACCTGCTGCCTACCCCTCAACCGTGGCATGCCGTCATATCCGAAGGCTCTCTCGTATCCGGACACCACGCCCGCGTATTTGAGAA
This sequence comes from Themeda triandra, assembly GCA_018135685.1. Lineage (NCBI taxonomy): Eukaryota > Viridiplantae > Streptophyta > Magnoliopsida > Poales > Poaceae > Themeda > Themeda triandra. The sequence goes on along the minus strand of JAENPR010000079.1, from coordinate 273,665 downwards.
CTACCTACATCCCCCGCGGACTCCCACCCTGCGGATGGACGAGCTAGAACGTAGGCAAACCCGAAGGAACAACGAACCGTTACCCCATTCTCATCAAGCTCTCTACTCCTATAAATCATATGAACAATGAAGAACAACGAAGAACATGCTAAGAAATGATCATAGGAACTTTGGTCTAGTTCATATGAATCAGGTTTAGCAACAACGCAACTATGCTCTAGTTCAAGAACAAGGCTACATAATATGAATAAGAACTTGAAGTAGGAAGAACACTCCATAGTATATTACCAAGTGATGATCCTCTTCCTAGGAGACAAGCCCTCCTTGATAGCTCAACCTAGCTCCTAAGCTACTAGACTAGACTAGAGAACAAGAGTAGAGGAGAATGGCTCAAATGAATGTGTGTGTGAGAAATGCTTGGATTTCCCCTTTTATATGTTGAGCAGTCGGTTTGGAGCCATACATGGAAGGAACACCTGCGCACCGCCCTCCTTTGCATTTAATGTACCGCCTCCAGAAGCCGCCCCACCCGTCAGCCGGTGGGGCGCGAGCGCGCCCTGCGCGGCCGCGCGCTGGTGCAGCCTCCCCCAACCGACTTCGGGCCGGTGGGGCCTTCCCCGTCGGGTGTGTGTCGAGGTGGTGTTGTGTTTTGGCCCATTTCGATCCCGGATGGGCTTGTCTCCTCCTTGTGCCTCTTTTACGCTTTGCTGGAAAGCGCCTTTTCTGTGTAAAATCCCATGTACTTGGTGTATTTCCTGTAAACGTTGCTAAACTCCAGGTACAAGTGGAATTTGGTTAAAAGCACAAGTATATGCGTATAAGAACATGTAATTCTCCCTTTTCTATCTTAAGTTGGCGGTTAAAATGTGTCGATAAGGACCGCCAACAGAGTCCATGGGGGACATCGGTAGTTCCTTAGCATGCGGGCGTGGTGTCCGGATACGAGGGGGCCTTCGGATATGACAGCATGCCACGGTTGAGGGGTAGGCGGTGTGGTGACAGCCTTGTCCGTCCCTCGTAATCCCCACGTCCGCATGTTGTGTAGGAGTTCGTAAATGCCTCTATCGGCCGCGTACTAGCTGCGGGGTCTCCCGTTGCTCTAGGCCGACTTATTTCTAGACTTGTATATCATGACATTAACTTGTTCTTTGCAAGGCTATATTAGAACATGCCTGCTCCACCTAGGATCATTCTTTTATTCTTTGTTTACATTTCATTTTCCTTTTATCCCTGAGGTTGGCTCTAGTGTGTGTCACACTATCTTAAAACTATCATGACTTACCCCTGTATTGAGTATTGGTTTATCATACAGTCATCTTGTCCATGTCCCTACTCTTGTACCATGCCTTCCTACGGGAAAATATAAATAACGATACCCGAATACTCCCGGGTGAAGTGCTACAATGATAATTCCGTGCGCTTGCGGACTTAGTCTGTAAACAATCAGAACTATCATTGAGGTATTTCTTGGCGACATTGCTAATTCTAGCAATGACGTTAAGAAATGCCAACAAGCATTTCTGGCGCCGTTACCGGGGATGGACTTAAAACCTCCATACTTGGTGATTGCACTAAGAAATGCCAACAGTGCCGTCAAAGCACTCTGCACATCATCTTGCATCTGCCCAGCCTAATGGTATAGCACTTCGATGTTCTCAGCGTTTAGTTTACATTTTTCTCCTCCATGTCCCCATAGTTTTCTCCGGTGTGTTCGCATCTATTGTGTTATTATTTGTTAGTTTGCTACACACTACATCTGTTGCCACATTTCGCCTTTCATGTTTAAAGATATGTAGCCATAGTTGTGTTGTTGTACACCCAATAGTTTTCCCAATGATCTAATATGTTATTTTGTGACATATTTTGCTACAAGATCCACATGCTTCACATGATGCATCGGCTACTGGTGTGGGCCTACTACCTCCTGCTGAAACATCGATCTGCGCTATGCGCTCTACACATCGCAGGACTCTCGCAGCCACGCCGATTCTAGGTTTTCTCCACATGTGGTTCTGCCTGCGCCATTGTTGAACTACCTACGTTTGATTTTTTCGATATCTCCTTAGTTACCCTATTGTTGTCCCCAATACAGTTGATGGGCAATCTAATGGGATGGACGTCAACAATGCTAATGACTTCCCTACAAGTTTTCATATTGCATCAAGGCGCTCTATGCGCTGTCGCTTAGCTGCTCAACCTGCTGGTATTATTCCTTAGTTATTGTTGATGATTCATTTAATATAACCCCCCCCCCACCCACCACCACCACCACACACACACACTTTTGTTTCATGCCTCGGCTTACGATTGCTTCAAACACTTATCCTACAATATTGGTCATGCGCCCTACCATGCTTCTATTGCTTAATAAAATCAAAATAGCTTATTTCATTTCCCTTGCTTTTGCTTTATTCTCACATTTACACACTTTGACTTATTGTTTCATTCCTTAATTAGAACCACAGCTCCAGGATCCTGCTCATACTGGTACGTGCAGTAGGCAGTTGCAGACTGCATTAGCCAGTTCGCGGCAAGGTTTGTCATCTCTGTATACTTTATCAGACACCAACATGTCTTTTTGCTACATACCGTTATATTTTCTTCATGCTAACTTTGTAAAAAAATATGGATTCAACATCAACCTCCCAAACCATGCTTCCCCTCTCGTAGCAACCACCAAGGTGAGCTCATCCATGTTGCGCCTTCTCCTTTTCCATAGACGTTATTGTTTTATTTGTTGCATTTACTAATTCAGCTCATAATCTTTGCAAAAAAAATATAGGTTCACCATCGAACTCGAGACCATACTACCACCCCGTACGACCCATCAATGTAAGTTCGTTTGCACTAGGGGTGCATCTTCTCGGTTTTCCATATCCATTGTTGTTTGCTTTCTCACATTTTTATATTCAACTCATACTCATGGTGATGTCCCGGGCAAGACACATGGGGAAGAAAAATTGAAACACGAGAACTGATTGTTACAACCCTACTCAATGGCCTTGTCAATGACCTTGCTCTATGCCTCGTTCTCCATGGTCGATCTCAAATCCTTATAAAGAAACTCACTCAGATTGCTGATGAAGTTCACTATACTACCTACCTCCATAGCCTCACAGGTTTCCTTCTTCCTTATAGGCACTATTTTCTCTGCCTTGAATCTTGGGCCTCCGTCTCACACATGCCGCTATTGTGGAGCACTATTCTGGTACGAAGAGCGTGTGAAACGAGACCAGAGTGCATCTTCGCCGTCGTACAACAAGTGTTGCAAACAGGGGAGCATCATCTTACCCCCATATAAGCCACCTCCAGAACCTTTGCATGGACTCCTTACAGGAGTGCATAGATCCTTGTCATCTCATTTCTTTGAAAACATTAGGTCCTATAATTCTATGTTTGCCTTCACATCTATGGGTATCCATGTGCATGATTCTATCAATGATGGCCATGCCCCATATGTCTTCAAGATAAGTGGCCAGCTCTGCCATCGCATCGGATCGCTTGTGCCGAAAGAGGGTCAACCACCTCAATTTGCTCAGCTCTATATATTTGACACTGATAATGAAATTAGAAATAAGATCAATGTTGCCACAAAGACAAGAGGAGGTTTCCATCCCAAACAAGACATTGTTACAGCACTCACACACATGCTTGATGTCCATAATCCAATTGTGCAGCTGTTCAGAACAGCTCGAGACAGAATAGATGCAAACACTGATGACAGGTACATCATAAGGTTGTTTGGTGAGCCAGACAAGCATGGTGACATATTCAGTGCCCCTATAGCTTCAGAGGTTGTAGGCTTAGTAGTTGGTGATATAGGTCAGAGTGATGGTGAGCGTGACTTAGTGCTTCAGGATCAGTATGGACAGCTACAAAGAGTTGAAGAGACACACCGCAAGTTCATGGCCATGCAATATCCAATTTTGTTCCCTTATGGGGAGGATGGGTATCATGAGAAAATTAGCTACAAGCCATGTCAACGATCAAGAGCTATTAAGCGGAAAAATGCTACTATGGTGGAATATTATGCATATAGGCTGCATGATAGGGCAGATGACTTCAATACACCATTGCGGTGCAAAAGAGGGACACAGGCTTACCTGGTTGATGCATATTGTTGCGTGGAAGAATCTCGATTAAGCCATTACAGGACCCCCTCATTCCAGCAAAAATATAGAACAGCTTCATTCAAAGAAATTCGTGACAGTGTCAACGGCGGCGTCAGCAAAGCATCAGAAGCTGGAAAGCGAGCCATATTACCTTCGTCTTTTGTTGGAGGGCCACGCTACTTATACCAAAACTACCTAGACTCTGTTGCTCTCTGCCGAAAGTATGGTTGCCCTGATTTGTTCATCACGTTCACATCGAACCCCTTATGGTCGGAGGTGACACAGGCTTTGGCTCCCATCCCAGGACAACACCCGAGTGACAGAGCCGATATTGTTGACCGTGTATTCCGCATTAAGCTACAATTTTTAATTGATGACATTGTCAAAAATGAATTCTTTGGCGCCGTCGTCGCAGGTATGCTATGCATCCATAACTTTTTCATGCCGCTGTTGCTTCATACATGCACTTCTGACATGTATGTTCTGTTGCAGTTGTATACACTATTGAATTCCAGAAGCGAGGCCTCCCACATGTTCATATTATAGTATGGTTAAACAAGAATGGACCATTGACACCTTCTGAAGTTGACAAAATAATATCAGCGCAGCTACCAGATCCTTCTGTTGATCCAGTTGGGTATGAGGCTATTAAAACATTTATGGTCCATGGCCCTTGTGGTGCTGCCAACCCAAATTGTGCATGCATGGTTGATGGTCAGTGTTCCAAAAACTACCCAAAACAATACTGTGGGAAGACAACAATCTTGCAGAATGGACATGTTCAATATGCCCGACCAAAGAATACAATTACTGCAACAAAGAATAGCATTGATCTTGATAACAGTTTCGTTGTCCCTCACAATGTTGACCTCTTGGTAAAATATCAGGCCCATATAAATGTGGAGAGAGTTAATCGTGATGGGATGGAGAAATATTTATTCAAGTACCTTTCCAAGGGATTTGACTGTGCAAACATAGGCCTCCAACGTAGGCAACCATCCAAAGGTTCCTCTGCCCAAAGATTGGATGAGATAAATACCTCCGTTGAATGTAGATGTATAGCCCCAAATGAGGCAGCATGGCGTCTGTTTCAGTTCGACATTCACTATACCAACCCTGCTGTTGAGCGCCTTCATGTACACATGCCATTTGAAAATAATGTTGTTTTCACAGAAGATGACTACTTAGAGCAACTCCAACACTACCCTAAACTTCACTTGGCAAATCTATAGTTTTGCCAAGTGTTAAACCCGTTTGCCAAGTGAAAAAAAGAAACTTCTCCAACAGTAAGCTATTTGGACTTGGCAAATTTGGACTATCTTGTGATTCTTGGAAAATCAGAGGGGCTTTTGCGCAAAAGTGCGCAACCTTATCCTCTTCAGCGCGCGGCTCGGGACGGGAGACGGGCGGCGCGGCGGGCCGCAGCAGCGCGCGGCGGGCCGCAGCAGCGCGCGGCCGGAGCAGCGCGGCGAGCTGTAGTAGCGGCGGACGGAGCAGCGAGCGGCGGCCGGAGCAGCGCGTGGCGGCCGGAGCAGCGCGACGCGGTGCTGCGTGGGACCGGGAGGAGCAGCGTGGGACCTCCACTTTTGCCAAGCGCGGAGACGCGCGCAAAGATGCGCCCATCTGCCCTCTTTTTGCCAACGTTGCTACTTTGCCAAGTTGTTTTAGGGTAGTGTTGGAGGAGCTTTTTTCTGGTTTTGCTAAAAAATAGGATTTGCCAAGTGGTTTTAGGGTAGTGTTGGAGTTGCTCTTAGAACCTGTTTTGGAGAACCCAAGGAATAAGAACACAAAGCTTACAGCTTGGTTTATTGCAAATAGAACATTTCCTCAGGCTACTCAGTATACATATGCCGAGTTCCATGAATATTTTACTTGGCATGGAGACAAACAATATTGGGCTCCACGAGCAAACAACCGAAAGAAAATAGGGAGACTACCAAATGTTGGCCCTAACCAGGGAGATGCCTACTACCTCCGTATGTTATTGCATATTATCAAAGGAGCCAATTCCTATTCTGATATTCGGACTATTGAGGGACATGTGTATCCAACATTTCAGGCTGCGTGCCAGGCCTTGGGTCTTCTTGGTGATGACCGTGAGTGGTCATATGCAATCACCGACGCTGCTCATTGGGCTCTCCCCTACCAGCTTCGTGAGCTATTTGTCACTCTTCTTCTTTTCTGCAACGTTACAGACCCCCTACAGTTATTTGAAGAGCATGTGGTTGTTATGGGTGAGGATGCTTCTTACCGCCTTAGCCGTAACACAGCTCAACCAAATTTACCGGCAACATCCTCAGCGCAACATGTCAGGTCCTATGTTCTTGCTGAAATAGAAAAACTTCTAATGAACTACGGTCGTACCTTGAATCATTTCCATCTACCACAACCAGACAACTCAGCCATGTCAATATTTACCAACAGGCTTCTAATGGATGAACAAGCATACGCCCTGGACACCATTTCAGCAGAGGCATCTGAGCAGTATAGTAGGTTAAATCTGAACCAAAAACACATATATGACGCCATTCTCTATTTTGTAAACAACAACAGTGGTCACACATTTTTTGTGTATGGGTTTGGTGGCACCGGCAAAACATTCCTTTGGAACACATTGCTCAATAGCGTCAGATCCAAGCAAAGAATATCTTTGGCCGTTGCCTCATCCGGTATAGCATCTCTTTTGCTTCGAGGTGGCCGGACTCCTCATTCACGCTTTAAAATTCCAATGGACGACCTACATGAGCACTCTGTCTGCCCCATTACAAAGAACACCCATCTAGCTCAGCTGCTGCAGGAAACATCTTTGATAATATGGGATGAAGCCCCGGTAAACCATAAATACTGTTTTGAAGCCCTTGATCGAACATTAAAAGACATCATGTCTTCCAGTAAACAGTTTGGAGGCATCACAGTTGTGCTTGGAGGAGATTTTAGACAAACACTTCCAGTGCTACCAAATGAAAGAAAACAAGCAATCTTATCTGCGTCTATCATACGGTCTTATCTATGGAAGACTTGCAATATTATGTACCTCACAGAAAGCATGAGACTTCAGTCCTCATCTCTATCGGTGACTAAATGACAGAGGCTGCAAGAATTTGCAGAATGGTTGCTACAGGTAGGTGAAGGAACAGTACATGATTCTTCACCTGCTGACAAAGCTAATACTTCTTGGATTAAAATTCCAGACTACCTGCTCTTGCCGTCTGAATTGAGGAACCTTGAAGGCTTGATTTCATTTGTGTATGATAGCTCAGATAGTTCAGAATCAGCTGCCTACCTTTGTGAACGAGCAATTCTGGCACCAACCAATAAAATAGCTGCCGAAATCAATGCACAAATGGTTGCAAAGCTGACAACAGAAGAAATGTCTTACTATAGTTCAGACACAATTGATGACAATGCAAATAACCGTGCTACATTGGAAGCCCTTTATCCTACCGAATTTCTTAATACATTGCAATTAAGTGGCTTGCCAGACCACCAACTTCGGCTAAAAATAGGAGTACCGATAATGTTGCTACGTAACCTCAATGCATCAAAAGGTCTTTGCAATGGAACAAGGCTCATAGTAACTCAGCTGACCCATTGTGTAATTGAAGGCATCATAATCACAGGGAAGGCTAAAGGATGCAAGACCTACATACCAAGGATAGTAACCACTTCAGTCGGCAAAAAGTGGCCTTTCAAAATAAAGCGTCGTCAGTTCCCAGTTCGAGTTGCATATGCAATGACCATCAACAAAAGTCAAGGACAAACACTTAGCAGGGTTGGTGTCTATTTGCCCGCGCCAGTTTTCTCACATGGACAGCTGTACGTAGCCTTATCAAGAGTAACATCACCTGATGGACTTCGTGTTTTGATTGAAAATGAATCTCCGGAACACACCGACAGCACTCACAATGTGGTTTACAAGGAGATCTTTGCTGATTTGCCACAAAGGCATTGATCATCTACATGAAAACCCACCAAGGTAACCCAATACCCACTGTTCCTAAGGCATTGATGCCTCATCATATAATCCTTTCTACTTTGAATACAATCTGTGATTGAAGCCTTCATCTCAACATGTGATCTTAAGAGAGACCTCATTCTTTTTTGCAGGTACTGGAACCTGATGCAACACCCACTGTCGGTAGTTGCACATGCTAACGACATTGTGCCAAATACTTCATCATGGTTTTCGTTTCTCTCACAACGTACAGTCTGTACCTTATTTTCAGCATGTTTCATGATTTATGTACACCACCTGGATGTTTCATCGTGTAGGCTCTACTTGACCCTGGTCTTTATCCATCTCTGAATCGAAATTGTTGCTAGGGGCGTTTCCTGATTCATGCATCCCTCTGTATTTTCAGTTACGATCATATGACTCCTTGTCTTTATGTATATGTCATCCTGTATTCATATCCAGGAGTTAAGTGAACGTTTGGTATAAAATTCCCATGGTCCCTGTCTACAGATGTTCCTTGCAATGGTCGTGCGAAATGTTTCTCCCTATATATATCTACAACTCTTGCCTGTTCGTGCCTAAAAAAAAAACTCCTATACACACACAGATGATTTATGCCAGTGTTACCATACGAGCCTCATATATGTTAATTTTTTTCTTAAGTTATTACGTTACTTAAATGGTGAAATAGGTTGATTTAGCATTTTCTCAGGTGCATATATATCTGCACTTTGAGTTAGGTAAATACTTGGTACAGGATTTTTCTTCCTTCCTGTCTAGAATTTTTTTTTTTTTTTTTTTGGAGTGGCACTATGGACATGATAAACTTTTATATGTTCATATTTTAGAGAATGCATCTTTGCTTTCCTTACCTATGCACGCCACAAATAATTGATGTAAAATATGTTTTATTAGAGACAAAAACCAATAGTGTTTCGCAAAAAAAAAAAAAAAGTGTCAGCTGGCTCTGCCTAGCCCGCGGCAATTGCCGCGGGGTTCTGGCTAGTTTATTTTGTATGTCTGAATTGTGAATCCCTATTCTTTGGGTTGGCATAAATCATGCCTTCTAAATAAATCATTATCTAAAAAAACATAACTTGTATTTATTTTTTATTAATGGTTTTGCTAAAAAAAGTAAAGATCTAATTATAGTACTTTATTTTCTTCAAAACTCTCTTTTTAGCTTCCAGAAAAGATAGCATAAACACAGTTAGACTTAACAAAACTAAATTACAGTACTACTGCCCCACAGACAAATCCTCTTATTCTTGAGCTGGAAAATTTGGAATCAAACATGACATCTCACTCACATCCAAGAAAAATGTAGCTCTATCAAAAGAATGAAGAACCTAAGCACAAACGAAGATATATAATCCTCAAACAAAAGCAAGCCAATACAAAACAAGAGTATGTCAGAGCTGTTCCATCGACCCTCGATGCTCCTTGCAACGCCATTCTGCGCAGGCCCTGACTATCTCGGCTTTGTCATCCTGCTGCCGAATCAGGTGCGTGCTCCGCAGGTCAGAACTGCACAGGCTCGACGCCAATGGCGGCGGTGGTGGCGGCTCGGCGTACGCCGACGAGGTCATGCTGGTGAGTGACTCGAGCAGCTGCGACTGACGGCACTCGCGGCGGTAGTCCAGCGTGATGCTCGTCAGGTGGTAGTCTTCCAGCACGTCCAGCGGCACACTCTGCATTCAGGTGCTCAGCAGTCAGAACTGCATCATATCATTCAGAGGTGGTTTGAGCAGCAGAGCTGTGTCAGATAGACCAAATTAAACTACCTCGAGGATCCAACCGATGTACTTGACGTTGTTCACATGCTGGTTGACATCCATGTCGCTCCACCTGGGCTGAAGGGAACAAGTTCAGTGCAGACTTCAGAGGAGTTCCAACCAAATGGGATGAGAAGCTCTGAACGAGCATGTAAAGAGAGGTGTTCTGGTTCTTACTGCCAGTCCTGATCTTATGTGCTCTGCCGTGGAGTCGGTGAGCTTTTCGATCTTGAGGCCGCTGCTTGTGGCATCGGCGGCGATGATGCTCCTGTCCAGGTAGAAGGGAAGCACCTCCTGCCTGACCTCGTCGGGGATCTTAGACAGCCTCCGGGTCTCTCTGTTCATCATCACCCAGTTGCTGCACAAAAACAGAAGTTCATCACATCAGACATTCCCAGCTTGTTATACACCCCAGTAACCTGCAATGTACTGGGAGATAGATCTTTGTTATTACCTTGTGGCTCTTGCAATCATGTTCTTGGTGTTGCGGTCGCGGATGATCCAGTCCCTGCGCATGCCGTTCTTCCCTGACGACGCCACCCAGGTGTCTATCTCCACAACATCTCCCCTGTGTCATTGTCAAGCAAGAGGACCATGTGAAGTGAAACCCAATAAACATGACTGATGATCACCAAGATCAGTTTTTTTTTCTTCTAATTCCATTTCTGTATGTACAGTAGTTACCATCTGCTGTACTTGTCGACCTGGATGTTGATTCTTGTGACGACCCAGATGAGCTTCCTGAGGCTCATCTGCAGCGTCGCACCGAAACCGTCTCCAGCGAGCCCAGAGCACATCACATGGTTCAGTGCTGTCTCCTGCACAGATATGAGATTTTCTGGGCAATCTTCAGACCATGGCACAAGAAGTTGACAGAGGATTGGCAAATGGCGATCATCATACACATACAGTGAGATTGAGATGCAAATATATATAACAGTGGATTCAGAATTCAGACTGAATAAAAATGTGGTTTCACATGCACGCACCTGCAGGAGGTTCATGAGGGTCTCCATGGTGGCAGTCCGGTCAGGCCCGATCTCGTAGGATCTGATCACAAACTGCTGCCTGTACACCAGCCTCCCTTCGACAAACTTACCCAGCCGGAAGGCATCGCCGTCGTCGCCTTCCACGGACGCCGGTGGTACTTGCCGGACGTCGGCCACCGCCGCTGCGCCGTTCGGCCTGACGGCGCCATTGACAGATTCCACCGCGACACACCGCCTGCTGACCGCACCGCCGGAGCCGCCATTGCCAATGCTCCTCACACCACGCAATCTTACACCTTTTACCGTGCCATCTTTTGGCTTGCCAAATACTCGCCCAGAGGCGACCCGCGATGCGGTCTGCGGTGCCGGCGGCGTCGCCATTACCGACGACGATGATATTCTTGCAATTGCTGCATCGTGTCAAGAAAAGGCTATATATGGAACAAATTAGAAAAACTTGGAAGTGGGAAGGAATTGGTGGGCTGCGTGTTTACAGAAAACAGGGAGGATTACCAGTAGGTTTATGTTATAATTATGTGCAATGGTGGTTTCCAGTGGGATCCATTCCTACCAGTGGTTGATCGGTTTGCCCAGACGAGGAGTTTGGAGAATCGGATGGACAAAGATGGCAGCTGAACTGCCCTGCCAAACTTTACACCTACGATGACTATTCTACATGTTAGATGCACCAAACCTCATGCATGTTTTAAGTCGCCAGCTATGTTGCGTGTACCCTGGTGTACATATTTTGTACTGCCTCATTAATTCGGCTATTTACGATGGTCATAACTCCACTCTTAGTACTACAATGTCATGTACAGCCGCTGCATGCATGGCACTTACGATGGTAAATTTCATCGACAAAAAAGATTATGTGTTGTATTCTCAAAAAATGTTATTTGTTTTGGTATTGTTGTATAAAAAATAGAGTGAAATTAAATTAAAGTATGGACATGTCAAAATTCTTCTCTCAAAATGTATCAGTTTATCCAAAATAACAATTTACAAAATTTATCGTTACAGAGGTTTAATATAATTTACAATAGTGTTATTATGTGCCAAGAGTATTTTTTTCTAGAAAAAAAAGATCCAATAGATGTATTCTCGATGATGATTGGACTCATCCAAATTAGTGGGGTGGAAGTTATATTTCATTCTCTGTGATATTGTAAATTTATAGTTTAGCTTTCAACTTTTGATCGTGTTAGTTTTTGCATCTTTTTATCAAAGTGTCAAGTTGAAACTCTAGTTCTATTACATCCTTTGTCTAAATTTTCATGTTGTATTTTATTAAAGACATGTTCTAGGTCCAAGACAATACTCTTAGTTGGAATTACTGAGATAAACCATCATGTAAACTTGTAGTATTAAAAAAATATATATGCAAAAGTATTGTTTTTATCAAATCAGGACTAATTAAACTTAATTACTAGTATGGATGTCATAAGTTTTAGTTGACATGAGAAAAATTATCTGCAGTAAAAACTTATAAAATTTATTGTCATGGATTACTAATATAACTTAAAATAAATTATTCGTGTTTTTTATGCACTTTGTTAAGAGAACATATTTTCCATGATTTATATATTTATCTATATGTATGCATGTTTACTTGTTCTACATGTGTACGTAGCATTCATGCCTAACTTAGTTTAACTATGGTAGAAACATATAGTTTAAAAAAAGAACTACGAAAAAGCAATTACCACTCCTATATTTGGGCTCTAATTCCCCTCAATTTTTGGAGCTATTGCGAGACGTTACGGCATATATGGCCTACCTACCATAGACACATCTCAACGGCTCCCAACGGCTCTGCCTTGACGGCTCTCAATAGCTCCCCTTCTATTGGGCCCACTAATCATAGACACATTAAATATTTTCTTAATAATTCCCAATGGCTCTCCAAGCATTGTAAAAAGACTTATGGTTACTAAATTATTGTTTATAATATCTTATATTGGTAATACATTTATACTAGAGGGATATTTTAAGTAATTTATTTTAAGATGGTAGACTTAGAATACAGACATTATTTTGTATTGTCTTTTTTAATGACAGATCCGGGTAACTAAAAAGTAAATTTAGCTTTTATCTTAAATTATCTTCATGAGTATAATGGTAGGGATGGGTATTTAGATGCAAGTTTTTGGATATATTTTAAATTGTCATTTTAAACAACAAAGATAGGTAATTTAGACACAAAATTTAGAGGCTGCTTTCAATTATCTTTCGTAATGGTAGAGATGGACAATTTAGATATAGACTTAGGGGTTAGTTTATCTATTTTATATAATGACGGAGGTGGTAACTTTTTAGATAACAAACCTGATGTTTTGGAGATGATGATTAGAGTCTATCAAATTAAAGGTTGGCTATTTTTGATTATTGTGGGAATTTTAGAATTTATCTTTTCTTCTTTAATTAATGGATCTCTTTGAAATGATGTACATGCATGGCAAGATGGGGGAAGGTGTGCGGGAGGTGAATAGCCTATTAAAAAGTTTCCGCAAATTGCACACTATTAGATCAAAGTTAGTACAAGATATGGTCCTAATAGCAACTACTTTGTCTAGCTCTGTTTCACCCCATGCAAACTCCTACACAATTTCTAACAGTAATCTATACTTTTAATATAAACAAACCCCACTAAGTTATTTCTCTTGACATGCAAACTGTCCACATCTGCAGCCCACTAACACTTTCAATTAAAGTTCACTAACACAAACAATTATGATATCCAACACATCATCCACTAATATACTATTAGCTATCTACATTAGCGTGCAATGCTATCCACTAATATTAGTTTGCAATAGACCAATAGTTAATTATTTTCTAAGAATTGTATGGATAGTTTAATATCATTTCAAATCATAGTTCCCGCAGCAACGCGTGGGGTATCCTCCTAGTTGAATAATATTACTAGAGCACTTCGCCACACAAGGCTAGCAACTAAACTTGCTACGCGAGAGAACTAAATCAGCTAAGCAATTCAAACTAGATACTTAACTACTCAACCTATAACTACCATAAAAATAATATATGAATTTGAATGAACAAATGTAAGTTCCAACAAATGCACATGCTCTGTTTGAGAAATGCACATGCTCTGCTTGTTGTGAATCGTGTTTGGCTAGACTTTAGAGACTTCTTATGGCACGATCCTACATTCCTAGAGACTTCTCCTCTTGCAGTGTGTAAATTCAAACTAAGACCCCTTGAGCATAAAGGCCTTACCAACTCAACTATACCATATGGGATAAAGTCCTGAACACTGGACTTAAGCTTAATAACCTTTTAGTTCTGATTGGTGTTACAAATAACGACAAATGGGTCTTTTGTGGCCGTAAAATTTAGACCACAGACTAAAACTCTCTTTAGTCTCGAACTTCAACACAACCGAGACTAAAGGTACGCAACGAAAGTCCGTAAAATTTAAGCTCGAGACTAAGTCTTTTTAAGTCCCGAACTTGAACACAACCGACACTAAAGGTGCGAAACGAAAGTCGTTTCTTTACGGGTGTCTACTGTCTGGTTCTTTTAACGAGAATCACCTGATCACGTCGTCCTTCCCCGGCCGATCCTCTCACCTACAATCTTCATGGTCAACATAAATGCCGTACTAGGCGACAAGATCCATTGTTGTTGAGGATATGCACCGACGAGCAATTGCAAACCTCCCGTAGTGTCTTCCGTCAGCGCGCCGCTTCTCTGGCATTCTGGCAAGGTGGCGCCAAAGTGCGACGTTCACTGGGAGGCTTCCAGCCGAGCAAGCTCGCCCTGGCAACCGATCGCGCCGCGCGTGTAGCCCATCCTCGCCGAGGCATGCGCGCATGCATGCGGCGCCCGACGCCGTGGCACGTCCACCGCTCTCCACGGCGACTCCTACAAACTCACCTCGAACTACGCACGGCCGCATATTTATATCTATATACATACATATGTATCTCCAGCTCCAGGCGTCTAGTGTCAATCCAAAGTGTCCAGCACGAGCAGCAAAGCACGTTACGTCCAACATCACACACGCACCCATGGCAAAGGTACGATGCCGAGACTCTTCACTTTTGGTTTGAAGCGATCTTTCCTTACACCGCTGTTTTCTGGCACAGGGGACGGTTGATGTCGGTGATGCTGCGACTGGAACAGGTCAAGAGAAGGCGCAGGACGTCAAGCAGGCGGCCGGCGGGGAGGAGCAGCTGGTGATACGGGCGCCGGTGCACTGCGACGGCTGCGGCAGGAAGTTGCGCCGCTCAGTGCAGCGCGTCGAGGGTACGCGTAGTAGGAGTAGCAATCCTACAACCGGCGTGTTGCTTTTTTTTTTTATTTATCTATTGTCTATAAGATATATAGGAGTATGTTTCGTTCTGATGGAGCCATTAATTAATTACTGGTCAATGGAAGGTGTTGAGGAGGTGACGGTAGACAGCCGGACCAACACGGTGGTGGTGAGGGGCCGCAGGGCGGTGGAGAACGCGACGGAGGTCGTGGAGGTCGTCCAGAGGAGGACCTGGGGGAAGGCCGTGCTGGTGAGCCCGTCGCCGGACAAGCTGCCGCCGCCGTCAGCGGCCAAAGGTGGAGAGACTAACCAGAAGAAAGGCGACGCAAACACAAAGGATGATGAGTTACTGGAAGTGAACATGGTACTTGTATCTCGTCAACTACAAATACAGTGCATTTCTACTACTTCAATTAATTTGTCTTGAACCTTTGTTTTCCAAATTCAGCTTGTTTTTTCACCGTACACCTCTGCTTTTTTTTTTTACCTCAGTATATACATTTGTGTGTTGTGATTGATTATATTACTACCCAGGAAATGGTTACCGTTCTCAAGATGAACTTGCACTGCGACGCCTGCAGCGAGGAGATCAAACGGAGGATACTCAAGATTACAGGTACTGACTACTGGTCGATGTGTGTGTAATATAAGCAATTGTTAGTTTGTTACACCGCACACGGTCCATGCATGCTCTCCATATCATTACCCCAACATATTCAACTTCAGGGACAGAGAATTAGTTACCCATTTGATTTATCGATTAATGATCAGGTGTGGAGGAAGCCGTGCCGCACCTGAAATCTTCACAGATGATGGTGAAGGGGAAGGTGGAGCCGGCAACACTGGTGGGCTTCATCCACAAATGCACGGGGAGGAGAGCCGCCATCGTCAGGGCGGAGCCACTGGCTGATCTCCTGCCGCAATCAGCAAAGTCGCCGGCGCCACCAGCCGTTGTCCCGCCAGCGCCACCGGTTGAGGCTGAGAGCAAGAAAGATGAGAAGAGCGGACAGAACGGGAGGAAGGAAGAAGAGCTAAACGAGGAGAACAAGGAAGGAGGACAAGAGGAGGACCATGTGGATGAGAACCCAATGCTGAGCGACGGCGGCAATGGGGCCGCCGTGGAGCATGGAGCCCATGCCGGCGAAGCTCCTAACCATAACAATGGCGGCCATGTCGATGGGCTCGTGGTGGAGAATCATACCAAGGACGACCGCCTGTTCACCGTCCCGATGCCGGCCGGAGTTGTCACGGTGGCGCCGGAGATGGCACTCATCAACCGCAGCTACTGCTACCCGGCGTATCCTTCTTATGCACAATACTATTACCCCTGCCAGCAATACCATCAGTACCAGTATCCGCAGCCGTACCCGGCGTATGCTTGCAGCCCTGCTGCCATGTATGGGTACGGCTATCCACCGGAAGTTTTCAGTGAGGAGAACCCAAATGCATGCACCATTGTGTGACATGTAGTATATCACTCATTATAAAATAAGTGAGAACTTGTGTATACATAATAATCGATCACTGGATCACTATATAATATATATGGAACTGTATAAATTTCATAGTTGATTAATTTGGGGTAGTACGGTGCTTCAGCTGCTTGATTCAAAGGCTTTAAACAAAGCTGTTACACAAATAAAAGGACATGGCCCGCCGTCATCGCTCCTTTAAGAGTAATATATAAGTCCATGGTCAGACCATAAACATGAATGGACGTATATATATAAAAAAAGACCAACCTAGGAGGAATTATTTTTTATGAAAAACAAAATAGGCACCAAAAAATCAAACTAGTTTGTTTACTAAGAAGAAAATAGACACCCAAATGGTACTAGGTTGTTTTTCATTATGAAGAAAATATGCACCCATATTTAGACTCAGACAGGATTTGTACCTAGGTGGTTGGGTGTATTGCTACGTCTCTCACTCAACTAAGAGCATCTCCAAGAGCTCTCAAAAACAACTTGGTATTCTATAATTTTTGGCAAAAACACAAATTTTGTTCTCCAACAACTCCCAATACTAACTTGGTAAAATACCAACTGCGGAAAAAACACCCTCCGCGCGCGTAAAGATACGCGCGCGGAGGGCGTGCGTATCGCGCCCGCGCGGGTCGCGCCGTGCGTGGGTCGTCGTCGTTCCTGCGTGCCCGCTGCTCGCACCGCCGTTGGCCCGCCGCTCGCGCGCTGCTGGCCAGCCGCTCGCGCGCCGTTCGCCCGCCGCTAGATACGGAGACGAAGATCCATATCGAGTTCTGTACAGCCGCCCAACAACTCGCCGTGGTCGAGCACTGTAGAATGCTCAATATTTTGATGGGAAATACTCAAAAGTTTCGTTTTTTCGTTACGATCGCGTAGGATCAAACCTCACTCGATTTGGCGCAGCCGTTATCGAGAAATCGCGAGTCAAAATTTCCACCCCGCTGGTCAACGTCGTGTTCTGTTCTTCTGGTCATCCGAAATAGGCAATGACATGTGGGTCCCATCTGTCATCCTCTAGTTTTACCAAGTTGGAACACCAAGTTGTTGGAGATACCTCTTTTTTTCACTTGGAAAATAAAATACCAAGTTGCTATAACACTAGATTTACCAAGTGAGTTTTTAGGAGCTCTTGGAGATGCTCTAAGTGAGCTAGTCTCACTTCCTAAACTCTCAAATTGCACTTTCATGTTCTTAATATCTATGATGATGTTCAATTTTTGAGACAATCCAAATGGATCTAGATTCATGTTCATATCTATGCTGTCACACGTCAGCTCCATCTTCCTCTCTCCACTCTCTTCTTCAGGCCATGCAGCTCGCAGTGGTGCACCCACGGACAAGTGCCACCCGGCCTCCAAGCCTAGCCCGTCCATGAAGTATGTAGCAAGATGAGAGGCAATTGTGCGGCCTCTGCGGGCATGGCTTTTGTGTGCCTAAGATGGACAGTGGTAGATGACTGGGATGCCACCCGACCACCGCCACACCTAAACCCCCACCCCTGGCCACATCGCCCTAGTCCGCGACTATAACTCCTCGCCCTTGAGGTATGAGGTTGGGAGAGAAGAGATAGGACAAAGAGATCATGGGAGAGATAAGGGTGAGGACAAAGATAGAGCTGACATGAAGAGGAGATAGGGCAACACAACTAGGCACTTGGCGAAACATGATTAGCTAAGGTGATGCGGCTGTCACTGCGCCAGGGCGGAACTACAAATATGCTAAGCCCCAAGCTAAACAATGTAAGAGAAGACTAAATCATTTTCTCATTAACTTATAGGTGATGAAGTAAGTTTATGGAGTTTTGTAGCAAAGGACAAGGGTTGCGTTGTGCTATATGGATTTCGGGGAGAGATAAGTGAGGACAAAGAGTGATATCGGACATGTTGAATCCACATGTCAGCATGCTACATCAACATATAGGCATAGGTCTAGACCAACCATTTGAACTTCTGAAACCTAAGTAGAGATTGAGAGTTTGGAATGTGCAGTTTGAGAGTTTTGGAATCAGAATGACACATTCATACAAGTTTAGGGTTTGATCATAGATTTTACTCTTCTTTTAAAGATCTAGATCATTCGACATGCATTAATATACAAAGTTAAATTCACCAAACACACATTGCTGGCTTCCTAAAGTTGTAACATGTCTCATCACTAGTTTAAACATGTGTTTATCGGACCCACTATCCTACATGACATGTCAATTCAGTGCTTACATGGATCTAACAAGTTGGGCCCATGTACCAGCCCACCTTCCTTTTTCATTTGTCCTCCTCTCCTCTCGCCTATTAGCATGGACATGGCACACACAATGTCACACAAATAGCCCAACACACCACTAATCTAGCGGTCACGTCTATCGCATCCGCTCTCACCCTAGACTCAAATAGTCCATACAAAGTTGTTTGTACCATTGCCCACATGCACGCTGCTAAGGAGGTCTAATAGGTTTGATAGGATCTAGATAGCTAGAGGGGGTTAATAGCCTATAAAAAATCCTACAAGATCATAAATCCACTAGAGCAATGGTTGATTCATATATAACGCGTCGCTTACGCAACTACTTGATCTAACTTTATTTCACCACAAGAAAGCCTCATACACAATCCTAGTTGCTATGTCTCTAGGTTGCTATATGAAGCCTCCTACACAATTCTAATTGCTATGTCTCTAGGTTGCTACACACAAGCACACCAACTAGCAACTACACAGCTACACTAGAGAGCTAATTACAACTAGTTACAACTACAAGCTACTCTACAAGCTACACAAGCAAGCAAGCACCACATATTAGACTAATAAATTGGATGGCAAGCGTAGAACTTCATACCAAATTAGGCAAGAGAGATATGAATACCAAGATTTATCCCCAAGGTTCGGTTGCTTGCCAACAACCTACCTTCATTGTGGTGAGTGTAAACTTAGTTCACACGCTAAACTCACACCACGAGTGTAACAAACCGACCAACTAATATAATTATTGTGCACTAATCAAGTCACCGTGGCGCTCAAGTAGTAAACCGCAATTATACCGGCCCGATAGTCCGGAAATCTCGAAGGATTTCACCAACATCACATACATCTCGAGATCATTTTCCAACATTCACCATTCTAGATCATTACATCAGGTTCCAAATTAAATATTACATAGAGTACTCAAATTTAGATATTACAAACCAAGTTTTCAAATTCAAAGTGCGGAAGCAAATTAAACTCCAGTTCTCAAACGCACACGAAGTTTTTCACAAACATAGTGCCAGGTTCTCCATCGGGATCCACAAAATCAAGAGGTACAAAGATAGGATTGATCGAGCCCCACGATCTATTCATCTCCCACTATGGATGGAAACATGTCGGGCGAAGAGCGAGTAGAACATCTCTCCATACGCAACAACATTGAGAATTGCACCACGAGTACATTGTACTCAACAAGACTTACCCGACTAAAAGAAAATAAAGACTCTTTGGTGGATGTCGGGCTTTATGTGGGGTAGCTGACTCCTTGTTTGCCAAAAAGATGAGCTTATTAATAAATCATTTAGTGATAAAAGGACTCTAGCTTACCAATTAAGTTGTGGCCTATCGGCTATGTTAGCACCTGCACTACTTCACTTTTAGTAGAAGCAATCAACATTTATCAAGAATCGCATTGGTTGAGTAATCATTAATCCAGCATGAATGAACATAACCAACTCGCACAAGAATTATTATTGGCGACCATGTCGCTGTCTCAGTCAAGAATTCACTATCCAGGAATGATGGCGATTATAATCGATTGCAAACCAGCTGGCGGGGTATTCCTCACACAAACTAGGCATACTCCTCGAAAGTAGCCTTAGTCACCTTGATCTACTCGGGTAGAGACGCGGGATCAACTTCACACCACCATGACCAAGGAAACTCCCGACAGCCAACAGGTAAGCGTGCCTATCAAATGACACCGCCCCATCTTAAGGTCTTACCAACCGGGCCCTTGTTTTTCCCTCCCCCATCGCCATCATGGATACCTAGCCGTTGAAACCCGGCCCAAGTAGATTCTAGGCTACGCGGTCGGGCTCTGCGCGCCCTTCCAGCTATCTGTGAGGTGGTTCAACATGAGCCGAGGACGTACGAAGCCATATTTCTTTAGAGATGATTTAGATGGCCTCATGGTTATGTTCCATATCAACCTACACCACTCTCAATCCAAGGGATAGTAACCACCTATCCATGCAGATGATGGTCGATCACCTGTCTTGTACCGGTTAAGCGGCAGGCCTAAGCATCTACGAAGCCCTGTACGTATAATAGGATATATTTTGTGGCAACTAGTCCTAATGCATCTACGTTTCCGAACAACTCCTATAACGTAATGCATCATAATAAGTAAAGGATTCAAGTAAAAACATTTGCAAACCGTAGGAGAATGCTCCGGGGCTTGCCTTTGACAAAGGAGCTGGGCACGTGGTTAGGACACTCGGGCAAATCAGCTTCTGACTCCTCTCCCTCGGCTACCTCCTGCAGCTCCGGCTCCTGCTGATCCTCCACGTCCGGCTCCTCGGGAACTGCTTGCGGGTTGCCTTCCTGCGATCCTGTATGATGTGATGCAAGTGCATAAGTAACATGCGGATGGAACGAGATTGTAAAGTGAATGATGTCATGATGAAAATGTTTAACAATAGAATACAAACATAGCAGCAAGCTATCATCAACATCCACCTTAATCTAACCATGAACGTCAACCATTACAAACACCCTTGTCGGAAACCGACATGAATGGTCAACACCTCTACAGCAAGTCCTACCTCTGCTACTCCTCAAATTCCATAAAAATTACAGAAGCAAGTGTCTACCTAGAGTAGGCTACCACAGAAATTTCACCTCAAAACTCTAAACGCACTGCCCTACACAAAAATCACAAGACAGTTCTAGCAATTGATCCTAAAAATACTTTGTACTGTCAAAGGGGTCCAACATCAGCACCAATGGCATGTGAACCTTCCAAACAGTATACAAACAGGGCACAAGAGGTTTCACAGCCAAAGCTCTAACCATTAATTATCTATGAATTAATCAAGCAAAGTGTCAAAAAGTGCACTTGTACTACACATACTAAATTTCCTACAGAACATGGCAAAACTAGACTTGCTATAGATTGAGCATAGCCTAGCTAAGCTAACAAAGCAATCCTCACATTTTTCTGATCATCCACGAATTACTTAGGAATTTAATAAGTTTAATACCTTTCCTATAAATAAATAAAACAGTACAGAAAAGTAGGACAAAAGTGGCATCACATAATTTCCCTGCATAGCTCACCTCAAATGAAAAATAACCCAACTTGAATCACCTCATTTGGACTAAAAATGAGGGAGGTATGAATTTCTAAAGATTTAAAACTAAATCTGGAAATTCATTTCTTCTTTTCGGAATTCATCCTAAAACGCTAAGCGCACCCAACGTGTACCCAGGCCAGACCAAAAGTGCTAGGTGCACGCGGCTCGGTGCACCCCGGCCTGACCTGCCAACGGGCCCGCAGTGGGACCGGGGCCCACCTGTCGGCTGCCCCGACGCGCGGGACGCGGCGGTGCACGGCGAACCTCGCCGGCGGCGGTCCTCTAGCGCGGCCAAGGGCACCTACGAGCTCTACGCGACGAGGCGCACCTAACGAGCTAATCCAAGGGGACCCTAGTGGTCGGGACCGGCGGCGGCGGCGCGCATGGCGGCACGGCGGCGGTGGTTCTCGGAGCGGAGGACGACGAGGCCTCGGCGGCGCTCACCTTCTAGCCTACGGTCTCCACCTCGACACACTACACGAGATACGCCCAAGAACTAAAGAGAATGGCAGCGTATACGGAGGTAGCGCCCTGTCGGAGCGGCGGCGGCGAGCTCGTTGGCTGTTGGTATTTCTTAGCGTAAGCAGATAAATCCGCAAGCACATGGAGTACCGTTGTAGCTTTCACCCGGAAGTATTCAGGGTATCGTATTTTTCCACAGGGAACGGAAGTGTACTAGAGTGAAACAGGGTTGTCCAAGAGAAGTAGGTAGAAGGTTATTTTTATAGGATGAGAGGGTTTTCTAGGCTCAACCCAAGGTCACTAGATAACTAAAGTCTCGACTTACTATACTCACTCACTTCGGAGCAGCTGTTCCTTTCCGGTTCTCGAAAAGACTGGGAAGACATAACCGGGGTCAGGCAGCCAAAGCTCTACGAGAACACCAACCTGAACGTGGTGGAATACAAAGGCCTGATCGGAGCTGTCACCCCCGGGGCTACCACAAACTATGCGTGGGGTTGGGCGCAAACTCAGGTAACTCCCTAGCCCAGACACCACGTCTACGCTAGAGGCTACTACTCTAGTCCGAATTCTTAGCTGGACTAAAGCACTCTGTCAAGCGGAGATCCCGCAAGCAAGAAAGTAAGCACTGAACTTTAATTAAATAGACCACTAAGGAATTGCAAAGAAAGAATATGCGGATATTACCCGCAAAGGAGTCGGCTCCGTAGAGGTACAAACTAGAGGAGGACCCGACAAGCCGCCTCCGCCTTCGCTCTTCCCTCCTCTCTCTTCCTCTTTTCTAAAGTATACAACCAGGCACTAGCACCTAGAGGGACACTACTACAAAGTATATGATGTGGGAATGAAGTTCTTCTTGTGTAGAATGTGTGTTTACAATAGGGAAAATTGTCCCCTTTTATACTAAAAAAAGAGGAGGGAGGTACATTTGCACATCACCCCCTGCCTATAGGTGGTTTTGGGCATGCAACCGACCTCCCCTAGGTCGGTTGTTCACTTTCCAAACCAGCAGTGGCAAAAACCGGCGAAAGAACCGGCCTGGAAGCCGGTGAACCGGAGCCAAACCGGCCAAATCTGTGCTCTGCAGCATTTCTGGAAAGTAATCTGGGCTGGCGGGCAGGTGAACCGGGCGGAACTGAAGCCGAACCGCGACTCAACCGCGCGCAGACCGCGCGGACCGGCCAACCGACTCCAGCGCTCCACTCACGCGATGCCACGTGTCCCGAGCGGAGGAGGAAAAGCCGCGTCGCCGCTCCCGCAAGTCGCCTGCGCGTGGTCGACCCCGCTGCCACATGGCGCTGCGGGATTGGTCCGTTCGAATTCGGGATCCGGCCGTTGCGGGCACGTGAGCGCGCGCCGTGACCGACAAACCGGGCCACGTGGCGCCGCTGGTTGGTCCGGCTGTCGGCGGTCGGTGCGGGGGACAGCGCTGCGGGTATGGGCCCACATGGCGGCGCACCGCCTCCTCTGCGGCGGCAGCAGCTGCGACGTGGACAAGGCGGGGCCCGTTGGTCGCTATGCCGCGCGTGTGGGGTCCGATCGCGGGCCACGTGGCAACCTCGGTTGGATGCCACTTGTATAATTTTGTTATTTTCATATCTTTTTACTCATGGCTCCAAATATATCAAATAATATATGTATTTTGATCAGCTCGACGAGCCCGTCGCGATGGTGTATTCCGTTTCATCGTTTGAGACACTTTTATGTCATGAAATATTATGTTTCCTGCAAAACAAGTCTGGAAACCAAAACTCGTGGAACTTGTTAATAAATAAAACTTTTGCTACGTTGTTCCTTGGGATTTGGTTATTTTGGATCATGTTGGCGGTCAAAATATATGCAATAAGGAGCACCAACACTGGCGTGGTGCACGCATGGCCCTAGGCGACCCCGAGCTTCCCTTGAGCTCGAGCCGCGGCATCTACGCATGCATGCGACTCCTCCCCACGCAAGAAGGCGCGGCGTCGCGGGAGAAGGAAGGAGCAATGGCTCGCCGGAGCTCGGTGGCGGCCATGCCTGGTGAGGAAGAAGAAAGGGGCAATGCGGCTCTACCTCGCCGAATCTCAGCACGAGAAGGGTGGCGATGATGGAGCAGAGGACGGCGGAGCGTTTGCCGCCCTTGGCGTTGAGTTTCGCCGGTTGGAACGGGAGCTAGGCGACAGCGAGGTCGGCGGCCATGGCGCGACAGCGGAGGAGAGAGAGGAGGGAGGAAGGGAAGGGGGAACGGAGTAAATGGGACGGGATGGGAGTCCCTCCCCTTTCCCGTTCGGGCAGGCGAGCGTGCGAGCGGCACGTGGCACCGGCGCGGCGGCCACTCCCGCTGACGGGCGGGGCCCGCGGGGGCGCATGGCGTGCGGTGACGACGGCGGATCGGCGCTGCGCCGTGTGGCCCAGCGTGTGGCCGGCCGCAGCGGATCTGGCCGGCAGCACAGGCAACAGCGGCGCGAGCCACCGAGCGGTCGCCACGTGGAGGAGAAGGGTGGTGGGACGCCGACGAGCGGGTCCCACTCCAATTCAAATTCGAACTGAAACTTCAACCCTCTATATCTTCTAAACTATTTTGAATTAGCCAAAACTTTCAACATGAAAGTTTCTCCAAATTTGAAGATGAAACTTTTCTTCAACTACCACTTTGGATGATTCGGCTTGGTTTGAAAGATTCAAAAACCAATTTGAAAATGATTTATAAAATAATATTTTTAAAAACCCCTTGACACTTTTTTGGCTGTTTTGAGCCCCTAAAACCCATTTTCACAATTTTGTCAAAACATAAAGTTTTCTTGAAATATTTTTCTCCATAATTCTTTCCAAAGGCCCAAATTCAAACAAGCAAGTTATCAAACACTTCTCAGCATCTAAGCTAGCACACTTGTGCTAATTAAACTCAACTATTTCCAATCATCAAGCAAATCTAATTGCAAGTGTTTAGAAATATGATGGCAGGTCCTACAGGAGGATTCTCAATCATATTTTCCAACTAATACTAGACTAACACACTTCATTTGCAGGCATTCATCAAGCATTTCAACCCCTATCAAGCTAGGCAGGAAATCACACAATCAAATGATAAAAATGCATGCTTATGCAAATAATGACATGCTTAGGAATGATTAATTAGTGCTTAACACTGGAGGTGTTACAACGAGCATTGTAAGAACCACACTAGAGAGGCACTCCAAAAGTACATGTGTAATTTAAAATATCATTTTGCTTTCCACAAGGTAGGATCAAAACCTCTCACACATCCTTGATTGGGACAGATTACAATCACCAAATCCCCTCACCAATTACTAAAGCACCAACCTGGTGGCAACCACATAAAGAGTAACAATAATGCCCAAAGATACCATCATCAAATTTTTTGTTGACCATTTATGAAAATGATCTGCATAATAGTTTAATCTCTTTATTCATGCAGCTACCGTGAACAAACTTCATAGATATGTTATAAATACAAACATATATGGTAATACTGGGGTGTGGTGGACTATTTGATGAGAATGATCTCAAAATGAGGAATCAAAATATTTTTTTATTGATAAAGTCGATGTCTTGGATGCTACTATAGAGAATCTCGTTCTTAAATTAAAAAGATAACACCATTTGCAATCTGGTCTGTTAAAGATAGATGGCCCATAGCAATTTATGTCGGCCATCTCGAGATAGTTTTTCAAAATCTCAAATTCTACATTTTAGTTACATGATTCATTGAATATTTTTTCTTCGTACAACACCATATGCTTTTCGCGATCTCCACACCTAGAAGAAATTTGATTTTGGCCTTTAGGAATAGTTGTATGATATTTACTTATGTAAATTAGACTTATGATTATTACTTATGTCAATCAGTTTATGAATGGAGTTGTCTTTACTTATGCCAATTGGTTTGTGAAATAGAGTTGTGATCTATTTTCAATATTGGTTAGTTTGTTTCTCTAACTTCATGTTAGTTTAGGAACTAAACATTAAGAGAGGGAGTGGCGAATGAGAAAGGAGGAGAACTGAATGAGATATCAGTCCCAAGCTCCCCGTTCCACCTCCCCTTTCCCCTTTTATAGAGAGGTATGAGGGGAGGTGCTCTTATTACCTATGGTGGGGCTTGTATTTATAAAAATGCCACCAAATGCTACAAATGGACCCTAAATGTTATTTTTCGAACACCTAGGCCATGGCCCTAAACAACGTGGTAGTTGATAGTAGCGTTCCCCAACATATAATACACCTCCCAACAATAGACCCTTAGCCATTCCGTTTTGATCGAAACTATAATACCCAATATTCCAATACAACAAAGCGGGCCTAATTACAACTCAGATTCGGTACACAACTTTTGTGTGTACCTAGATAGTCTAGGGACTACTTTGTCTCTAGTTAGTCTTTAGCTTGTCTTCGTCTAGTATTTAATGGCACCCTTTGCTCGCACCTCTGTGACTCAGTCTTCGGCAGCTTACACCTTCCTATGGCCTTGAGCCCCATGGTATATTCTTTTTATATATAATTGATCCTTCACTAAAGACATTGAAGAACTCGAAGTAATTGACATAGGTGAGGTAATTGTGCATGATCACAACATATCTTTGATCATTCACTCATGGGCGTGGCATGGCTTTCGCCTTCGAGCAGATTGTTTATCTAATGAGCTCCTCGCGAACCCCTCTTGGCTTTTTTTTTGATCATAAACCCCTCTTGGCTGGCTCTTGTGAGAAACTCTTTAGCGTGTTTGAGTTAAACGTCACGGGCATGATAGATATCAAAAATATCGTAAATGGTGATCCTCCCAATCTAATTGCAGGCGGCGAATGGGTTTTTAGATTGTTTTGACACCAACTCCCGTACATTTTGAGGCGATAGGGCAAGGAGAGGGAAAACAAGCCCCTTGACGCTTTTAGGTTATTTTGGCGCCAACCTGTACCTTTCAAGGCGATGAGACGAAGAGAGGCGAAAGGAGCTCCTCGGCACTTTTAGATTATTCTGGCGTTAACCTCAATAGCTTTTGAGGCAACGAAGCGAGGAGAGGCGCAACGAGCCCCTTGGTGCTTTTAGATTATTTATTTTTGACGCCATTGTTCTCTATGACCGACGGACCCACTATCCGGCCATGCCAAGAGACTGCCTAGACGGACTCATCAACCTACTCATCAGCGGGTAAGTTAATGGTCCCCTACCCATACATAGTATTGCAGGTGCAAGTAGGTGCACGTACTACAAGCACCCGCATACCCATGGGTAATATTATGCAAACACACGTTTGAGCTGCGCATGTCTCTAACACAGCAATATTGTTAGTCCAAGATTAACGAAGCCGGATTCGTTGCCCACCTTCAAAAACATTTTCTAAAATGAAAATGCCCATCAAGCCCAACGAGCCCGTCTATGAGGCCCACTGAGCCCGCCACCACCACCCTCAACAGGAGACTACCATCCTTGACCACGCCGCTTTGAATAGGAGAACACGACCACCCACCGTCCACCCTTTTAACCATGCCGCTCTAAGTAGTTCTAAGCAAAACTAATCGAAGAACCAAACCAAAGTAAACAGAACCGAAATCGAACTAATTAAAACCAAAATTTTCGGTCCCTAATTCGGTTCCTGTTTCGAGATAACCGAAATTAGTAAGGTTAATTTGGTTCCTAGCCTATGAGGGCTCAGAGGATAAAGATAGAAAGGAGGAGAATTACGGTTTATGGTGCTAGGCTTAATGGGTAGAGCTCGAGTTAACATATCCTAAAACCTTTGTTGTAGCAGTGATGGACTGATGGTTATGAGCGTATCTATATGTAGTGCCCAATCCAACCCAAAACTTATCAAAGGGCGTGTACTCCCCTCCCATCATCAGGATCACTTACTCTTGGTACACAATAACAGTGATTACTCATCAGGCATCAGGTCGCACGTGATAGGCCTGGAATACTTCAATGCAAGCTGTTACAAAGTGTGTGAACTTCTCAAATCTAACTCGGTCGACTTGTAGTGAGAAAGAACAGAACACATACTGTGTAAAGTCTCGCTTGTTTATTATACTGAAATTGTATTTTTTTTCTTTTTTTTTAATCACGCCATTGGCGCGTTTTTTAGATACTGAAAATGTATGTAATATACGCACTTATTTGACCATATTTATCTCAAACTGGCTACATGAAAATAAAATATTAGAGTACCCTAGTACAAAACGGACCGATATATTTACGAATCTAATTAATTAGTAATGACATAAATCACTCCATGGTGTTCATTCTGAGAGGAAAAAGGGTACTATGAACAAAAAAAAATGACTTGAAAGCATCAAGAAACACGTGTGCAGTGCAAGATCTCTATACTTTTTCTCTTCAGTTCTTCATTATTGGTGTCTAGTACAGAATGAAGCTACAATATGGATATATATGTATGCATATGTACGTATGTATTGTATGTGGTGCCATTATACATCAGAGATACATAGACGATATTGACTGAAAAATTAAACCAAACAAGAGCAGAACTGCAAAACACACGTACGCGAATTTACTCTACCGGATCCGGTTTGTTGGTGTATACATGCACGCCGATGGCCACCACGACGATGGTGAGTATGCAGAAGTAGAGGATGGCGTGGACGAGGATGGCGAGGGCGCTTGTGCCCATGTTGCCGAACTCCACCACCCTGACCCTCGCCGGCAGCTGGAACAGGAACCCCGGCGACAGCAGGATGAACAGCACCACCGCCACGATGATCGGCCCCCAGTCCGTCGCCACCATCGCTCTCTTCTCTGTGTGACTATGCTTTGCTTTGCTTTGAGCGATCGCGCGCGCGAGTGATGAGGCTCTCACACGTCGGTTTGGGGATCGGAGTCAATAAGGGTCCCGGTAAATGCCATGCTTTGGGAGCAAGGAACCCAAAGGCAGCAGTGGTTGCAAAAGACAAAGGCGCGCGAGCAGAGAGCAGCTTTATTACTTGTGATGAAGAGCGACGACGCGGCTTGGACACATGGACAGATCGGCCGCTTTAGCTTTCTGGTTCTGGAGGCCGCCGGCAGCAAGGAAGGGATCTTGTAAGCAGTTCTTTGTTGATATATATATTATTTGATTAACTATTATAGACCAGCTTAGCTTATTAGCCATAGTACAATATTTTTCTCTAGTAACAAATCGGCAAACAGTATTTTTTTTCAGTCTAACTTTTCAGCGAAACAAACAGAACTATGATCAGGGGTGAAATCTAATTCTAGCATTCGAGGATATCTGGTCTGAAATTTGCATCCTTATCATGTTTTTCTGCCCTTTATTTTGTGGATATGCCATTGATGAAGGACGAATCCGACACCTTCCACAGAGGCGACTTTTACGTAGTGATACGAGTTCTAAATTCACCGCTGCTTTCATAACTTGTCTTATATATCTCTTGAATTTCTCTTCTACTTGGAAACCTTCTATCATAAGCTTGCTCAGATAATGATGCTTGAAATCATGTTCCTCCCAACTCACGTGATTACTTTCCCTTTTATAAATTTCTTGCTGAATCTGAAATTCCTCCCTGGATAGATCCTTTTCGTTTTCATCACACAAATGGTCCCACACCTGCAAAGAGACTAGGTTATATTTCTCCATCATCTCATTTGGATATCGAAACTGTATCCAACACTACACTTCGATCAATAATATATTAAAGAGAAAACAGTTATCTGTTCTATATGTAATTTTAGTCAGTGATCGTCAAAACTAAAATGATATTGACTAATTGACTTAGTATATATATAGCTAACTTGACTTATATTTACGATCAGAGGGAGTAGTTCCCCATGATGTTATTTGCTGATTTTTCAAATGATCATTTACCATTTAGACTGAAAACAAACATAATAGCTACCTTCATGTGTTACATTAGTATTCTTGTTTCCAAGGGTGGAGATCGGCACACAAAGAAAAGGATACAAAAAGGAATAAGATCAACTTTGGAGTTAATTCGAATGGCGCAAATGAAGATATATCTTATAATAACATAGTATATATGTTGAAATATCAACAAAAAAATGTGTGAAGTAATTAGAAAGTGTACCTGTATGTTTATTTCCTTCAAGAGGGGTGCAGCTTCTAAGAAAAACATTGTCCAAGAGAGGTCACACTGTTCATGAATGAAACGTAGTCTAAGCATTTGAAGATTACGGAAAAGAGAAGCTAATGGTTTTGGCGCTTCAGGTTGAATCCAAATCTGCAAAGATAAATAAAGTAACAGAAAATCTTAAAAAGGAACATTACTAGTATGGAAATAAAATCTTAATCACAAAATATTTTATCATTAACTCACCTTTCGACATTGAAAATTCAAATCCAGATTTACTATGACCACGTTACGGAGGAATTCACTTAGCTTAATATTTTTGTGGTAAACAGAACTCATACAACTAAGGATTAGCGCTGAAAGCTGCGGAAACATAGCCGAATGTCAATGGATATGTATCATCATGAGAAGGCAACCAGGATTGACATGTCAAATGAGTAAGCCTTGGAAGTTGATTGAGCTCAATCCTTTCACATAAACAAAGGATAATACTCAGCTTAGAAAGCTGTGGGTGCTCTATTTGTAAGACAGACCGAATCCCGGCGTCGCACATGTTTAGGCTAAGGTATTCTAGCTTCTTACATGCACAAAGCACATTAGGCATGTCAAACTTGCCAAGTCTGAGACTATGTAGGTTCAAGCCTGTGAGACCACCAAATGCCCGGGTATAACCAACCAAGAATGACATGAAACGTCTTCCATTCACGCATGGTGTCTCTAGTGGCCCTGGTATGACTGTGAACTCTGCTTTAATAACCTTCCTGTTTGCCATGGCATCGTCCACAGAACGAAAAATATCAATTGATTCATCCCTCAAATAGAACTTTATGCTCAGATAGTTGATGGTGAGTTGACTATTATGTGCCAAGATACTCTTTGTGGCTTCAACTAATGAGACATTGGCCAACTCATGACATGTATGATCAGAACTAACTTCCTCAGGCTTATGGTCCGCCACGTCTAAAACAATCTCCGAAAGCAATCCTGGTACATGCCTCCACCGCTTTGAAAGAACACAGGTCCTCACAGCATGGCGTAGTTCTTTAAGCCTATCTAAAATATTCATGAGAATGTGGTCTGGAAGTTCGCTGATCCTATCTTCCTGCTCATGTTCCTACATTGATGTTTGAATGAGTTAACAGGAGAGAAGGAAAGAGCAGCTCTTAAAACAAATGTTATGCAAAGATACAGGACAGAACATATAATACTACATATACTAGATAGCAACGACATCAGTAGAGATCTAAGCATTATTACAAGCACAACTTTTCGAATAGGATAGCAGGCTGAACGAATTACTAAGTTAGAGGAGCTATCTCCCCAAGTCCCCAAATTCTGCCGTATACAAAACAGCAACTTTTTGCTCAGCATCACACAATTTGAGTTACGAGCAGCCACAGCAGCATAAGGGTCGAATAAGGAATACCTGGCCCTGCGTCCGTATGGCCTGCATCTGGGCGGTCAACTGCTCTGCAACCGCCGGGCGGGTGGAAACCTTTTGGCTGACTCGTCTCGGCATGTACCTATCGTTCGTCTTCCGGGCGAAGGTGAAGGGAATAGCGCCGCCGCGAAACTGGGTTCCTGGGACACGGGGCGTACACGGCAGCGGCGCTTTTTCCTATATATAAAGGCCACACAAGATTGCCCCTTCCCTCTTCGAAGTCGGACTTAAGTGACGGTTCACAAATCAGGTTTTGGGAATATATTTGGTTATTAGACAACCAAAACCTTAAGCTATAGATTTCCGAACTTGTTAGTTTGCAAAAATATGCAACAATAGTTAAAATAAATATTCACCATTGTTCCTAAAGGACGATGATTGGGAATAATAAATTGCTAAAATGGAATAAAATGATTGCGTCTACTACAGATGTAAATCTACAATCAAGGATATTATTATACGGACCTTAAGTAAAAGTGGTAGTTTTATAGTTAGGTCGACATCATGGTGGCACAAGAAATTTGATGAGCAAACTTATCACTTAAAATTAAGATATTTCTTTGGTTCCTTAAAAAGGACGTAATACTAACCAAAGACAACCTAGCTAGAAGAAATTGGCAAGAAAGCAAATATTGTTGCTTTTGCGGTAGTTTTGAGACTATTTAGCATTTTTTTTAAAAAAAAAAAAGTAAATATGCTAAATTACTTTGTATTTCCTCACCGCATACAATGGCAAACCTTTTTGGGGATTGGTGGTCCTTATGCCTCACTAGAAATGGTAGTGTTTTTTTACAAGTGCAGTCCTGAAAGATTTTTTAGATCTTATTCAGGAGAATAATTAATTCTAGTTTTTTTAGGCTTAGTTGCAGCGAAGTGAAGAAAGAAAGAATGCATCTACATGACCTGTCACATGTTGGAGACATTGGCTTTGATCTTTTTTTTCCTCCTATGAATGACCCGTTATGTCAAAGATTGCACTTGATTTTAATTGGCTTTACCAAAGAACCTCTTACTCCCTCCGTCCCAAATTAAGTGTCATTTTTAATTTTTGTGTCGCAAGTTTGACTCGATTCGTAGAAAATATGTACAATATTTATATTTTCAAATAAATTTATTAAAAATTATACTTAATGATCTTTTCGA
The DNA here is from genome assembly GCA_018135685.1 of Themeda triandra. Classification (NCBI taxonomy): domain Eukaryota; kingdom Viridiplantae; phylum Streptophyta; class Magnoliopsida; order Poales; family Poaceae; genus Themeda; species Themeda triandra. The sequence goes on along the minus strand of JAENPR010000079.1, from coordinate 240,674 downwards.
TGATACTAATTATATAGCGTAAATACTAATATATTTTAACATAAATTTAATTAAAATTATTTCTCGAGAAATCGAGAACCATAATTATTTTGAGATGGAGGGAGTACCTATTAACCTGTCTCTTCATTCCAATATTTAAGAGTAATAAATTTGTTAAAAATTGATGTTTTATTTTTTTTAACTAGGCCAGATAACAATATCAGTTAACTTCAAGCAATAGACATAATAGTAGATAATTTTTTTAGCACTAATGTGTCCATCTGTCATGTTTTGTGGGTGCACTGGCAGCAAAATGGCTACTTGTTGTTTACCATTTTTTTTTACTTAACCTAATATATTATCAGAATACTATCCATTATAATTTTTGCAATATTACTGTAAAGATCATTAGAAATGTACTTTAATTTTATCACATTTGCTAAGCTACAGTCAGGCGATTAATCCATAGACTGTCTGCCTTTTGTTGCTAAGAAGACGTAACTAATAGGATAAACATAAACCATAGCCACAACAACATCGCCTTTTTAAAAATCTAGGCGACTGTATAATAGAAACACCCTAATTTTATTCACATTACTTCCGATGAAGTTTGTAGTAAAATTATATTCATGTATCTTGAAGTTAACAATATGATCTTTGTGTTGAACTGACTGAGTAAGTATCCAAATAAAAATCCGAGTCTCAGACATTGTTTTGTATTTATATACTCAAAAGTATATATCTGTATTCAAATTCGAATTAAAATATGATCCGATTAAAATTCCATAGGAATTTCATCCGTTTCCACCTCTACCTCGGTCTCACCGATTTCAGGGGCTGCTGGCACTGTCCGGCTATCGGTTATTCGCGTATCTGTATATTTGTATGTATACCAAGCATATACGCTTTTCTGTACGGACTCTTCAGTACCAACAACACTCCAGCAGCAAGTTTGCGTGTTGGGGATTAGAGGGCGAGAGCGACCTTGAAGCTGAAGGCCGGCCGGCGCGGCGATGGATGTCAAGTGCCGGCGTCTGGAGGGGAAGGTGGCCGTCGTGACGGCGTCCACGCAGGGGATCGGCCTGGCCATCGCCGAGCGCCTCGGCCTGGAGGGCGCCGCCGTCGTCATCTCCTCCCGCAAGCAGGTCCACGGCTCAGCCGCCGGCAAATCTTGTCGTTTCTTCAATTCTTGTACCCTGCTTGCTTGCCGTCCTCGCTTTGGGATTTCTTCCCTTGCTGCTGCTCTCTCTGATTGGGGGGTTTATGTGGGTCGATTTGCAGAAGAACGTGGACGAGGCGGTGGAGGGGCTCCGGGCCAAGGGCATCACCGCGGTGGGCGCCGTCTGCCACGTCTCCGACGCGCAGCAGCGCAAGAGCCTCATCGAGACGGCCGTCAAGGTCAGTGTTGGGGTCTTGGGGAAAGAAGGGGGTTTCAGTCTTTTAGGCCTTGTTTGAATGCATTCGTATTCAATTCAATCCACCTGTGTTGGAGTGGATTGGATTGTAATTGAACTAAGTTACACTCTAATCCACTCTGACATATGTGGATTGAATTGAATATGAATGCATCCAAACAAGGCCTAGATGGGTGCATTACATTGTCAGATTCCTCTTGTTGCTGAGTTATCCCATCAGGCTCAACGTTTTGCCGAACCTTGTGGAATGCCTAGAATTAAGTTTGGAGTACATGTGCATCAGGAAGTGTGGCTAGCTCTTTTTTTTCCCTGTGAACTAAGAATAGTTCATAGCTTTATTACTATCACGGGCCACAAGGCTCATTACAAACTCTTGGGAGCAGGTCAGTCCAAACAACAGACTGACCCTGATCCCAATTTACTCCCAAATGCGTTAACTGTGAACACAATTACTACATGAACAAGAAGCAAAGGACCAAAGGATATGTAAAACTAGTTGCCATAGACGCTGCAGGATAGTGAAGAGGGTGCTTCCTGGGGCAAGATCATAGGCTCTTGACAAGTTCAGGGCAGTCACAAGCATAGTTGAATCCATTTCAACATTGATATGCAAAATTCAGAAGTGTCAGCGGCACCTGTAGTGCAACCCTTAAAGCTTCTGCTTCAGCACAAAGAGCATCATGTACTGACAAGTACCCAACACCACTGTGGTCACGTAAAAGGAAGCCCCACCCACCTGTTTTACTAGCATTGTTGAAGGCTCCATCAATATTCTGTTTTATCTCTTGGTAGGCTTTGGATGCTTTGGCTCCTCCTGATGTACTGCAACTATGCTTCTGCTCCTATGAATCACCTCTTCATAGGATCTTCCCAGTTCTCCTGCGTTAATCTTGTGTTACGAACCTGCTTGATTCTCCTTCTGGATGCATAGATCAGCTTCAAGCAACCATGGGATTCATAACCAAATCTCACTATATACAAGAGTATTCAATATACAGTTTGGGGTAAATTGGAGGTGAACTAGAGGTAAAGACTAGGTTGAGCAGGGGAAGGGTATAAGAGGGAAAACATCAGGGAGAGGGGATCAGAGAGACAATGATGAGGAATAAGAGGCTGCAACCTTCTGGATCATGTTCGTTGATAATCCCTTTGCTATTGCAGCTGCTCTCCTTGTAGCGCTGATCCTTTGGTCGAATGCGCTGATAGCCCGCTCACCTAGCTCATTTGCGTGCTTGCGAATTCTGAGGCCCAGTACATGCCATCTTGTTTCTCTCATTCCACCAGTTCAACTTGTCTTAAACCTCTTATTGGAATAATTTCATCAATTTTACTCACCATTTACTTTGATCTCATATGGTACTGTAGAGACACATCTCATGACAATATGAACTAGTCTTCCATAAAGCCCAATTTGATCATCATCTTCTTAAGGAAGGACTATTTGCTGCTTGCTTAATCCATTTCGGTGCAGTGGCATTGCCTGAACTAGGAAAGATGGATTCATGGTTGGTAAAACGCAGGCTTTGGTAGATGCAGCTCTAAATTAGGTATTTAGGTAATAGTGAAATCTGTTTGTGCAGAAGTGCAAATAATGGCACTAGAGTAGAATTGTTTCTATGAAATGAAGAACTAAGACAACCTCAGTAATAAAAATATCTACTGGAGTTTCACTGATGAGTATAGCACTTTTTTATTAGCCGAGTCAATAGCTTTCCAAGCCAATGAACAGTATTGTAGCATATTTTTATCATGTGAAAGTTTGAAGTCAAAAGATTGTGCCATTTCTCTTCTTATTATCTGTTCAATCTTGTAACATTCAGGTTGATAGCTAACTTACATTTATTTTGTTAACATTTCAACACACAAGGATCATACTGTCTTATTCGTTTGTGTCTAATGTGTACCTTTTTCATTATCTCAAACCACTTGTTCCGCTAAGCATGTTGTACAGTATTCTAATTTTTTTTCATGTCTTAGATACTGTAAGGCATTTGACGACATGGTGATTCTTGCAGTAGTAATCAAGTGATTGTATTGTTACAGAACTTTGGGCACATTGATATTCTTGTCTCCAACGCTGCTGCAAATCCTACTGTAGATGGCATACTTGAAATGAAAGAGGCTGTTCTCGATAAGCTGTGGGATATTAATGTCAAGGCTTCTATCCTTGTCCTTCAGGTGAGCAAATTCTTCCACCTACTTTACATTCTGTACCAATAAAGTTGACAGCATTCTCTTCCTCTACCAAATGTTTTTCAGGATGCTGCTCCCCACCTACGGAAGGGGTCATCTGTGATTATCATTTCTTCAATTGCTGGTTACAATCCAGAGCAAGGATTGTCAATGTATGGTGTCACAAAGACTGCTCTCTTTGGTCTCACAAAGGTATATGTTTATCTGGTTTTTTTTTTTGTTGTTATTTTCCACTTTGTTTGCTGTAACTGATTTTTGTTCGTCGGTAGCCATTTTTCACTGTCATTTTCTGGTGGCCTTCGGCGTCGGTGGAGCCTTGCACTATTTTTTAAGATAACCTGGCAAACTTTTTTTTAACTTTATTACTGAATTATTGATCTTTACCTTTTAGGCTCTTGCTAGTGAGATGGGACCCAATACTCGTGTTAACTGTATAGCCCCTGGTTTTGTTCCTACACGGTTTGCTAGTTTCCTCACAGAAAATGAGACCCTTGTAAGTGATTTCTGTCTTCGCTTGCATATTTGTATTCATATATTTCCGGTAACGAAAAAGGAAACATTTGATACTTTTATAATGTCTCCTTGTTATCCTAAAAATCCATTGTTCTATATATTCTTTAATGCATATGTGGATCATAGTTTATTTAGATGTAAAAGAAAATATATTGAAGCTCAATTCAAAATGCATTAAACCAAATTTTGAATGATCTATTGTGCCATGTGAAGGCTACCCTGATCTGAACTTCGATTTTTGTTATTGCCTTCAATCATTTTCCTTGTCTCATTTCAATTCTAGCATATTATCTGATTGCTAAACGTTAGATGTGATCTTTAATATTAACTTGTTTCTATTGTACTGTCTATTTCATTTCCATGTCTCAGAAGCTAGAAATGACTTGCTAGAATAGATGGTTTAGAAGGGAGTATTTAAACTAGATTCCATTATCCATGTGCCGGTACATATATGATACCTTACCTAGGTACAAAACTTTAAGATGCTCGCTGAGGTTGCTGCCTAGTATGTCATAATTGTATTATATCAGCACAAAAAAATGATTCACACCTATTCGTTTCAAGAGCTTATTGTTGTTCCTTCCATTCAGATGCATGTACCTAACCTGAATCATTCTGCAGAATAAAGAGCTTAAGGAGAGGACCAAGCTTAATAGACTGGGTACCGTGGAGGACATGGCTGCGGCCGCGGCATTCCTGGCGTCTGACGATGCATCATACATCACAGCCGAAACAATCGTTGTTGCTGGAGGGACACAGTCAAGGTTGTAAATCTGGCTGAAGTTTATATTCACTTGGGTAATAATGTGTCCTGGTGCCGATTGCCGCTAGGCCAAGGCACTTAGATGGTATAGCAACTATATACTGTAATAATTCGCTATGAGGGTCCTGTTCGTTGTTGTGCTAAGTTGGCTACTGTTGGTTATATTGGATTACAGTGTTTGCCTAAAAAAAGGATTACAATGTGACTTGAGCCCCCCATCATAAAGTAGACTTTCAATTGACTTAAGTCAGACCATCCTAAGTTTGGTACTTTGGTGTAGAAAAGACTAATAATACGTACAATATCAAATGAGCCCTTTAATGCATTTTCATAATTTAGCTATTTGATTGATGTTGTAATTTGTAGATATGAGACTTAGGATGGCTTCACTTAGAATAACTAAAAGCACTTTATATTAGAGTTTAGAGATGGCAATATACTGGGATAGAGTTATACAGGCAAAAAAGAGCCAATGGAAGCACAAACTAGCCTTGCAAAAAAAAAAAAAAAGAGTAGGCATGCCAAAAGAGTATCGTCATGAACTGAATTCAGAACTGCACTTGGTCAAATGCAGCAACACCCGAATTTGGAATTTGTGAATCAATTGCCCATGTTTGGCCAAAACTGAAAGCGGGCACCGGACCTACCCACCCACCAAATCCGAACCACTCAATCCGCTACCGATGCCGCCGCCGCGCACACTACCTCTCCCGCATTTCACCCTGCCGCCGCTCACCGGCGAGGACCACCTCTTCGTGGCCGCGCTGCGCTCCCACCTCTCCGCGTCGCCGGCCCCGACCGCCGCCTCCCTCTCCCGCTTCGCCCCGGGCCTCACCCCGCTCCGCCTCGCCCACCTCATCCTCCTCCTCGCCGGGGGCGTCGCGCGTCTCCCGCACAGCCTCCTCACCGCGCTCCTCCCGTCACCGCCTCCGCCGCTCCCGCTCGCCGTCCTCCTCCACTCGCTCCCGCCGCGCCGGTGCAGCGAGCTCCTCGCCTCCGCGCTCCCCTCCGTCGTCTCCCTCTCGCCGCGGGCCTTCCCGGACCTCCTCCACCACGTGCTCCTCACCGCTCGCCTCGCCGCCGCTCCTGCTCAGACGCAGCGCGCCGCTTCCGTCCCGGCGATGGACGTCCTCTTCTCCGCGTGCGCGCGCGACAGGAAGCTCGCCCGGGCCACGCTCACCTACCGCGCCATGCGGGCGCACGGTATGCTCCCGGCGGTCGAGTCCTGCAACGTCTTCATCTCGGCCGCGCTCCGCCTGCGGCGCCCGGAGATCGCCGTGTCCTTCTTCCGGGAGATGCGCCGGCGCCGGGTCTCTCCCAACGTGTACACCGTCAACATGGCGATGAGGGCCAGCTGCGCCCTGGGGTGTGTCGCGGACGCGGCGCGGCTGCTCGACGAAATGCCGGGCTGGGGACTCAGCAGGACCGCGGCCAGCTTTAACACGCTCATCGCTGCCTACTGCTGCCGTGACGGTGGCGGCGGCGGGGGCGGCATGGAGACCGCGCTGCGGCTCAAGGAGAGGATGGAGCGTGAAGGTCTTGCGCCGAATGAGGTGACCTATAACACGATCGTGCATGCGCTGTGCAAGGAGGGCAGGATGCGGCAGGCGAGTCGGGTGGTGAAGGAGATGAGGGCGAAGGGTGTCGCGCCGAACACTGTCACTTTCAACACACTGATTCATGGCTATGTGACTCTTGGTGACAACGAGGCGGCCATGAGGATGCGTGAGGAGATGGTGAAGGCCAGAGTTGGTGCTGATATGGTGACCTACAATGCACTCATCCTCGGGCTCTGTAATGAAGGGAAGACAACCAAGGCCGGGAAATTAGTTCAGGAGCTTTGTGCTGCCAAACTTGAACCTAATGCATCGACTTTCTCAGCTCTCATTATTGGCCAGTGCAAGAAGCAAAACTCAGAGCGTGCATTGGATTTGTTGAATGCAATGAAGAAAGCTGGATTTCAACCGAATCACTACACATATAAGATTGCCGTATCCACTCTCTCTAAGAACAAGGATTTTGAAGGCGCAGCTGATGTTTTGAAGGATATGCTCCGGATGTGCATTTCTCCTGACAAAGCATTGTTGCATGAGTTCTTCGATGGCCTCTCTGATGCTAAAAAACTGCACCTGGCAGCTGATCTTCGTTCAGTGGCTAATGGAGCAAGATTTATTTCCGATGACTACTATACTGGTGGTTATAGGAATATAGATGAAGAAAAAATAACATGCTAAGACGCATCCTGAACTACAAAATCTCGTCAATATGTACGATTTGTTGGCTAAGTGGAACCAGATTGATCAAAGAAGTGAAGAAGTCCAATCTTTATTAACACGTTGATACTAAACTTGTTTAAGGAATCTGCTATGGAGGAGTTTTTTAACACTCATCCTATTCAACAATTCTTGCTGTAGCTAGTTCATGATAGATTGCCAAAATCCAAATACTGTTGGAGCAATTTCAATAGTCCAAGTTTCAGGGAAATAGTAATCACAGCCTGTTGGAGCATCTGGTGTGTTCGAAATAAAATCATATTTGATAATGGGAGCAACAGTGTGGAATCATGGAAAGCCCATTTCAAATCTGAACTTGGTCTGGTTTGTATCAAGGCCAAGCCAAACAAAAGTAGTCTTCTTAGTGCTTGGAGAGAGAACTTTCATGTAATCTGTTCCTTTTTTTCTTCTTTTGGGCCTGGACACCTTGTACTTTTGTAATTATGTACTCTCATTCTTTCATTTAATTGAAAAAGAAAAAAAAATAGGTAGGGGACTCCCTGCTGATTCGGACAAAAAAAAATCCAAATACTGTGGAAAATGTGTTCTGCCTACCACAGAAAGGGGACATTTAAAAGAGAGAAAAAACTTCTATAATTAGAGGTTGGTAACTCTGTGCTTGCTCTTTTCTGCCAGGAGACCTTTCTGAAACTACTTTGAACTGTACTCTCTGAACAAATTGTAGTTATAATTATTTGGTAGTGTACATCTGGAAAGTCAAAGTTTTGCAAAGTTTCGTCTGACCACCGAACAAATTCTTCTAGTTTGCAACTTTAAATTTGCGGTTGACAGATCTTGTCAATGAAAATATCCAACTTCAAGGATGTTGTTTTCACTTCGTTTTGAATCTCAGAGATTTTGACCTTCACATGTATAAATCTGTTTCTTTTCTCAGGGCTACACTACAATCCCAGGACACCGGATCGACAACGCCTAGGTCAGGAACAGCCTCCTTGTCCGTCAGCAAGCCAAAGACGACACATCCGTCACTGTTGTCGGATTTCCGGTGGCACACACTGGCAACGGCGAGGCTGATGATAGAGGAGAGGAGGAAGAAGGCCGTCAGCGTAAGCTAAGAAAAAAAAAAAAAACTACTCCTATGTTGTTGTTTTTAGAATTGTTTTTGTTTAAATCAGGATAATTTTAGACAGTGCATGTATATACTTCTATGTATCAGCATGCATTTATATGCAAATAAAATCTGGGAGTATTTTTTGTTTATAAATGGGATACTAATAATAGTGTCCTGGACCTAGTCTCTCCAGCATGGCTTCTTATATATATGAAAAGGAAAATGATAACAGAATATTGTTCTCATGCAAGAGGTTCGGATGGGAATGTGTGGGTGACAGTATCCCACTTAAACCAACCATTCCATGTTTGCATGTAGCTTCCTTTCACACATTCCATTTTGTGGATCTGATCTTCTCTTGTTCCAAACTTTTGCTTCTTTGTTGCGTCTTCTGTGTCACTGAAAATTTCGAAACAAAGAGAGGGCTTGAAAACTGAGCCAATCGAGTATTGTGGGGGCTCAAGAGGTAAACATGATATTATTGTAATCCTTGATAGTTACATTATCGGCATTCTTGTTTCCCTTTTATTTGATTTCTTAGGATTAGGAAATGTTGATTTAATTTCCCTAGCTTAAACTTGTTGTGCAGATTAATTGGTCTGGGGATAAGGGAAAAAGATAAAGAAATACTTGGCTACAGCTGGCCATGTAAATTGTATGATTCTTCCAAATGTGGTAAGCCATTATTTTGTTTTTGCGATCAAATTAAAAATTTGAATGTTCTTTCTAATATGCATTCAGTGGTATTTGTACCCTTTTTTTTTGTTTCACTTTTCTTCTGGAATGTGGAATCTATTCGCAAGGGTTTGTGAAACTGTATCATTTCCCCCCCACAAAACAAGAAAATTCTGAAACCTTGAAAAGTGTGGCTTTCTTGATCCTCTAATTTTATAAGACTTCTCCAAGTGATGAAGTATGAAATCTCATACAACTAGTGATCCTTTGAATATGTTTACACTAGTTTTTATACAAGTTTTTGGTTCTCAACAGGAAACAAGAAAACATGATATGTTTGGTAACTCAGATGTTGTTTGTGTTTTGTTGTAAAATTTTACCGTCTTCTTTTAATAGAATTCTGAGCTTACTTATTCAACTTCATATGAGTAAACAACAGAACAGACTGACATTAGTTGAAAGAGATGTTGTAGTTACAGTTAGAAGCTCACAGTATGTTAAGATTTATAATTAGTGATCATATTAGCAGAAGATTTTGATTTTATGTTTGTTTCATTCCACAGGAACAGTCACCAAAGATAGATCACAAAAAGTTCTCTTGACACCAAACAATGGCCCATCAGCAGGAAGACCAAAGTCATGGACAAGTGAGCACCAGTCCTTCTGTTACCCCTGCCGAAACAGATAAGGGAACACCAGCAGATAAGCTTGACAAGAAGGAATCAAGCTCCTCGCCTTCCAATTCATCAGAAAACTTAGACGAGGATGATTTCTTTCAGATAGAGGGTCCAACACTAGGCAGTACATTATCATTTGCTGATAATGCAGCAATCAGTTCGTCTTTGCATCCTTCAAGCCATGCCCCCACTGACCCAAAGCAGTCACCGGCAGTCCAGGCCATGTCCAGGGCACCAGATCAGTGTCCAGACCCCAAGAGGATCCCGTCATCTGTTTTCAAGAGGTCAAAATCGAAATCACCAACAGACTGGAGCGTGACATCAAATGAATCTCTCTTCAGCATCAATGTTGGGAATGCAAGCTTCTCAAAGGATCATTTCTTCTTGTATGGCAAATCAGGTGATATGGGCAACCCTAATGACCCATTGGCACCACTGCCGCCGTTGCCAAGGCTGAGCGCTAGCTCTAGCCCAATGAGAAGTGAGGTGGCAACGGCCGGTGCTAAAGTGAAGCCTAATACCAAGGTTGGGGGCGATGGCGATGACAATACTGATTATAACAATAACTTGTCACACCGGTCTGATGCTAGCACAACAAGCTTCGCATTCCCAATGTATGGCCTCTCTGCATTCCATCCCTCAAGATTTACTATATACAAGTTCTCAAAGTTTCAGCTATTTCATCATGGCATCATACATGGAATGTTTTTACACATGAGATAGTTAATAACTGAATATTGAGAAGTACTAAGTGTCTTCTCGGATATACCTTCTATATTCGGTCTTTCTTAGTCGAGCAGAAAAAATTCTCTAATACTAAATAGAGCGTCTGCATATAAAGTTAAATTATAGCATCGTAAAGAGCGGATTATAGTAATAATTAGACTGTCATGTGTGTCTGCATTAGTGAAAGATTCAACCAATGTTTTCTGAATCTAAGGTGTTGCATATTTGTTCCTAATTATCTGCAATTTCTTCAGATTGGCGGGTGAAGCGAGGTCTAGTGAATCCCGAAAGATGACCCTCCTGAGCTTGCCCGACAAAGCTCATCTCAGCTATCACAGCAGGCAGAGCCTCTTGTTGAGCAGGAAGCACCGAAAGTTGAAGTCAAGGCACTGGAAGCTGAGCAAGCCCCGGCCCTGGCCCCACCTCCAGAACAAACACCGGCACCAGCACCAGAATCAACACCACAACCACCACCCACGACAAAATGGTTTCCTTGCTGTTCTTGCTGTCCTTGCTGAGGGATGCAGTTCCCTCTCCATGGGATTTGTTGAGTTTCTGAAGTAGCAGAAGGCTGCATGGAGCAACAGGCTAATTAAACTCAAGTACTCAACCATCTATGGGATTTGCTAGTAGCTGGGTTGGTTCTGATCAGCAAACTATGTTAATGTCAACAGTCAACCAAATTACTTGCTCTGAGTTGTGTAGATTACAACAATACTATTTTTTTTTTGTGAACAACAACAATAGTGTACGTATACACTAGTAATTTTATTTTGTTAAAATGTGACGGTAGGTACTAGCAGCAGAGAATATGGTGATATTACACTTCATTTCTCCTCAATTTGCACTCAACTTTTAAACCAATACTATACAAACAATTTTCAAGGACACTCAAAATGTACTTTCGTGGATAGTTTTTGAAGTCGAACTTAGGCCACCGATTCAAGAAAACAAGCAATTATATATGTAGAGCAGTCTAGTTTTGAGATCCATTGAGATGACCGTTGCAAAGCTTTTGATGCACCGGAGCTCTCGTGTGATGCACCCACGCTGTCAAACAAATGGATAACTGCTAGTATTGTGTTGATTTTTGAGTTGCGCACTCTGCTAAGGCCTAAGGGGTGACATCAACATGGGCATGAATACATCCCAACATAATGCAAAATTGACATGTCAAAACTGCTCTCTCTTCCACTGAACTTTACTCAAAGCCACCAGCATACCTGTAGCAAGAACCTTATGCATTTCACTTACAACTAGAAAACATAATACTTACACACAAAGATCATAGCATGCATAAAGGCATAAGATTGCCTTCCTAGGTCATCAACAAAAGTAGCAATTAGGGAAATGAGTACAACATTGATGATTTGAAAAAACAATTAATTGTTCGTTGCGCACAACCTAAAAGCTATCATCATAGACATGCCCAAACACAAAATCAATGTATAAGGCTATATTTGTGAAATCAATCACAACCACTATTCTCCACTACACATAAATCTCACTCAAGGACCCTTTCATCTATAAAACCCTAGTTCACGAAGCAAAATCTTAGACTTGGGAACCCTTCCGCCTACCAAATCCCGTATGATATTGTAAATACTCAAATAAAGGAACATGTTCTATGAGTTAGGTACAAATTTAACCTCTAAATAAGCACCAGACGTGCAACTCAAAGTAGGGTCATATAACTAGATGTCAGAGTTGGACGTCGTGACACTACTACCAAGGCTTTGATAAGTTGTGAAGGCTCATGATTGCAGCTGCCACATCGGTCTATGCTTGGGGTTGTGCAAGGTAGACCCACTCTTGGGGATGACGACACGTTCATCGCTTTTTTCTCCCACCTTCGCATCAACACCTTACCATTATCTATCTAGTAGACGAAGGAGGGAAGACATGAGACATCTGCCATAATTATTCGAATAAGAGATATTTTAAGGACTTGTTTGGGCACCAAGTCTAAAGCACAGTGATCTAATGTTTAATCCTAGACAATCCAAGTACTGGATGAGTTTTTAGTTAGTACCGCAAAAGCATCTAAACAACTATACTAGTTGACAAAGCAAAACTAAGGCCAACTGCTATACTACTGAACTTCATTTAGAGCCTGTTTGGAGTAGTTAGAGATAGTTGTTAGTTAGTGCTAAAAATTAGTCCAACTTAATTTGAGTTGGCCCACTAGTTGGCTAACAAATAGTTAGAAGCTTAATTAACAAAAAATAAATTCACCTATTAACCCTTTTGATAGGTTAAAGCCAATAAATAGCTACTAACAATTAGCTCTATGCGTGGAAACAGAGGTTTAAAGCAACTCTAAAAGTCTCTTTATATTCTTTTTTTTTTGCGAAATAAAGTCTCTTTATATTCTTTCATATAGGAATAGAGATTTTGGTGTAAAACCATCCAACAAACTTATGTACCAATAGAAACGGAGATTTTGATGAAAAAACAAATTTGAGTTAGTTTGTAAAATATTATCATCATTTATTCCTGATTTCTTGCTGACAAGATATAAAATCAATTTGTATTCAATGGCTCATGGCTAACCATTAGTTTTCGGCGATCTAGACACCTCTCACAACCCTTAAACCATCTGAAATGCTGATGTTAATGTGAACATGCTCTTGGTAGCCGGCAGATGAGCCCGTGCAATCGTCCTACGTGCCGGTGCGAAGATTTTCCACCCAAAAGCGACTTGTGCTGGTCCCTCTCCCTCTCGTCCAAACTGGTCGGCGGCTGGGCGGCTTCAGGTCTGGTACACACTACACAGTCGGCACGGGCGGGCGGGCGGCGGGCCACCCCGGGCGTCCGTCGTCACCAACTCTGAACCAACCCGACCCCACCTCCCCCAAATCAAAGTCAAATCAATCAAATCTTCCATTCGCACTTCCTTCCGCAGCGGGGTCACGAGGGTCCCCTACACGCCTTTCCAAATCCCCTCTCCCTCGCTCGCGTCGCGACGACACCCTGCGGCGCCGCCGAGGCCGACCCGACGCTCCCCCGATGGCCCCGCCGCCGCGCCGGCGGCCCGCCCCCGCCTCCGCCTCCTCCGCCGCGGGCGCGGGCTTCGGCGAGTCCGCGCGCGTGCTGCTCGCGCTGGCCGCGCTGTACGCCGCCATGTCCCTCCTCGCGTACCGCGCCATCCACATGCGCCACGTCGCGCCGCTCGCCGCCGACGCGCCCGCGGGGGACTTCTCCGAGGGCCGCGTGCTCCAACACCTCCGACGCCTCGCCGTCGACATCCCCGGCCGCCAGGTACGTCCGCGCGCGGCCCCACCCACCTATACCCTTTTGGCCCCCTCCGCCGCTCGGCGCTCGCTCGCTCGTGTGGCCTGGCGATGCTGATTTTGCTGCTGCTGCTGTTTGCTGCAGGAGGGGAGCCCCGGTCTGGAGGCCGCCGCGCAGTACATCAAAGGGGAGCTCCAGGGCCTCGCCGCGCGTGCGGGCCCCGAGTACAGGTGAATCCCCCCCTCTTCCCTGCTTGTTTCTGCCCTTGGTTGATTGATTCCAGTCGACCGTGAAGATTTGTTGGAGCACCTGCTCTGCTCTGTGGCCTATTGTGGCTCCACTGATAGTGATGGTTTTGCTGTACTCGGGCGGTTGGTTTGTGGTCCTGCACGCCGGGTGCTCGCAGGAACACTTCTCCTAGCACGGCATCATTAAATCTGGAGCAGTGAAACTTGGGATGGTGACAAAGTACTGGTTCCTATGCTTTGCTGCCTGCAGCAATCACAACACTATCTGGTATCCGGACTTTAATTCGCTTCTATGAGACGCTGAAGTGATTCTTCTTTAGGACAAAAACGACAGGGAAGTGTGGTCCAAGGCTCCAAGCAGAACAAGTACGGCCGGATCCATGGTAGCTTGGAATTAGCATTTCAAGCCCCTCGCTTCACCAATATTACCTAGCCTACTAGCAGATCCTCCCAGCTGCTTAGCATTGCATTACTAGTTACTAGTTGCACTAGGTTTTTTCAGTGGTTTATACCCTGGCTTGAGATAGCTCAAACTTAAACTTCAGTACTGGGTCCGGTAATATCCATGGCACTGTAATCAAAGTGGTACCTTCCAGGATTCTTTTCTTTTTACACATCTATCGTTGGAATCAATGCCTTGTGGCTCAGTTTTTGGTAGGTCAAGGGTAATTGGTCTGGGCATTGGGAAACAAATGAGCATCAGATTCTTTTTCTATTTTTCATCTGTTATTGACTTCATTTTTGTTTCATCTGAAAGCACAGAGGTGGTACTGACTTCACTTTTTGGTTCCCCTTGCAGAACAGAGGTTTATATTGACGTCAATTTTTGTTTCACCTTGCAGAATAGAGGTTGAGGAAACACTTGTTAGTGGCTCTTTCAGCATGATGTTTCTACGTCATAGAGTAACACTAGGCTACAGGAATCATAAAAATATTGTCATGAGGTACACACATCAGTTTCTTCTCCCACTTGCAATAATTATTTTTTCATCTGAATTGCAAGCCTGTGCAGATTATGAATTTTAAGAAACTATTGAAACTACAATAGGATGATAGTTCCTACCATGGCAACATCAGCTTCAATGTGTGTTGAGTCCTATCAGTTGTATTATTTACTTGTGTTATGTATCTGTAACCATATATCTAACATATAGTGTTACTTGGGCATCATGTTATGTATTGCCTCTACAATCTTATCTTCTTCAAACATACTGATTAAAACTGGTAACTACATCTGGTCTGGTTCACTTATTAGCTGTTCCAGAAGCAGCAGTGGAAATAATTTTTAATTGCATACAGCATATGGTAGGAGTGGAACCATTGCCATTAGCTACCTAGATGCATAGTAAGTACTATTGACTACAAGTTTTCTATCAAGACAATGAATGGGTGAACCAGAGTCATAAGCTAGTCTATTGACCTACCTTATTTTAATTACATCGCCCATGGCTTATGAGGCTCAACTCTCGTAATCATCCAATTTAGGTTAGAATCCATCAACAGGGCCACTTTATCTATGGTTGGCCTTCTATAGGGATATTAGTGTGCCTATCTTGTACCCTTTTAAAGAGTAATTTAAACAAATTATTTTCTAAGATATAACAATTAATTACAGGATTTCATCAAATGTTTCAGAAGATGATGATCCATCCTTGCTGGTAAATGGTCATTATGACAGTCCGCTTGGATCTCCCGGTGCAGCAGACTGTGGTTCTTGTGTTGGTAAGTACTCTTTTTCTCTGTCTTTTTTAGTTTTGTAAGGACAGTGCATGTTCTTAATATGAAGACTTCTACGAGACTATGTATCTTATGGAGTATTTCCTGTCCAGCATCTATGCTTGAGCTATCACGACTTATCATTGACTCTGGGTGGGTCCCTCCTCGACCGGTGATTTTCCTTTTCAATGGCGCAGAGGAACTTTTTCTTTTGGTATGTTACCTAGATGGTTGACCACTTTTCACATTTTTAAGATGCAAATGCATATATAAAAAATGATAATGGTTGTGCTGGGATGTATAATGAAGGTCCTTTTTGGTTGGCTTAGCCAACCAAAAAGGACCATTATACATCCTTGGCTTTGCTTGAATTTAATGTGTGCTAATTGTGTTCGAAGGGCTGGATACCATTTGATCTTACCAAATGGCAGGAGTTACCTTTGAGAAATTTCAAAAAATTTCATTAGTTGTAGGGTTGTCCATCTTTGAAATCTGTCACTATAAAAAAACACTGAAGTCCCCAAAACAATTTTTCTTATGGAATATTTATTTAAAGAATAAGCGGACTATTGTAATCTAAAAGAAATATACAAATTTTGTGTTGATTTGTTCTTGTGCATGCTTTTTAACCAGGGCTCACATGGTTTTATCAAGACACATAGATGGAACAGGACAATCAGTGCTTTCATCAATATTGAAGCTTCTGGAAGTGGGGGTACAGGTATCACTTTGTACTTATTTATTATGTGTTTTGTGCTACTCAAGGCCACACGAGTTCAAGACCAATCTCAAATCTTATTTTGATAGTTCTTAATGTATCCATGTTATGATGTTATCCACTTCATATTCCATCTGATGAATGATTTACCTAGAAATTATCGTTCTCAATAAGTAACTTCATAGCATATATTAGTTTCACTAGATATACTCTCGTCAGAAAAATAAAGTATGAAATATTCTGATTGTGTAGCTGAAGTTTTCATCTGCAGATATGTCTCTTCCTGCAATATGGGTTCAGTTTTGTCCTATGTTACTTGTTCATCGGTAGTTAAGTTGCATGTGTGTCTCTAGATTTTTATTTCTGCTTTCAGTGGAATTGCTGGTCATTTCCTTCATGCAGCTTCTATATTCAAAAGGCCCACCAGTTAGACTTATCAAACATTTGAGTCTTCTAGTTTAGATTGGCAAGTCCAGAATGTTAAAACCCTCACACTAATGTATGGGCAGTTATTTTTTATTGAATATTTGTTAGTTCTTGTGTATTGTCTTTTATACAAGAAATCTTTATTGGAAACAGAAGTTACAGAATCAATCTACTCCTCTCTTGGACTCAATTCCTCTCTTTAGCTTGAACACAAAATTGTATGAGATAACACAAGTAGCTAGTAACACAACTTTGCACTTTATTAATCTTATAGCTTCATACTACAAGCTAACAACAACTTACTTGGTCTTCTCCACCAAGCAATGCTAATAACTTGATCTTCACGGTGAAGCACTACTACCGTGCTACAAATTCCTGTGCAGCTGTGTCTTACAGCTGCTGCAGCCACAGCCAGCTGAAGTGAGCACGCCTTATAGTCAATAGTCGTGTAGGTCAGTCTGCTTCAATACCTACCTAAACAGTACAACTCATCATCTGTTGTACTACTTTTACAGAGCAAGTTTAAAACAAACTCTGTTACCAAATTCTAGCTAACCTTTTATTATGTTGATCTTTAAGGTAAAAGTTAAGACTTTCAGTTTAAAATATGAATTAGCTCTATATTATTTATTCAAACTTTTTGTCATGATTTATGACATGATTAAGATCTACATAGGTTCTGGTATTGCTGGATAAGAAATAATAAAACTATTAATGTTTTTTGGTTTTGTTAATACTACTTTGCTAATCTCAGATTTGAGTTTGATCCTAGCAATTTTCTTTTTCCTCACCAGATTTAGTTTGTCAATCTGGACCTGGATCGTGGCCTTCTCGCATTTATGCTCAGACTGCAAAGTACCCTATGGCAAATAGTGTTGCTCAGGTTCTTGCTCCTTACCTTGTTTATGTTTACTCAACACAATTATTACTTATGTAAGTTGCGGAAGGGTTGATATACTTTTGTATGTCTGCATGTGGAGTGAGTGTGAGCCATATATTCACATAAAACAGGGTCAAAGGCATCGACTCTCAACCCGGGAATGTTGATCCAAATTTGCATAATTCATTGTGCCTTTTTTTTCTTCTCAAAACCATGGTTATTAAGGCAGTAAGTCAAGACGATGCCATACACGTGTCCTAACGAACATCCTTTTATTATCAGATAGCAGTAGAACCCATGTAAGAGCCAGTTTCAGAACGATCAACAAGCAAAAGCAGAGTAGTAGAGCACCCTGGCACTAGTAATAAACAAATCACAAAGGCACAAACTCAGAATCCTTTTTTCATGGAATTCTTCATCATAGCGGCATGGCAAATTTGGAAGCAGAGAAACAGCTTCATCTTTGATAGGGGCCGGCCTTCTTTTATCTCTTGGAATAACTCCTTTTGTGAAGAAGCTAAGCTTCAAACTCACAGGTTCAATGATGTAAAGCGTCCAGAGTTCCTTTCCTGTATAGTCCCTATAGCCTAGTTCATCTGGCTCCCCTGGGCCTACTTATTGTGTAGCTCCTCCCTATCTTTCTGTGTAGCCTTTGTACAGTGTTGTTTCTCTTTTTGGTTTTAATAAAATTCACAGTGGGGGCCTCCCCTGCTGTATATTTCGCTCAAAAAAAACTAACTGTAGTTGAGGACAAAGATGAATAAACTAAATTAGGTTATGGAGACTAGAGCACACATTCAACAAAGCATCATTCTATACGGCATTAGATCACAAGCACAAGCTTTGAGCACCTAAGCAGTCTAATATCCACCCAGAAACACAAGTATCAGTGCAAATTGCAAAATACGGACCTGCAGACTACAGATCACATAACATATAAAAAGAGCAGAGGCATTACACATCCAAGAGGACAGAAGCCAGAGGGAGAGGAACAGATGCTCATACGTAGCTGTCCCATGAGGTTGCAGTGCCGAGCTGATGGAGACTGGAACCTGCGGGGCAGTGGAAGGAGCTGTGAAATCGTGAATCCAAGGCACTGATCAGCAAAGAAGAGGGAGGGAGGGAGGACTAGAGGAGGCACAAAATGGTGGAGAAAAGCAAGGGTTGAATCAACGGAGGGAGGGGTTTGTTGATGGAGAACAGACGGAACGGCTGGATTCCGCTGTTGTGCCGCCAATAACCAGTTGCACGGCCTCTTCCGTTCCCGCACTTCGTTAATTGACACACTGGAGAGATGGCTTAGGGGGCTTGTGGGAGCTGTAGGCCTGCGATTTCCTTCCGGCACGCAACTCCCATCAGTCTTCTTCGCGCGAAATGTCCCATGCATCATCGGGCGTTAATATTTTTACATGTTCTCATGCCCAATCTCCCTTTGATTCGCTTTTTCACGAGTGCAACTACCACAGCTGCACTCATGGCCAATCGCCCTCTGATTTGCTTGTGTGGCGCCTGCCTCAGGCTGCTCGAGGCATAAACATTGCCAAACCATGCCTAGGCAATGACAATTGGTCGTGGTGAGTCTGACATCCAGAGTGGAAGCCATATCACCAGAGAATGGAGAACCAGATCTGCCTGGAAAAAGCACAACCTAACAAGATATGTTGAATGGTCTCATCTTCCAGGATGCATAAAGGGCTGTGACTTGGATGTGGCAGCCCTCTGTGCATGCCGTCCAATATCTATTGTGTGGAAAGACATTTTTATTGCATTTAGACAATTATTTCTGCCTCACTGGTCTACTTTTTTATAGTTCTAAATAAGCTTAAGCTCAAATTTTTCTCGGTTAACGTCTAAATGAATACTTATAAAAATTGTTAAGAGGCTCGTTTCTGATGCTTGGTCCATCCTTTGAGTTGATCTTCAATGCATATTGCAGCCAGTGTCATCTAAGGTTATTACTTCTGTGCAATCAAGCTGATATGTTTGGATTGTACTCCCTATATGCAGGATATGTTTGGAATAATCCCAGGTGATACAGATTATAGGATATTTGCTGAAGACATTACGAACATTCCAGGACTTGATATTATATTTGTTCTCGGTGGTTATTTCTATCATACTTCATATGATACGTTGGAGAATCTACTGTATGTATTAAACTAGAGATAATTTTCTAATATTTTATTTTTATATGAAGTAATATAATTGAAGAATTATCATTTCTGTACCAGCCCTGGAAGTATTCAAGCACGTGGTGAAAATTTATTCAACCTTGTGAAGGCATTCACAAATTCTATGTTGTTAAAAGAGAATGAGATATCTAATAAAGCTGCTAAGGATGGAATTGAAGATTTGCGGGCAGTCTTTTTTGATTATTTGACTTGGTACATGGTAAGTTACTCTGTATTCTTGCAAATTTGCAGGATAACACTAATTGGATATGAGCACTGGTTCTGAACAATGTATACTTTTCATATGCATTTGTCATTGCTTGTGAATTGCGATTAATTTTAATATTCTTCATTCCTACACAGGTGTTTTATTCTCGTGATCTCTCTCTGATTCTTCACAGTCTACCGGTAGCCATTTTTCTTCTTGTACCGCTGTTCCTGAAGTTCCCAAACATTACCTTGATGTCATGGTTTGTAACTCTTCTAGGTTTCATGAGAGGTAAAGTGATGAAATGTGGAATGCTTATTGAAAATGATATCATATTGGTTGCTCTAATTTTTTTGTATGAGGGACGGTTTTTTTATAAGGAATTATAAGGGGGTAGAGGATAAGTTTGGTTGGGCACACAAATTGGTTCATGCATAATTATTTGCAATGTATCGCTGTTACTTTTAAATTTTACATGTAATAAAACACTACTGTTTGACATATAAATATATATCCGAACTACGAGAAACTTAAGTGACAAAAGAAATGTCAAACAATTTATTTTTAGAATATTTTTGTGAACTTTAATTCAACTAATTTATTTCATAGTTTTGTCTACTCCCTAACAAAAAGGGGCTTAGCAACATTACAATGAGGTTTTTAGACCATATAAATGGTGAATTTAACTTTTGGTATTTGCTTCGGTTAAACATTTGAATGTTGCTTCGATAATATCACAACTTTTTGATAGTGCCATTAGCGCTTGATTGTGCTTTTGCAATTTCGTGAAGTTTATGATAAGTGCTCAATCTGAGGAAAAATATTTATGGACATTGCAATCCTCATATTTTGGCAAAATTAATCTGATTAGATTCTAGCATTAGTGCTAATCAATCATGTATATATTACATATTCACATGATTATGTACTTTATTCTGCTGGCCAACTATAATGCTTCTCACATATGGTTGCAGGAATGTTACTCCATGCGTTTGGTGTCATCCTTGCTATATTTATTCCTGCTGTGGCTGCAGCATTAAGATTGTTATTCACGAAGAATGCAATGAATTGGTACTTATTTATTTTCCTATAAGTTTTAGTGTCCCTGTTTCAGTGCTTTCCTGGGAAATTAAATGCAAATCAAAGTGTCTGAGTTTGTGACAGAATTTGTGTATCCAGCCCCTCTTATGTCATATTTATTCATCTTTTGGACATTCTCATTCCCCTTTTAACATGTTATCCATTGCGCAATTAGCTATGCATTTAGATCTACAAGTCTTAAATAGTATGAGTTTGCACTTTACAGTGATCGTTCACACTGATCCATATTGCACTATCTTGTCTTTTGTTATGCCACTTGCTTGCAAGAGGATGCAATGAATCTATGTATGAACTAGTCATGAACAGTTGCAGTAATGTTTCATATCTCTTTTTTGAAACCTGAGCCACTGGTGTAGTTCAGAGAATGTGCTCAGTTGTCACATGCTTTTGTTCTTATTTTTACATATGTCATCTCTTTCTTTATATCTGAGAAACCTATGAAACGAACAGTTCATGTTTTTTTGTAATTTTACTTAAAACTATTACCAATCAATTTTGATCTTATTGCATGTTCATTTCATGAGTGCAGGTTTGCTAACCCTTATTTGGTGTTCCTTATGTTTGTCCCTACTTCATTGATTGGTCTATTGCTGCCGAGGGTTACATGGGTATTTTCCTTATCACTACTTTGTTGTACCCTTTCCGTTGATTTTTGGGTATGTTTGTGCCTGTATGTCTATATCTGATCACTTGTTGAAAAAGAATACAATGAAAAGTATGTGATGATGTTTCTTTGTATTAGCAGTTGATGGTACAGATAGTAATTTACTTACATGACCATCTATTTCTGAGTTAGATTACTTTGCGCCTAGAGAAATAAGAAGGGTTTACTGATTGGATGCTTTTGCTTTGGGCCAGTCTGCCATCACCACATACTATACTGTTCCATTCATTTTCTTTTACTGGACTATTTTGTTCAAGAAACCAGTGAAATGGTAGAGGGAATCAACCATAGTACTTCGTTAATGAGAATGAATGATTATTATGGGTGTTTACGGATATAGATTGTCAAATATTGAAGAGATGTAAAATAAAGTGAGTGCATAAGGAAGAAAAGGCCATCTTTTTATTGCAACGGCTGAATGGCAGGAGCTTTGCTTTTCAATTAAGAAGAAATAGAATCGACCCAGTTTATGATGGAATTACAGTTGCACAATTTATTCATGGAAAACTGGCCAAAACGCTAAACACGACAACCTGGACGACTAACCCTAAGCAACCCACTGACACACAAAGGTAACACACACGCACACCAACGGGCACACCACATGTTATCATTGCCGAGCTTATCATAACTTCGCAACAGCAATAAGCAGCTCTGACTTCCCACGGCGAACATCAGCCAAAACTCATAAGATGTTGCCATGTACTCACAATCACAACCAGCCCCAACCTTCAAGGAAAGTGAACACAGCTTGTCATTGTTGCCGCCAGTTCCAACTTCGCCACTGCAGATCCAATCTAGGAGAGCCAGAGACACATTTCAAGCAAGTAATGAACCCGAAAGGCCTCGCCTCATCGAAACCTAAACCAAAAGAACCCTTCCTCATCAAAACCTTAGACTTGCATACAAGCACTAAATGTCTCAAGCAGACCAACATCCAACTAGGCGGTGCAGGATCTTCAAGGTGATACGGCGCAGAGCACCACTGTCACCTCCCCTAAGCAGAGTTTCTCAGAAGAACCAGGCAGGATGAGAAGAGGTGCCTTGACGACGCTTCCAAAGAAGGAAACGACACCCAAAGTGTCGCTGTCATGAGCTCTGGCTAGCACTGGCCAAGGCCTTTGCCCTGCATGTTCCACCTCACCCTTGCACAAAAGGACCGGACCATTGCTCATCAGCTGGTCCTGCAAGCACTGCAGCGTGATCAGGAGACCAACACATGCGGCCAACACAATTGCTTCCATTGCCTGCCGTCAGCCACTGCAGATGGAAGGCCATACCCGCTTCAGGTCAATGTGAGCATCAGTGCAGCTGAATCGATAAGCACACACACATTGTCGCTGTCGACGCGAACCTGAGCAGGATTGGCACCTCCTATGCCGTGCCTACACACCTGACGCTCAGCCTCGCCTCGAGTGGCCTTGATGACGAACACCCACCATCGGCCGTGATAGGGCAGATCCACCTGGGGAACAGCAGATCCGGCTGCCCTGATGCTGGATCCGACAATATCCAGATCGGATAGCCGCCAGTTGGCAAGAAAAGTCATGTATCTTGAACTGGATGTAGTAGTAATCTAGATTACTTGTGACTACATTAAGGATGACCATGTTTAAAAAGTTTGATTTTTCCTGCCCTACTGCTCCAGAATTCTTATGTGTATATAAGTTCTGCAGACAAAGATTTGACAGCATCCTGAAATCTGCATAATCTGGCTTATGGATAAAACATTTCGCATGTAGTTTCCATCTGTTGGTTGTGAAGCTGCTGTTTAACTGAATATAGTTTGTTCCTTCTAATCGATTTTTTGTATTAAACTGTAGGGGCTATCGGAGCAATCACACTTTTGGGGTGCTTTTGGGTTGTATTCTTTAATAACTATGGTAAGATTTCCAACATCTTTAAGCTCCTGTTATATTGACACATCACGACACATAGAGCTGCATCAACTATGATTAGTTAACCTTAACTACATCCAGTTGCAAAAATATTTTAGTTTATGGATAGCTGTCCTTAAAAAATTGGTTATGGTCCTGAAGGTACCTTGTATTTAATTGTACTATTTCCAACTAATAATTTGTATGCTCATAGTTCATGCTTGGCCTATTCATTTTATGCAGGCGTTCACGCTAGCTGGGCTGAGTGGAGGTTTTCTAACATTTTTCATTTCCATGTCCATGCTTCTTGGGCGATTTATCTCTAGCATCAATAGAAAGCAGTGGAGCCAACAATCACCTAGGTGAGCAAATTCTACTGTTCTTGTTGATGCTCCTTCATTTTCCATGTTATCAATGTGATTCAGTCAAACACAATTATTTCTTCACTTCAATACAAATATATATTTTGGTTTCTCACTTGAATATGTCATAATACCTGCACTATGAGGTTTATCTTGATTCAGTATATGGACACTTTGAGTTACCATTTTTTTTATAGATATTCATTTGATATAGAGAAAAATGGCAACATCCATCGCACATTGCATTTTTTTACCTCTTATTTGTTCTATATCAAATTTCAGATATTTCATGCTGTTATACTTTTTTAATGTTAATTTTGTCCCCTTGTTACGACCAGAGTTCATGATTTTATATGAAAGTGTCTCCTATCATCCTATACTGTAAAATTTTCAAACAGAATGGCTATGCTAACCCCACATCCAACCATGACAATATGTTTACTTCAAGATCTGGTTTGAATATCTTTGACTGAGACCAATAATGTACAGGTCGTTGGTTGCATATGTGCTGCCTATGATCCCATGTCTCCTTTATGGTCTTTACTATGGTGGATTCCTTATCCAGTTCCTGATTGAAAAGATGGGCATGATGGGATCTCTTCCAAAACCATATGGTTAGTATGCTACAGCTGATTTCAGTTGAGAATTTCTTCAAATACTTGTGTCATTCAAAAGTTTTATGAGAACAGTTGAATATCTACTTGCATTAAGGCAATTACCGTCCAGGACACCCTAACTTTGTGTTGTTTGCTGACTGATGCCTGTAAAATTTGGTTCACCTCCAGTGCACTTTTTTGTAGTGTGTCCTTAGCTGTAAGGCACTCCCCTCGTTAAAATATGATTTCTTTGTCTTCCATCTTCTCTTATGGCGATTTGCAATGTTAGTTTTTCAAAGGTAGTAGGACATGTTTTACCTGACTTGTAGAAAAAAAAACTTTTTTCTACTGGTTATTGGGCTCCACCATCAGACTTGGGAAAGGCAAGATAGGCCTTTATCGAAAAGACATTGAGCCAGATACTTGAGATTGGGCACGTCAGATAAGGTGGCACCCAATCTCAAGGTCTGGGGTAGATGAGGATCTCTCCTTGATAATTCAATGCATAAGTTTAATTGTACATCCTGCAGCAATCTTTATAGATGAGGTGCCTTTTCCCATACGTCCAGCATGGTTGGCCTCCATGACACCTTGACTTTGGCTAGATTTTGTTTTCATCTCTCAAGTCCAAAACCCTTCAATATAGCATGTCCTTGAGAGCAGAGTCATGATGGAACAGTATTTTATCGCAAATGCCACAATGGATTGTGTCAATTAGATAGTCAACTTTCCCTGATTTGCTACTAGACATTATAAGCTTGAATTGATTATGTTCTTAAATGGACATATTGCATGGATTACTATTACGTTCAGAAAAAATGTAATTAAACAGTAAACTCCAGCAATTGACAACGTCATGATTTGGCCCTTTTTGCAGGATATTTTGTCCCTGATGTTATTGTTGGAGCTGTAGTTGGATTAGTGGTTGGTTGGTGTTTTGGTCCACTAGCACCTGTTGCTGGTCGTTGGTTGTCGAAGACCTCAATTCTCCATCTCTTTCTGCAAATTACAGTGGTTGCTTTGGCTGTCTCATCTCAACTGTTTCCTTACAGCACTGGAGCACCAAAAAGAGTTGTTCTTCAACATACTTTTATTACAGGTTCGTTTCTTTTAGGTTCCCTGAATTGTAGCAAAAAAAATATTTCAATTTTATATGGTGCAACCAAATTAACATAAAGAACTGAGAGTAGCTAAGTTCGACGCTTGGAGTCCTCTTCCGCTCAAATCTTGGTGCCTTCTTCCTTGGTACAAAAAGTGTCACCCATTGCCCACGGCGAGATCAAACTGCGGGCATGAGCTAATCACAGGAAATCGGAGGATAGGATCTCAATAGCGAGGAGGAAGAACACCTTCCTGACTCGTTCGTGTTTCTGAATATTTTCTGTTCCTCTCTCTCTAGCTTCTCTCCTATATAGTCACCACCCATTGTCAGCCAGCCAGCACAAAACCACAAGGCCTAAAAGCCCATGATATCAAGTTCCATATATCCTGTGGTACAGGGTATGATGAAAAGTCACCTAATTCATCATGGATGGTCTTCTTTCCATGTTCTGAATCAAGTGAAACAAAACTCTGTTTCCGTTTCATGGTCATCATGTTCAGTGTTTCATTTGTAAAAAAGCTGTAACGATGTAATTATCCATTTGATCCTTTGAAAGTCACTTTTTCTGGAGCTGCCCCGCTTTGACTTAAATAAGGTCTCATTTAAAATCGAGTCCTGGAGTCAGGGTTCAGGTCAAATTTTCTTCTCCATGGAATAATATAGGGTTTCAAACTTATTTCTCAGTTGCAAAATACTTGGTGTATCAGTGTAAAAGATCCTTGTTTTTGGCCCCACGTGGCCTCATGCCAAAAAAAAAAAATGTCCTCTTTGGGAACCTATTTGACAATTTATTCGACTGTAGTCAGAGGCTCTGAATATTTGACACTTGTAATTTAATGCCTTTAAAATTTTTACTTCTTCCATACTAATCTGTGTCACGAGCAGTAAAAATTGTCCTAAGCATATCTTTGGCCTTCACTAAAATATCATTTTTCTAGGTATTCCCATAACATTCATGTGCAATATTATGCTTGATCTTTTTTCAGATGCTAATAATGTTATAGATTCAAGCTATGGTTTCTCTGTGGTTGATTCTAACTCATTGGAGTTTCTTTTCAACAATGCACCTGAGGCCGCCAGATGGCTGAAGGATAACTCTGAGTTGTCCTTTGAAGAAAAATATCGGTCTGATAGAAGCTCATGGTTGGTGAGTAAACATAACTGTATAGTTGGATAGTGTAACATTGAGTGACCTTGTAGGTTCCCTTTGTTAATTTTCAACACATATTGTGCCTTTATGAATGCATGCGATGAAAGTACACAAAGCAATATTTAGCTATACAGCTGTTTCATTTTGCAGGCTCTGTACCCTGTCCCGTTCTTGTTCTCTGGAAGTTTAAAATTTCAGGCACAAACTGAAGAGATTAGAAAGCATTACCAGCATTTCCCTAAGTTAGCTGTTCAGGAGACCTGGGATAACAATGGGCAGCGTAGGGTGCATCTCAAACTTTCACTTGGGTAAGAGTTATATTTTATGCATATTTATGAAACCTGTAAATGATACCTTTTTCTTACATGCACACTTCAATTTACAATTTTATCTGTTTCAGTTCCTTATCAGAAATTTGGACCTCTGTGCTAAATATTACTGGGCCACTATCAAATTGGTCCTTTGCTGATAACATGCTCCCAGGTGGTTGCAATTATTTATGATGTTTACTTTTGTTTGCTTCCATTAGACTCGCTGGATAATAATTTGTTCTGTTTATCCTCATTAGCTCCTCAAACTGTAAGTGGCGGGCCACCATCATATATTTGTCGACTCAGTGGAAAGAGTGATGTGGATTGGTCTTTCTGGTTGGAGGTAATGATAATGCCCTGCAAGCAAACCCATGGGAATCACTGCCAGGCTTTTTTTATTGATGTTTGAATTCCCATTAGTTTTATGTTCTGTGCTACATGCACTCTTGTTAAAAAATTATATGAAAATGAGTCACCAAGACCAAGTGGCCAATGGAGACTGCAAAAACACAGCAGAGTTTTAGTTACTCCATTCCACTTTAGCTGCCCAATTGTCTTTAGGCAAAATTCATGAGAGACTTCACAGACTCCTGAATTCCTGATATCAATTTGGTCTTCTGTCACATAATCATGGGTTTGATAGTTATAACATTGTGAGGTTAAATTCATGAGACTTCACGGACTCCTGATATGATATCAAATTTGGTTTTCTGCCATATAATCATGGGCTTTATAGCTTTGTTTCACAATGTGCTGTTTAGATTTCACACAAGCTGACAATATGCTCTCATCCATGGACAATGATACCATGTTGTCACCTTGGGTGAAGTTTTAAAGGAAACGTTTAGTGAAACATTAGAGCTGCAAACTCGGGCTTATATATAAAAACTGCTATGCCACAAATGAAGATAGGAGTCCCCCTTTTCTCATCACTAGTCATAATTTTTAGGTTGCCATTGGGAGTTACCATGGTGTGTTTATTTTATCTGGTTATCAATCTTTGTTGGCATATTATTTGGGTTGCTATTGTCTATTACCATGGTATGTTGATGTGTTTATTTCATTATCTGGCTGTCAATCTTTGTCAAATTATTTGGTTTGCCTATGCCATTGTTAAATACCGTGATATATTGATGTTTTATCACTGGAGGTTATTTTCTCAATTGTTTGGCTGTCAATCTTTGTTGGAGCTCCTTTTCTGGCTTCTCACTAATATATTGTTTCTGCACGAGATGTGAAATGTCTTGTTGATAAATGATTCGAATCATGCAGGCGAACTCTTCCGAAAGTCTGAGAGTCGATGTCGCGGTACTTGACCAATATCTTGTTGATAGTACAAAGAAACTAAAGAGCCTCTTCCCAAGTTGGGCAGACTTGACAGCCTTCACAACATTTTTCTCAACGTATCATTTATGAGGAGGCCAAGTATTTGATGTCCAACAAGTGTAAATCATTTTCTTTTGTAGAGGGGGGTGATATGATGGAACTATAGCCCTATATGTTTTGGGGCTACATGTTTCTTACCATGATCAGCTGGTCTGGAGTCCTGAAGCTGGTGGTGTACTGGTGTTTGTAAAATCTTTGTAACCGTGCCTTGATATAGCGTGGATCACACGAAGATTGTAAGAATCTCAATTCAATGTTAAGGTTTTACTGCTTTACCATTCAAGATTGACGGTATCACTGATCAATCCTATGCAAGTTTAAAATTCTAAATAAAGAAAACAAATGTTGCATCAACATAAAAGTAGTT
This sequence comes from Themeda triandra, assembly GCA_018135685.1. NCBI lineage: Eukaryota > Viridiplantae > Streptophyta > Magnoliopsida > Poales > Poaceae > Themeda > Themeda triandra. Next base: position 211,871 of record JAENPR010000079.1, on the reverse strand, counting down.
TTGAGTTTAATTTTGTAACGACTGACCCAGGCAAGTGTTGATGAAGGCTCGGGATGAGTTCATTATGCCTGCAATACACAGAATAAAAACATGAAATAACAAAGTATACATACACACATACTTGTTGATTACATTAATTGGCCAAAGGGTGGAAACATATGCATCCGTCCGGTGGAGAAGGGCACATCCATCCGGGTAGTAACATTGGCATATCCATAGGCCGAGGGAAGGGGCAAACAGCGGGACTGGGTGTGGCGGAGGCTGGAGAGGGCGACGGGGCAAGGAGGGCCACCGGTGGGAGCCAGGTTGGGCGGCGGAGCCGGGAGGGGGAGGGGGAGGTCGGACAGAGCAGGCTTGACAGGAGTATTAAGAGTGTTCTTTCGGGGCTATATGTGGTTATAGTTTTCTTACCATATATGATCAGCTGGCCTTGAGCCCTGCTGAAGCTGGTGGTGTATGGTGTACTGGTGTTTGTAAAAATCTCTGTAACCGTACCTTGATACACAAAGATTGTAAGAATCTTAATTCAATGTTAAGGTTTTACTGCTTTACCATTCAAGATTGACGCCTGTCCCAAGTTTTAAATTCTAAATAAAGAAACATTGCACCCAACATAAAAGTAGTTCTGAGTTTCATTTTATCACGCGGATGACCTAGGCGCAAGTGTTGAAGAAGGCTTTTTAATTAGTTCTCAAAGTTTGGCACAATTCTCTCCTAACTGATATTTGTTTTGTCACCGGGGTGAGTTGCAATACACAAAATAAAAACATGAAAATGATAATACTTGTAGATTATATTAGTTGGCCAAGGGTAGAAACATATGCATCCCGTCCGGTAGAGATGGGCACATCAGGGGATATCCCTTATTTTTTGGAACAAAAAGAAAGAAAAAGAGAGTGGTGCACACCCTGCACACATATATACATAGATGACGCAATACTGAGTACTGACTTTGATACGACTGGTGAGATATGATGTTCGTATCTTATTTAATCCACAACGCATGCATCCACTGTGACAACCCTCGGCCAATATCATGCTGCAAGTGCATGATTACGCAGCAACGGAAGCGATGCGGGCATTCACACGGTCAATTTTATTGTCGACGCAGCTGCGTTCGCAGACAAGGTCACATTCGTCGCTGCACCTGCGTTTCATGTTGGTTTTCATCTCTTCGCCAACAAAAACTGTTCCGAAATAGCATAATACGTATTAGACAAATTTTATTAGTTTTCATAACTTCAGTGTTAATCTAGTCTTGGAAATGAATTTACCGTCGTTGATGGTGTTACAAAGGTAGGATATGCATCCCATGCTGCAGTACTCGAAAGCATTCAGTTCATCTGCTGCATGCGCAACAAATAGAGAGAGAGCTATAGTAATAGTAGTATTATGCACAAACTTCTCTTGTTTTCGTGAAATATAAGAAACAAGAAGGAAAGATTGAGTTTTCTCTTTACCGGATTGGGGAAGAAGGTTGGATTTGGGATAGCCACTTGGGCATGTAGTGCCATCTATGATTTTACAACCGCATGAACTTGCACAGAATTTCTGGCCGCGCCGATGTTGAAGGCAAATGTGGTAGCAGTCTCTCGCCAGAGTGCTCCTGCAGCAACTCTTGCCCTCTACTTGGACCTGTTCCAGGATTAGCCCCAGTATGAGCACGCACATGATGACACTCTTAAGACCCTTGCTTCCCATGTCTAGCTGGTGTGGCTTTGTTGCAAAACACAGAGATGTCTTGGATTTGGATGCAGAGACGACAGACTGCATGGCTGTATTTATAGAGAGGGAGAGAGAGGTTTTTTCCATATGCATGACTGCATGGCTGTGTTATCTCCCATCTCTATCTAAGTGTCACTATTGATAAGACTTTTTTAGAGGCCAGCACAGCGTCCATCTCCACAAAAAAATGTGTCACTATTAATCAGACGTAATAAGTAAGATTAAGATTGTACGTGTGTACCGTGTACGTGGCGGGATGCAGGACATGGGGAAAAAAATTGGGTCCAGGTGTCGTACCGACTTCCGGTGAAACTAGGACGCTTGGACAACAGTTGACTCTGCCGGCCGGCTTCGCCTCCGTACGTTGGCTCGCTAGCCTGTGGATCTGCCTCCGATCCCAACAACGCATCTCCGATGGAACCCAGCTGAGTTTCTTCGGCCGGCAAAGTCACCGGCTCGATCTTGTACAGGGAAAGAGAGCTAGGGCCTTGTTTAGATTGTAAATTTTTTCAATTTTTGCTAATGTAGCACTTTCGTTTATAATTGACAATAGTGTCTAATTATGCACTAAATAGACTCAAAAGATTTATCTCATAAATTACAGATAAATTGTGCAATTAGTTTTTGTACCTGTCCATGCATGTGCCCAAAAATTGATGTGATGGAGAGAGTGTAAAAATTTAGAACTTTGAAGAGAACTAAACAAGGCCTAGCTTTTCGGTACCCTCTTCGTGACACAGACAACCTGGAGGCCAAGTTAGCCCGTATCTCCTCCATGTGTTGCCATCTCATTGAAAGTCCGCACATGACGGGTACGGACCCATCCACACCCAATTTTTTCACACAGGACTTGCCCATGGGTGAGTTCATGAGGGTTTGGCTTATAGGTAAGAGGTAAGATTAGGTGTTTTGGTAATGCTATTTCTATTACGTCTGACTCGTCGGACAGGTGTCTCCCACCCACTCGTGGGGACAACACCGCCCACCCGGCTCTAAGTCGTCTGACTACACTAAAATGTCTGCTCCGCCCACCGTCCATCCTTATCCCTTCCCTTCCACTGTTGCATCCTCATCTCTTCCCCTTCCTACTGCTACTACATGAAAGAGACGGCCCCACACTCGCGTGCCACAGTCGCGCGCCACTAGCTCCATTTCTGTCGCCCGACGACTCTTCTGGTGGTGCTCGTCACGCGCGCCCCGCCGCGCGCGCCCTCCTGGTGGTGGTGCCGTCGCGTGCGCCGCCCGTCACCTCCCGGCCGCGTGCCACCTCCTTCCCGCCACGCCGAGGAGGCCGGTGGTGGTGGCGCTCGCTTGCCCCAGCTCCGGCGAGGCGCCCCTCCTTCCCTCGCTAATACCGCGCTGCTCGGCGTCGCGGCCGCCGCCGACGCAACGCCCAGGGGCGCTTTGGCGGTCCCTCCTGCTCCTCTGTTTGGCTTAATGGTTGTGCAGAAGTTGTTGTGGCTGTGAGTAGTGAAAAAATCTACCATGGAGATGTTAGCTATGAGAAAGCTCAAAGCCGCTTGGATGAACAGATGTTAGCTAGTGGACAACACGCCTGAGTGAAGGGTGGCGACACCTTGGGTGATGAGCACCTCGCGCTTGGATGGAGGGGAGTTTGCCAGAGGAAGCTTGTGTAACCGTAGCCGGCAAAGCCGATGACGAGCGGCCGCTGTGAGTCGGCGATTTCTTTGTCGGATGGGGAGGGAAGAAAGAACCGGTATGTTCCACTTGGAGTGGTAGTACGAGTAATTTTTACTAACTTTTGCAATTGAAGAGAGTGAAAGCTAGTGTGGGTTGTGAATCTTTCGTTACATGGAAGCTAGCTTTGAGACAAAGGTGCTGGCCCATCCGAGGGCCTTTGGTTGGCTTTTGACTTCTAAGAAGCAAAAGTTATTCCTTCGAAGCCAAACCATAGGGATCCTTAATAACAATACGAAAATAGTTTTTAAGTCAAATTTTACAAATTTATTTAAAATAATTTATTTATTTTCTTAGTCTAGTCTGATACTTCTGATTATGCTGTTAGGCCTTCTACAGTGTTGGCATAGACTGAAGCTTAAAAGGTGAGAGTATACAGTGTTGGCATAGAGTGAAGCTTAAAAGGTAAGAGTATCCTGTATACAAGCACCACTCACAACACCAATGAGCGATGCTGGTAGAAGCACCGGTGTTCCAATATTAGAAAAGGGATGAAGCTCAACTTTTTGTTGACCGATGAAGCTCAACAAAAATTGAATAGGTGATGCTAAAAAAACAAAAATTGAATAGGTGATGCTCCAGCAAGAACGATGCTATAGTTTCTTGTTCGTGGGGCCTAATTTTTTTTGTAGGCATCGCTGCACACTGCGAAAGACCTTATTATCAATGACCTCTAATAAAAATTTTATTTCCCAGAATGAAAACCCTGCTCGGATGTCAACGATGCATGATTCGAAGTCAGGTCTCCTTGAGTAGCACGTTCTCCACGAATCGACCAATGTTATCGTAGGATGAGCCCCCTGGTTGTGCACTGAGCTGAGCCAGCCTCTTCCACTGCAGCGTCTTCTCCCTGGCATCCTTCCCCTTCCTCCCGGTCATCATCTCCTCACCAGCGCCGCGATCTCGTCGCTCCCGGCGCCCTGCGGCAGCTCGTCGCCGATGCCCCACGCCACGCACACCTGGCGGCAGTTGGTCGTCTGCTCGGATAGCACGGGGCACCCGAGCACCGGCACGCCGGCCACGACGCTCTCCAGGATGGAGTTCCAGCCGCAGTGCGTGACGAACAGCCCCACGGCCGGGTGGCTGAGCACCGCCTCCTGCGGGCACCACGGCACCACGAGGCCGTCCTCGCCGACGAGAGCCTCGACCTCGGCGGCCATGTCCGGCCTCAGCACCCAGAGGTAGGGCGAGCCGCAGCGCGCCAGCCCGGATGCGATCTCCTTGAGCTGCGCGGCGCCCATGGCCGCGTGGCTGCCCACGCTGAAGTACACCACGGAGCGCGCCGCCTTGCCGTCCAGCCACGCCACGCACTCCCTGTCCTCCTGCAACGCTGTTCCGCCGCCGCTCGGCGTCGCCGTCGTCGTCGTCGTCGTCGCCGTGGACGACGCCGCTAACGCCGCGACGACGCTGGCGAGCGGGCCGACGGTGTAGACGGGCGGCAGGAGCGGCGCGAGCGCGTGGAGCACGTCCTTCTCCATGTCGTCGAGCGTGTTGAGGACGACGGCCCGGGAGGCGGCGGCGGTCTTCATCTGGTGGACGTGGAAGTGCAGCAGCCAGTCGTCGCCGTCGACGCCCGCCGTGGCACGGCAGAACGAGGGCATGTCCCTGAGCCGCAGCCCCTTCATCCCGGGCACCCAGTCCAGCGGCGCGTCGAGGGAGCCGTCGGTCTCGTAGCCGGCGTTCAGCGGGACGACCCCGCGCGCCACGAGCTCCTGGAACTGGAGGTAGCCCATGAGCCCCGCGGCGGACGCCGTGAAGAACTGCACGTCGGGGACGCCGACCTCGCGCGCCGCTGTGGCCGCGAACGGCATCGGGGCGTCGGCCACGACGCAGGTGACCGGCGGCACGCCGGGACGACTCAGCAGGTCGCGCAGCAGCGCCTTGAACGGCTCCAGGCAGTTGCGCTCCATCGCCTCGTGCGCCGCCCGCAGCGTGCGCGGCGGGTCGTCGAGCGACAGGCCGTCCGCGATGACCGCGACGTCGAACGCCTCGTCGGCGTCCGGGACGGCGTCGCCGGCGGCGCCGGCGGCCTGCAGCAGGCGGCGGTGGTGCAGCTCGGTGTGCACGAGCGTGGCGTGGACGCCGCGGGCGTGGAGGGCGCGCGCCAGCAGCGTGTGCGGCGCGACGTGGCCGTGCGCCGGGAACGGCACCAGCACCACGTGCGGCTTCCGCGACGGCGCCGTCAAGGAACCCATGGCCGCGCCGCCCGACAATTGCTTCGATCTCGTGTTCTTGCTGCACTACTGCTACGACTGCACTAAACCGAGCGCTGCGACCGGAGGCACAACACAAGTGTCGTATTATACATGCTGTACGGGGGGACGTGGATACGGTTGCCTCCACGAAACAGAGCTACGCACACCCACACCGTATCCGGCGGCAAATGGACCTCCACGAGCTGCGACAGAGACGGGACAATTTGCAGCCACAGAGGGCAACCACCACGTAGTACCAAACAATCCTAGCGTCCGAACTCATAAGGTTGACCCTAAGGTATGTAGCGTCGACCTCATAGGCTAAGCCCGTGTTTGGTGCGAGTATGATATTAGATATTAAATGGGATCGGATAGACCTAATCTCAGATGCTTAGTTCCGGAAATGGGATCACGCATTTGGATGGATATTCCGCTTGGGGAGTTACCCATTTGTCGATGTCCTCCAACCAGTCCAACCAAACACCAGTAAAAACAGAGGATTGACCGACTCTCAAAAATATAGGATTGACCCATCTTATATACCCCCATTTGTTCCGTAATCCAAACACATGTTACAATGCTAGCCTTATACTTGACCCTATTAGAAAAAAAAAAACATGAGGACCGGTCTTAGCCCAAAGACCCGATCTCAATCAAGGAATAAAATACAAATTTTCCTAGATTCTCTTCTGTCTCCCAATAGTACACAACTGTCCTCATCAACTCCATGTGCTTGTCCTCCTGTGTAGGACACACTCTTAAGAGCTAATTCTTAGCTCTAAGATAACTTCTTCAATAGTTCTAATTTTTAGCACATAGCTTATAACATGGTAGCCCACACATGAATACTCTCAAATCTCGAAATGTGTCCAAGAGCTTAGGTACCAACCAATGACATGAGAGATTAGCAGTGCACACTCGCTTGCAGAGGATCTGGCGGTGTGGTGGTTTCTGATTTGCTTGTTGATACTCATAATACAGCGAGCGCAAAAGAAACAACGCCAGGTGGCCAGGAAACCGTCGTCTGCGGCGCGAAGGCGTCCGTCGTCGCCTGCACGGAGGCGTCGATTTCTACCGCCGAGCGCCCATTTTAAAAAAGCTTACTAGATCAGGACAGATTGCTCGGCAAAGCGAGAAAACTCTGATGAACCAAACGACTAGCCTCGCCCAGCAAAGCAAGGCAAGCACAAGCAACAGAACCAAACACGGTGTAATGCGAGGTGGAGAGTATGAGACATCATGAGGCAGGGCTTGACACCCCGACATTGGCCTCCACCAGTGGAGGGCGAGAGGGAAAGCACCCTAACAAATTTGTTGCTATGCATTTATCACCTCCTAACAAATCAATCTAGGATAATGCATACTTTTCTCATTTTAATACAAACGATGGTAAAAAAAAATGCTAGTTATCACGGAAAAGGAGACTTCCCATCCATCATAGTTGCTAAAATGGAACGGAATAAAAAGGGAAACTAGGGCTACAAAATCTGGCCAGGCGCACTTCAAACCCATTCAGGTGGATCATGATGCCCAAAAGCTTTCATTCATCCTCTCACCTACGGTTATTCCTCTCAGCTAGAATCGATTTTGTTTTCTCCAGAACACCAAAGAAGATTGACCCACCGATGCCAATCCATAATACCCTTGGCTCAATACCCTGAAACCAGAAACATATCAAGCTATGTCATCCCACTAACCTCCAACCTCTTAATGCAAGCTTTCAATAAAATCTCCACTTAATTTTATTACAAATTCTTCATAATCCCCGCAGCAACGTGCAGGGTATCTTCTAGTTCTATTATATTGCTTTATAGAGATATACAAGACATATAAACAAGCAAAGATATTTCAAATGTGGACCACACAGTACTTGAAATGCGACGTGATGTAAATGCCTGTTATTTCTAAACAACAATGTGAACTCGTGCAAGTTCTTGTTACTGCGTCTATTGCAAATGCAAAAGTTTTACCTTCAAAAATGCGCCAGCGCCTTCCTCTCGCATGATAGTCTGAGCACAATCAATGAATCCTCTATATTGGTTTGCTTGTCCCTGGAATCAGAGGAAACTTCGAAATAAGCAGTGATCCCTAACACAAGTGACATCAGGTCAAAGAGTTCATGCAGTCACAAATTTCCACCTGAATCATCAATCTTGTCTTCATGACATCGAGTGGTGTTGTTAAAGCGCCAGTAATGGCACCTGACAATAAGAAGTTGGCACCTGAGCTACCATACTAAATATGCCAATATAAGGGTATCATAAACTAAGGATATAGCAAATGGAATCACTGACTAATGCAATCTTTTTTTTTAAAAAAAAGTGTTACTTATGTATGCTAATTGGGGAGGGCAATCGGCACCTGTAAGTCAAAACCACCAGCATATTGGTGCCATGTTAGCAGTGTTCGCCTAGACATAAGTCTAGCCTGTCTAGACGCTCGTCATGGGGTTAAAGTTTAGCCCCTAGACTTTGGGCTAGATGGTTAGACTGTCTAGACAGTCAAAGACCGTCTATAGACGAAGGCTAGACATGTGCTAGACTCTATTAGACGATCAACTAAGGTGTCCTAGACATAAGTCTAGGCAATGACACAACCCTCATATCATATGACATGACATGACATCACATCACATCACATCACATCATCATATCATTATCATATCTGTGGTTCTCTGCTTCTTTTGGTTCTATAAATTGTAAATTGTCACGTCTATATGTTAGAGAGATGATGAATTAGATGTGTGATAAACAGAGAACTTGGAACTATTGTATTCAAAATCTCAACTTCTCATAATACTGTCTTAGTGTTCTGGTTGCTAGAGTACAGTTAGCCACTTACATGTGCATTTTCTGATATTTGTTTGAAATTTTAGCTACTGCAATACAAAATAGTCTACGTCTAGACATGTCTGAGTCTTGGTCTAGCGTCTAGGTTAACACTGCATGTCAGCAAACCCAAACTGCATTGTGGTTTTGGGTGCATATATCAGACAATTACAGTTGAAGGGTACAAAGGGTTTGGCGATTTAAGGATAAATTAGATGGCTGAAAAGTTGAAGGTTGTAACTTGTGTTTCTTCCATCTGTTACTCATAACACGAATGGATCTAAACTTAACTTTTAAATGCAGGTAGAACACATTGAGAAGCCAAGCTAGATTTTTCTTCTGCCTTCTTTCATGTCATTTTGGTGTCTGAACAGATAATGGTTTCACGATTGCACCCTAAAGGATGATTGCACTTGGAAAAGCCAAATGCAACTTTGGTAAAGACGAGAAAAAATACAGAACCGTTTTTTAATCATTGATTACAGGATACATAGCACAAAACGATAACTTACAAAGAAAATATTGGTATAAATGCTGATAAAATAGCAAATATGCACAACCTGGTTCTTTTTGGTTTAATAAAATCCTAACAGTGAGGGTTTCCCCTGCTGTTTTTCGGATCTAAAAACTATGCACAATCTTGAGAAAAGATAGGAAAGAATATCAAACTGTAATATAATGGAAACCAGCCGTATGGAAGTTCAGTTGTACCAGCAAAAGCACCAATAATTGCATTCTCTGCGTCTTTCAATTCCCTCTTAGCCTGGATCCACAAGAAAGTCAAGACTCATTAAATAAGTGCTAGCAGTCCTAGGATATATCAGTTCTGATTCTGGATAGCTAGTTGTGTGTTTGCATTTACCAAGCTCTATTTCTCAAAACAACTGCTCAAGTTTATGACAACTAAAAAAGAGGTAATTACTCAATTTGGTATAAACATCATTAATGTGCATAAAGGTTTGAACTTTGCCATGGCAAGTCAGTTTAAATAAAGTGAAACTAAAAGGCAAGTGAAACGCACTCCCACATCCCATGTGTACCAACAGAACAGAAAAAATAATGGGATGCAGTTTTCAATTGCTATAATTATCCTCTTGCTGTAAATAGAAGTAGGAATCGACCCATCCTGTGTTATAGAAATCCAGACTTCCAGACACTAGCAATGAAGCAAGCCATAAGATCTCTTTCACAAATAATGGATGCACGTTGAAGCCATAAACTAAGTGTAGCTTTTGGGAGGTAACTGTGAAACAAGAAATCAAGAGGTGACAATGGATATGAAGAATTCAGAAACAATAGGAAGGCTACAGTTATCCTGAAGTTAAGCTGCTACTATTGATATTATGTGATCAGCATTACTGCATTAGTATCCCCTTTGGATTTATCCAGAATGTTAGATGCATTCACTTTGAATATGTTACTTTTCCTTTGGGCAATATAAAACTACAACATTTGTCACTAATATTTTGACTCCCCTTTATTAGAGTTCAATTGATTTTGTTAGTTTGCACGATTATCTTTGCTTAAGTATTTTTTTTTTAGTTTGGGTAATGTTTCATAGTAAGTCAAAGCCATGCCATCCTTCCTGATGGGATATCATTGTGATAAAGCAGGAAGAATGAATTACTCTTTCACTGCTATTGTGTTCTCTCATCATACTGATTCAACTTCCATTCAGATCCCTAACCACTTCAAGCACAATCATCTAGCCTCCTCAGATAGGCAGCTATCCCATTCTGAACTAACAATCAGTCAACCAGAACATGCTGGTTCAAAAGAAAATGGAATTTTTCATGAACAATACATTAGATTCATCAAACATAAGTGAGATAAATACCGTTAATCGATAACCAATTCGGAGCTGCTCATATATGCAAAATTGAATGGCATCAAATGGCAGGTCTCGCAGTAGAAAGGAACCATAGCCCTGCAAACCGAAAGACACGTGTTTGTGGAACTGATGAGCCACTGAAATAAGAATTTACATGGCAAAAATGGAAATATTGATCGTCCTAGTAGACGTAATTCATCAGCATTCACAAAATATGAAACAAAGGAAATTGTCATATGACTGAAAGATACATACAGCATAAAGTCCTTTAATTCCTTCTTTAGCAACAATAAGACGAACGGCATCAGGTGCAGTCTTGAACTGACTCATTTGCATTCTTTGTTTAACCACCTGAATCCAGTGAATTTTAATTCAAATTATGGTAACATTTGAAGTGCCAAGGGCAGAAAGAATAAAACTGACCTCTGTGGGAACACGAATGAGAGAAGAAGCAGCCCCTCCAAGTGCCCCTGCAGTCTTTTTGCATATATCTTCAGAACACAAAACAAAATCATTGTAATTCGTAAAGTAAAAGGTTTGAAAGGTTATATCACTAGCTTAACAGTAGTGTTTTTTTTAACTATCCAGTTTAATTTGGCACCAAGTAATTCCATATACTCCAAATTAAGAAATCAACAAGGCTATGAAGATGTTTTTTCAGCTGACATACCAAATGAGCAATAGCACTCAAATTTTCAGGAAATATTTCCAGTAGTTTTCTTTTGGCTGGTTCATATACTCCAACAAATATTGCGGAAGCACTGTGACAAATATGAAGTGGCTCAGAGAAATCACAATGAAACAGATATATATTGAAAAAACCAATAACTATGATACAATCAGGATCTCAGATTCTTAACTCAGATATAGGCTAGCAATATATGTCAGGAATGTAACTAGACATTGACCATGGAAATAGGATCATGGACTAGTCTCAATACAGTATGGAAAGGATAAGACCAGAATATTATAAATATGAACAACAGTAAAACATCAGGGAGAAATATAAGAATTCGCAATACTGCAATACACTAAAACTTAAGTGTTTCATCCAGACTCCTTCTGCTTGTATTGCCAACGGTATCATAGCATTGCATAACTGCATAAGAAAACTCATCAGTTTTCAGTGTAATAATACTAAATACTCACGGAAGAACACCGACGATATTTCCAGCTAACCCAGCATACAGGCCTTTCCACTGAATTTTACTTCCGCCTTGCGCAGCCTACATAAAAGAAATGAGAAAAACAAATCTCACAAAGTTGACCTATGAACTTGTGTGTTACTTGAAGAATTTGGCTCCTCAGCAACGAGTAAGCAAATAAAACTGATACAAGCTGTGCTACTTCAAAAACAGATGAGTGTCTTATAGGCACCACAAGCACATTCAGAAGAATTGGTAGCCAAAGAGATTGTAGAGACACATTGGTCTAAATTTACTAAGAATGGCATGAATCAGGGACATGAATTAAGGAAATGAGTATTAAATATACGCATATCACCATGGATCCAAGAATGAGGTGAACAAAATGGCACTGCATTCAATTCAAATGTATAATCAGCTTACCTGAAGCCTGGTCTTTATTGTATCGATAGGATACAAAGCTGTTTCAACAACAACACCAGCAGCTCCTCCAGCTAAGGCCCCCTCTGGAATTGTAAAAAGGCACATCAAGCCAATGCGGCACAGGACAACCAAACCTACATTATATGCCATAAATCCTAATCCAACTGCTGAAAAGAAAACTCGACTGTAGAGCCGGAGGAATGATATCGTAGTGCATTTTCTGTAACAACTCCTATACGTCTATGGTACTGTATGATTGTATACTTTCTTTAAAACATTGCTGTATGATTTGTATACACGGGTAACTAAATGGATTTGCATTCCTTGACCCTCTATACGCATAGTTCAATCTCAGATGTGAAAACTTGAACTCATGAACAAGCATTACCCATTAACCAAGCTCCTACATGCATCTGGCGTTCGATTCTCTGTAAAAACATTGCTTATCAAGTAAAATACCCGTACCGAAAAGAAGTTGGAGGAGATCGCACGATCCCCCATCTCCACCTCCGCCCATGCGCGCACCAACACTGTCTGCGCGGCTCAGTCGGCAACAACAGATTGTGCAGAGTCGCCTGCCTGCCCCTTGTGTTGTGGGAGCAGACGCACAGGAAATCGATCCGGACGGCGCCGAATCTGGCCGTGAAATGGGGATTGGGGAGGGTTTTATCGCCAGGTTGTCAAGGTTTTGTGGAGTTCGACGGGTTGCTCTGTTTTCACTTTCTCAACGCCTCAACGGGCTCCACTTCCACAAGGCGGACGGTGGTGGGCCGTGGGCTGCTGGTCCTGTTCCAATTTTCTGCTATGGAGAACGGATGGAGAAACAATGGAACTTTTGCTAAAAAACATAATTTGCATTTTTTCGCAAACAGTTTAAGTTTTACTAGATCTATATATTAATTTCTATACTTACTTCATAATTATAAAACATATTTTATAACAAACTTATTCAGAAATATAAATGTTAGTGCTAGTATTTTCTACAAACTTGATCAAACTTAACTATATGTAATCTAGAATTACATTCTTTTTAACTAACTTCATTATTCATCAGCTAAGAGATAGTTAGCAGCAATTAGACACGCTCAGGATCAAAGCTCATAATTTGCTCCTCCCCCTCAGAGCACAAACGCCCCAGCTTAGCCAGCTTAACGGCTTGATTACATTCTCTCCATTTCAAAATACACTCAGAATTAGCCTTCCAATACCCAAGTTGTAATTAGCCTTCCAATACCCAAGTTGATGGCCGATTGGACACCTGGGAGACATTATTCTTTTTGGGATGAATAGACATACAAACAAACAGAAAAAGGATCCCAGATGCCCTGCTAGCATAGATATTTTTGCATGTTTTGGTTTGGCACCAATTTCATTTTTAGGATTATATAGGAAGAATTCTAGCGAGAACTCATGTTCCCACACTCCAATTTTACATTTTTACATATTATTAAAACAAGCACACGAGGCCACAAGAACAACAGTCTGGGTCAGAATTTGGAAATGACAAACAACCTCCCTTCAGATCAGAGGATATAGTAATGTATGAGCCTCACAACAGAAACAATGAATACGATACTGCCCAAATTGGCCAATTGCGGTCCAGTTACATTTCAGCGACGTTTCGACCTCGTGTCAGCACGCCTCAGCACCTCCTCTTGCACAATGAATGGAAAGCTTTCTCTTGTGCCCTCCACAGAGAATATCCAAACGCATACCACATTGCTTCATCACTAGGGTTCCTACGGTTGTACAGCTTCTAGGAGCTTCTCATACACTTGCCGTGCAGACAAATCCTCAACCTTACAGCAAAATAAGAGTATATTTTTATTAGAAGAGAAAAAATGGAAATACATGGGAAAATTTGCTGGAAACGAAAATTAATAATTTAATATAGGATTCAGTTCGGTGCATCAAAATCGATACTAATTAGCAGTAAAGAAGTGAGAACTCACAATCAGAAGCTTCGATTTGTTATTCCATCCTCTCTGAAGGGTCATCTGAGTCAATCTTAGGCCAAGAACCTGATTTCACAAGCCATCAGCATGGGAATACATCTTCACATAGCAATGTTGAAAACAGAAACTGCTTATCGTCAAAGGCTAAATCTAAAGCCATCAGCATGGGAATACATCCCCAGTTATAAATAAGTTCCCTATTGGACAACGGCAGTTTCGGAATTTAGAACATCAACTAAATTGTTATATATTTACAACCAAAGGCATACTTCTTTCTATAGTCACTTTCGGAATTTAGAACATCAATTAAATTGCACATAGATTCACAAAGACAATTTCATCGAAGCTAATACTTATTGCATGCATATTGTGATGACATCTACCTTTTACTTGCTGGAGAATTAGAATATTACTTTTTACAAGGCTCAAAGTACAGAATAGCAGATAACTTTAAAAACACACAATAAAATTAGAGTGCCATTGAAGAAAATCACCTTGCCCATAAATTCTAGCAACTCACTGTTAGCTTCCCCTCGAGCAGCAGGGGCAGCTACTGTTACTCGAACGTCGTCAGCGTTCACTCCTGAAGTACACAAAATTCTGTCAACACACTGTATGAGCCAGTGAAATGAAAGAAATAGTGTACACTGATGCCATGTGAAACTGTCAGTGCATGCATGCACAATTTTTCATCATAAACATCGCATGTTATAGTTTCAGAAAATAGCTTGCTACATTGTTAAAAATACATACTTGTTATTGCTGAACGTTGTGCCCGGTCTTCCACTTCAATGGCTACTTGGACAAGTCCACCTTCCAGTTGTGTGATGCAAGGAGGTACAGGAGCATCCTACAGTTTTCACAATCATTAACCTTAGAAAATACAAACAGGCTGAATTTAGCAAAGGACATTCTGTCGATGCGGTATATACATGTGGATTTGTCTCAGCCGCAACTGAACTCAGTGCTCCATCAACAACATATATGAAAGGGGCAACCTCCAGATCCTCTTCTGATCGGTAACAAACAAAAAGGTCACATCCCACACAGCTCATGCGGAACTGTTTTTCAAGCTTTCCTTCACCACTGCATCAAATATACAATTACATGATCACCACAATCTGAAGTATAATCTGGTAATAAGTAATCAGTATAGCATAATACCCTGAAGGCTTGTTTGACTGCACTACAATCCATCCCAATCCATATGTATTGAGGTGGATTAGGATAGAAAATTAACTAGATTTTCATCCAAATCCATCCTAAAACATGTGAACTAGAGTGTAGCCAAACAAGGCCTAAGGTGGGTTATCTCAAGGAAGTATGCATATGATTGTAGATCATGTTATCATATAAACTCAATTCAATAATTCCCATAGTTTATAATAATCCTGCTATTCTATTGCAAAATCTGTACACACACTGCATTGATGAGGCCACAAAGAGATTTGTTTCCCCTAGAAGAAAACGGTGCACACATGTAGCCAAATAGCAGTCAATTTCTAAGTTACATAATATCTGGCAAACTTAAGATAGTTTACAGAAGAAAGTAAAAACACAAGATATTAAATTTGATAATCAGAACATAAACACAACATAAGTAGAGGTGAAGTACTCCAGTAAGATTTATGAGGGACGATTATTATACCGTTTCAACATTACTTTTCCTGCCTCCTTCACATTTAGCCTCGAAAGATGCTTAGCCTTGTCTAAAACATGTGCTCTGTCAGTCTTTCGCTTGGGCATTTTCTGCAATTGGGTATCTTCAGAACAAACATATCAGAATTTTGAATATACAAAGAAAAAAATTGTTCCTGAATCGTTTAAGGTACTTCATAAAAAAGCAGTAGCAATTCATAGTGACAACAAATTAAGAAAAATCTGCTGCTGATGATGGATGAAGCATAAAGTTTAAAAACGTTCTTGGAAATGAGGTTTGACTAAGTTTGACTACTTTTAGCCTTTAGCCTATTTGATGAATGTATTAATATGCCTGCTATAAATTAGGTTTGCGCAATTTGATTCTCTCGCTCACTGGCACAATTACACTTGTACAATACGTAGTACACTAGATGCAAACTACTACCACAGCCTGGTGCTACAGAACCTCCAAAGCTAGAATACAAACTAAGAAAGATTGAAGTATGCAAAGAAATGTTGTCCTGTGGTGTGGTCAGCTAAACTTTTTTCTAGATAAAACTACCCCTCCCTTGAACAGTTCAAAGCTGATTCGTCCGCTTGAATTTAAGAACCCAGCCTCCCTTAATTAATAATTCCTACTAGCAGACTACCAGATCTGGGAAAATTAAGGCGAGTGGGGGAGGAGGAGCTGACCGGTGATGAGGACGTGCGAGGCGCAGTGCTTGCAGTAGTAGACGAAGAGGTCGGACTCGGGGCCCTCCGGCAGCGCGTCCTCGCTCGAGTACGTGTGCGTCGTCCGCTTCGGCATCGCCGCCCCTCCCCTCTAGTCTCCGCCGCCGCCGCCGGGATCAAGAGGCGAGGCTTTCAAGGTCAGGCCTTGGGGGGGGGGGGAGGGCAGTCGGGCGGCGGCGGCGGCAGCGACAGCTGGAGGAGGGGGGTCCGAGCCGTCGCCTCCAAGAAAGAGAGGAGCGCGAGGCGGCGCCGCGGGGAAAGAGAAGAGGAGGAAAGCGGCGCGGCGGCAGGAGGAGGCGGTTCGGCCGTTCAGGCGTAGAATTTCCGGGTTTCGGTGCTGACCATGTTTGACCTCTATCCGAATGAATGGTGGGCGCAGGGTGCCTACGCCATGCCCAAAATAAATACTCCCTCCATTCCAAATTATAAGGCATTCCAAGAATCTTGTAGAGTTAAAATTTTTCAAGTTTAACCAAAATTATAGAAAAAACGACAACACCTTGTGACATCAAATAGATATGCAATGAAAATATAAGTAATAGAGAATCTAATAGTACTTAATTGCCATCATAAATATTATTATTTTATCATATAAATTTGATCAAAGTTGAAATTCTTTGACTCTCCAAGATTTTTGGAATGCCTTATAATTTGGAATAGAGGGAGTAAATAATAATATCAGATGAGCATTATTATTATTAGACTAATCACCTCATATATTTTTATACAAATCTAATCTGAGATATAAATTGTGATGCTATATTTTTATAAACCTAGTTAAAAGTAGTATCAAATGGTTTCTCAAAATATGAGACGATGATTTTATTATGTGATGATAGAAGAAGTATGTCATAGAGTTTGGGCCAAACTAGGTTTGGGTGTGCTAGAGGATGGTGGTAGGTTAAACATCGACGACCAGTCCTTGGCACAGAGAAATCGGATCCATTGAAGGTGGTTTTGTAGACAGCGATGTCCTGAAGGTCCCAAAAACGTCCCCTCGGCGGCAGTGGCTACGCGGCGCCTTAAGCATTTATGAGGATCTGAGGGGGAGATGAGACAGGTAGAAGACTAGAGGCAGACCCTCAATGACAACAATAGGTGACTACTATAGAGGCGAAGCCTACCGTTCCAAATAATGATGGTTGTCCTATGTGCCTTATGGGCCATGTAAGCCTTCGAAGCTTACAAAGCGGAAGCAGATCAGGTCAACTTACATTACATCTGATGAGCTAATTTGGACCAAATGACGATGGATGAAGGTGGACTAACCGCCGACACATAGCGTCAACTCGCTTGAAGCGGATGAAGATATATCGTCAGCAGACGTTTATTGACTTCCACTCACTGAATCTAGTTGTTCTAAGAGAGGATATCAGACAACAGAGAGACATTAAATGTGTTTTCTCTCTCTTTTAGTTGTGTTAATTATGGGTTGTTGTGCTAAGGTTTTTGTAACTAATGAGCCGTCTGATGCTATTTTACCATGGAAGAAAAATATTATATTGTAATTGATAAGCCGTGTAACAATTTAAAGTGACCAGCTAATTTTAGTGGGTCATTATCTAAAAAAATTATTTTTAATGGGTTGCCGTTGGACACTGACAATGGGAATTGCAGTTTCATTAATTTCTAGAAAATTTTGCTAAAAAAATAATTTGTAGAAAAAATATAGCACGAGGGCCGGCGATCCTCTTGTCCCAGTCCCTGAAAGCTTCCGAAATTCGAATCACCCCCTGCCCCTCCTAGTTTTCCCCTTCCCATCAATCTCCCCCAGAAGAGAACCCTAAACCCCGCATCCCAACCTTGACGCCGGCGATCTCCGCCGCCGCCGCCATGTTCGGGACCCCATCCACCACGCCCGTATTCGGGAACCCCTCCACCACCCCGGTGTTCGGCACGCCTTCCACCACCCCGGCATTCGGCGCGGCGTCGTCCACCCCGGCCTTCGGCACCCCCTCGTCGACGCCGGCCTTCGGGACGCCGTCGTCGACGCCCGCGTTCGGGGCCGCCTCCACGACCCCCGCGTTCGGGACCGCCTCCACGGGCTCGGCGTTCGGCTCGCTGAACTTCGGGACGCCCTCGTCGGCCCCCGTGTTCGGCACGCCGTCCTCGGCGCCGGCGTTCGGCGCGCTGAACTTCGGGACGCCCTCGTCGGCCTCGGCGTTCGGCACGCCCTCCTCGGCGCCGGCGTTCGGCGCGGCCCCCTCGCCCTCGCCCTTTGGGTTCCAGCAGCAGGCCACGCCGTCCCCGTCGCCGTTCGGCTTGCTAGGAGGTGGCGGCGGCGCGCAAATCACCACCCAGATGGCCCCCGTTGCGCCGCTGCCGATCTCCCCGTCAGACCGCGACATCCAGGTATGAATCCCTCTCAGATTCGCCTCCAATGTTGAGGAGCAAATGCTAAATGAATGGATTAGCCTCGAATTTTGGGGTAGCAATTGCTAAATGAATGGATTCGCCTCGAAATCGAATGTTGAGGAGCAAGTGCTAAATGAATGTTCTGTTTGCGAGTGAATTCAGGCCATCGTCGATGCGTACAAGGAGGACCCCGGTAACCCTCGTTATGCTTTCAGGGTGAGATTTCTTCCCATTATGTTGCACAAGATTTGGGTTGATGTAACTTGGCTGATCTGTTTCTGTCTGTTTTGAACTGGGCAGCATCTGTTGTTCAGCGTGACAGATCCTTCCCAAAGGGTGAAACCAGTTGCTGCGTCAGATGTAAGCACCTGTATATAAACTTGTGTTATCTTCTGCTTTATTGCACTTTCCTTTGATAACATTTCATTTCTCGGGACTTCTACTTTGTGGCAGATTATGTGGGCAGAAGCAATGGGGAAACTTGAATGCATGGATAGTACAGATAGGGAGAGGCTCTGGCCTCAGCTTGTGCAGGGTTTCAAAGACCTTTCCCATCGGCTCAAGGTATAATGTTGGAATGTATGCCCTTCTCTGTGTGCTATAGTACAGTTTTTTCCCTTCTTTTTGTATCTACTATACAAGCACGCTGATATATGAACTTCTAACAAGCATGCTTATATATTCTAGATGAATTTGGTATGGCATGTTCTCATATACAGTAGATAAGAAATTATGTTGTGTTACTTCAAAAGTGGCACATCCTTTTCTGGTCAATGCTGTTAGGCATACATTTGGTACCATTGATCCTCAGAGGTGCTGGATTTCCTTATCAAGCTGAACTCATTCCCGTGTGCATGTTGAAAGCACTTGCAGTAGACTTTGTGGTGGATTTGGGTTTCTAATTGGGCAATGCAAGAACAAATGCATTTCTGAACCTTGTAGACTAACTTTGTGATTTAAATTATGAAAAATGTAAAGTATCACTGCATAAACAAATTTGTGGGCGTTCAATGGCCTAGCTACCATGTGGAACCTATGGAAGGATCAAAGAAAATCTAGATCTACATAAAAGAGCTTACTGGTTGCATCCTCAGTCACAATCGGGGTTTTATTTTATGAGCTGTGTGTTTCTTTCTTTCCCATCCTGTGGGTTGCTCACGGATGAGTTGGTCCTTGCCATTTGTGTATTGTGTATATAAACCTTCTCTCTTCTTAATTGAAAGGCAGAGCTCCTGCCATTACATTCATTTTTTTTGTTGTAAAGTTCATGGCATGGTTTACATAATTATAACATCTTTGCTGAGGAAATGTTCTTTGCATGTGGATATAGAGAAAACAAAATGACATTCTAATATGCTTCTGAAAGCTGAATTACAAAAAAAAAAAATGCATTGTATATAACATAAAAAAACTTCTGAGAGCAGAAGTCAGAATCTAATACGCTTTAAGTTAGAAGAAAAATCCAAGGAAGCAGAATTGACAGTAGGTTGTTTAATTCTTTGGTTATGTTGGCTGTGGCCTAATGTCACTTACAAAAGGCAGGATTGGCCTTCAGTAAAAGCCAAGGACCTAGAACAGGCTAAGCAATCCACTTTGCTATTAGTTGTTGAAGACAAAAGTGCACATTCTTTTACCTTCTGTACAAATGTGGTCCATGGCTCTATTTATCTGAATCTCCAATAATTCTGGCTGAAATGATGGATTACATTTATATACTGGGCTTATTGGTTGTGTTAGAACCAAGAAGGAAATCAGATTATTAGCTTGTAGCCTCTGCTTTGGGGTTTTATACATTTCTATACACGGTTTACTGTATTTATGCCACTAATTGATTTGTCACCTCATTTTATTCCAAATTTAGTTATTTGTCTCGGTATAAAGTTAAAAGTATCTGAATCGATAATGATAATAGTCTCAAAAGAATAACAGAAGTAAAAAGAATAATTGCTCTTTCCAATTTATTGACAGTAAAAAGACTTCATGGCCAGTGATATTTTCTATGCTTGATTAGCAATTTGTTTTCAATCTTTACATTCTCATTCAGTTATATGATCACATTGGCCACATCTGTCTGCTCTCTGCTGTCAATGGCCTAGTGATCTCTCCCACAAGTTCAAGCAGTTAAGTGAAGCTGCACATTTGCATCAGATATTTATCTCCCTTCAGGATAGAACATGTCTTCATGTATATTGATGGCATATATTTAAGTCTTAAATTATTCACGTGTCTTACTCTCTGTAATGGTCTGGGTGAAGCATGCTCCGCTTTCTTGTAGTTTGGTCTGGAAAGAAGTAAAAGATACCTTCAGCTTTTACATTTAACTTTGTAAACATGTTTCAGTAGTTCTGATGGTATTATCTTTGCCATTTTCCAACTCTCTACAAGGTTTTTAGCTTTGAAATTTATTCAAGCCTTAGAACTTGTTCTTATCCTTTGCAGCTTCAAGATGAAGTCCTTGTCTCAGATACGGAAAGATTGAGCATGACTCACACTAATGTTAAAAAGGTATGGCTTCATATGGATGTTTTCTTATGCTCTTCCATTACTCCTTTTGCCTAACATATTTTCTTTACAGCTGCAAAGGCATTTCCAAGCTGACACGTATCCATGGATCCAGCGATTGAAACAACAAGAGCTGGTTATTCAGAGACGTCTTTTAAGGGTGATATTTCTCTCCATTGATTCCTAATAGAAGCTGGGGGTTGTCAGTTCACTTCCATGCATCTGACTCTTATTTTTTTTGTTGTTTTGTGAACTGCTAAAAGTTTGTTAGAATAGTGGAGGCATTGGAGAACCGGGGTTACCGCAGTCCTTTAACAAAGGAGGAAGCTGACTTGTATGAAAGATTGGTTGCTATATTAAAGCGGGTCAGGTTTCCTCACATCCTTTGTTCCTACATTTTGGCCGATTAAGGATTCTCACCATTTTCAGTTTTTTGTTTGCAGTTAAAAGGACCTAATGCTGATCTGTCTAAGAGGGTTAATACACTTGTTTCAACGTCACGTCTTCTGGCTAGCACTGGTGGTGCTGGTGGTTCTGTTTATATTCCTAGCTCGGCCAAAGTTGATGAACGGAGTGTTTCAGAGCTTCTTGAGGTAAGCGGTGCAGTTTTATTCTTGCCCTTGTTAGATAGCCAGATCTCGTGTCAACCTGACTCAATTGCCTACAACACAGGCCTTACAACAGCAAACAGAGGCAGTTGCCAAGCTTGGCAACGTGTTGAAGAGGGATATCAGGGACCTGGAGATCATCCAGTCAGAAGACTTGGATATGGCTGAAGACAGTGTGGGGAGAAGGGCACAGAAAATATAAGATTGAATCAAGGTCTTTGTCCTAGCTAGTAATAAGCACAGGGTGATGGAAGGGATCCATCGTTGATAGAAGGATCTGACCGAGCCTTGCAGGGGTATGTGTATTGGAGTATTGGCTAGTCAAATGACATCCCTGTGTAACGGCTAGGCAAGCTTGACTCTGCATTGTTTCGGAAGCTAACCATGGTCAGGTAGTAGTGGTATGTGTATTCTTAGAACTCAGCTTTCTCCTCGCGCCAACTGCATTTTCAGTCCTGTTCTGTTGCTCACCCATGATCTGATGAGCTGTGGTAACCCCTGTTTCCATGATCCTGAGTGGATGTAATGCTTGTAAAATACATTTCGGATTTTGTACATCTATCTTGGCTGTAGGCGGCATTGCATATGCTTGTTCCTTGTCCTTGTCGCATTTCAATTTTCGGATATGGGCGCATTGGAATGAAATGTGCTGGTATGTGCGTCATTAATAAATAATTCTTTATATCCCAAGAAAGCTTTGCAAATGTATGTGTATATACTCACTAGGAAAAAAAAATTAAACTATAGCTGTTAAGTTGTATCTGGCCAACAATCAGAAATGAGCTCAACCAGTCCTTATCAGAATGGAGTCAGTGTATGCATCTCCCGGGCACCCGCCAGGAGAATCCCTGCGCGTTGCCGGCTTTGGCGAGCGCCCTGTACGTCTTCCAGTCCTGGAGCACGTTCTTGAGGTCGAAGAGCTTGTTGTCCAGCCCGACGCAGCAGTTGGCGTGCATGGTGGCCACCTTCCCGAGGTCTTTGCCGTGCTGGCAGAACCCCCCGAACACGGCCGTGTCGAGGAACTGCACCCGGGCGCCGGGGAACGACCCTTCCTTGACGATCTTGTCGAAGACGTACTGCTCGTGGTGGCCCGGGAACCTGGCCCTGGACGCCTGCCAGTGCCGGTAGAACCCCACGGTGGCCGGCGAGGACCGCACGTAGAGGAGCCCGCCGTTGGGGTAGTTCCCCGGCGAGTTCACGTCGCCGACGAAGAAGTCGGCCGACATGACCACCTGCGCGTCCGCGGGAAGCCGCGGGAACGGGCGCCGGAACCACAGGATGTCCACGTCCGTGAAGAGGAAGCTGTAGCCCAGCTCGAGGACGCGCTGCTGCAGCGCGTTCCGCCGCCACATCATCTCCAGGTAGTCCCCCTTCATGTACTTTTGTTCGGCGGTGAAGTTCATGCCCTCGACGCGGAACCAGTAGCAGAACGGGTGCACGGCGGCGCACCGGGCGAAGGCCTTGGCGTCCATGGTCACGATGAGAAGGTGCTGTGGGAGGTCCGCCGTGTCCTCGCCGTGCCGGAAGCTCTCCAGGAACAGGTCCAGGAATGAGCCTGGTGCCGCCCACGCCTCGTTGATCGCCGTCATTAGCACTGTCTTGTCCGGTGTTGCTGCTCGCCGGAGCAGGTCCGCCAGGTCCTGGGACGGTGGTGGTGAGCTCTTTTCCTGCTGCTGCTGACCATGGTGGGGAACATTATATCATGAGTTACAGTAAACATCGTAATGCATGAATAATCGGGGACAAGATGACTAATTTCTTAAGCAAGCAAGCATTCTGAAATTCTGATTGATCAATGCTGGTTCACTTGTTACTCTTCGATATTTGACCAATTGTTAGGTAGTTAGTTAATGATAAGAACTAACTGGAGACTGGTGGCCCTTAACATTAACTAGAAATTGTGGAACAGACAGAATCGTCCTACTCAGCTGGCCATGTTACATTTGGTGCAGGCGTTTCAGATTCAGTTTATACATAAACATTCAGTTGATACATAAACATGGTTTTCCTTTTCCGTGAAAGACGTAAGATTGATGACTTAATGGTGATAAAACAGTGACGAATTTTTTTGTTGACGTAGTATCGCCAACTGCTGCTGGTTTTTGTTGAACAAATCAAAAGTCTGCTGGGACATGGTCAGCAAGAAGACAAAGATTACCTTCTGGGTCGATGACGTGGCAGGCATCACAATCCTCTGCTCCTTCTCCTTCCCGCTCTGACCTTTCTCCTCTGCTGTGCCGCCGCCGCCTCTGCCGTCGTCAGCGTCGCTGCTGGCACCCCCATGTCTGCCGCCTTCTCCCTTTCCCTCGCCGGCCTCTGCTCGTTGTCGCGTGGGCGGAAGAACCTCCTGACGATCGACCCCCGCGGCGGCGGTCGCGTTGGTCTCCTGCTGCTCCCACCGCGGCTGCGGCGAGGACGACCCCGCCCCGGCTGCGCCGATGTCGCGGCAGAGGGAGGTGTAGAGCAGGAAGAAGGCGGTGGCAAGCGCGGCGCCCAGGAGGAGCGAGGTGGCCGTCTTCATGGCCCCGGCCCGGGCGCCTCCGCCTGCTCCGAGTCCGACCGACCGGAGCAGCAGGCCGGCTTGGTTCGGGTGCGGCCTATTCATCATCATCATCATCATCCAGCGGCCGGCGGCTCTCTCTTTCTATATATAGTACCCCTTGTCGTCACCTGTCGTCGTCATGTGCGAGAGGGCGAGGCGGCCATGGCTCTGCATGTGCCAGCGAGCGAGCGTGGAAGGTGGCTGCTATGGGAGGAATGATTGATCGAGGAGCAGAGGGAGCCGATCGTTTGGGTTGTTGGTTTGGAGGACCGCGTCGCGTTAGCCTGAGGAGGATGCGTGTGCGAATGAATCATCCGCCCGCGCGCGCAACGGGAGGGAGCTCTCGCGCTGCAGTGGGTGGGTGGGTAGGTACGTTGCGCCGTGGCGTTCATTGGCGCCCTGTCGTCAACAATCTTGTTTGATCACGGTGGCACGGAAGCGACAGCGATTGAACCACGGGATCGGACGAAGCTTCTTCATAGACGGCAGCTAACCAAACCTGTTATTGCCGCCCTCTCTCAGACTGACAAAGTAGATTCTATATTTCTACAAGTACCGGATAATAAAGAATGTCTGATATAACATGGCTGTTTATGGGCAAAACTTGGCTACCATTCCGAAATTAGCATGTGATCGGTTTGAGACTCAAATCCTAAACAAATGTTACACAACAAGAAATCCAGCCACCTCAACCTGCCAAGACGTACGGTGTATACACAACCTTGTACATCTCTTTTATAACATGGATTGATCACTGATTTTTTTTAGTGCAATAATAACTATGGATCTATTGCATCTATCGAGCTAATAGTTGGCCGGCCGCTAATAATTAGCTTCTCTAGATTTAAAGGGTCGAGCCAACGGTTAGTGTTAGCTATCGTACTTACTCTAGTTGGACAGACCAGCTAATAATAATAACCAATAGTTACGTACAATTAATTATTAGAAGCTATAGCCTATAGGTATAAACAGGATCTCTGATAACTGCTAGATTCTGATACAATTAACAATTGTACTAGATATTACGGTGAAGCAAAAATTAAAATTTTATAGTAACCTATGGTCCCTTAACAACGGATATATGGCAGTAGTTGTCGAAGCTGTCAACTAGTACGCGAATGGTGGAGCATATGCGTTCGTGATAGATGCGTCTACTTGCCAAGTGTGACGTTCAATTTCCGAGTGGATGTCAGCGCGTTGGCGCGAAACAATTGGTCATTTTGTTCTCCGGTTGTTTTCAGGGCCAGTGCCAGTGGTGGCAAACTGACAACGCACTGCACACATGGCGAAGCTCACCGGTAAGATACCACAGCTAAGCACTGCCTGACGCCCCGCGCAGTCAAGGGCGTCGTCGAGCTTTTCTAGATTCTCAAAACGACTATTTAAACATTTAATTTAGACTTGAGGAATTGCACCGTACCGTCGAATGTAAAAACGATTTGATTAAAAAAAAACATGACGCTCTCTGAAAGCTCCAAGCCCTCACGTGATAAACTAAAGTCAAGGAACTGGATTGTAGATTTGTACTACTCCTACTTCTCAAAACTCAATCTGGGCACATTTTAACCGAAAAAACCGAACTGAACCGAACCGAAACCGAACCGTATTGTCGGTTTTTCGGTTTTTCGGTTCGGTGTCGGTTTGCGTTTCTGCGAACTTCGGTGTTCGGCTTCGGCGTCGGTTCCGGCCTCGCACCAAACCGCTCCACCGAATCACCGAAGTAATCTCGTCTCCACCGTTGGCCAGTCACAGCCCACACAATTCCCGGCCCACTAAGGCAGCTTGTAGTGGCCCAAGTCTTCACCTGACTCCAGACAGTTCTCTCTCCAACCCTCTCGCACGCACGGGGACGGGGCTCCTGCACCCGCACCCTTCCCACACGAGGCACGGGGAGGCGAACTCCCTAACCCTAGACCTAGCGGCGGCGGCGGTGCAGCGCTTCACCGTGGCGCGATGGGGAGCGGCTCACGGCAGCACCGGGGGCGGGCCGGCGGGGAGCAGCGCCTCTGCTCAGAGACGGCCGGCTTCTGGCGGGCAGCGGCGCATCCACCAAGCAAAGGCGGCGAGCGGCGAGCAGCGGTGGCGTCCGTCGAGCGGCTGCGGCAGCCAGCAATCATGGGCTCAAGCGCAGCTCGCGCAGCTGCGTGCCGCGCCGCGGCTTAGCGAGCAGCCAAGCAGGCGCGGCGGGCGGCGGCGGCGCGAGCAGCTGGGGACGGCGGCGGCGCGAGCAGGAGCGGCGCGTGGCGAGGCGGCGGCGCGAGCAGGAGCGGCGCGGGGCGGGGCGGCGGCGACGTCACCGGTGGGCGCAGAGGAGCCTCTCAACCGGCGCTAGCGGGGGGCGTGTGGGAGCCGCGCGCGAGCAGGACGGCCATGGAGAAGGTTCAAGCGCTGCTGTTTGTCTGTGTCCATACCAAAAAACCGAACTAAAAAACCGAAACCGAATTCCTCGGTTTCTCGTTTTTTCTCAAACCGATCGGTGTTGCTTTTCTGGAAACCGAAGTTTAGGGAAACCGAAAAAACCGAACCGAAGCGTCGGTTTAAACCGAACGCCCAGATTGACTCAAAACAAATGTACCTCTCAGGCCCTCAGTGCATGGACGTCACTGTCGCAGGATGAGGGAAGCTCAAACGAATTAGACAAAGGGGGCAGCGTTCGAACTCAACGAACTAAAAAAAGGAGTCGGCCACGAGATGGTCTTCCTGGGCTGTGCCTCAACTTGCGTCTTGGACAGGGCTGCCATGGTCAGACTGGCCTCTGCTCGCTGAGAATCGAAGTGGGTACACGGACTGCCCAGCCCAGGTCCTAGCTAGGGTTTCCCATCTCTCCCGCCCCTCTTCCCCTACGCCGCTGAAAGCTCTAGTTTGGTTTTTGGTAATTGATGAAACATAGTGTACTAACCTTTGTCATGAAGTGATGTGATATGAGCAAGGTGGTACACACCAAGTGATGGAGCAAATGGATCATGGTGGATGGTGATGGTCCAAAAGATGGTCAAGTGCTCATCCTTGGAATGGAAATGGAGAAATGCGAAAATTGGCTCAAGGCAAAGGTATAAATTCATAGGGCCATTTTCGGTTGACACTCAAGACACCATAGAGGGTGTGAGTGGTTTAGGTTTGATAACCGTACTATTAAGAGGGGAAAACTATAATTGCTCACTCATCTAGTGCCACTAAAATGATTTTCATTTGCATATGCATTTGGGGCTTAGGGTCATGATGAAGTTGATTGAGAATCTCTTGAAATGACCTTGGGAATTGTTTTATCTTGTGCAAATGATGGAGGATATATTTTGGATGAGATGGCATATGATTTGGGATGATTTTTGGAATGAGATTTATTTAAATCTTGGAGGAGAAAGTGGTTTTGCTGGTTTCTGTGAACTGGAAGGAGGCTTACTGCGCTAGGCTCACCGCCGTTGGCCTTCGATCGCCTGTGTGGGTGCCGCGCCGGTCCGGCCGAGCCGGAGCCGCGAGCGCGCGCACGCTGGGCCTCCTCGCGCCTTGGGCCGCGCGCGCGCGGGAGCGGGCTGGCCCGTCGAGCCGGCGCCGGGGCCGCCTCCCGGCCGGCCTCGCTCGCTGGGTGCCGGGCTCGTCGCGCCGCGGGCCGCCTTGCCACCGCTGGTGGGCCGCCCGCCTTGCTGGGCCGAGCGCCTCTGGCTGCCGCTCGCAGGCCGCGCGCACGCTGGCGCGCGAGGGCCGCGCCGGCCAGTGCTGCTGCGCTGGCTCCCCAGCGAAATGGGCCGCCAAGCTGCTGCCGCGGGCCGCCACTTGCTCCTGCGCGTGTTTGGGCCAGATTATTGCTTCTTTGGGCTGCCCTGATATTTTCTACCGCTGCTACTGATTCTTTCAATCGAGGAAGTGGAGGAGCAGCTGGCCTGTGTGTTTGTGAACGTTGCCGCCGTGAGCTGCTGGTGCCACACGTGGTGGGGGCCACGGCCCACGCTCCCACCCATTGGTGACCGGGGCGAGCAAAAGGAGCCGGCCGGCCGGGGCCCGGACACCCATCGATCCCCATTTCATTTCAACCGAGACGACGAGCTCTTCTTCCTCCTTGCTCCTCTTGCAAACCTAAGAGAAGAAAAGCTCCATTTCTCTCCAATCTCACTCCCAAGCTTTGGTGCTCCATTCAAGTGAGAGAGTGTGCTCTAGAGATCGAGTTGAGAGCCTCAAGAGGATCTCCTCCCTCTCTCCTCTCCATCCCATGGTTGGTTTCATTTGGTGAGAGGTTGGGAAACCCTAGGTGCATGCATTTGTGATTCAATTTCTTGGCACTAGGTGATTGTTGCAATTGTGGTATTCTTATTACTCTTGGTGATTGCCGTCACCTAGACGGTTGGTGTTGGATTGATTGGTGAGGGGATTTGGTGATTGTGTCCGCCCAATCAAGGTGAATTTGTGAGGGGTTGTTGTGGTTCCCCGGCGGAGTGCCTAATTCCAACTCTAGTGGATTGCTCGTGTCGTTGAGTTATCGCACTTGTGTGTGGGTTCTTGCGGTGCCTTGCGGGGCGTGGCTTGAGGGCCTCTACCGAAGAACCACCAAGGTGTTGGTCGACACAACGGGGACTAGCTTGCCGGCAAGCAAGTGAACCTCGGGAGAAAAATCAATTGTGTCATCTCTTGTCTCCCGGTGCATTGGATTGATTGATATATATATTGTTGGGATTATTTATTTGGTGATTGGCAACATCCTCTACTCTTCACCGTTGGTATAAAAGTCATTCTCTCCTCTCTTTAATACTTGCAATATATCTTGTGGTAGAGTAGCAAGTAGAGTAACTTAGAGTAATTTGTTTATCTTGCTAGCTCTCTAATTAGTTAGAGTAGAGACATAGAATTTGTGTGCCATAGAGACTATAATTATTAGAATTGCAATAGTTAGCTTGCCTAACAATTAGAGCTAGAGCAAACCGTTTTTATCGCCATTTGTGTTACTAATATTTTGCTCTAGTGTCTTGAAGTTTTTTTTAAAATAGGCTATTCACCCCCCTCTAGCCATACTAGGATCTTTCAAGTGGTACCGGAGCTAGGTCACCGATTAATTAAGGCTTTACAACCTTCGGTGTTGAAGTATGGCTCAAATTGTGTTCAATCATGTTGGGGGCAAGCCACCATTCTTTGATGGAGTTAGTTCTTTTGATCATTGGAAGAGGAGGATGATTATGTATCTTGGTTCTATTCATGAAAGGGTCTTGCAAGTTACTTTATATGACTATGCTATTCTTGATGCCGATAACCTCACCGATTTGGATAGAGCCAATATAACATGCAATAGAATGGCTCTCAATACACTTTACAATGGCATGGATACAAAAGTATTTGAGGGAATCAAAGATTTGGAAGTGGCTAGTGAAGTGTGGACAAGATTGAGTGAAACATATGAGGGCACAAAAGTTGTGAAGAGTGCCAAGCTTTATGGACTCAAGAGTGAGTTCGAGAACTTCAAGAAGAAGGAGGATGAAACAATTATTGAGATGTTTCATCATCTACAAGTGATAGTTAATGATCTCAAGAGTTTGGGGCACAAGACAAAAGATGAAGATTTTTGCCACAAGTTCTTGTTGAGTTTACCTAGAAGATTGAAGATGTTGATCATGATGTTGCAAAGAGATGGGCTTGAAACAAAGAAGCCTAATGATTTGCTTGGTGAAGTATTGACCTATGACAAATATGATCAAGATGTTGATGAGAAAGAGAAGGTGGAAGATGAGAAGAAGAAGAAGACCGGGCATTCAAGGCCACCTCCTCCAAGGGCAAAGCTACCATCATAGAAGAAGAAGAAGACAATAATGAAGATGGGGAATTTGAAATTGATGATGAGGCACTTGCTCTTGTAGTCAAGAAGATGGGTCACATGTTCATCAAGAGAAGAGGCTTCAAGAAGAGAAATGACAACTTTAAGAGAAATGAGCAACAAAGGAAGTGCTTCAATTGTGATAGTACCGAACATCTACAAGCCGAATGCCCATATGCGAAGAAGAAGAACAACAACAAGGGTAAATTTGAGAAGAAGAAGAAGCATGAGGCCAAGATGACATTCAAGAAAGGCAAGAATGGTGCATATGTGGTCACTTGGGAGAGTGACAATGATGATGAAGATGAAGATTCACCCAACAAGGCTCTTGCTTCAATTGCTATCAACAAGAAGCCATCAATATTCTCTACATCATCTTCATGCTTCATGGCCAAAGAAAATAAGGTACAATATGATGATAGTGACGATGATAGTGAGATGGAATATGCTCACAATAGTGATAATGATGATGATGGTGATGAACCTTCTAAGGAACAATTATATGACTTGATGCAAGAAACTAGAGACATAGCTATTGCCAAGGAAAAGGAGTGTAAGAAACTTTCAATGAAAGTAGCAATACTTGAGAAAGTTCTTAGTGAGCTTAAAACCACTCATGAGAGTCTAGTGGAAGACCATGAGAAACTTGGTGATGCTCATTCTAAGCTTGAAAAGGCTCACTCATTGCTTCTTGAGCAACAAGCAAAGAAAGTGGTGATTGCATCTTGTGATATAGGTGTTACTTGTGACATCATTGATGATTCATTTTATCAACCCATCATCATATCAAATGCTAACCCTTCTTGTAGCTCTTCATCCACCACCACCAACTCTACCTCTACTACTAGTGATGGTTTTACTTGTGATGCCTCACTAATGGTTGAGAATGAGACCCTCAAGAAAGAGGTGGATGAGCTCACTCACGCCCTAGGCAAGGCCTATGGTGGTGAGGCCCGCTTGCTTAAGTGTTTGGGTAGCCAAAGGTTCTCTCTTAACAAAGAGGGATTGGGCTATATCCCCAAGAAAGGCAGGGCGGCCTTTGCAACTCCAAAGCCTAGCTTTGTGAAGAGCAATGATCGATTTTGCCATAGATGCAAGCAAGTTGGGCACCTAGAGCAAAGTTGCAACAAGAAGAAAGAGAACAAGAAACTTGTTAATGCTATATCTTTTGATTCTTGTTATGTGCTTACCAAGGGTGAGAAGGGTGTGAAAGCTAAGTTTGTTGGTACTCCCATTGTTAGCCCAAAGAAGAAGGCTATTTGGGTGCCAAAGAGCTTAGTCACTAACCTACAAGGACCCAAGCAAGTGTGGGTACCTAAGCTTCATTGATTCTCTTGTAGGTCAATTATAAAGCCGGAGGAAGGCATTGGATTATTGATAGTGGGTGCTCTCAACACATGACCGGCACATCAAGAATGTTTGACTCAATCAAAGATAATGATAGTGGTGTTGATTCAATTACTTTTGGCAATAACAAGAAAGGCAAGGTTTTTGGATTGGGCAAAATTGCAATATCAAATGACATGAGCATCTCTAATGTGTTGCTAGTTGAAAGCTTGGATTTCAATCTTCTATCCGTGGCACAAATTTGTGATCTAAGCTACAAGTGTATCTTTGGGGCAAATGATGTTGAAGTTGTTAGTGTGGTTGATTTCAACTTGATATTCAAGGGTTTTAGATATGAGAATCTCTATCTAGTTGACTTCAATACTAGTGAAGCATCTTTGACCACATGCTTAATATCCAAATCAAGCATGGGTTGGCTTTGGCATAGAAGGCTTGGGCATGTTGGCATGAAACAATTGAAGAAGCTTGTGACTCATAAACTTGTTGATGGTTTGAAAGATGTTGAATTTGAAAAGAATAAGCTTTGTAGTGCATGTCAAGCTGGGAAGCAAGTTGGATGCTCTCATCCAAAGAAGAGTACAATGAGCACATGCAAGGCATTTGAATTGTTGCACATGGATTTATTTGGTCCAACTACGTACACAAGCATTGGTGGCAATAAGTATGGATTTGTCATAGTGGATGACTTCACAAGATTCACATGGGTATTCTTTCTTAGTGACAAAAGTGAAGCATTTGACACCTTCAAGACTTTCCTCACTAGAGTTCACAATGAGTTTGACATGAGAATCAAGAAAGTGAGAAGTGACAATGGAAGTGAGTTCAAAAATACAAGAATGGAAGAACTTTGTGATCACTATGGCATTGGACATCAATTTTCGACCAAATACACTCCACAATCAAATGGCCTAGTAGAGAGGAAGAATAGATCATTGCTTGATATGGCTAGATCAATGCTTCATGAGTACAATGTTAGTCAATCTTTTTGGGATGAAGCAATCAACACAGCTTTCTACTACACCAATAGGCTCTGTTGTCATCCTTTGCTTGAAAAGACTCCATATGAGCTATTACATGGAAGAAAGCCCAACATTGCATTTTTTAGAGTGTTTGGTTGCAAATGCTATATCTTGAGGAAGGGCTCTAGATTGGAAAAGTTTGACAAAAGATGTGATGAAGGGTTTCTACTTGGATATTCAACTACAAGCAAAGCATATAGGGTATGGAACAACTCTAGTGGCATTCTTGAGGAAGTTCATGATGTGCAATTTGATGAAACCAATGGGTCACAAGATGAAGAAGAAAATCTAAATGATGTTGGTGGACCTAGGTTGGTGGAAGCAATGAAGAATTTGGACATTGGGGACATTAGAGCAAAGCAAGTGGTTGATATACAAGATGATAAAGATCAAGTGCTCACCTCTCCAATGAAGCAAGCTAGTGGCTCTCATTTGCAAGATCAAAGTGCTAGTTCATCTCATGAAGATAAATCAAATGACCAACCTAGCTCAAGCAATCAAGTTCAAGTGCTTCAACCTACTCACATTGCAAGAGATCATCCAATGGATATGATTATTGGTGACATAAGAAGTGGTGTGCAAACAAGATCAAGAGTGGCTAACTTTTGTGAGCACTTCTCATTTGTCTCATCCATTGAACCAACCAAGATTGATGAAGCTTTGAAGGATGAGGATTGGGTTAATGCTATGCATGAAGAGCTCAACAACTTCACTAGAAATGAAGTTTGAGAATTAGTAGAAAGGCCAAAAGACCACAATGTGATTGGAACCAAATGGGTGTTTAAAAACAAGCAAGATGAAGATGGCATTGTTGTGAGAAACAAAGCAAGACTAGTTGCTCAAGGTTATTCTCAAGTAGAGGGTCTTGACTTTGGTGAAACATATGCACCGGTTGCTAGATTGGAGGCAATTAGAATCTTATTAGCCTATGCTTGTGCCCACAACATCAAGTTATATCAAATGGATGTGAAGAGTGTATCTCTCAATGGCTATATAAATGAGCTAGTGTATGTTGAACAACCACCCGGTTTTGAAGATGACAAGAAGCCCGACCATGTATGCAAGTTGAAGAAGGCTTTATATGGCTTGAAGCAAGCACCTAGAGCATGGTATGAGAGGTTAAGGGATTTCTTACTCTCTAAGGGGTTTAAAATGGGTAATGTTGATACTACTCTCTTTACCAAAAAGATAGGGGATGACTTATTTGTGATGCAAATATATGTGGATGATATCATATTTGGGTCAACCAACCAAGCCTATTGTGAAGAGTTTGGAGAAATGATGGCAAAAGAGTTTGAGATGTCCATGATTGGTGAACTTAGCTACTTTCTTGGTCTCCAAATCAAACAATTGAAGAATGGCACTTTTGTGAGTCAAGGAAAGTACATAAGAGACATGTTGAAGAAGTTTGGGATGCAAGATGCAAAGCCAATTACTACTCCTATGGGCACTAATGGTATTCTTGATAGTGATACTAGTGGCAACATGGTGGATCAAAAGTTGTATCGTTCTATAATTGGAAGCCTACTCTATGTGACCGCATCAAGACCGGATGTCATGTTTAGTGTATGCATGTGTGCAAGATATCAATCCTCACCTAGAGAGAGTCATCTCACCGCAACTAAAAGAATATTGAGGTACTTGAAGCATACAAAAGATGTTGGACTATGGTATCCCAAGGGGTCAAACTTTGACTTGATTGGCTATTCCGACTCCGATTATGGGGGATACAAAATAAATAGAAAGAGCACTAGTGGTACATGTCAATTACTTGGAAGATCTCTTGTGTCATGGTCATCTAAGAAACAAAACACCGTAGCAATCTCTACCGCCGAAGCCGAATATATTAGTGCCGGTAGTTGTTGTGCTCAATTGCTATGGATGAAATCCACTTTGAAGGACTATGATCTCAATTTCAAGAATGTGCCATTGCTATGTGACAATGAGAGTGCTATCAAGATGACAAACAACCCGGTTCAACATGGAAGAACAAAGCACATTGACATTAGGCACCATTTCATTAGAGATCATCAACAAAAGGGTGATATTGCTATTGAGAGTGTTGGCACCGATGATCAACTTGCCGATATATTCACTAAGCCACTTGATGAGAAAAGGTTTTGCAAGCTAAGGAATGAGTTGAACATTCTTGATTTCTCAAACATGAGTTGAATGCACCCCATATATATGTGACATGCCTCTCCTTCGACAAAGCAAAGGTAACATTGTATGACATGTCATTCATTCTATGCTAAGGACTTGTTAGTGCATCTAGACATACAAGTTGCATTTGGGGCATTCATGATAAATCAAAAGATTTTGATGTATATATGGCACCACTATTGCTTCTATGCTTGTTTTTGATCTAGTGGTGGCATATGACATGTTTGTGAGCTTGCAATCCTAGTGTTGAATCTAGAAAATTTGCTATAAGTGTTTAATTCAACATAGGCAAGATAACCCTTTTTATGAGGTGTGAAGAAGCTTGTCTTTGGTTCAAACCGAATTAAATGTCTTTGGCAAGTGATCTAGATTGAACCACAATTTGACCATACCTTTTTGGAAATAGTTGACAAAGGGGGAGAGATAAGTCACAAAGATAATGTTGGGGAGAGATTTGAGAAAGAAAAGGGGTCAATAAACTTTTTGAAGCACACAAGTAGGGGGAGCTAGCTCATGAACAATTTGTTGCATTTGTATGTGCATTAACATATGACTTGCTCTTTGCACATGTATTTAAATTCTCTATATATGCTTGTGTGGTGTATGCTAGTATATAATTTTTATGGTGATTGAAATATTAGCATGCATAGGTTGGTAACTAGACTTTTATGCTTTCAAGTAAATCAAGTGCTCTCTTTCTTATAATGTTGATCTCACAGGGTACTTGAGTTTTTTTGATGTATGTCTAGTTATCCATGGTGCTAAAGATGGTATATATTGGCAACTCCGATGTAACACGCTTCAAAGGTCCATTCTATATACTTTAGCATCATTTGATAGTAGTAGCTCTCCTAAAATTCCTATTCATGCATATGTGAACAATTGAACAAAACTCATATATCACATATGTAGGGGGAGCTAGTACTATCAAAACCGAATTTGAAATGCTTGTCCAACTCTTATTCATGATCTAAATGCATGGGCAAACATTTCAAGTTCACAAATTAAATTCATTTCATATCTTTGTGAAGGTTGTCATCAATTACCAAAAAGGGGGAGATTGAAAGCTCTAGTTTGGTTTTTGGTAATTGATGAAACCTAGTGTACTAACCTTTGTCATGAAGTGATGTGATATGAGCAAGGTGGTACACACCAAGTGATGGAGTCAAATGGATCATGGTGGATGGTGATGATCCAATAGATGGTCAAGTGCTGATCCTTGGAATGGAAATGGAGAAATGCGAAAATTGGCTCAAGGCAAAGGTATAAATTCATAGGGCCATTTTCGGTTGACACTCAAGACACCATAGAGGGTGTGAGTGGTTTAGGTTTGATAACCGTACTATTAAGAGGGGAAAACTATAATTGCTCACTCATCTAGTGCCACTAAAACGATTTTCATTTGCATATGCATTTGGGGCTTAGGGTCATGATGAAGTTGATTGAGAATCTCTTGAAATGACCTTGGAAATTGTTTTATCCTGTGCAAATGATGGAGGATATATTTTGGATGAGATGGCATATGATTTGGGATGATTTTTGGAATGAGATTTATTTAAATCTTGGAGGAGAAAGTGGTTTTGCTGGTTTCTGTGAACTGGAAGGAGGCTTACTGCACTAGGCTCACTACTGCTGGCCTTCTGATCGCCCAGGTGGGCTGCTGCTGCTGGTCTGGCCGAGCTGGGCCGCGAGCGCGCGCACGCTGGGCCTCCCTCGCGCCTTGGGCCGCCGCGCACGCGCGCGTGGAGTGGGCTGGCCCATCGTAGCCGGCGCTGGGCCACCTCCCGTCCGGCTGCTATCCGCCGCGGCGCGGCTGGCTCCGTGCCGCGCCGGCCAAGCGCCTTGCCACCGCCGGTGGGTCGCCCGCCTTTGCCGGGCCGAGCGCCCGGGCGCCGCTCGCCGCCGCGCGCACGCTGGCGTGCGAGGGCCGCGCCGGCCAGTGCTGCTGCGCTGGCTCCCCAGCGAAATGGGCCGCCAAGCTGCTGCCGCGGGCCGCCACTTGCTCCTGCGCGTGTTTAGGCCAGATTATTGCTTCTTTGGGCTGCCCTGATATTTTCTACCGCTGCTACTGATTCTTTCAATCGAGGAAGTGGAGGAGCAGCTGGCCTGTGCGTTTGTGAACGTTGCCGCCATGAGCTGCTGGTGCCACACGTGGTGGGGGCCACGGCCCACGCTCCCACCCATTGGTGACCGGGGCAGAGCAAAAGGAGCTGGCCGGCCAGTGGCCTGGACACCCATCGATCCCCATTTCATTTCAACCGAGACAGACATAGCTCTTCTTCCTCCTTGCTCCTCTTGCAAACCTAAGAGAAGAAAAGCTCCATTTCTCTCCTCTCTCACTCCCAAGCTTTGGTGCTCCATTCAAGTGAGAGAGTGTGCTCTAGAGATCGAGTTGAGAGCCTCAAGAGGATCTCCTCCCTCTCCTCTCCATCCCATGGTTGGTTTCATTTGGTGAGAGGTTGGGAAACCCTAGGTGCATGCATTTGTGATTCAATTTCTTGGCACTAGGTGATTGTTGCAATTGTGGTATTCTTATTACTCTTGGTGATTGCCGTCACCTAGACGGTTGGTGTTGGATTGATTGGTGAGGGGATTTGGTGATTGTGTCCGCCCCCAATCAAGGTGAATTTGTGAGGGGTTGTTGTGGTTCCCTAGGCGGAGTGCCTAATTCTAACTCTAGTGGATTGCTCGTGTCGTTGAGTTATCGCACTTGTGTGTGGGTTCTTGCGGTGCCTTGCGGGGCGTGGCTTGAGGGCCTCTACCGAAGAACCACCAAGGTGTTGGTCGACACAACGGGGACTAGCTTGCCGGCAAGCAAGTGAACCTCGGGAAAAATCAATTGTGTCATCTCTTGTCTCCCTAAGGTGCATTGGATTGATTGATATATATATTGTTGGGATTATTTATTTGGTGATTGGCAACATCCTCTACTCTTCACCGTTGGTATAAAAGTCATTCTCTCCTCTCTTTAATACTTGCAATATATCTTGTGGTAGAGTAGCAAGTAGAGTAACTTAGAGTAATTTGTTTATCTTGCTAGCTCTCTAATTAGTTAGAGTAGAGACATAGAATTTGTGTGCCATAGAGACTATAATTATTAGAATTGCAATAGTTAGCTTGCCTAACAATTAGAGCTAGAGCAAACCGTTTTTATCGCCATTCGTGTTACTAATATTTTCGCTTCAAATTGCTTGAAGCTTTTTTTAAAATAGCGCTATTCACCCCCCTCTACCATACGGACCTTTCAGCCGCCGCCGCCGCGGCCGCCGGGCCTTCCCTTTCCCCTTTCCCCCCTCCGCCGCTCTCCCCTCCCAAACCCCTCGCACCCACACAGATCCCCCATCTTCTCCCGCCCCTCTTCCCCTACGCCGCCGCCGCCGAGCCATGGACTCCGACTCCCGCTCCAGCTCCGTCACCGTATTGGAGCTGCGGATGAAGGAGTGCTACCTCAAGAATGCCCAGGAGGCGCTCAGTGGGCCGTTCAGTACGGCCTACTTCGACTTCACCAGCACAGGCCTCGTGCTCAAGGCCACGGACACCAGCGGCGGTGCGTTTGCCGTGCTCGAACTCAGCTCCGAGGCCTTCGATCACTACTCCTGCGACCACGAACACTTCTCCGTGGGTCTGAACCTCGCCGCTGTCGCCAAGATTTTCAGCGTCGCCAACGACAACGACGACATCACCATCAATTACCAGCTTGAGGACGGGTGGACCTTTCCCATCTCGTTGCAGTCGCCAGGCAGTCATGTGATTAGCAGTTTTCATTTGGATTTCGCGTTGGACGCCATCTACATCCCCGTCGGCGTCCCGGAATATCCGGAATCCATCTACCAGGCCATAGTCTGCATGCCCTCTGCCAAGTTTAAGCATTTCTGCGACAAGCTCAGCTGTGACACCGGGGACAGGAAAGCTGTTATCAGTATCTCAGTGGATAAGGACAATGTCCGCTTCTTCACTGATAAGACAACAACAATTGTCCGCCTGCAGACCCAAAATGGTGACAAGCCAAATGAAGCTACCAGTATAGTGATGAAAGAAAAGATTTCCCTGACCTTTGGCCAGAGGCACCTGAAGAACTTCTCCAAGGCATCTACCCTGTCTGATCAAGTGACAATCAAGCTTTCGTCCAACCTACTTGTGATCGAGTACAAGATCGCAGAGATGGGCTACATCAGATATCATGTGATGCCAGCAGACAAGGAAGCTGAGATGGAGGGGATCGAAGAGGAAGATATGATGCAGAACTGATGACTAGCGGGGATAACGTATGGTCATGGTTCCTACTTTGTCTTTCATGTTACCTACTTTATCTTTCCACCATCGTTTGCTTGACTATTGTTGGCAAGCAAAAAAGATTTTATGTCTCATCTGTTTGAGCCAGACAATTTCAGCTGCTTGTACCTGTATCTGTTGCGAGTCCGAGTCCTTGGATTTACAGTAAATTTAGATGAGTGGATTTGTGCTTTGTGCATTGGTATATACTATGCTCTTTGATCTAGTCAAAAGAAAAAAAAAGAAGTGGGTACACGGACTTCGCAACCCCAAATCAACGTGCCTAGTTGTGGTAGCTCCAGCTCCACCCCAGGAAATGGCAATATGTTTTCTTCACGAACGTGCTCATGACGCAGGCGTTTCACAAAATGGCAATTGGTGTGATTGAAGAAATACGAGACTCTGTTCCTTCTAATCAGTATAATGTTTGAATCATCCTCCAAGAACACAGTTATGGGAGGGGAAAAAATATAAACTTAATAACAGGGCTGCCACAACACTTGCGGGGAGTGAAATAGAAACTTTATATGAACTTGATGGAGCGGGATACAAACTTCCTAACACCACTCAGTTACAAGCAAAAATGCAACTTTGCTCATCAAGGAAAATGCATCTGTTAGACATTGACATCCACAACGAAAAAAATCTTCAGAATGCTTCTTCAGTTCAGCTCTTGAAGAAAATGGGATGACCTGTGTCAACCTTGAAACCAAGATTTTTGCTTGAAGACTGCTCCTCCATCTCCCCAAAGATTGACAATTCATGAGCCTGAATCTTCTTCAGAACCTCATCAGGTCATCAAGCTTCTTCTCATATAGAAGAGCAAAAACTATGCTGTACTTGGGTCAGGAAAGAGGCAAAGAGCCATGGATTCTTTTGGTTTATTTCACCTTCATCAATTTGAGCATGATTGTAACACACTGACAATGAGAATTGGTAACCGGACAACATAACAAATAGTTACCAAATTAGTACAATATCAACCTGCAGACTTGAGAGCCCTGATGTCAACATAAGTTTAACTGAGAGAAAAAATCAAACTAACTAGAGTAATTTAGAAACCTTAAGTTCGAATTCGTGCCTGTCTGTTTAAACCAAGAACCTGCCCAAATTGAAGTATTTCACATTCTTTTACAAAGTAGCGAAATCCCTTTTATTGCTGTACTTGCAAAGCATCATCGAAAGGCTACCAGCTGTAGCATCACATGATTTAGCAGAAAATTTTACAGTAGTTGGATTGTTTACTGCTGAATAACTCCTATATATATGGTTCGCGTTGATGAGTAACAAAACCTGGAACTCTACATGATTCCACGTCGATCAGAGATATGTGACGAAGGTTGAACTATTCAGTATCAAGTCAACCTGAAGTTAATCTGTGACAAATAATGCTTTTTTATTTGGGGTTAGTAAAGCATCGCGCAAACTTTCAGGCAGGAAACATATGGCATATGAAGAATGAATAGCAATGTCCATCTGGTTTTGTAACTCAGAGGACAACTGTACAACAAAGAACAATAATAGCAATCCTTCTATTAAACAGTTCATTAAAAAATTCAAACTTTACTTGGTGATCAATTACCATCAAGATTCAAGGATCAAATTTAGTGCAAAGGGTCACCACAGAGAAGAGGTTACCTCTCAGAAGAAACATTTTAATGAAGGGACACTTGGGAATAATGATGGTTGCCTAGAACGGGTAACCATGGTTTACAGCTAATCAAAGGAAGCCAATCAGGCAATAGCTCCAATATATGTGTGGTGTTAGTGACATGTACAACCATCACTTCCCAGGAAAAGTAATACCTTCGTTAGAGGACTTGTCATGGTTGGCAAAACATATCAAAGGGCTGCTATGCCTGTATTATTTGCCATTGCCAATCAAGGCAATGAATGTGACGATTTGAAACTCAAGGGCACCGATTTGCCAAGGCCAATCATGGCAATAGATCTGGCAGTCAAAATTCTGTGTTATTTGGCGTACCATCTTCTCTCACAGTAGAAATTGCATGAGCTGCTTCTCGAAGGACATCACCCTTTTTCTTTAATCCCTATGCTTCATGGTGAAATCTCATCTACAGTTTATAAATGAACTCCATTTTACATGAAAGCAGTAACCCTTCCTTCTTGTCCTACCATTACCACTATACTTCATGAGTTCCTCCATGGATAGTATGTCTAGATCGGTGCAATTATTCATATTCCTCATTTGTTCAGTTAGTTCATCCAAAACCTCATAGATTTCTGGAGCTAGAGGGTTGGACCTATCCCCAACCAGAAAAGGAGTGAACCCGTTACCAAGATCAGCCCATGCTAACCCAGGTGCTTTCGTGACACCCAGATCTCTCATCAGTTTTCTGACCGTTGCTAGCTCATTCCAGCAACCTGCAGCTGCGTACATGTTAGCAATCAGAACATAGTGTCCAGCATTCTCTGTCTTCATCTCCAAGAGCCTCCTTGCTGACCTTTCACCAATTATTATGTTACCTTGCTCATGGCAAGCTCCTACTAATGCTGCCACCATTGTTGATGTTGGAGAGAAGGGAGTCTGGTTGAGCAATTCCTCTGCCTTCTCCAACAGTCCAGCACGTGCATATAGATCAACCATGCAAGAATAGTGCTCCATCTGGGGCTTTATACCATATGACCTCACCATCTTGTCAAAAAGCTCTTCCCCTTCATCCACGAGCCCAGAGTGGCTACAAGCAGAGAGTACAGTAACCATGATGATGGCATCTGGCATGATCCCACTGTCAATCATCTGTTTGAAAAAGCGCAGAGAAACAATTCCTTTTCCTTGCATTCCATATCCTGCTATCATTGAAGTGTAGGATATCATGTCACGGTCATCCATAGTATCAAATACATTTTGAGCCACTGAAAGCCTCCCTGATTTTGAGTACATATCTATAAGAGAGTTCCACAACAAACGATACCCTTTGAAACCTTGCTTAATAATGTGCGTGTGAAGTTCCCGTCCATGCTGCAGGTTAGCAACACGGGCACAGAGTGCAAGATAGGTGACAACAGTAACATAATTTGGCTGCACATCACTGCATACCATTTCACGAAAAATCCCAGAAGCTGCTTCTGCATCATCCGACAATGCAAAACCTGCTATCATAGTGTTCCATGCTACCAGACCTGGGCAACTCATCATTCTGAACAGCATGAGAGCACGCTCCATATCGTTGCACCTGGCATACATCGTGATCACTGCATTGATCACACTGTCGATCTCGTGACAGTGCATTCGGACTGCCAACCCATGTATCTCCTTCCCAAGCCTCAACCACCCCGCCCGTGAGCACGCGTTTGATCCAATCACCAAAGTCACAAAATCAATGCTCGCACCACCTCTCACCATATCCCGAATCAACCCAACCGCTGCCCTGTAATCACGCATCTGGATGTAGCCGCCGGCAATCGTGTTCCACGTCACCGAGTTCACCTCTGCACCCTCGGCCTGCATCCGGCGAAACAGCTCCACCGCCTCTCTCCACCGCCCAGACGCAGCGTAGCCGGAGATCATCGAGTTCCACGACACCACGTCCCTGTGCCCCATTCCGTCGAACACCCCGCGCGCGGCTGCGAGGTCCCCGCACTTGGCGTACATGGACACCAGCGCGTTCTGGCAGAACAGGTGGCCGTCCATGCCGGCGTCCGCGGCGCGCGCGTGCACCGCGCGCCCGAGCGCGAGGTCCGCGGTCTCGGCGCAGGCGCGGAGCACCTTGGGGTAGGTGAAGGCGTCAGGGGGAACGGCGTCGACCATCTCCTGGTACGCGGCGAGCGCGTGGCGCGGGAGGCCGTGGCTGAGGCAGGCGGCGATGAGGACGTTGTAGGGCTCGGGGCACGCGGCGCCGGCGGCGAGGGAGGCGGCGGCGGCGGTGGGGAGGAGCGGCGGGTGCGCGGCGTAGAAGGAGAGGAGGCGGGGCAGGAGGCGCGAGTAGCGGGAGAGGCCGAGGGAGAGGGCGAGCGCGTGGAGCTGGAGGCCGACGCGGAGGTCGGCGCGGTGGTGGGTGAGGAGCGAGGCGATGGGGCGGAGGAGGAGGTGCGTGGCGGCGAAGTGGGGGAGGAGGCGGCGGAGCTGGGAGAAGGCGAGGAGCGGGGCCGGGAGGAGGCGGAGGGCCGACGGGTCGGAGAGGGAGGCGAGGAGGGAGTGGACGGTGGCGGAAGGGCTTGGCGGTGGCGGTGGCGGCCGTGGTGAGAGCGCCGCCGCCGCGGACATTGCCGGAAGTTTAGAACTCCGTAGTAGTATCAGGACGAAATACAACTTTGTTTTGTTTTTTTATTGGAAGGAAAAGAATAGGAGAAAAGAGAGATGAGGTGGACTCAAGGCTGGTGACGTGGCATCCCCGTGGTGGACTCAAAAAAAAAATAGAAAAATGATGACGAAATTGTTTTCTTTCTTGGTTACAAAAAAGTGCTATTTAGTTTCTTGGTCCTTTTTTCCTCGAATTGGAGTATAAAACAATTTTTCTTTACTTCTTAGTCCTTTGGTTAGTTCGATGAGCTAACCGTGTAAATAGAGAGAGAGAGAAGAGCGAGAGAAATCTTATCCATCGAAAATGTTGGTTCGAGTAAATCGAGCCCAACAATAGGATTATTTCAACATAGTACAAAGTTTAGAAGAAACAATTAATACATTTTTTCACAATCAACTGGTCCGAATGTAGGAGAACACAGTACTCGACATTCCCCTTCAAATCTTAAAATTACAGCAATGTTGCTATGTATGTCTAATTTTACACATATAAAGGTTCGGAGCATGTTTCATATTTCAAGTGATTTAATAACCTAGGGCCAAAAAAACCGCTTG
This sequence comes from Themeda triandra, assembly GCA_018135685.1. Lineage (NCBI taxonomy): Eukaryota > Viridiplantae > Streptophyta > Magnoliopsida > Poales > Poaceae > Themeda > Themeda triandra. The sequence goes on along the minus strand of JAENPR010000079.1, from coordinate 168,277 downwards.
ATTTTCTTATAAATCTATATATACTCTGTTCTCCGCTCCATCATTCGTTTGTGAGTGGTATCTTCGGTGCATTTGAAGTGATACAAACTCAAGAGGTGACGGAGTCAATTTACACCTCTAAATAAAAGCCCTATTGAAGTTAAAACTACAATTGATTGGTTTGGGGTGAGTAAAGTTCTATCACTTTTAGTCCTAAAGTATCAAGCATGATGACTAAAAGGTGACCAAAGTAGTTTAGTCCATTTAGTTCCCAAGGGGTGACTAAACTTTAGTCAAGTGGCTAAAGAAACCAAACATGTTTTTACTAATGGGGGCCATCTTATTTTTCATGACAAGAACAACAAACCAATGCAACATTTGATTTTTGAGTGCTATGTAGCAATTGTTTGGAGGATTGTTCACGTATTGGCTTAGAACCAATAATAAATATGACTATTTATTTTTCCTAGACAACAAAAGGTTGAGCTAAAATCGTGCCATCATATTCAAATAGGTGCGAGTTTGTAGTTTGTCCTACATATTTGATATATTGGATAGCCATTTTTAGAGGTGCTATTATAAAAAAAACTTTTTTTTTTGTGTGAAATTGCTATAAAAATCTGAGGTGTTTGGCAGTAGCTTTTACTTCATCGACATTATTTTTCAACCGGACCTGTGTTAACGAGTGCAGAGAGGGAGCATGTCCTGCGTTGAGTAGCCTAGTCGATCTCTGACTTGTAGCAGTAGCACACAACCATCTCACTTTTGTGTTGTCTTTTCAGGCCCCTTTGTGATATAGGAATTATACAATAATTTCACAGAAATGAGTTTAGTTGGTATATCATAATTGTTACTTTTGTTTTTTAGTGAAACAAGAGAGGCTTGCTCCTACTAGATTTTTTTTTTTTTTGAAATTTTAAAACAGAGGGATACACAAGGGAAAGAGGGAACTCAAGCAACAAAAAAGGAAAAATTAAAAAGATGAACCAAGCTAAGGAGATAATACTAGATTGTTATCTTTTTGGCGCACAAGATGAGCTGTGAAATTCTTTTCTAAACCCTCTATGAGTCTGGGATTTAAGACTGGACTTGACTGAAGATTAGTAAATTTGTTGCTTTCCAAATTGTCCATCACATAGATCGATCAAATTTTATTTGACTCCTCTGGAGATAAAAAAAATTATATCTTTGTTATAGGGAGTGTATATATGTTCAAGTTTTTTTTTGAGCATGTATATATGTTCAAGTTGTTCAGTCAATCTCGGGCACTGGGACTGTCAAACAATCGATGAGGACGAATAATGTCTTCAAGTATATTTATCTATACGGATAAGAGTATATATTAATGGAGAATACTTCCAAGATAAAAAAAAAAAGAAAAGAAAAGAAAAGAAAGGTCGGTGGTGGAGCAAGTCAGGATCGTGTTGGATTCGGACCCAACTCCGTTTGTGTCCACGTAGGCTAGGGCTCTATAATAAGGAGAAGAGCCACGCCGCGTTCCCGTGCCGCTCCGATCCGCCGCGTTTTGGCCGCTTCGATCGTTCTCAGATCAGACATGGACGACGAAGCCCTCGTAGACGAATTCATGGAGGCCACCGGGTGCGGCCGCGAGGACGCCTTCGACCGCCTCGCCAGCTGCGGCGGCCACCTCGGCAGGGCCATCAACAGCTTCTTCTCCATCGACGCAGGGCCGTCGTCCGGCACCGGCCGCAAGCGTTCGCGTTCGCGTTCCCGTTCCCCACCGCCGTCGTCCCCGCACGTCTCCGCTTCCGACTCGTCGTCGGAGGAGGAGGATGCGGTGCGCGCTCGGCCGCCGGTGCCAGCCCAACGTATCAGGGTGTCTAAGTGGGACAGCGACACCAAACCCATTGTCGTTGCCAAGAGGAGCAGGAGCAGCCGCCGTCGCGAACGCCGCCGCCGCAACCGGTCCCGCGGTGGTGGAAGTGGCACCCTGTTGCTGGCACTGCTGGTGGAGCTGACAGGGCTGCGGCGGATGGCATGGTAACCGCGGCCGTCGTCGGCGCTCCCGTGAGTTCCGTGAAGACATCTTCTCCGATGGCGAGGACGAGGAGGAAAAGGAAACTAACAGCAGCCGCCGGCGACGGCTCAACCCCGCCACCGAGCTCACTTCTCATGGCGACAAGAAGAAAGCCCTCGAAGCTGCCCTCGAAGCCGCCGCCGCCAACAACAACAGCCGCCGCCGCGTCACCCGTGAGAAGGAAGTCGTCCACGTCTCCTCCTCCTCCTCCGACTCCGACGACGACGACGACGGCATGCTGGAGGAGCTGGACGAGGCGCCCCGTCGTCGTCCTCCGCCGTCGCTGGGGAATGGGACGTTCGAGGAGCTGTTCAAGGTCCCACGCACGCTGACGTTCAAGGGCGGGTTCCACGCCGCCAAGGCGCACGCGGCGCGGCGCCAGCGGTGGCTGCTGGCGAACGTGCAGAGCTCGGACGACCTGCCGCTGCCGTCGCTGCACCAGAACCGCGACGTGTGGGGGAACGACCTGGTGGCCACGTGCGTCCGGGACCGCTTCGTGCTCTGGCACGCCGACGTCGACGCCGCGGACGACGGGGAGGACGAGGCGAGGAAGGTGCTCGGGTACTACGGCATCCCGCAGGCCGAGCTCCCCGTCGTGCTGGTCGTCGACCCGGTCACCGGCCAGGCCGTGGACGTGCTTCTCGGCAGCGCCGCCCGCGAGTTCAACGACTTCATGGCGCGCATCGGACCCCACACGGTGACGAAGCCGGAAATTCCGGTCGTGGCTGCCAAGAGGTCCACCGTCAGCGCATCAGTCGGCGCGCAGCAGAGCAGTACAAGACCTGCATTGACGACGTCGACGACGACGACTACCGCTCCGACGAGTTCCGAACGTGATGCAGGGAGTCGACAACCACAGGCACCGGCAACGTCGGTGGTAACAAAACAGCCTGATGCCGTCGTGCCTGCGGCGGCGGCGGTGCCTACGACATGCCAGACTCGAGTGGTGCCTACGACATGCCAGACTCGACAAGAACAGGCACCGACGACGAAAGTGACGACAGAGCCGGGCATGGCACCTTGCACGGGTGGTCAGCCGCAGCCGGAGTCGGCGGAGGAGACGGTCTGCAAGGTGAGGGTCCGGCTGGCCGACGGCCGTGTGGTTACGAAGGAGTTTGGGAGCCAGTGCGCGGTGGCCGCGCTCTTCGCGTACTGCCGGTCAACGCTGGACGCGGGAGGAGCGCCGCCGGAGAAGCCGTTCCGGCTGATGCGCTTCGTCGGCCGTGCGACCGAGGAGATCGGTAACCAGAACGCCTCGTTCGAGAGCTTGGGCCTTCACTTGACAACTGTGTCGGTTCACCTCAGCTAATTCTCTTGGTCTTAATTTATAGGAAGGTTTTTATGATGTTTCATACATAAACAGCAATGTGTCACCAAACTGACAAACTCCCATGTTAGATTTCATACTACCGTTCATTGTCCCTTTTCATACCTTCTGTGACTGGTTACAGTGTAGGAGTAGATGCTGACCGCCTGTTCTTTCTCTGTAAATATGGAGAGCGCATTGCATGGTACGGGTCGCTCCGGAGCGATGCATCAGTTTTTGTTCACATAGATTACGGAGGTAATTTGCAGTTTCTATAAAATCCAATTGGACTCTGGTTGTGTTGGATGCACTACGAGAGAGTATTTTGATTTGGATGTACATAATCATTTCATCCAACAAAATCCAACATCCCAACTTTCAAATTATAGGTCCAAATAATGTCCATAATCATTTCCAAACCCAATTAAAATCCTTTCAAATTATTATAGCTCTAAATAATAGTACATACTTTCATACTAGGTGGAGAAATCTTTGTACTTGTACTAAAAATTTGCATTTGGAAATACTTTTCAGAGGCATATTCTAATCTTTCTACTTTGAAAAAGGTGCTGGTCAGTAATTTGTAGCGCAGAGAGTAATATATTGTTATTTGTACATGAAGTCCTTAGGTCTCTCTCTCTCACGGGACCCTGCTTGTTTGTTTATCTATTCATTCATTGATTGATTTGGCCAATCTTTGCCCATGCAAGGAGAGCACTCCAGCATGTCGTAGTGAGTTTGTGAAGGACAAAAACAAAACAAAATCATATCAGGGTGCACACCTACGGGGATAGAGAAGACCGAAGGAAAACACATGTAGTTGGATCTATCTTTTTTCGGTAATGCTACTGTTCTTACGTTCTACTGATAAAATGCACCGCTTATGGCCCGGCCCATCTCCGCATCCCACCGCCGCGCGCGTGCCATCAAACGGGACGGGGGACAGAAGCATAATTTCGTCCGCGTGCGCCTCGCCTCGGCCGCTCCGCCTGCCTGAACGACCCCTCCCCACTCGCATCTGCCTCCCTCTCTCTCTCACACACTCTCTCTCTCTCTCTCTCGGAATGACGATGGCGACGGCAGAGCTTTCTCCCCCGTACTCCTCCCTCCTCCCCACGACGTCGGCGACCTCCTCCCGCTCCCCGCGCTCCTCCTCCCTCCCCCCTCATCACCATGGTTGTCTCGAGCTGCTCCCGCCGCCGGCCACCTCCTCCCTATCCCCCATGGCGGCGGCGGCGGCTGCGAACCGCGATATCCGGCGGTGGCTGTCGCAGATCCGCGCGGATCTGGCGGCCGCGGCCACGGATCGGGTCGGGGTGGTGGTGGATCCGGCTTCCTCCCCCTGGCGGCGAGCTAGGGTTCCGGCGATGGCAGCCATGGGGACGCCAATGCGGCGAGCGGTTGTGCTTTGGGCCGGATCCGGCGGCTGCTGCCGCAGATCCGGCAACCCCCGCGCGCACGCCCTCTCCTTCTTCGTCTCCGGTGGGATTCGAGGTCTAGGTAGGTCTCAGGCGTCCCTCTCTCTCTCTGTTCGTCTTTGTCCACCCCTTCCTGGCGTGTTTAGCCATGTTTCTGACATGGTTTTTCTTTTGTTTCTTTGACGTCTTCTTCCTTGTTTCATTAGATGATGAGGGGATGTTTCATGGGTTTGTATATTTTCACCGGGGGTGTTTCAACTGTTTTTTTATGGTTGTTTCAACAGACTTCACTTGGTGTTTCTCAGTGTTGCAATCATGTTGTTTCTTTGTTTGTCTTTTTTTGGTCTATGTTTCGCATGTCATTTTCCAATGTTTCTATACTAACAACAAAGTTGTTTCTAATGTTTCTATACCGCCTTTTTTCAGTTTGTTTCTATATGTGTGTTTGTTTTGTTTCAGTCACTTCCTCTTGATGTTTCTGACCCTATTTTTTGATTTGTTTCATTTGCATTTCATCTCTTTGCTGTGTTCTAACTGTGTCTCTTGTTGTTTCTACATGTGTGTTTGTTTTGTTTCATTTTCTGTCACTTGATGTTTCTAACCCTATTTTTGATTTGTTTCATTTGCATTTAATCTCATGTTTCAATCTTCGTTTTCAGTTTTCGTTTCATTTTCTGTCTCTTGATGTTTCTAACCCTATTTTTGATTTGTTTCATTTTTAATGTGTTTTTTTTGTTTTTTCTGGTGTTTTCAGGTGTTGATCGATCTGCGGGAACGGCTCACGGCGGCGGGCAGGGGGTCGCGTGGACGCTGCTGGGGGCGCGGAGGGGTGCGACGCGCACGTTGCGGGTTTCGCGGGGGCGAGGAAAGTGAGGGGCGGGATTTGTGTATGTACGGATCGGGTGGTGGGCCGGGCCGCTAGCGACGAGCGTTCTACGATAGAACGTTCGATCGCCAGCATCACCGTTTTCTTCGTTCCCTGCACCAGGAAACGCCGGAGCTTAAGCCTCTATCGATGGATAGACTTTAGCACCATATTAGCGTTTCCGTGCATCAGTTTCCTGCCCATCTCTTTTTTAATCACGTTGCACTGAAATCTGGCAGGAAGGATCCAGATCATGGTACGGTAATCATACTATACTATTATATTGTCCGGATCCTCAGAGCATGATCATCGTCATCCCATGCCAATTGCGTCATTGTGTGCGTCTGTGCTCTGCGTGGCCGGAGCCTATAGTATGAACGGAGCAACTGGTTCAGGCGTCACTCAGGTAGCAGCGGAGATTCAGTCAGTCAGTGATACCGATCGATTGCTGTATATAAGCCAAAGCCGGCACAGCGACGGCGAGCACAACACCAATAACGGACGAGTCCAGCACGGAGACAAAGAGCGCCGCCATGGATGCGCAGGCGTCTCGCTTCCGTGAACTAGCAATAGGATGGCCCCTTCCCTCAGCAGCAGCAGCTGCTGCTGGTGGTGGGTGGTGGTGCCACTAGTCTTCCTCTACCTGCTGTCCAGGCGAAGGTGGAGGAGCCGAGAGCAGTGGCGAAGCTAGAGCAAAACAGTGAGTGGTGCAAGTACGAATAGGTGATTAAGAGGTTTATAAAAAATAATTAACATTAGGATGGTCAAGAAACGTCAACATGGGCAACATACATCGTTTAACTTAGTCCCGGACATCTTCGACAATTTGACGGCCTAAAAAAGAAAAACAAATTATTACGGTTCAAATTTCTCTTTTTTCCACCAAATAATGAACAAATGATTATAAACAAAATCAATTACCTTTAATCTTCATCTTGAAATATGCGTCCTTGCATTTTCATGAAGCGACGAACCGACATATTCTGGACTTTACAACATCTCTTCTTTCTCCACATAGCAAATAAGACAATTATTTATAAATTCATAACCAATGCGATTGCGCAAATTTGTCTTCACAATCTTCATGCTGGAGAAAATCCTCTCAAAGTGTAGCAGTTGCAACCGGCAACACTTACACAATGGCACTACTAGGCTCTGGTTTCCTTTTGTAAAATCGTTCCATGGCATTAACGCATAGAAAAGGAGCGCAAATATGTACTGCGCTGCGACCTAAATAGCCTAACGATGAGAAAACGAAAACATGAAACAACATCTAATCGTACCTTAAAATATTCTCCCGTAGTGTTGGGTGAAGCCGTGCAGCCGTGAAGGGGATGGGGGAGCTGTGGTTGTCTCTCGCCTGTGCTGTGCCGTCTGCTCAAATCGGATTCACGGTGATCGCCGGCGTGCTCCTGCTAGATGCGTGACATGTGAGGCTTTGACCGTGAGGGAGAGATGAGAGAAGCTAGACGAAACGGCGCGGACTAGTGAGTCGTGAATGCTGGCGGCGACATAAAACGAAGTGACGACGCTTGAAATTATGAGACAATAACCAATGTATTTCATGGCTCCCTTGATCCACGTTATTTGGATTGCAGTTTATTGGGCTTTGGGTGATGCATATAGGGCCAAAACTTGATTACTATAAGGTAGGCACAATATGCCTTCACCCAGAAGGTAACTAGCGAGAGGTGCGCTTGCCTTATAGATTTATAAACTTGATGTGCAACCATGGTGAAAATTAATCCTATTCACTAGTTTTCAAATTTTTTATGGGTGCATTGGCATCCACAACATTGTACCTAGCATCGCCACTGCTATAATCACCACAACAGGGTCATGAGGTTGCACATTTGATTCGACGCAGCACTCTGATAATACGCATACCGCAGCTGCTGTCACCCTCACTCAAGCATCTGCTCAGCTTCGCCGTCTTCATCCACCAACAGTTAACAAAACTAATGCAGACAACAATAGTTAGGTACGTTGGAGTAAAGAGCAAGGTAATGTGGCAAGCAAACAAGACAACTAATGCCGACAAGCAAATTAAACAAGCCATGTGACAAAGCAAGCAGCCAGTGCGCAGTGTGGAGTGGGACACGCAGTGTGGAGTGGGACAGAGGGACTCGCCATGAGACAACGACCGAGCGCCATCTGACTCGCTCTGGGTCAAGTCAACTGCGCCTGCAATTTGCGAAGCACGCAGTATTGTGTACATTTAATATAACAAGACAACACACCAGCCGACCAGCGTCTAGCGAGGAGTAAGGCCTTGTTTAGATTCCAAATTTCACCCCCAAATTCTACTATGTAGAATTCCTATTCCCCGTCACATCAAAAAAATGTCGGCGTTGATACGACGGAGATCTAAATATAGATGAAATTAAAAACTAATTGCACAGTTTTATTGTCTTTGTGAGACGAATCTTTTGAGTATAATTTATCAATATTTGACAATATTTCACAAATACAAATGAAATTCTTCTGATCTTAAGACTACAAAGTGTGAACGCCTGAATTTTACCTCTCAATTTTGGGATCTAAACAAGGCCTAAGTGTAAAGTACATATGCTATTATTAGTTTGTTGAGCTTGCGCCATCCCTTCGTCGAAGCACGCAGCCGAAGTATACCGTACGTACGGAGTACATCCGATGAGTTCTTTAAAATTTCCTAGGCTAAGAAGGAAAGAAAATATCAGTATCGACATTAAAACCGAAGACGTACGTCATTGGATATATGTCCACCGGTTGCCTTCTGAATCCTGCAGTGCAATAGTCCGGCATTAGAAATTAAACATGGCAACATAACACAAATTAGGTTCCCGTGAAAAATATAGAAACTCACACATGGATCGTTGGATCTAAATTCGATGGATATATATGACTAATCTCTCTTTTTTATAAAATAAACCTGATGATGAATGAGTGGATCGTTGGATCTAAATCCAGGATTTATTTTGCAAAAAGGAGAGATTAGCCATATCAATCGTATTTAGATCCAACGATCCACGCGTGAGTTTTCATAGTTTCCACAGGAACCTGATTTGCATAGTATACGTTGCCATTAAACATATATAATGCTGCTGGCTCTTGAGTAGGTTCATAACTTAACGTATGATAACTTCATAAGTTGATAGAACTTTAAAGTTGTTTTAGTGTGCTATTTATTAGTTTCTAAACTCTGATTGGGTCTCATATTAAACCAAAAGGTTACGGATCCATACCTACGTATAGGCCCTGATAAGTAGGACTGTTGGCAATGACATGTTCTAGCAACATGAGTCTGAGACCACCGTTCGGAGAGCCCCCAAAATAATGAAATATGGTTAATGGCAACTGAACTCTGACGCCGCTTCTCCTTATCCGCGTCTCAGGCCCCATCTCTCTCGGTTTTACGGGACACGTCTGCCGCCACTGTCAACAATGACCGCATCCTACTTCACTTCCTCATCCTCCTTCTCCTCCCCTCCCACCGCATCTCCTCGCGCGTGCTAGTCCTGTGAAGTTTGGTAGAATGAGTTTCCCATTGTGGTTTCAGTTCCATGTTAATTACGAAAACCCTACATTCTGTGAGTCCGATCTTTATTCCTAGCTTCCCCATGTGGAGCTTGCAGCCTGAGCCCAGCCTCCGCCCTTCACTCCGAACACCTACCATGCATCCTTCTCAGCTCCAGCTCAGCCACTAGCTCTTTGCCTGCCAAGACAAGTTGACGCCATTGGACGGTTAGCTTTCCCCAAGACCCACAAACTACCATACGATGCTTTTCTCTATATATACATAGGACCTCCACGGAGAGCTCTCCATCACTCCAACTCTGTGCACTGCCTTCATTCATTGGAGTGAGGTAGAGAATACAGCGCCACCTCTTATCATATTCTTGCATTAGGAGGAAACCAGGCTGCTGCTGCCAACATGGATGATTTGGCACCAAATCCCCCTCCCAAAGGTTGCAGTGGTAGTGATTTAGCTCATATAGTTTTAGTACTGGTTTTGGTCGTCCTGGCGATTGCTGCCATGTTCCTCCTGCACATGCTCGGCTCGCTACGCCGGCAGTCGAGCCATGGCCTTCTCCACAACATCGTGATGGGAGTGAACACGCTGTCCTACCCGCTGGTGAGCTACACCATTGGGTGGATGAATTCTTCCAATTGCTATGTCGACGACTACGCCGTGTGGGCTGTGTTCATGCTTCTACTCCTGGGAAGCACGGACAACCTCACGGCTTTCCGCCTTGACGACGTCAACAACTGGAAAGGTATCTTTGTAAAACACCTCTTCAAGGGGTTCTTGGTGGTGTACATTGTTGTGGATATTACCTTGTCTTCAAGGGGACCCTTCCCCTACCTTCGCCCACTCCTGGCCATCCTTTTTGTTGGCGTCCTCAAGTGTTATGTGAGGATCGCTTCCATGAGGATGGTGAGCAAGTCCTACCTCAACAAGAAGCTGAAGGTGATCGCCGAATACATGGAGGAGGAGAGCCTGCAGCAGCCAGGGGCGACCTCCTTCAATCCAGTGAACATGGCAGGCTACAAGTACATGGTCGCCGGTGAGAAGTTCTGCATCAAGCATCCACGGTGCAAGCCGTGGTACAACAAAGACAGCTTCAACGTTACTACCGTGGAGCAAGTTTGGCATTGCAAGGGGAGTCTGCTCCTACCTGAAAGGGGGGGCTTGTTGCACAAGGACGTATGCCTCTCCATGGCGCTCTCCAAGATGCTCAACAGAAGGTTTGCTGGCTTCAAGCTCTCAGAGGCAGGGCAGGAGAAAACCCATGACTTCGTCTTCAAAGGTCTGCTCGTTGCCGGCGAGAAGCCATACAAACGAGCCTTCAGGGTCATCGAGGAAGAGCTTGTGTTTGTCCATGACATATACTACACAAGGTACTGTTACCTCTACCAGAAGGGTAGATACTTAGCTCTCTGTCTGCCTACCATCATGATTAGCCTATGCTGCTGGCTCATCTACCTGATCTTGAAGCATCGCTCTCCCACTCCGATCACTCGCTTGACCATATTCATAACTGTTGTCTTGGCGTTCCTAGAGGCGTACCAGCTCTACCTCTATGTAGCCTCAGGTTGGTTCAAGGTGGCACTCATACGAAGCTATGTGACGACACCTCTTTTGCGAAGAAGTGGTTGTTTCCATGAGATGATCATCGGGCTTCTCTTGAGGCTGAAGGCATTTCGCCCATGGAAAAATAGACTTGGGCAGTACTGTATCCTGTGGGAGCTTGGCCAGAAAAGTCATGTTAGGAATTGTCTCCACTATGCTACACTACGCCTACTTGACAAGAAGGCCAAGGAGGGGCAAAAGAGGTCAGTCAAGCTATCTGAAATTGTGAAGAAAGCAGTTGTTGATTCCCTAACGAGAAGCAATGGCCACCTGACCAACGGGGTAGCGTCACTGCAAAACAATGGTGTCGACCACTTGTCATGGGCATGCGATGCTACTGCTACCAATGGGTCCGTCACTCGCACAATACTGGTGTGGCACGTTGCTACCACACTGTGCAAGCACCAGCTAGATGCACAAGATAAAATAGGAGACACGGTCACAACAGCCACGACTCTGTCACAGTACTGCATGCATCTCCTGGCCTTCGCACCTGATCTCCTGCCTGACCACAGCTCAATATCGGAGTCCATACTTGATGAGTCAATCAAGGAGGCAGGCGAGTTACTCAAAGCCAAAGGCAAGACCAAGGCCGAGGACTGCTGTGAGGAGCTAATGAGAAATGGAAGAACACGTAAGGGTGATGATTATGAAGCACTGTCGCCCGTTGCGAAGGGAGTTCAGCTTGCAAGGCATCTGATAGAAGACATACAAGAGCCTGCATTGCAGTGGAAGGTGCTTTCTGAATTCTGGGCGGAGATGATGCTCTACGTCTCGCCGTCCGACGATGCCCGGGCGCATCTTGAAGCTCTTGCCAGGGGAGGGGAGTTCGTCACCCACCTCTGGGCGTTGCTCACACACGCCGGTGTGCTGCAGCGAGGACCTACAGGTCCATAGCATGTCAATGGGTTCATCTCTCCAGCCAGTACTGCACACGTGACAGGCAGGCTATTATATATCTACCTCGTGGTTGTAAAATTCTATCCATAATGTCTACTATTGACCTACGTGTGGGGCAAACAAGTGCTTGTAATATTCTCTGTGTATACTGTCTATTGTTTCCGGTTCACCTGTAGTTATGAACCGGAGGGCTTGAATAATTCTGCTATTAGTCTGCTTATTACTCGTCTAGGTGCAGTTTCGAGTAACTGTGCAAAAGCTGTAAACCATTGCAGTTACTTTTTACTGCACAAATGAATGGGCCCGCGCTGTTGCATTGTCAATATAATCATACTGTATAATATCAGAGACTTGAGTACCTTATATCTGATAACTGTACCACAAGGCGACTACAGTGGTCTAGTACGACACAGTCTACAGTAGTCGAAGCTAGCATTCAATCTTGAACATTATTGGTCTCATTGTGTATCTGTAGCAGATTAGGTAGAAATGCATGCGATTCTAACGTGCCTAGTAGAGACCCTGTCTAAATTCTAATCGAATGGGAACTGACATATGACCCCTACCCCCACTACGAGCACTGATGCAGAGTAGCAACACAGCGTGGAGCTGAGACTTGCTTTGCTAGCAACACGATTACAAACTCTGTTAGCAAACTCCAAAGAAAAATCAAGAAAGGAAGTACTAAGTCTGAAAATGCAGGCAACGATATACCCTACCTTGGGTATTCGGTTGCGTGTTTATAGAGCCAAGAACAGCCCCTGGCATGGCCCATACATCAAGCAATTATATGATCATCTTGCTATACGAGACATTGCTCTACAAGGCAATCTATCCTATCCTTTCCATACAACCGAACACGCTACATGGGAATAAACCTAGACAGTTTAACACATTCCCTCAATCTCAGCCACTAACAAGGTTGAGATTGTTCCTAAACTTCTCTAATTTTACAACCGGCAATGCTTTGGTGAAACCGTCTGCAACTTGATCACCTGTATGAATAAATCTGATATCAAGTAATCTCTGAGCGACCCTTTCTCTAACAAAATGAAAACCAATCTCTATATGTTTAGTTCTTGCATGAAAGATTGGATTGGCTGAGAGGTACTTCGCAACAAGATTATCACACCAAAGTCTTGATGAGGAACCTTGAGTCCATTCAACAATTTTTGAACCCACATCATCTCTGCTGTAGCATTAGCAAGTGCCTTGTATTCTGCTTCTGTGCTTGATATAGAAACCGTGGCTTGCTTCCTAGCTGTCCAAGACACCAAGTTTTCTCCAAGGAAAGCAGCAAAGCCTCCAGTGGAACATCGATCATCAACAAAACCTGCCCAATCTGCATCAGAGAAGGCACTCACCATCATTGACTTAGACTTCCTAAACCTGAGTCCAAGACCGAGAGTTCCATTGATGTACCTCAAGATTCTTTTTACTGCACTGAAGTGAGTCATTGTAGGAGCATGTAAGAATTGACACACCTTATTGATTGCAAAAGAAATATCTGGTTATGTCAATGTTAAATATTGTAAAGACCCAACCAAACTTCCATACCATGTACAATCATTAGGCCCAAGCTTAGTTCCTTCAGTAACGCTCAACTTCTGAGTGCTAGGAAGAGGTGTATCCACTGCCTTGCAGTTACTCATTCCTGACCGAGCTAATATGTCCTTGGCACATCTAGTTTGAGACATGACCAAACCACTCTAATCTCTCTTTACTTCCATGCCCAGAAAATAATGAAGATCACCTAGATCTTTCAAGGCAAAATCTCTTTGCAAATCTGACAACAAGGCTCTTGTGGCATCAGGCGATGAGCTAGCCACTATAATATCATCAACATAAACTAAAACAAATATGGTATGCACTCACTTGTTGTAGTAAAACAATGAAGTATCTGCCTTGGTGGGTATAAACCCTAAAGAAATCAGCTTAGCACACAGTCTAGCATACCATACTTTAGGAGCCTGTTTCAACCCATAAATAGCCTTGTCTAGTTTGCATACATAATTAGGACATGACTTATCTGTATACCCAAGAGGTTGATCCATGCATACCTCCTCTTCAAGAATGCCATGCAAGAAGGCATTCTTCACATCTAGTTGCCGAAGTGTCCAACCTTTTGTCATTGCAATGGATAAGATGAGACGTATAGTTGCAGCTTTAACAACAGGAGAAAAGGTATCCTCATAATCGATGCCATATCGCTGCTTGAACCCCTTTGCAACTAAGCGGGCCTTCTACCGTTCTACTGTACCATCTGCCTTCTTCTTTACCTTAAATATCCATTTGCAGCCAATCACGTTTTTACCTTTCAGCCGAGGGACAAGTCTCAAAGTCTTGTTGCGCAACAAAGCTTGATGCTCGGACTTCATTGCAGCCACCCACTTGGGATCCTCAAGAACCTCAGCGACACTGTTGGGCTCCTCATGTGCAATGATGGCATGGTTGCACCATCGCACCGTGCCATCAGTCCAGCGCTTGGGCTGGGATATCCCCTCTGGAGACGAGTCACCGGACGACCTACAGATGGAGAAGGGGCACAAGGTGGTGCTCATCAGTCGAAGCCGCAACAGATGAAGATGCCACCACACCGGATCCTGGCGAATCCCCCTCACGACCAGCACCAGACGGCGACAGGTCGGTAGTGGGATCAGGATGCGACGCAGTCGTGCTCGGTGAAACCTGTGGTGTGGTCGTTTGCACCGCAGAAGATCTAGCAAGGGAAGCCGACCGTGTCGGGTCCCCGCCAGGCGACCTCAACACATATCCCAGGGGCGATTCGCCGCTAGTGCCAGAGTCAGATCTAGGCGCATCAACCTAGGATCCTGACCCCAACCAAACTTCCATACCATGTGCCTGTCCCCCTGCCCTCGACCGAGAGGCACATGTGATGATGCGCCGCGTCATCTCCAGCGCCGACGCCATATGAGTCCATTCTTGCGCCGTTTTCCTCCGGATTTTCTCCTATACTGAATACATCTCCAGATGAACTCAAAGAAGGGTTAGTAGGCATAGGAGAATCACCAGCTGGATTAAGTAAATTTCTTCCCCTGGAAGAAGATGAATTTAGAAGAATATCTGGTTGAAGTTTGAGTTCGGCTCTAAGTTGTGCACCAGCGTTAGGATGCATAGTGGCAAAAGGAAACACATGTTCGTCAAAGACAACATCACGAGAAATATAAATGCGTCGTTCAGCCGGTTCAAGACACTTGAAGCCTTTGTGAAGGGAGCTATAGCCATGAAAAACACAGAGTTTGGATCTAAACTGCAGTTTCCTAGAGTTATATGGACGAAGGTTCAGCCAACAGGTGCATCCAAAGACACGTAGAGACTCATACTCGGGATGTTGACCTAGAAGGCGAAAGAAGGGAGTGTCATTGTCTATAACTCGAGAGGGTAGATGATTGATCTATAAGCCCCCTGACCGATCGGCTACATGGGCTAGGAGCCCAATTATCTTCGTCATTTATTCATATTAGAAATATTATTAGTCCAGGGAGTATTTTATAAATTATTAGATGAGAGGAGTTTATATATTGTAAGACATTGATTGGATCAATTAAGCAGAAACATATTATTGTTTCCGGCTTCCTTTAGGGAGCCGGTAGATCGGGAAGTCCCCCAAAACCCTAGCCACCTCTCCTCCACTCGCCCCCTGCCCTAGCCGCCGCGCCTCCTGTTCATCACGGCGCCGCAGCGCCGTCGTCGCCCCCGTCCACCGGTCTCTCATCCATACTCGCTGCGGGAGATCAAGGGAAGGGCTAGGAACCCTATCAGGATAATACTAGATTGTTATCTTTTTGGCGCGCAAGATCTGCAGTGAAATCTGTCGGGTACCTAGATTAGGGGGTCCTAAATTAGGTAGATTAGAGGTAAATAATCCAGCCCATTTCGCCTCTAACTCTCCCAAGAATTAACCAAGGAAATCCCAATCCTACTCCTGTTGGGCCAGCGTGCGAATTAGGCCCACAAGGCCACAAAGCCCACTTGCTCGAGCAGCAGCCACCCGCCCGCTCGAGAAAGAAGTACGGAAACCGCTCGAGCGAGCGACCGCTCGAGACGGTAACGAAAACCACTCGAGCAAGCGACCGCTCGAGACAGTGGCGGAAAGCGCTCGAGCGAGCGACCGCTCGAGTAGGCCTGCAATAATTGCCAACCGTGGTGCGCACATGGCTACAGGGCTCGAACAGCGTCGTAGTACGCCTGCCCCGCTTAACTCCATGGCTACAGGGCCCGCAATAGTGGATCGTACACCGGTCACTTCCACCATCACGCTGCCCCTCCCCCGGATTCGAGGATGGCAGGCGCCACTATTGCACCATACCTGGCACTATGCCATGTGCGGCACCCTCTCAGAACGCAATTGTCAACTCTCCGTACCATCTAACCCGCTGCTCAGTCCCTTCGCTCAGGCCATCTCCCTCTCGAAGCGGACATCAGCCACTCGAGGGACGATGATGGACGCAACCTGAGCATGGGGCGCGCAGTGCCCTGTCTTTCCCACCTCGACGGCCATACGGCAGGATTCCCGGGCACACGTGCTCGTCTACGCCAGCGCCGTACTTCGACTACGTCAGCCCACGACCAAGAAGGACGAGCAGGCCATCAATGACCATACCGCTACAGGCTCGAGCCGGACCGCAAGGAGCGTCTACAGACTCGACGACTTGACAGCACCAGTATCTCGACGTCACGCCCACGACAGCCCTATCTACTCTGTACTCCTGAGCCTCCTCTTGGCCTATAAAAGGGGACGCCAGGACCTAATTCATGGGGGCTTGAACGCGTACACGTTTTTACGCCCACACTCACTCACTCACTAAGTCTCTGGACTACCTTGTATTCACCCCGGTACAAGCACCTCGGTGCAAGATAATACAAATCTCTCCCCATTGCTGGACGTAGGGCATTCTTTGCCTGAACCAGGATAAACGCTTGTGTCCATCTTGCATCACCATCCGGATTAGGGAGCACGCATAGAAATTTACTCGTTGGTGTTATACCCCCCGGGGTACGAAACACCGAAATGGGCTGGCTCGATCGGCGCCCTCGAATCCGCATGCATTGCGGATACGAGATGAGATCCAAGGGCTCCTCCAAGTCGCGGCCGTCCAGCAGGCCGAAAGCTCGGCCTCGAGACAACGTGAGATAGCCCCAGAACAACCGCGGCACGAGCGGGAGGGTTCCGTCCACCAGGAGGCACCCCCTCGAGGTGGTAGAGCACCTGCTCGAGAACGCATCCTCGACAATCGCGCGCCTCAAGATGCGCGTCATGACATCAACGACAACCGACGACGCAAGGCTGCGGGTGCCGAGGACCGTGGCTACAAGGCCCATCGAGGGGGGCGCTACGACAGCGATGAGGACCGGCAGGCTCCCGAGCCGCCGGGCCCTCGAGTCTTCAGTCGAGCGATCCGCAACACTCCGTTGCCAACCCCGTTTCGACCCCCCACGAGCGTGGTCAAGTACAACGGAGAAACCAAGCCGTAGCTCGGCTAGCTGATTTCCGGCCGGCCGCCGCCGGGAGGGGCTCGAGAGGATAGGGCAATCATACGCCGCTTCCTCTATTCCTCTCGACACCGCTCGACGGTGGCTCGAGGAGCTTCCCCCAATCGATCTACGATTGGGCCGATCCGTCCAGATTTTCGAGGGAAACTTCAAGGGCACCTACATCCGACCCGAACTCGTGGGATCTCCGTAATTGCAAGCAAAATACCACGGAATCTCTCTCGGGACTTTGCTCGACGTTTCTCAAAGCCGCGCACCGAGCCGCCACACATTCCATCACGACGTCATCCCGGCGTTCGTCTCGTGCACCACTTGCAAAGAGCTCGGCCTCGGGCGCATCGCCCAAAGACGGTGAACTCATGGACGTAGACCGACTTCTGGGGGCCTTCTTTGGTGGGCTTCCCGCTGCCACGAACCCGGGTGGCGGTTGGGCTCGAGCAAGGCCCGAAAGAACGGGAAGAAGAAGAAAGGCAAAAAGAAGGCAAGCGTGCGGTCGTGGAAGACGAGGTAGCCGCAGCCGAACGCAAGAAGCCTAGACCCCCACCGGATGGGGGCGTCTTCGATAAGATGCTGAAGCAGCCCTGCCCGTACCACAAGGAACCGGTCAAGCACAACCTCGAGGACTGTCGAATGCTTCGAGGCTACTTCAAGCGGCTCGGGATCGACAAGGACGACGACAAGAAGGATAAGGGTGGCGAGGACCAAGCCAACGACAATGACGATGATGGATACCCGCCTATCACCGAGTGCTACATGATCTACGGCGGCCCAACCACCCAGATGACACGTCGAGAGCGGAAGGCCGAGCGTAGGGAGGTTCTCGCCCGAAACCCGCCACTCGGTTCTTCGACCTCGGATGCTCCCATCACATTCGACCGATGACCATCCAGTGACCAATCCCGGCGCATCCTCTCGTTCATCCTCAACGCCCGCTTCACTAAAGTTCTCATGGATGGAGGCGGCCTCAACATCATCTACATGAAGACCCTCACGCGGCTCGGCCTCACAAGAGCTCACCTCCCGCCCGAGCGCCGGGGCTTCCACGGAGTGGTCCCCGGCAAAAAGCGCTCACGATCGGCCGCATCGACCTCCCCGTCATCTTTGGGACACGCGCATCCGTCGAGAGGTCATAACTTTCGACGTGCCCAACGGGGAACCTACCACGCCATCCCGACAGGAGTGCTACACCCGGTTCATGGCGATCCCCAACTATGCCTACCTCAAGCTCAAAATGCCGGACCAAAGGGAATCATCACCGTCGACTCCACGCACGAGCATGCCTACCACCGCGATGTGGAGTGCGTCGAGTACGGGAATCACCGACGAACGTGATGGGAACATCTCGAGGACTTAGCCATGGTGCTCGATCACATGGCGGCCGAGGCCTCGCTCCAACACCCAAGCGACAGCCGGCAACTTCGAGCCCGCCGAAGACACCAAGAAGGTCCCGCTCGATCCGAGCTCCTCGGGGAGAAGACGCCGTCATCGTTGCCTCCTCGACATTCGCAAATAGGAAGCAGTGCTCGTCGACTTTCTTCGCGCAAACGCTGACATGTTTGCGTGGAGTCCCTCGGACATGCCTGGCATACCGAGGGATGTCGCCGAGCACGCCTTGGAGATCCGTCCCGGTTCGAGACCTGTCAAGCAACGCCTGCGCCGCTTCGACGAGGAGAAACGCAGGATCATCCGTGAGGAGGTCGAAAAGCTCGAGAAGGCCGGATTCATCAAGGAGGTACATCATCCCGAGTGGTTAGCTAATCCTGTATTAGTAGAGAAAAAGAATGGAAAAATGAGGATGTGCGTAGACTACACTAGTTTAAATAAGGCATGTCCCAAAGTTCCATTTCCTTTGCCTCGAATAGATCAAATTGTTGATTCCACTCGGGGTTGCGAAGTACTTTCCTTTCTCGACGCTTTCGGCTACCACCAAATCAAAATGAAGGAGTCCGACCAGCTCGCGACTTCATTCATCACCCCCATGGGCATGTATTGCTATGTCACAATGCCTTTCGGCCTTCGAAACGCCGGGGCAACATATCGGCGCCGCATGCTCCATGTCTTCGAGAAACACATAGGAGAGACCGTCGAGGCCTTGTTCATGACATCGTTGTCAAAACAAAAGTAGAAAACCTTGTCGACGGACCTCAAGTTGATGTGAATGCCTTCGGGCTAAAAACATCAAGTTGAATCCCGAGAAGTGTGTCTTTGGTGTGCCTCGAGGCATGTTGTTAGGGTATATCGTCTCCCGCCGCGGCATCGAGGCCAATCCCGAGAAGGTCGCGGCCATCAAAAGAATGGGGCCAATTCGAGACCCGAAATAAAGGTGCAAAAGATCACTGGATGCTTAGAGCAAGTCAGTTCATTGCGCGCGTGGGAGAAAAAGCTTTGCCTCGGACCCAACTCCGTTTCGTCCAGCACTTTGCATGGACACCCGCTAAGAGGCCCTCGAAACTAAAGAGCATGCTCACATCTCCCCGTAAGGAGAATCCCTCCTCCTCTATGTTGCCGCAACCACTCGGTGGTCGCGTGGTCGAGAGGCGAGGAAGAGGGGCACGCGCCGTCCGGCGGCGGTGTATTTCATCAGTGAGGTGCTCGCAGATGCCAAAACTCGATACCCCCATATCCAAAAGCTGCTCTACGCAATCGTAGTCACCCGTCGAAAACTCTAGCACTACTTTCTTAGCCATCCGGTGACGGTGGTAACGTCATTCCCACTTGGGGAAATTATTCAGAACCGAGAAGTCGTGGGTCGGATCGCCAAGTGGTCGGTCGAGCTCATAGGCGAGGCCATCACGTACGCCCCACGAAAGGCTATCAAATCCCAAGTGCTGGCTGACTTTGTCGCTGAGTGGACCGACGTCCAACTCCCCCCAGTCCAGATCCAGGCCGAGCTGTGGACCATGTATTTCGACGGGTCACTTATGAAGATAGGAGCAGGCGCGGGCTTGCTCTTCATCTCACCCCTCGGAGTACACATGCGTTACGCGGTGCGCATCCACTTTGCCGCCTCAAACAACATGGCAGAGTATGAGGCGCTCGTTACCGGGTTGCGCATTGCCATCGAGCTTGGGGTCCGACGCCTCGATGCTCGAGGCGACTCGCAGCTCGTTATCGACCAAGTGATGAAAGCCTCGAGCTGCCATGATGAGAAAATGGAAGCATCCGCAATGAGGTGCGCAAGTTGGAAGCCGTTGGTCTCGAGCTCAACCACATCCCGAGGCGCTTCAACGAGGCCGCGATCGTTCGTCTTCTCGAAAGATCTTCACGAGCCATCCGTGAAGTGGGACTCGGGCCGGGGCATCAACCCCCGACATGGAGATCAACCAGACGAGCCCACCAACCCTCGTGCACCATTCTTCGAGTATCTCATTCGAGGAGTGGATCGAACGGAGGCGAGGCGACTAGCTCGTGAGCCAAAACTTACGTCCTTACGGGGACGACAGAGCTCTACCGCCGCAGCCCGACCGGTATACTTCAACGGTGTATCTCGATCGAGACATGCACTCGGGGCTTGTGGCCACCACGCCTTCGGGAACGCATTCCGTCGAGGCTTCACCCACCGCAACCGCCGACGCCATCAAGCTTGTTCGAGCGTGTGAGGGATGCCACGCCAAGCAAACGCATCTTCCAACGCACTCCGCTCCCCTCACGTGGCCATTTGCGGTCCGGGGGCCATCGACGGACCCCTCAAAAGACGACGGAGGCTACACCCACTTGCTCGTGGCCATCGATAAGTTCACCAAGTGGATCGAGGCCAAGCCCATCACTAACATCCGCTTCGAGCGGTCGAGTTTTTCACCGACATCGTCCATCGCTTTGGAGTCCCCAACGTCATCATTACGACAATGGCACCCGTTCACGTGCAAAAAGTTCTTGGACTTCGCGATCGGTACCACATCCGTGTGAACTGTCGGCGCCGCCTACCCTCGAACTAATGGCCAAGTCGAGCGCGCAAATGGCATGATCTTGCAAGGTCTAAAGCCAAGGATTTTCAAACGCTTGAACAAACACGGCAACAAGTGGGTAGCTGAACTCCCATCTCGTCCCGTGGAGTCTGCGGACGACCGAGAGTCGAGCCACTGGGTTCACCCCGTTCTTCTTGGTCTATGGGTCTGAGGCTGTCCTCCCCACTGACCTCGAGTACGGGTCCCCTCTACTCAAGGCCTACAACGAACAGACTAATCAGGAAAGGCTGGCAAACGCCATCGACCAAGCAGAAGAAGCTCAAGACACGGCGCTCCTACACTCTGCGCGCTACCAACAGAAGCTACGGCAATATCACGAGAAGAACGTGCGCAGGAGGGATTTCAAGGTCGGCGATCTCGTGCTCCGTCGACGCCAAGATAACAAGGGGCGCCACAAGCTCACTCCTCCTTGGGAAGGTCCGTTCATCGTGGTCAAGGTGCTGAAACCGGGGACATACAAGTTAGCCGACGAAAAAGGCTCGACCCTCACCAACGCGTGGAACATCGAACAGCTACGTCGCTTTTTCCCCTAGACCTCGATGTTTTGTACATATTTTGTCTAAATATACCGCTAGTATGAATAAACGAGTCGATTCCTTACTTTTTGTTCATACACAAGGTGGGCTCGACTTTGTTTCCACAAAGTCAAGCCCCCCTCGGGGAGCTAGAGACCGGGGGACCCTCAAGTCCTCGAAAAACGCACCTAGTTTTTTCGAAAACAACGCTCGATGTATTCTTTCCCCTCCTCGCCTCGAAGTTTTTCATAAGCTAAGTATTTGCGTCACCTCGAGCTCACCGAGTCAGGGTGATCGAGCACAAGGCTTCCCACGCTTCCGAGCTATGGCACCCTAACTCATCCCCTCTCGAAGTAGCTCGAGCACAGCACCAACACTTAGCTAAAACAAAGTAAAGGCAGGAAGTGGAAAATGATATCGAGCGCAAAGGAAAAATTAGAGCATAACGATTATAAACATCGAAGTATTACGATTCAGGGCCACTTGGGCCACTCCCATAACCAAAAATACTTGTTTTCTTACAAGGGCCTCGTTGCCCGATTTCGGCTCGCAGTGCCGGCTAAAGATTACTCCACATCGCGGAAGGACTTCTCGCAGCGGCCTCCAAGAAGGGCGCCGGCTCCTCCGCTCGCCTTTGAGCCGCTCGATCCGGGGGTTGACCCTCCTTCTTGCTCGCCCTCGACGTACGTGAAGCCGCTCGCAACGGCCTCCATCCCGGCCCGGCGTCCTCCCTCGAGATGCGAACCCCGAGTAGAAGATGGCCATCGTCCGGCGCGCGAAAACAAGGGCCTCCCCGGATACGCCCCCGCAGAGGCGCCGAACTCACGGACCCGGCTAGCATAGCTCGCCGCATCCGGCCCTCGACGTCCACCACCGGCGGGAGGCCCCACTTAGCGCCGAGGGTGTCAATGGCGCCGGTGATGTGGGCCTTGGCGAGCACCAAACCCACTAGTCCGCCAGTCCGCCAACGACAAGAATCAAGTACTCAATCAAGTGCTCGAGCAACACGTACGAATCACGCAAAAAAAAAGAGGACTAAAAGACTCGAGCACTTACCGGTGCAGCGGGTCGAGAGCCCTTGCTCGCGTTCGAGCGCCCGCGCGAGCTCAGCTTCTTTTCTCTGGAGGGCGCGCTCGATATCGCGCTTCTCCACGCGCAGCTCCTCATAAGCTTTGCCGGCGCCCTGAATGGCGAGGTCCTTCTCCGTCATCTCTTGACGGAGGTTGGCCGCCGTCCGCGAACCGCCGCCGCCCTTCTCCGCAACCGGTTCCGCGGTGGTGGAAGTGGCACTGCTGTAGGCCTCGACTGTTGTCACCGCTGCTGGTGTCCCGACAGGCCTTATAGCGGCGGATGGCCGCCTGCTCAAAGACCTCGTCGCCGGCGCTCCCGTGAGTTCCGTGAAGATATCTTCTCTGATGGCGAGTTCATCGGGCGGCGAGGAAAAGGCGGCGTTGGCCTCTCGAAGGAGCCGAGCACAGCAGCCGCCGGCGACGGCTCAATCCGTCACATCTCGTGCTCGCTCAGTAGCAAGGATGTCTCGATTTGGCATATGCGACCATGAAGGGGAAGCATTAGATCATAAATCCGATAAACCTAAAAGAAGGGCAACAAGAAGTACCGCCCCTCGAAACAAGCGATCGGTCCTCAAGGCGTTCTCAAGCGCCGGCCTCCGACCTCGAGCCAATCACGACGGAGGAGCCTCCGCCGCGGCGGCCTTTCCCATAAGGGGAACTCCTCCCGCATCTCCTTGTCGACGGAGGATCGGAGTCTCCACCGCCTCCAAATCGACGCCCGCCGTCACCACTCCGAAGACGACGAGGACGAGGACAACATGCTGGAGGATCTCGGTGGGCGAGACCGACCGACCGCATATGGCCGTCGTGATGGCGGCCGCCGCCGCCCTCCGTCCTCCTCCCACCGGGAACGGGTCGGTCATGGCCTCGAACCTCACCTCGCCCGTCTCCGAGTCAGGCACGAGGTGGGGCACCAGCTCCCCCAGCAGCTGTGGAGGTTGTGGCGGCGCCTGATACGGCTGCAGGTGGTGCTCCTGCTCGTCGCCCTGACGCTCATCGCCGCCTGTAGCAGTGGGCTGCTCCGCTCGCTGCCCCGCCTGCAGCCGCTGCTCCTCTGGCTCAGCCCGCTGCTCCACCTGCGGCTGGCGCTCCTCGACGCCTGCGGCGGCAGGCTGCACCACCGGCCCCGCCTGCTGCTCCACCAGCTCCTCCGCCTTCTCCTCCTCTTGCGTGGCGGCGGGGTGCTCCTCGAGCGCGCCCTCTCGAACGGCGGCTTGGGCCTCCCCCTCCTCGACCCGTTGCCCAGCTGAGGACTCGACCTCCATATCCCGAGGAGGGGTTGAGGCCCGGCTCGGCTGAGGCTCAGGCACCGGTCCCGCCTCCTGCGTCACCACGTTCGAGGAGCTGTTCAAGGTCCCACGCTCGCTGACGTTCAAGGGCGGGTTCCACGCCGCCAAGGCGCACGCGGCGCGGCGCCAGCGGTGGCTGCTGGCGAACGTGCAGAGCTCCGAGGACCTGCCGCTGCCGTCGCTGCACCAGAACCGCGACGTGTGGGGGAACGACCTGGTGGCCACGTGCGTCCGGGACCGCTTCGTGCTCTGGCACGCCGACGTCGACGACGACGACGGGGAGAACGAGGCCAGGAAGGTGCTCGGGTACTACGGCATCCCGCAGGGCGAGCTCCCCGTCGTGCTGGTCGTCGACCCGGTCACCGGCCAGGCCGTGGACGTGCTGCTCGGCAGCGCCGCCTGAGAGTTCAACGACTTCATGGCGCGCATCGGACCCCACACGGTGACGATGCCGGAAATTCCTGTCGTGGCGGCCAAGAAGGCCACCGTCAGCGCATCAGCCGGCGGTGCACAGAGAAATACAAGACCTGCAACGACGTCGACGGCGACTGCCGCTCCGACGAGTTCCGAACGTGCTGCCGGGAGTCGACAACCGCAGGCACCGACGACGACGATGATGACAAAACAGCCTGATGCCATTGTGGCTGCGGCGGCGGTGGCGGCAGTTTCTACATGCCAGACTCGACAAGAACAGTCATCGACGACGACGGTGCCGGTGCCGACCGTGGCACCTTGCACGGTTCAGCCGCCGGCGGACTCGGTGGAGGAGAAGGTCTGCAAGGTGAGGGTCCGGCTGGCCGACGGCCGTGTGGTTACGAAGGAGTTTGGGAGCCAGAGCGCGGTGGCCGCGCTCTTCGCGTACTGCCGGTCAACGCTGGACGCCGGAGGAGCGCCGCCGGAGAGGCCGTTCCGGCTGCTGCGCTTCGTCGGCCGGGCAACGGAGGAAATCGGTGACCAGAACGCCTCGTTCGAGAGCTTGGGCCTTCACTTGACAACCGTCTCGGTTCACCTTGGCTAATTCTCTTTGTAGGACGCTAATCCAATTTGTAGGCTGCAATGTTATCAAAGACCCATATTCGATAATTCTTCATTTTTTAGATAATACGACAAAATTCCAGCCACTGTCATATAATTCTTGGTACTGTTCATTGTCCCTTTTTTATGACTGCTTTTGTGATTTGTTACAGTATATGCTGACCGCCTGTTCTCTGGAGCGCATCACTTTTGTTCACACAGATTACTGAGGTAATTTGCAGTTTTGCATTACATGTCTAGGCGGGTTCTAGAAAAAGAGGTAATTTGCTGTTTCCCGACCTCAACTCAGAGTGGCACACCGCATTCTTATGCGACCTAAGGTGAAGTTCTTCTTCTGGGTCGCGTTACACGTTCGCCTTTGTACTACAGACCGTCACAAGCACCACGGGCTCCAGGCCAACGACGCCTGCATCTTCTGCGACCAGCACGCCGAGGATACAAACCACCTCCTGCTCGCCTGTCCGTACTCTAGAGAAATTTGGTACCGCGTCCTGCAACACCTCGGCATTCAGCAGCTCGCCCCTCAGGTGCACGACGCACTCCTCGACTGGTGGTTCAGCGCGCGCGTGAGGATGCCCGGGGTGCGTTGCCGTGGCCTGGACAGTGTAGTTCTTCTAACAGCTTGGATGATCTGTAAGGAGCGTAACAGACGAACCTTCGACGGAGTTGCCTCCTCTCCGGCCACCCTACTTGGCTTGATCAAGGATGAGGCAGATGACTGGGTGGCGGCCGGGCACTGCGCCCTTGCAGTCTTCCTTACACCGTGAGCGTGCACGAAAACGTTTTAGGAGCAAATTCGTTTAATCAAAGAAGTACACCACTCGAAGCACCGCCGTTAGAGCCGGCGCTATTTGT
Source organism: Themeda triandra (assembly GCA_018135685.1). Taxonomy (NCBI): domain Eukaryota; kingdom Viridiplantae; phylum Streptophyta; class Magnoliopsida; order Poales; family Poaceae; genus Themeda; species Themeda triandra. The sequence goes on along the minus strand of JAENPR010000079.1, from coordinate 142,412 downwards.
AATGCGTTTGGTCTAGCGTCTTAGTGGCAGCTCGCCGTCTGGGGCGTTGTAATATAATCTTAAACTCTCTTCTTCTTAATGAGGTATGTGCAGCGCATGTTTTTTTTAAAAAAAATTTACTTTTTATTGCCGAGTAATTTTTCTTGCCGAGTAATACCTCTGTCCCAGAATAGTTGACACTTTAACACTTTATGTATGAATCTTGTTTAGATTTATAGCTATCAACTATTCTATGCATCGCGCGCCGCCGCACCCACATGACACATAATATATCTACATAGTTAGAGGCGTGGCATTGGATTTGGGTAATCCAGAATCGAATTGGTATGGCTGGGTGCACTTCATCATTTGATCCAACAAAGTCCAATATCATAACATTCAAATTATAGATCCAATGTCCATATATCTACTCATTTGTTTTTTTTGAAGGAACTATATATACTCATTTGTGCACTTGATTAAAATCCTTTCAAATTATATCTCCAAATAATTGCACAATCTTTCATACTAGGTGAAAAAATCTTTGTACTTGGACACAATTTGGAAATGCTTTTGAAAGGCATATTCTAATCTTTCTACTTTGAAGAACTGATGATCAATAATAACTAATTAGTTATACTCTCTCTATTCTAAATTATAAGTTTAGTACCTTGTCTATTTCTAAATTACAAGTCATTCAGGCTTTTCTAGATACATACAAAAAGATATATATTTAGGAAAGGTTGAACAACTTTTTTTTTGGAGTGGATAGAGTAATGATATTGGTATTTTTACATGAAGTCAAGGTCTCACTCTCATGGGACCCGGCCTGTTTTGTTTATTAGTTGGTTGATTTGGCCAACCTGTGCTGTGCCCATGCAAGAAAAGGACTCGATCCAGCAGGTCCTCCTAGTATAGTGAACAAAGGAAAAGCAAAATCTTATCAGGGGTACTCCTACGGCAGAGGAAGACCGGAAGACAGGAGGAACCACATGCTCAGAAACGCCCGGGCTTAATATTAGAAGACTACGAATTTCCCCTGTACATCAATCGGCAGACCTTCTTTTTTTTTTTTTTTTTTTTTTTTTTTTTTTTTTTTTTTTTGCGAAAATCAATCGATAGACTCTGAGCACCATTGGCGTTTCCGTGCATCAGTTTCCTGCCCATCCCGCCTTTTGTTTAAAGAGAAAAAGGTCACGTTGCACTGAAATCTAGCAGGAAGCATGATCCAGTTTCTTCAGACTGACTATTATATTCTCCGGTTCTTGACAAGTTCAGATCATCATCCCACCTGAGTCAATCGAGTTGCGTCACGGCGTGCGTCTGTGCTCCGTGTCTGTGGGGCGTACAAACAACGGAGCAATTGGCTCAGGTGTCACTCTAGTAGCAGCTAGCCGCGATTCAGTCAGTGATACATACCGATCCACCGCTGTATACAAGCCAAACCCGGCACGGCGACGGCGAGCGCAACACCAATAATGGGCGACTCCAGCGCGGAGACACAGAGCGCCATGGACGCGCAGTCGTCACGCTCCCATGAGCTAGGAGTAGCATGGCCTCTTCTGCCAGTGCTGTTGGTGGTGGTGCCACTCCTCTGCCTGCTGTCGTCTAGGACGCGGCAGAGAAGGGGCAGAGAGCATGGAGAAGGACGACGGCGTGCTCCCCCGGGGCCGCCGAAGCAGCTGCCGGTGCTGGGCAACCTGCTGCAGATCGGCAGCCGGCCGCACCGCTACTTCGCGGCGGCGGCGCGGAAGTACGGCCCCGTCGTGGAGGTGCAGCTCGGCCGCGTGCGCACGGTCGTGGTGTCGTCGCCGGACGCCGCCAAGGAGGTGCTCCGGACCAACGACCTGCACTGCTGCAGTCGTCCCAACTCACCAGGCAAGTACACAGTACGTAATTTTTAGTCCTGCAGTTTCCACATATCCTCGACTCCTCGGGGCTCCATCAACCGAACCGCTCTAGGAATCATTTTTAGGAGCGTTTGTAAATTTCAGTGATCATTTGTCTTTCTAGTCACACGTCGAGATTTTTTTCCTAAAGATAATTAGAGTATGTCGGACCAACTCTTAGAAAAGATGTATTTTATAGTCGTGCCTCCCGCTTTTATAAAAAAAGCTAAAACTTTTCATATTTCTTAAGTACGTAAAATTGAAATGACGTGCCCTCTCTTTCTTGCCTGCTGCCACGACGTGTGGACGCACATAGCCAGCTGACCGCCACGTTGCACAATCATCCGGCGGAAATATCTAGAAGTGGCTGCAGGCTTGTCTCCACATGCTTCTAATTCAAGCCATATCTCATATATATACCGGTCGTTACATATACAGAAAAGCTAAACACATATTCCAATATATACTCCCTCCGTCTCACAAATAATTACACATTTTAATTTCTATCCTCCATGTTTGACCGTTCGTCTTATTCAGAAAGTTTTAATAAATATTATTTATTTTGTTATGATTTATTTTATCATTAGATATACTTTCATAATGATTTATCTATTTTACTATTTGCATAAAAAATTTAAATAAGACAAGCAGCCAATAAGAAAGTATAAAAGTTAAAATATGTGATTATTTGTGAGACGGAGGGAGTAAGTAACAAATTCCCATTATGAACTCTATATATTTTGAAGTCGTCCATACGTGAACCTCTACATGCACAATCTTGAGACATCTTCTTTGCTGCTCACTTAGAAGTTATAACAGCTTAGTGACACGAAACCATCAGGTGGACATAAGAGGAACTCCATCAACACACCCTTTCTACATGTATGGTCTTAAACCATTTATTATTTTTATATGTCACAAACGAAGTCGAGTTTGAACCAGATATTTTATAAGGTTGTGCATTATCAAATCGTCTACATGTGTACTTTTTTTATGAATTTAGATAACTTTTTTTCCATGGTTTGCACTTGATCCGTTGCCTCTAGAAATAAGAATAAGGGTTGTCCTCACATTTGGACTTAATTTCGAAACAACCCTGCCGTTTCCCTAGGACGAGCCCGACACGTAACTGTCGACATGACAAATTTGATGGTCACGCGAGGGGCACTCCTGTCTTCCCTAGGCATCGCTCACTGGCCTAGGACGTGCGGGCATTGTCCCCCCGCCTCGCCATGTGAGCGAGCGCCACGCAGCAGCGACATAACTAGATGGGAGGTGCCTCTCCTGCATGTACGCTCCTGCATGCACTGCTGAGGATGGTAACATGCTCCCCTGCATGTACAGATTCCCTGGGCGTGGCTTACCTGTGCTGCCAAAGTAAGCCTTAGGGTCCTTAGTAAAGTTGGGCATGCAACCCGGGCCCGTTGGCCTGGCACGAGGCCCGTGATTTTGACCCAGCCCAAACACGACACGACCTGTTACGCAGTGGGCCCGGACTGGCCCGGCTCGTGGAACAGGCCGTGCCTCGGCCATGCCTCGAGCCCATGGGCCAGCACGACACGACCCGTAAAATGGGACAGGCCCGGCAAGGCCTGTTAATCTTTGTCCCAACAACAACAATTCCAACAGCCCAATAAGTAGAAAAGGCCATCAGCCCACAACTACCTTCCTTAACCATACCTTCTCCTCTATCCTCCCCACCCCGCCGCCGCATCCTCTGCTCCCGCGACCCCAGCTCATTCGTGATTACGCGAGTTGCCGCGTATGCGAGACCCCCTCCGGCCCTCCCCACCCGCGAGGCCGCGACTGCGACTGCGACTCCGCGAGTGGCGCGGCCCCTTCCCCCTCCCCTTGCGTGTGGCACGACGCCTCGACCTCGACTCGAGCAGCAATGGTCAGCCTCAAGTGGCATCGGCCTCCTCTACAGCCCTCACTCGAGCAGCACACGCAGCCTCCTCCTCGGCTGGCCACCTCTGCGCCCCGCCGCCCGCACACCCTTAGCCTGTGGCCGTCACCTCCTCCACGTCCTTCGGCGTCCCTGGGACGACGGCAACCTCGAGGGCGGCAGCAGCTGTAACGATGGCGGCCGGCCTCAAGCAGTAGCGGCGGCGGCAGCGAGTGCAACTGCTCTCCTGTGCGGCAAGATGCGGCCCTAGGCACCTTGGGGCGACCTGCGAGCTCGCCGAAGGGGTGGCCGCCGGCCGCCGCCCGCAGTGCCTACACACCTGCGCCCCCTCCCTCCCCCTCTCTCTCTCCTGGCATTTGGTTTTTCAGGAAGACTCCTGTCATTTGGTGGGCCTTGGGTCGGCCCGGCCTGCAAAAAAGGCCATGCCTAATGGGCCAGCATGACACAAAAAGTGGCCCATAGGGCCATGCCTGGGCCGAAGGCTAGGCCCGTGTGCCTGGCAGGCACGGCTCGTAGGCCTGCGTGCTTGGTAGGCATGGCCCGTAGGGCCCGCGTGCCTTCTCGGCCCGTAGCCTATCGGACCGTGCCGGCCTGTTGTCATGCCGGGCCGTCCCGTTGCCCATCTATAGTCCTTAGATACAGAATCTGACTGACTCAACGTCTATCTTAAGTTCTGAACCTTTGTTTCAGGTCCTAATACGACCAACAATACACTTATCTTGAGTTATAACTAACGAAATCCACCTTAACGAATATGCACTCTATTGAAGCCGTCCATACGTGAACCTCTAAATGCATGGTCTTGAGAGTTGAGACATTGCCGTCGCTCTGTTAGATCGAACAACTTTGTGACATCTCGAAACCACACAATCTCCTAAAGAAAATATAGCACCACAGTTGCATCGCCATGCAGGACTCCACCTTAAACAATGTGTCATTATACATAACTGTCAAGGTTTTTGAAAAGAGCAACTTGATAAAATTAGATTCTTCATACAATAGTCCAAGCATATGCTCACGGGTGTACGGAGTACGGAGCGCGGAGGTTGGGAGTCGGGACGGGGGAATCGGGGGTGGCGGCGTACAGGTGGAGTCGGAGCTCACGGGTGTGTGGCGGCTGGATAGAGTTGGAGTGGCTAGGTTTTCCAAAGAGAGAGAAGTTGAGAAAAAGCCAATTCATATGACAAGTGGGCCTTTCCAAAATGTTTAGGCGCCAATTAAGCCAGGAAGGGCGCCATGATGTTTTACCCCTCCAAATTGTAGGCGCGAATCGAGAAAAAGTTGGCGCCCAGGCCCAATCCAATATGCCGACCGACCGGCGGACCCAGTAGTGACATATAGCGACCGACCGTCTGACTGTAATCCGAAATAAATTTAGCGACCGACCGTTGGACGCTACAATAAGATATAGCGACCGACCATCTGCCACTAACTTATAGCGACCAACCGTCCAACGCTATATCAATACTTTTACCGACCCTTAGTCGGACGCAAGTTTGGGCTGTGGTATAGTGCATGTTTAGGGTGCCGTTTGAGAGAGTTCCAACTTCAGCTTCTCCAAAGATAATCATTCATAACGAGTCGGACGCTCAAAATGCCAATTGATTCAATAGGGATCAAGAGAGAATCACTTCTCCATTTATACTAGGAACTAAAATACATGTTTTACCTTACTCCCTGTTATATTCTGGTGGGAATCAGCAGAGAATCAATTCTCATAAGCTCTCCTCCCTTCTTCCTCCTACGAATCCATGGAATCACTTCATGAGACAACCAAGGAGCAGAGCTAAAAAATCAGGGTACGGAGCTCTTCCAAATGAGGGCCTAGATTCCCTTGTTAGCTTCAGCACACATGGTTCACAACGTTAAATAACATCTCTTTACCATTACACAACTTGAACTTGGCGTCTCCCACTTCTCAAGATAGCCCACATATTTTTTGAAGTAAGTTAAACATTGCTTTTTCGGTGTATGACTAGAACCAGTCCCTTTTCTTTTTTTAAATAATACTGGAGGAAAAAAAAAACGTGACCGGGGACAGCCCCACCGTTTTTTATTAAGAGGAAAGTCACAGCTCTTCGGCCACGGAAAAACCCCCGAACCCAGGCTTCGCCAGCGAGGGGATTTTTATTGTGCAGCACCTAGACTTTGTACCCTGGATGGGTTGCTTCCTAACTGGAAGCCTTACCACTGAGCTACAAGCTCATCTGCAATAATACTGGAGAGATTTACACCCTTATAACTTTTGGTGCGGCACCCAGTATTTAAATCCTGGGCGGGAGCTCCCAACCACTGGCCTTTGCCAGTGCGCCGTGAGCCCCTTCGCAAACCAGTCCCTTTTCAGTGTTGTATGGAATATTGAGCTAGCTGAACCCAACAACCATGCTGCTTCATATAACTTTTTGCACTTGACACTAAAAACAGAGTCATCCTTGCTACTCGCAATAACAACATTTACAATTCCTCCACTCCTCTCCTTATGTGTCGCGTCCCCATTCTGTGTTACCCATGACTTGGTAGTTGCCTAGTTGATACATCGTACATGATCTGATAAAAGTGATAAAAGCCTGATTGTAACACATGCTTGCATCTACATCAGGTCCCAGGATGCTGAGCTACGACTTCCTGGACGTGGCCTTCAGCCCCTACAGCGACTACTGGCGCGAGATGCGGAAGCTCTTCATCCTGGAGCTCCTCAGCATGCGTCGCGTCCAGTCCTTCACCTACGCCCGTACCACCGAGGTGGACCGCCTCGTCTCCTCCCTCGCCGCCTCCCCCCCTGGCGCCGCCGTCGACCTCAGCGAGAAGCTCTACGCGCTCTCCGACGGCGTCGTCGGCACCGTGGCGTTCGGCAAGATGTATGGGTCCGCGCAGTTCGAGCGGAGCAGCTTCCAGCGGGTCATGGACGAGACGCTGCGGGTGCTCGGGAGCTTCACGTTCGAGGACTTCTTCCCGGCGTCCAGGCTCGCCCGGCTCGCCGACGTCCTCACCGGCGCCGCTGCCCGTAGGCGCCGCATCTTTCACCAGATCGATCGTTTCTTTGACTCGGTTATCAATAAGCACCTCGAGCCCGAGAGGCTGCAGGCCGGCGTGCAGGAGGACATGGTGGACGCGCTTGTCAAGATGTGGAGGGAGGAGCAGGCAGATTGTGAGGCAAAAAATGCATTAACGCGTGATCATATCAAGGGAATCCTCATGGTAATATAATCACTATGCATGTTATATATAGTACGTATTTTGTATATACTACATTACACAAACATTGACTATACAAAGTTTCTTGTGAACCCCAGGACACATTTGCAGGTGGCATCGACACATGTGCTGTGACGATGATCTGGATCATGGCGGAGCTGATGAGGAACCCTAGGGTGATGCGGAAAGCGCAAGCCGAGGTGCGCGGCTTGGTGGGGGACAAACCAAGAGTGGACGAAGAGGACGTCAAGAAGCTCAGCTACCTCAAGATGGTGGTGAAAGAGAACTTTAGGGTACACCCACCAGGGACGCTACTGATTCCAAGGGAGACCATGACGAGCTGTGTGATCGGCGGCTACGACGTGCCGGCGGGCACGAGGATCTTCGTTAACGTTTGGGCAATGGGAAGAGATCCGAGCATCTGGGATCGCCCGGAGGAGTTCATTCCCGAGAGGTTCGAGGGAAGCCAGGTGGATTTTAGAGGCTCCAACTTTGAGCTCCTCCCGTTCGGTTCTGGACGAAGGTCGTGCCCTGCCATCGCCATGGGTGTCGCCAATGTGGAGCTTGCCCTGGCCAACCTGTTGCATTGCTTTGATTGGGAGCTACCTGAAGGGATGAAGGAGGAGGACATCGATATGGAAGAAATTGGGCAGCTTGCTTTTAGGAAGATGGTGCCTCTTTGTCTTATGCCTATTAAGAGAGTATAATTATTGCGTTGGAGGATGATAGACTACGTACATTCTCTTAAAATATTCAGTTCAAATTTTTTTTGTTTTGCTAATGTTACCATCCGCCTGCACCTTTTGTTTTTCCATATATACACCCTCACAATAAATTAAATGCATGTTCTTCATAGGAATTCAGAAATAATGAGGATATAAATGTTAGTATTGTGTAAACAATTTTCATATATCATATTTCTCACATGTATTTGGATTATGGAGTATGAAATGTGACGTTGAAGCTCCTTATTTCACCATTTATGCTTTATTTTGGTTAACATATGGCGCAAAAGAGTTATCTCTCTCTCTCTCTCTCTCTCACACACGGAGAGAAGGGTCCGGGGGCAGCCCACGCTTGGTGGTGGCGCTCGGCAGGGCGGTGGCCCGTGGACCTGCGGATCCAATAAGCGGCGCTATGGATCTGGCGAGCTGCGGTGTGGATCTAGTGAGCGGCGTTGTAAATATGACAAGCAGAGCGACAGAGCATGGATGGGTTCGTTTGTCTTGTCCATGGGTTTTCCTTTTTTTTTATGTTTTTAATTTGATTTACCGACATGGGCACTACAACCACCTTGATAAAAAGGTGATTTATGGTGACTGTTAAACCGTTACGGTTGTGATGCGCCTTGGTAAATTTAAAACACCCTTCTTTGAAGTGTTTTTTTAGTAGTGATCACAAAATTTTAGAGGCATGGAAGCATAAGCAAAAAGAGCGAGGCCTACTTTAACAATATGTTGATTTTTTTTTTCCGCTATACTATTTTGTTGATGAGCATGGGAACAAGAAGCATGACGTGTGATTCCAACAGTTGGAAGAAGAAATTTCGTCTTTGATGCTCTCCTCCCCACAATTAGTTTGAAGACTAATAGTTTTCTTATTGAACATCCGTTCGACAAGTTTTTGAAATTTTAAAAAGCTTGTAACACATCAGACTTATTTTTGATCAAGTATAACCAAATAGAATGAGCATAATCATCAACAATAAATCTTACATAAAATTTATATCCCCAAGCATCTGAATAAATAAGAAGTAAAAGAGCAAGAGACCTAGTTTTTTAGACTTTGAGTAGCAAAGCTGATGACTCTTGACCTATTGACAAGCATCACAAACAATGCTTTCATTGGACTTGTCGACAAAAAAAAACTATTAAATTCGAGAATCTTTTTAACTATGATTATGAAGGATAACAACCCCAATCTACCATGCTACAAGGACGAAGCAAGCTTAACAGCATTGAGAACTTGGCATGTTTTGGGAGTAATGACCATCATTGCACGCGCTCCTTTGAAGAAGGACATTCCTTGTGGCCTGGTCCATGACACAAAAGAAAATCAGGATGAAACTCAAAGAAAACATTATTGTCTTTAGTAAAATGAAGAACGGAGACAAGATTTTTTCTTTGTTTGAGGAACATGAAAGATATTATGAAGATAAAGACCGCAGGGAAGGGGTATGAAAAATAGTATGACCAGTATGACTAATTGGCGTACCTGAGCCACTAGCAGTATGCACTTGATCTTGTCCACAGCATATATCTCTCGACAAATTCCCCAATAATATCAGTGCATCCAGTATCTGTGGACCAAATAGTATCACCATTATAAGATCCATAAGATGTTCCAGCAGCTGCAACAGATTTCTGAACGACTTCTTCGCCGGTAGTACTCGTATCAAAATCCCCCTAAAAAAAGTACTCGTATCAATCTCGTGGAAGCGTCGTATACCCTCTAGGGCCGCACCTATTAATTATATGTCCATGCAAAGCACGTTACACCTGAGACCATATTGGTCACGTTACAGAGAGATCGTACCGATCACAAGTAAGACAGGAAGAAATCCGGTGTCCTACTATGATACAATACCTGTAGGAATACAATATGTATATACGTATACTAGTCATATTCTAACACTCCCACGATAAAAACTTTTCATACCTCAGTTTTTTTTTGACAACAACCAAGGATTATATTATCACAGCAGTAGTTTTACATAAAGGTCCTTCATAGAAGACCTAATTACATCATAATCCTGCAACAAGATAACAAGGCAGCTATGTCGACGGCGACGGGGAAGACGATTCCGCCAGCAGAGGGTCGCAGGGGCGTCGAGGACGTATGCACCCGGGTGGATTGACCGCGCAAAGCGTCGGTTAGATCTGGGCTGGTCGAGGCATCGGTGAAGTAACACACCGGCAACCGAAGGATGGTGTTGTAGTCGTCGCCGGAGATTGTAGGAGCTCAATCCAGATCCCAGGGGGAGGCGGAGTCGACGTACCAGCACCAGAAAACGAGCCACCAATCTAGAGAAGGGAGTAGCAGGACCAAACGCTGCTGGATGGAGATGGACGATGCGGATGGTGAAGGTGATGGCCCGCGCGCAGCTAACGGAGCCGCTGTTTGCCGAAGCGACAAGCTCGGCAGCAAGACGAATCCATCTTCTGTCCCCAATCATCTTGTGAGATTGAAAGCTCGGGGAAGGCCACTCGTGGGCGTTGTGCAGCGGTGGGGCAAATCCACCCGGTAGGGGACCCAATCCATAGGCAGAGCCAACAGATCGGCCTCCAACTCAGTTGGATCGAGGATGGTGGTAAGGAAGTTCGAGCAGCCATGGATGAAGGAGGAAGGGGATGGAGCTGCTTGAGAGAGGGGGTTTATTTTATTTTTACTAACCTTGGTAGCAGCATCGTCGGTGACGAGTATGCCGAGGAAGACCACGGCGATGGCGGTGGCGATGGCGAGCTCCAGGTAGAACTTCCCATAAAGGACTCTAGTCATGAAGGCAAACTCTAAGATGACTACTACCTAAACTTACTACAGAGAAGTTGTGGCCCCTCACCCAGCCCTCTCCGGCGAGGACGCTAGAGGCGGGAGGGTGGGGGCCGGGGAGGGGGGGTCGGTGCTCGGTGGGTTGCTTCGAGGCGAAGGGATGGGGTTCGGCCAAAGGAGCTATGCTCTGTGTATCTGTCTATCTCCATAGCAGCAGCCCCTGCCTCATGCCTCAGCCGCATTCTCAAGCTCTCGCAACCGCGCCCTCCACGGCTTCGCGTACGGCGTACGGCGTTTGGTGCCGGTGGTCCAGCCTCCGCCTTTCGCCCCTCTCCCTACGGCTCTGGCTCCTGCGCGGCTGTGCCAGGCTGGTGCTGGCAGCTGCCTAGGGCTAGGAGGCCAGCAGCCATGACTGCTCTACTGTGGGGCTGGGGTGCCACACAGTGGGAATAAATTCTTTTAGTACTACTGAAGAGAATTAGGAGAGAAAACTTCCATCAAATCGGTAGCATCTAGCATGTGTTCAGTAATTTGCTAAAAAAATTGTGGATGCAGATTAAAAACATAAACATATAAATTGCTATGTATACAATGCCTCCCCTACGTATTACTTATGAGATTTTTTACCATGATTGTGGAGAATTTCGACGGCTCACAGCGATCGATCCGACGGCCAGAAAGGCTGAAGGCGATGAGAGGCAATGGAGGAGAGGCAATGAGAGGCGATTGATGTGTCTATGACCGGTGGGCCATAGGTGCTAAATTGCCCCCCATCGCCTCCGAAACTGAGTGGGAGGCGATTCCAAAAAAAAGAGGGGTAATTGCGTTTTTGTAGTTTAGTTTTTTAGTCAGGGGTAGAACGGTAACTTCATAGATGCAAAAAACTCATCTGTAGTTAAATGAATATGTTGTTGCATGACTGCACGGAGCCGCCGCCGCCACCCATGTCGTCCTCGCCGGCTCATCCCGCCCCAGCCGCCGCCGCCACCTCGCCTAGCCGCGCTGGCCGCTGGCCGCCACCTCGCCGGCGGCCGTCACCTCGCCGCCCGCCGCCTCCGCCGCGCTCGCCCCATGCTCCTCCTCAAGCGATGTGTCAGCGATGCGTGTCCGAAATACCGTAGTGGCACGGATCCGAGCAGTGGCAGCCAGTGTCGTAGGTCAGGGATGCGGCAGCTGCAGATCCCACGTGGTCCAAGGAGGCAGCAACGGCAAGGCTTGGGAGGCGCGGAGCCACGAGATGCGGCAGCTGGATTAAAACCAAACCATGCACGCACGCACGCTGTCTCCAGGAAAGAAAAAATTAAAACGTTTCCTCGCCTGGATTCATTCCATCTCATCCCAAAAATAGCCTACCGCGAGATCCTGCATGCATGGAGTAAAATACCCTTTAGAAACAAAATTAGCATTTTGTGAAGGCAATGGGAGGCAATTACAATCATCGTAAAAAACTCATTACTTATTATCACTTTGAATTTATTTTCCTATTGGGTATTAAGATTTGCAGCCACACTGGATTGGAGACCGTGTCATGGTCCAAAACACGGCTTATTTAGTACCACATTACGTACACGTATGGCTCCGCGACGTGTGGCGGCGACCGGCGCTGTCAGTGCGCACCTCGTCGCGGTCGAGCCCGTACGGCCTTGCGAGTCCGAAAGGCTCCACGACATGACAAGCACGGCGACACACCACTTCATGAAGACAGCAGTTCTGAGCGAATGCTCAGCCTATATCCGGTGACAGTAATCTCCTTCTGGATGGTCCCTTAGCACTAAACTCTGACAAAATCCTTGGCAAGCTCTATGATGTCTTCTCTTTGCTGACAATTATTACGTTGTGGCATCATCCACCTCCATGGAGGCATCGTTGAAGAGTCCAGGTGCTCTGATGTTGTAATTTTCTTTCTTTCTTTTTTGTGAGCATGTCATGTATCGGTTTTAGTATGGTTTTCCTTGATTAACCAGGCGACTATTTTTTTTTTGCCTCATTCCCTAACAATGAGACCGTTGATGATATATCAATTGATTGAGGTGGGGAAGCTCTCCCCCCATAGTTGGCGTAAAAAAAAAGAGAAGTCTAGACGTAATGTGTCCCAAAAAATTATTCGGTCCGAGAAAGAGCTCCTCCAATAGAGGAAGGCTAAAACTTAGATTGTTTGGAATAGAACATGAAAAGTTGGAAGAGACACGTTGGAGAGGATAGGCCAACAGGAACAGAGCAAATACGCAGAAGCAGTGCTCGTGCCATCTCCCTGTCCGCCGCTGCTGCCATAGAGGAAGCCAAGAGGAGGTCCACGATTGTGAGGTTGTTGCGTTGGCAGTTTTCGAGAGCACGTACACTAGTGACTAGCTGCGAGCGCCCTGGGGTGGCCTATACGGCGCCGTCGGGTCGTCGGACGCCGACGACGGCGAGGCTGGCGCCGGCGAAACTGAGAAGCAAGACAAAAGACGCTGTTGGTGCTGATCCCCACACCGACAGCAATGGCTTTGATGGCGAGGACGGTGGATATCAGCGGGTGGCGGCGTTACAGAGTTGTCACCAACCACCTGCACTTTGCCAGAGAAATGTGTCTTGCGAAGTTCAAAGTCTGTGTAGAAATGAGTCCGCTGCTACCGGTTGTCCCAATCCGCCACGGGATATCTTTGCTGCAGCAGCGCCACGCTTATGTATTACGAATGTTTTTTTTTTTTGGTAGGAATAGGATCGGAGGGTCCAAAGCTGAAAGCCCCTATAAAGAATACATTGCCAAATTAGTATATCAACTTCAGATTTTAAATTGAAAGGAGATTGTATGAGCATTTATGGATTTAAAAATTCAAAGCTCTTTGCACACGTTGAGATACAATAGTTAAATTTGTATTTGTACTCGGCCAACAAGGCAGAAAGACCAACAAATCAAAATTAGTGATATATTAAATTACCAATTCTGCACCAACATCTTTTGTTGTCCGGAAAAATACTGTAACCAGGAGACCTCAATTGGAGTCAAATTGCACCACAAATGTCCATGTCAACATAACATTCTGCGTGTCAGTTTCAGCCCATGCGCTAAAAACACATTTTTATCTATCACAAATCATGCTGTGAGATCAAACCATCGGTCCAAAGTATTTGCATTGAGGCCACAGCAATTTTAATGGACCTTAATAGCCCTGGTGCTCGTAAGCTAAAACATATTTGTGTCAGTAACACCTGAAAACTTGTCCTTGTTCGGTTGGACCAGCTTCAGAGCATTCACAAGAACTATATATCATGAAACTAAATATAAGAGTAGCTCGGTTGCATAAACAGATGTGTAGTCAGCTCAGTAAACACACAGAATGAAAGCATGAATCAGTTCTAAAAACACCACCACAAGATTTGAGTTAATAGAGAGATTTCAAATTTGAGTTAATTATCATACAGAGTGCAGAACCATCTTGCTTGTTGCATATTAGAAAAGGAATCGACAAAATCTATTTACCTGTAGATTATTGCACATACTGGTTGAAGTATCGTAATTATTAAGAGCTCTTTTAAAGCTTCTCAATAGGCCTTGGCTGGAATTGTACAGGACCCATGGAGTTTCCTCCAGAATACGCAAGCCAAACCAAAATAGAATGAAAGCCATTCTGCCCCCGCTGCCTGCGCCTCCTGATGCATTTAAATCACCATGTTAAAGGAAAGCTCCACTTCATTCTTTCATTAACAATGACGAAGGACAAAATATTTGCTAAACTACTCCCTCTCAGCTGCTTAGGACGATTGTTACAGAAGGAGATTGTTACAGAAGGGGCTAGATGGTTTTTTCAGGTGGCAAATTCAAGATTGCTGTACCAATCAATCCACCTAAGCTCCATGAGGTTCACTAGCGCTGTTTGTTTGTTTTTTGCCTGAAGAAGGACGCTTTTTTTTTTTTTTTTTTTTTGTAAAACCAAAATTGGAATTAGTACCCTGAACCTTGAAAAATAGAAACTGGACCTTATGAAATAGAAACTAGCAAACAATTACCACCATGATTTCAGCTACAGAAGCACACCCTGATCAAGTCTCATTTTATATAGGCATTATGCACACATTTGTAAAAGGTTTGGGTGTTACGGTAGGCACAATGATTAAAAATATCTCCAGTTCACAGTATACAAACACCTCTCAAACTCAACAAACTAAGAGAACATGTACAGAACACACACTAACATGAACAGAACACACACTTATTAATGGACTAAGGAGAAAGTAGGTAAGATGTGCAAGAGTTTGCTGCAGCTGCTGTTCTGCTGATGTAAAACCAAAAGAACAGAGCAAAGGTATGTAGATAAGGGAAATCACTCGGTAGCTTCAGGCCTTGTTGCTGGCATGGATTTTATATAATCATTTTTTAGTTTCTTGAGTGCCACTACCGCATCACTCATCGATAATCTTTGGTCAGGTGCATCACTTGAGCACAGCAAACCCAACTCAAAGATTGGTGGGACGAAGGGCTTCATATCACAGTCAGCAGAGGAAGGACCTTGCTGGAGCTTATCATCCAGAACATGCACAATATCTGATTTGAATGCTTGGCGAATCCACTCCCTGATGCTTAAATCTCCGATGAACATAGGATCCGTGGGCCTCTTTCCGGTGAAGACTTCAAGAAGCATGATTCCAAAGCTGAACACATCGCTCTTGCGGGATGCCTTCCCAAATGATCCATACTCTGGTCAATAAATCAAATAATGATATATTAGAACAATAGTGCAATCAGAACGATTGAACTTACAAGTATTGCTATAATATAAGGTAGAGATAGTACCTGGTGCCATGTACCCAAGTGTTCCAGGCATACTTGCAGTAACCATGGAGCTGTCATCACCCAATAGCAATTTTGAGATGCCAAAGTCCGCCACGTGTGCTGTCATGTTGTTATCAAATAGGACGTTGCTAGGCTTCAAGTCACAATGCAGGACGACTTGGAAATGCTGATGGTGCAGATACTCCATCGCCATTGACACATCTAGCATGATCTCCAATCTCTTAAGGAATCCCAGACTACTTGATGTACTTTCAGAGTGTAGGAGCTTTTCTAAGCTGCCATTTGCCATATACGGGAGCACAAGGGCTCTGAAGTCCAGGTTCGAGCATGTGCTTAGTATTCTTATCAGGTTGCGGTGTCGAGCCATGCGCAGCACATGGCACTCGGCATCAAAGCTTCTAATGGCCTGTTCCATTTGCATGTCTAGGACTTTTATTGCAACAACCAAACCGTTGCTCAATTGGCATTTGAATACTTTTGCAAGACTTCCTATTCCCAGGAGGTTATTGTTGTTGAAGTTATCAGTGGCAGAAATGAGCTCATGATAGGTAACTAATATTTGTCTTCCAGCATTGCCTGGATGAATGATAGTAGCTTTCTTTCTAATTGCTAGGCAGACACAAAGAATAATGGAGACAAATGCAGCGGTGATAACCGGAAGAAGGATAATTAGAAGGTATCTTTTATTTGGGTGAGAGTCCTCAAGACAAGGAGGAAACTCAAGATGGGGAGACCCACATAGCCCAGTATTGCCAATCAAAGATATTGACGTGATGTTTGAAAAAATACCACCGTCTGGTATCTTCCCTTCTAGCTTATTGAAGGAGAGGTTCAAGGATCTCACTCCAGTGAAATTGGAGAGGAACATGGGAATGGTACCAGAGATATTATTGAATGACAGATCCAAATATTCTAAGCTAGTAAGCTTTTGAAATGAATCTGGGAAGTGTCCATCAAATGAGTTATGTGATAGATTTAGGTAGTTGAGCATCATAATTTTTCCAAATGATTCTGGGATGGTTCCATAGAAATAGTTGCAAGAGAGGTCAATGAGAGATGCTTGTTTTAGCTCACCAACATCAATTGGAAGTGGACCAACAAAGAAATTGTTGGATAGATCTAAAGCATTAAGTTTGTCTAGGTGGAAGAAGCTTGCTGGTATGGCTGAGTTTAAGTGGTTACTAGATAAGCTTATTCATTCAAGCACACTAAGGTTTCCAATGCTATCGGGTATAGAGCCAAATAATTTGTTTCTTTGAAGAAACAACTGCTGTAAACTCCTCAGCATTCCAATTTCTGTTGATATAGAACCAGATAAGTCATTGTTAGCGACATCAAGCCTAACGAGTTCTTGCATCACCATGACGGAATCTGGGATATCCCCAGTGAACAGGTTGTTACGAAGATCTAACATTTGAAGATGGCTTATGTTTGATAGTGTTGATGGAAGCCTTCCTATTAACTTGTTGTAACTTACATCAATCTGAAGTAATTCTGTTGAGATGTTCCCAATATGATCTGGAAGCACCCCTTTGAATGAATTATATGGTAGTAGAATGGACAGGAGATTCCTACTATTAGAGAGGGAAGACAAGAAGTTAAGGTTCCCATCTAAATTATTCGATCCAAGTTCAAGAATGATCAAAGATGGGATATTGCCAAGTGTTGGTACTGAACCAGATAAATTATTCACGATCAAAAGTAGGTGAGATAATTTTGAAAAGTTCCCAAGAAAATATGGAATTGGACCTGTTAGCTGATTGAATCCCAAATCTAGTACTTCAAGATGGGTGATATTAGTAAGAGCAGAGTGGATAGAGCCAACAATGTTATTTGCTGCCAAGGAAACAAGGGTGAGACGTTGTAGTTGAGCCAACCATGTCGGAATGGCATCGAAAAAATAATTGATTGAAAGACTAAGAACTTCTAAGTTTTTGCATGCTGCAAGTCCTGATGGAATCGGACCAACAAAGTTGTTCAATTGGAGACCAATCTTTTGTAGTCGAGGAAGGCTAAAACTTTGATTGTTAGGAATGGGACCAAAAAAGTTGTTGTGTGCGAGATTAAGCTCTTGGATCCTTGACATGTTGTAGATGGTTGTGGGCACTATACCGGATAGGTTATTGGGCCCTAGGTACAAGAATTCCAACTTGGGCAAGGAACCTAGATTGTGTGGTACGGGACCTGATAAGCTATTGTTATGCAAGCCAATCAACCTTAGAGATTGTGTATTATTGAATAGGTATGGAGGTATGCAGCCAGTTAGCTCATTCTTGCCAAGAGAAAACCTCTCAAGGCTGTGCATATTCTGCAGCAGTCCTTGTGGGATGTCACCAGACAGCCCATTATGACTCAGGTCAAGTGCCTCAAGCCTGGTTAGGTTTTCTATGGTAGACGGAATAGGACCTGTGAGGCTATTTTGATAGACATCCATAACTTTAAGCCGACGTAACATACCAATTTCGAGAGGGATGGAGCTAGCGAGGCTGGTGTTTGCGAGGCCGAGAAAGAGAGGAACGAAAGATTACCGAGGTGAGGGCTGAGTTCCCCTTGTAGTGGAACATCATACAATGACAGAGCCGTGACGCGCAGCCGGTGGCGGCGGCTGCACAAGACTCCAAGCCATCCACAGAAGGACACATTGGTTGTCCAGCTCCGGGCAAGGACGCCGGTGGGATCAGCAAGCTCGCCTTTGAAAGCCAGCAGTGCTTCAAGGTCACTCTGGCTGCCATTAGCGTTTGTTGCTCTGGTGATTAGAGAAGAGGTGGGGATGGCACCTGGCAAGAGGGCCGAGAGGCAGATGGCTAACAGTGTTAGAATGGCCATTGAATCTGAATCTGCTCTATTGTGGTTAATTGTGATATATATACTGTATGTGCATGGGTCATAATAACTGCAGTCCACCTGCACCACACACGCTGCACCGCCGTACACATGCTGTGGCGGCTAGGATCCATTGAAAGTCAACTATCATGCTTCATGCATCGAGTCTGCATGCACCGAGTAAGCGTACTCAATTAATTGCGTTGTGAATTGTCAATTATCGAGTCCAGCAGTACCGCGAATTCGGCCACTATATGCATGTGTCCGCCACATGATGTACCAACATTTCAATGTTCTTTTATGGCGGCTATGGATACTGACCGACTTAAGCTTATCTTCTGCTCCGGCCGTCTCACGTGGATATGTTTTTGGCACCTCTCTGAGAGTGTACTTCATTTTGTGACCCGATACTTCATGCTCGGGCCTCTAAAAGTGTTGAGGCAGTACTAACGAAACCATAACCGACAGAATACTGATTGAATACCCAGCCCCTGTTCACAGAAACTTTGTCACAGGGGGCATTCAACACCTCAAACTCTGGACCATGCAGCTCCTTAGCCGCCTGAGTACATCCTTCCTGTTTGGAACAACAGAACATGATGATGCCATTGCAACCAGGACAAAATATTCAACCACATGACCTAACAGATGTCTAAAATCTTACAGTATTTACTACAACTTTTGGATGTTTTTCAAGCTTGTTAAAATTGCTAATTAAATTGGATGTTCTGCCTCCGAAGCCCTCGCCGTTCGAGACCTTGCACGGGGGATCGGCAATTAGGTTTTTGGGGAGCGTCTTCGCGACTGCCCGAACTACCGCCGCCGATCGACGTCATCCTCTTCTTCCCGGTGTGCTGCTGCGGATCGCCGTCGTTGGAAGGGAGACCGTCTTCATCCTTCTTCTTTCCGGTGGACAGAACATCGTCTTCTCCTGCATCATGACGAAGGAAGTTGGACAAGGATCGGGATCGAATTCCTCTGGAGGGTATAAATTGTTCATCTCCTCTCTGTTGTCGTCATGCAGTTTCTGGATGTTTCGCCAGTTTGTCTGTGTTGTTTCATGTGCTGCTCTGTATATGTTCCATCAGTGCTTGATTATTGTTTCATGCAATGCCTGTTGTCAGTCCCTGTTAATTATATATTTTGTATATCTATCTCTGTTTTACAATCGCACTGTCTGCATGTTTCTGTGGTACTGCTATACTTTTTCATACACTGTTACTTATATGTTTTAGTAGTTCTGTTCTATTGTTTCACATATCGTCCAGAGACTAATTGTGATGAGTTTTATATCTTGCTTTATTGCTATGCTATATGATTCATGTTTTTTTGAGGGAAGCTATATGATTCATGTTATCATGCTTGTTTGTATCTGGTCACATGGTTCATATTGTTATGGACATTTGTTATCTTTATGTTAATTTATGGAATTAAAATGACATAGAAATTGCCTATTATTCTAACAATCCAAAAACCTAAATATAGGCTATTTTCTATCAGAGGTTTTGCTTTCTGTGCTGAAACCTGATCCTTTTGATGGTAAGAACTTCTTGATATGGAAAGCTAAAATGGAATTGTGGCTCACTGCAATGTATTGTTTTTATGCCTCTGAGTGCAAGCCTGAGAACTTGTCTCCTGCGGATGAGGCTAAGTTTAAGACTGATGACAACCTCTTTATAGATGCAGCGATTAGCGCACTTGATAAGAAATTCCAGAAAAGTCATCCATCCTATAGAGAAAGAGCTGTGGGATGCACTTGTGGGAGAGTTTAGAGTTACTGATGCTGGTAGCGAGCTGTACCTCATGGAGCAGCTGTATGACTACAAGATGGTTGAGAACCGATCTGTAGTGGAACAGGCTCATGAGATTTATGCACTAGCTAAGAAAATTGAATTTTTTTCTTGTCCTTTACCTGACAAGTTTGTGGGTGGCTGTATAATCGCCAAGTTACCACACTCTTGGAAGGACTTTGGCACCTCTCTCAAACATAAGAGACAAGAGTTCAATGTCGAAGAACTCATTGGTATTCTTGATGTTGAGGAGAGAGCTAGAGTAAAGGACAATGGAAACAATGTTGAGTCCTCTACTGCTAATGTGGCGCAGAAGAGAAACTCTGGTGCATTCCGCAAGTGGAACAAGAAGAAAAACCACAACAAACAAGAGAACACAACTAAGGCTGTGCAGACGGCACAGTTCAAGAAAAAGATCAACAATAACAAGAAGAAAGGTGACTGCTTTGTTTGTGGCAGTGATGATCATTTGGCAAGTGAGTTCCCTGATCGCAAGTACAAACAAGAGAAGAAAGCTGTGAACATGGTTACTACTGAAACTGAAGATGGAACTGGGTATGGTAATTCTTTACCATTTGTTCTTTCAGTTTGTAATTCACCTGAGTGGTGGATGGACAGTGGTGCAAATATCCATGTATGTGCTGATGTCTCATTGTTTTCTACTTACTGTCGGGAGGTCTCGGCGCCTTGTTGATGGGCAATGAGTCGCGTGCTCATGTTCTTGGAGTTGGTACGCCATTCGAAGTTTACTTCAGGAAAGACGGTGCCATTGAAAAGCGTGCAGCATGTACCTTCCATCAAGAAAAATCTTGTTAGCGCTTCTATGCTTTGTCGTGATGGCTACAAAGTTGTTCTTGAGGCCAATAAATGTATTGTGTCTAAACATGGTTCTTTTGTTGGTAAAGGATACGATTATGGAGGATTGTTCCGCTTATCTTTGCATGTGTGTGTAATAAGATGGTGAATTCTGTTAATATTTCTGATGAGTCGGATTTATGGCATTCACGCTTTTGTCATGCAAGTTTTGGTTGCCTTATGCGGTTAGCAAATCTGAATTTAATTCCTAAATTTAACTTGGTTAAAAAGTCTAAGTGTCATGTGTGTGTTGAATCAAAACAACCTCGTAAGCCTCATAAGGCTGCTGAGACGAGGAGTTTGGCACCTATAGAACTTGTTCATTCCGATCTGTGCGAGATGAATGGAATTTTAACCAAAAGCGGTAAACGTTACTTTCTTACTTTTATAGATGACTCCACCAGATTTTGCTATGTGTATCTCTTAAAAACTAAAGATGAAGCGTTTGATTATTTTAAGGCCTATAAAGCTGAAGTTGAGAACCAATTTGAAAGGAAAATAAAACGTTTAATGTTCGATCGAGGTGGAGAATACTTCTCCAATGATTTCGATAATTTTTGTGTGGAACATGGTATTGTTCATGAAAGGACATCACCTTTCTCACCACAATCCAATGGGATTGCTGAACGGAAAAACCGCACCTTAACAGAGTTGGTGAATGCCATGTTAAGCACTGCAGGATTATCCAAGGAATGGTGAGGTGAGGCATTATTGACAGCATGTCATGTCCTGACAGAGTTCCTATGAAAGATAAAGAAATCATTCCTTTTGAGGAATGGGAGAAAAAGAGATTAAATCTCTCTTATTTGCGCACTTGGGGTTGCTTGGCTAAAGTGAATGTGCCAGTCAACAAGAAGCGTAAACTCAGGCAATCATGTGCATTAACCATGTACAGGTCGAGCTGTAGAGCTGAATTACAGCAAAACCCTATTATCCCTGTACTTCCTTTACAAAATGTAATAATAGTCAACCATATAGTGGCTACTACATACAGCTAAATTGTATCATGTCTATTATGCACTACATATATATACTATTACTAGGTATAATGCATTTATGTGGCATATGAATTCTGTGCTACCTTGTCACCTGATCTCTGCCATTTTTGAAATAACTTTTGGCTATAGCTGCAACAAATGTAATCATTTTAGAGATTTGTATGCCAATCAATACATAAACGACTTCTAAAAGTGAGACGCCGCTATTTTTCCATAGTGTCAAGATGCACATTGGCCACATATACCCAGCTGCTTTTTCCATTGTTGAGTTTGAGTATCGTAGATAGTTTGTTGTATTCTATCTCAGCATCAATACCCAGCTATTAGTTTATTTTGGGCATCTCTGTTAATTGTGTTGCTTAGAATATGGAATCTCAGCATCAATACCTAGCTTTTACTTTTTTTGTATTGAACTACTTTTGTGATATTGTTGAATTGCTTTTCTAAATTTGTTGAATTGACTTTCTAAATTTACCGAATTGCTTTCCTAAAAATTTCTGAACGCATGAAAATAATTTATCATTTCGAAATCTGCTATTGCCTATATCCTTATTGCTTTTTACCCTAGTGAAGCCATGGAGTTAACTAGTTCTATAGTTTTAAGGATGACAAGCTGCTGTTGTAGATTAGGTCTATATTTGTGTATGAAGCTTGGAACTTATGTACCATTTTGCCTAAGACTTGACATTACTTTCCTACCAAACCAAACGAGTAATTACTGGATGTAGTGACTAGCACTACATTACATGTATGTTACATTGGTCCTAGTACACTTTTGTTTTGTTAGTTCTTTATTTCAGACAACAGATAAAGACAACATCACAGTGTATAACCTGCTAAGGAATTTATATCATCTGGTCAGGCAATTTATTAGAATTCTGGTAGCAACTTAATATCATTGGTCTGTCAACTTTTTTATCAGTAGTGCCCTGGTAGCAATGAACTTCTTTTCTTTCAGCAACAGATAATTTCATTCAATTTTTCTGACACCAGATAAGTACTATGCTGAAATATAGATATGCAGGTCTGCTAACACACAATCCTCGTAGCAATGAAATATTTTGAGTAATTACTAACATATAAAAGGTCTGCAAACATTTATCCATGGTAGCAATAAATTTTTTTTGGTCTCCCATCATATACTGATCTGCCAAATTGAACCTTAACATACAAATTATTTGTTATAGACTAGATTATCTCTACTCACCACAAAGGTGGATCTTAGACGTTTGGATCCCTATCCATTTCAATAGTCAAAATTTTGAATTAGAAACTATAGAAGAAATCTGCGCAAGCGATGACAGACATTAGTGAATCTTTAATTAGTTCTTGTTTAGATCCAATATGTGTGTATTTTATACTGAACTACTTTTCTGAAATCATCGAACTACTTTTCCGAATTTATTGAACTACTTTTCTGAATTTATTGATCTACTTTTCTAATTTTTTGTTGAACTTTCTTTGTCTGTCCTATTGATTTTACCTCTATTTATGGCAATTGATCTGAAACCTTCATCCAACATATTTTTTAGGCACTGCTTGTGTTAGGCAATGACTAGAGGACAACAACACGCTGCTTCATCATCTTTAGGGGGCTCTACTATGACTAGAGGACAACAACACGCTGCTTGATCATCTTTAGGGGGCTCTACTATGTCCACTCAATACGTTAGCTCTATTTTTTGTAAGCACCTGTTTTTAACATATATGTGACCTGTACAGTACCCCTTGTTAGGTATGATTGTACCCGCGAACACCCTGCAATCATAATTCTTAGAGAAATAACGGTATAAGGTGTAGCTTGCTTTTCCACCGAGAAAGCATAGCAGCAACATACAATAGTGCTGATTGCAAGTGTACTACCTTTTGCAGTGCTAGAGGGATTTTTCATCGTGGCATGCATTTCACCTCACTACCGCATCTAAACTACCAACCTTCATTTTCATTGAATAAAATTAATGTAAGATAGTAGGTTTTTCACCCTCATTAGGCAAATCTATTCATTCAACAAAGAAAATATATAATCATGCTATTTTATACATATACTCTATCATAAGTCACACTTTTCTTATTTTTTCTGTGTTCTATGGGTGTGGTGGGCGCTAGGTGCTGCCATGCTTTGCTTTTTTGGCCTTTTGTCCTAATTTGCTATCTATCAATCTTGCTCCTACAGTGAGCAGTCGAGGCCCAAGTCTCTAATTACAGTCCCAAACATGCCACTTTTGCTTTGGTATCTAGTTTTTCTAGTTTGTACTCTTGTAGCGACTATATGAACCAAAATGTTTCTCCTGTTGCTCTGGCCCATGGTACATGGTCATATCCTCATCTTGTTCATCTTAGCAGAGCTAGACACTAACTGTACAACCTTATTTTCTGCCTCCAACACAATTGATTCATCTGCAGCTCTCAATGGTACATTTTGTGATGAACTTTTGCTCCAATCAGTAGGATTGCAACTTTTTTTGGTACAAAATACATATTTGTATGCTTTGAGAGTATAGGATTACAACTAGTTACTTTTGTGAACTGAATTGATTATATAAAATACCTGAATTGCTCATGCAAAGTACTAAATTGCGTTACCAGTTTATCGGATTTGCTTCTAGTGACATAATTGGTTCCAGTAAACAAAATCTACTGTTAGTGCAGTTAAAATTTGAGGCTTGGTCATTTTTCCCCATAGGTTCTAATTATGATTTATGTGCTTATCTTTGGCAACTACTATTTATTTTGCAGGTGTGAGGGCATCAAACATCAAATGAACGTGTTTTGATAAAAAATAGGGGTAACAATGTGCAACAGCTAATTCAAGAACAACTTAAGCTCTATACAGTAGGCAGTACAAACATGTAGGAATGAATTGCCTATGCAAAAAAAAAAATATATGTTGCTTTTTATTAGTTTTTTGTAAGATCTGCTTCTAGTGACATGTGAAAGCTCCGGTTTGGTTTTGGCAATTAATGACACTCAAACGTTGCTAATGCTTTGCTCTAAGTGTGATTAGACACATAGCAACGTGATGGTGGATGATAGAGCTTGGTGATCATGGTGATGGACAAGGTGGACTTGTGGTATGATCGAGCTCCGGTGATGGATGAAAACGCCCGTGGAGATCAAGGCAAAGGTATACTTGATAGGGCTTTCTGGTTTGGTGATCAAGACACTTAGCGAGTGTGATCACATTTAGGATAGACAACCGACTATCAAGAGGGAAATCCACGGTTGACTTGTGGTCCAAAATGCCTCTAGATTCGACTTTGCATGATGCATGAGAGACTAACTAGAGTGCTAACCCTTGCCATCGTGTTCATGAGATGAGCCATTAACTCCGGTGCTTGAGACGAGGTCTACACATGGTGGTACCCAAGGCAAGTGGATAGACTTGGAACAAGATCGGCGCGAAGAAACAGCGAAGACGGCGCTTCTGCGTGGCGCCGGATGCAGCCGAGGGCTAGCGTCGGACGCCGTTGTCAGCGTCGGACGCTGTCCAGTGGCCCTGTTGGCGGGCAGGCCCTCCGGACGCTGCGTCGGACGCCGTCTGGCTCCCGCCGGACGTGGCGTGCGTCCGACGCAGTGGTCTTGGCGTGTGCCGTGTCTGGGCTGTGCTGGCACTGCCTCTCCACGGCGCCGGACGCACGTGGCAGGCTAGCGCCGGACGCTGGCGTCAGCAAGCTTTTGAACTCCAATGGTCGGGCGCGTGGCTGGCGAAGAGGCGCCAGACGCGTCCGGCGGCCAACAGCGGACGTGTCCGGCGCAGTTGATCTGAGCGGCCCAAGGGGGTAACAGTTGGAACTTTCCCCTTGGCCTATAAATAGTGGATGGCCGACTTGAGGAGGTCTCTCTTGCCCATTCTTTCATTCTTGAGCATACTTTGAGCTAGAGACACTCCTCCCCACTCATCTCTTGGATAGCTTGATCATTCTTGAGAGAGATTTGAGCAAGATCAAGTGAGTTGCATTGAGAGTTGCATCTAGAGGCACTTGTTCTTCGAGTGGGCTGCGGATTCTTGTTACTCTTCGGTGATTCCCGTCACCGTAGACGGTTTGGAGCAGCAGGTGGTGGTGAGCTCGAGTTGGAGATTGTTCGAGGCCACACCGGGTTCTTGTGAGGGGTCTTGATCCTTCCCCGCGGGAGTTCGCAAAAGGATACTCTAGTGGATTGCTCGTGGCTTGTGGATCCTTGTCTTGTGTGGAGATTGCGGCTCCCCGTCGGGGTCTTTGGCATCGAGCCAATTGAGCGGGCAACTCACCAAGCAAGTGTATCGCCACAACGAGGACTAGCTTGCCCGGAAGCAAGTGAACCTCGGTAAAAAATCATTGTGTTTGATTTGTGATTGCCGAGGCTTCGACCTCCATTGTCTTGTGCTTGAGCTTTGTGTAGGTGATTGGTTTCTACGCCGGTGATTGGCCATCTTCATCTCTACGCGGCGGTATAAACCTTCATCCCCTATTTACATTCCCGCAAAGTAGAATTGCTTGTGTTGGTCGCCCGCAACCAACTTTGTGTAGCTTAATCGCGGTGGTTAGAACTGCTTGTGTTGGTTGCCCGCAACCAACTTTGTGTAGCTTAATCGCAGTGGTTAGAATTGGTTGTTTGGTCACCCGTGAACCGTCATTGTGTAGCTTAATCACGGTGGTTGATGTGCTATTGAATTTAGTAGCCTTGAATTGTGTAGGTCGGCTTGCATAGAGTAGTCGAAACTTTAGCTTTGCACATTTGCCGCCTTGCTAGCTAACAAGATTGTCTTGTGTCATTGCTAGAAATTTTATTAGGCTATTCACCCCCCTCTAGCCGTTGTGACCTTTCAACATGTCTGATATTAGGTGATTCGAAAATAAATGAACTGTTTTGTTTACTAGGAATAGAAGAGTGTAATTCTACTATTTTTTTTATTATTTGCTCTCTTGGTGGACACAGAAGGGCACTGTCTACGACTGGCATAAGTCTACTTTCCTAGAGTGGAAGATATTGTTTATTTATTCCTTTTTTGGAATGTGCGTGCTATAACACTAACGCACCCCGTGCGTGCGTTAGTTGCTCGCCTTACAATGAAAGGGGAAAAGCATATCGAGGTGTTGTATTTAATTTGAATACAAAATTAATAAGACAATGTCATATTATTGCCAATATTAACTTATAGTTTAGATGATCATGACAAAATGAAGTATAATTGTTAAATTTTATAGAAAAACATAGATAGACATGTAAAATTGTCGTCCATTTTTCTATTAGTGAGTGATTGTTGCATCAACCGCTCACAATACTCAAAATATTAAAAGTAGCACCTATACAAATTATGCTACTATAATAGTGCAACAAGCTGAAGCAAAGAGATCGAATGTTTAATAGCTTTTTCATCTGTCGTTGCAACGCATTGACATGTTTCCTAGTATGTTATAAAGAGTAAAATACCGGGTTCTTAAACTTTTCATACGTTGTCACTTGGATCGTCCTCGAAATAAAAAGTGACCATTTAGATCGATCATCAATCTTCTATGAGTTCGCACATATGTCCTCCAACTAAAACCGACCATTTGGATCCTTTAACTAATGTTTCCCAAGCGTAGAAGTCTAAATTGTTAGTCTTATATGCTTATTATGTACGTGGTTGTGCCAGAGTGGATGAGACCAAATGAAATTTCAGAAAACCCCTCCCTCCCTCGTCTCCTCCCCATCGACTACCTCCTACCTGTCCCACACTCACCTCGCAGTTGTGCCTGTGTGCTCGCCTGCCTAGAGGTACGTGCTCAGTGGTCATGGAATTAGGTGTGGCACTTAGCAGTTTTCTAGGGAGTGGCCGGGGAGGCCACCTGGAGAACAATCGTGCTGGGGAGTGGCCAAGGCAGAGCCCACGCCCCGCCGAGGTCCACGCCAGCGGTGAGGAGGTAGAGTTGCCGAGAGTGGCCTAGGATGGGCGTGCCATTCTTAGCCACGCCGCTGGGGTGCCGCTTTGGGGCAGCACACATCGCTAGGGAGGGGCACGTCGTCGAGATAGGACGCGTGGGAAAGAAGTTGGAGAAAAAAAAGTAGGGGGAGTGGAGTAGGGTCTAACAAGAATAGCAAGTGAAGGGGAAAATAGAAGACTAAGAGCAACTCCAATAATCTGTGTAAAACCAATAGCCAAATTGCTTAGTTTCGCCATTATGTAAAATGAAAAGGTGCTAAAAAAATGAGGAGCCTACAACAGACCAGCTATTTTGACTCTTCTATATTTGAAACATGACACATGGCCACAGGGAAGGAACACACGAGGAACAACCACCATCGCCAGCGACTATTTCGTTAGATAGCCAGCGGCTTTGGCTTGCTTTTTATGACTAGCGAGGTTTGCGGATAGCATACTTGCTATTTTCGAAAACCAAATAGCACATCTGTTAGAGTTCATTTTTTTACTCTAAAAGTGTAAATATAGCAAACAAAATAAGAATAGCATGTCTTTTGGAGATGCTCTAAATTTGGGGTCTATTTTAGGGTGCTGGACTTGACTTTTTGCCTGCACTAATGGGCATTGCTCGAGATGTTCTTAGTGAAGCACAACAATGGATTGAAGACCTAGACAATCACTTTTTTAGTTTGAGAATCCAAGTGGAAATTAACAGTATATTGAGGATCCAAATGATTATTTGTATTTTTACTCTATTTTAGAATTGTAAATCTTTGTCTAATGCTTTTTATTCGCACGCGTAGGTATTCTGTTAAGAACTTGTCCATTTAATTTTTAATCCTAGAGGATCAGAGGGGATTAAAGGGCGACTTTGACTTGTAGAGGATAAAAATCCACCCCAATCTCCTCTTAATCCTCTCATATTAGAGCTAATCGAACAAGCCCTAAAGGGCAAAGGAATGTGCAACCACACACAACCAAGCAAGAACAATGTTTATAGAAGGCAAGAGAAAAATAGAAAGGGGGATTACCACTAAACAAACGACCAAGCTGCCAATTCTATACTGTGATTTTCAAGATGTCCGATCCATAACAACCATTTCCAACATACATAACTGAACTTATTCAAATTATGCAACCATCTTATATCTTATATATAGACCATCAAATATCAGCAGCCAGCAGACCTACAGTCCGGCTAAAAGAACTTGGTTATCCACTTAGAGCATCTCCAACAACTCCCAATATCAACTTGGTATTCTATATTTTTTGGTAAAAACACAAAATCTCATTTCCAACAACTTGGTATATCCACTTGCTATTTTCCCAACTTGGAAAAAAAGACCCTTCGCGCGCGTATCGCCCGGCCGCTCGTCCGATCGCACCGCTCGCCAGCACGTACGGCTCGCCAGCACCGCTGTGCCCGCACCGCCGTCGAGCATTGTAGAGTGCTCAATATTTTGATGGGAAATGCTCAAAAGTTTCATTTTTTCGTTACGATCGCGTAGGATCAAACCTCACCCGATTTGGTGCAGCCGTTATCGAGAAATCGCGAGTCAAAATTTCCACGCGCTAGTCAACGTCATGTTCTGTTATTTAATTCGCGTGGAGGAGCTGCGCGGTGGGGAAGAAGTAGGCAATGACATGCGGGTCCCATCTGCCATCCTCTAGTTTTACCAAGTTGAAATACCAAGTTGTTGGAGATACCTCTTTTTTTCACTTGGGAAATAAAATACCAAGTTGCTATAACACAAGATATATCAAGTGAATTATTGAGAGTTGCTGGAGATGCTCTTATGTACGGAGACGGGATAAGAACTCCTGGACACAATTTGTCTACCCGTACCTTCGATGCTCACATATTCAGGTGCCATACCCTCAAGCAATTTCCAACCGAAAGAATGCAGGAAACTTGCAAGCGCAAACTCCACATTTATAAAACCCATAGGAATCGCAGGGCAGATCCACCAATGGACTTCAAAAACTGAAAGACAGGAAAAGCCATATTTTTGTGGATTCAGCTTCTAGGCCAAAACGGCTTTGGTTTCATCACTTTTTGTTTGGTTTTAGCTTCACAAACCATTTCCGCATGTCAAGCCCTGCCAAAGATGACCATAATTTAGGCCAGATGAATAATTGTTTAATCATGAAAAATACTCATTGTTCAAAATTCCATACATAAAAGGGAACAATACGATGCTTTGGACAGCCTTACTCTCTCAAGATTGGTACTCAATCTAAATAGAAAATCTGATGCTATCAACTAACAAAGGTATCAAGTGTTGAACACAAGGTTGTTATTCGGCATTAAATGAATCTAGCCATTAGCATGGGGTACGTACTCTTCCAAGCTATATATACAACATATTTTTCTTTTCCTTCAAAATGTCGGGCCTTCCTTCTCTGATTCAAACCATTGATCAAATGGGTCATCCCATGAGGAATCCTCTGAGAGGTCACTGGTATCCTCGCCACAGTAAACATCTTCATAAGATCTAGCATCATGTATAAAATGAAACTTAACATGTCGGGAGGCCATGCTCCTGACGTGTAGCTGCTTTTGCCGATCCGCAATCCATTCCTTGGTGATCCCAGGTTCACAGTGGTAGTTTCTAAAGATTCTGAACTTCATTGACTCTAGCAACCGGGCATTTCGAACAAAGAATTTAGCAAACTTGATATGTGCTCTTTTTCCTTCATATCCATCTAATGCTACCATTTTAAGATGATGCTCAAGGCACTCGATGGGATTTTGTTTATCATAGCTTGCAACACTTCTGAATCCTCGTGATGCCTGGATAGGATAACATGACATGAAAGATTATGTATGTTCATTAGCGAGAAGAAAAAAAATGAGCATTGTGCAACAGAAATTGGTAATGCAACAAGCCCTTTGAATTTGCAAGCAGGGGACATGATACTCTTTACATGTTGTATTATTACCTTTGTCACACTCAAATATTTATATTTTGACCATTGATTCTAAAAAAAATATATGGATTCGTTATATAATATTTATATTTTTAGATTCACTATGAGAAATACTTTCATATATAATTCATAGGTTGTTAAGAATTTCTTTTAAAATAGATGGTCAAAGATGGCAACTAAAAAAGAATGGGGGAGTATATTCGACAAGTGCAGTTCCAAGAAGAGTGATTAAGATAAAAGCACCAGAAACTGCAAAGGGGCTTGTTTGGATCCATTAG
Organism: Themeda triandra; assembly: GCA_018135685.1. NCBI lineage: Eukaryota > Viridiplantae > Streptophyta > Magnoliopsida > Poales > Poaceae > Themeda > Themeda triandra. The sequence goes on along the minus strand of JAENPR010000079.1, from coordinate 111,621 downwards.
TGCTAAAAATTAGCAGCTAAAATTAGTACTAGTGGTACCAAACAAGCCTACTAATATATCTGCTAATTATTAACTAAAGGATTGCTAGCTATTAGTTCCATTAGCAGGTTTGTAGTTGCTGATAAGTGCAATAGTTCAAATGCACCTTCAACTCACATTCCAACTATCTAATTAGCAGGTGGATTCAAATAACCCTACTAAAATTTAGCTACTAATGGATCCAAAAAGGCCCTAAATAGCGAGCATTGAACACATGCATAACACTACAACGAACAAGACCAAAATAAAAGTTTAGAGGAGCTCACCGAGGAGCTCAGCGAGATGTATAGCTTATTCAAGCATGGAAAACACTTCAAGAAGTTGGCGAGGACACCAACGGAGTCCACATCTTCCAAAGCCAAAATCTTGACGGTTCGCAGCGTCGTTGGCACGACAGCCTGCATCAGCAAACGCTTCTCCTTGATAACACTGTCAGGTCTCACATGGTTGACAAGGCGTGTGATGTGTTCAAACACGATGCCGCCAATCTCCAACTTGGGGATGGTCGGGGCCAGAAACCCCAGGACCCTGAGCCTGGGAGCGCTGACCACTCGAAGAAGCCGTAACGGTTCAGCAGTATCTGAGCGGCGGCGCCAGGGTACCAGCAGCTTCTCTAGGAGAGGCGCATCCTCGACGATGACCTGCGACGTCGTCACCGCCACTGTCTGACTTCCGTAGTAATCGTCATCCGAGTAGTAGTCGTCATCCGAGTAGTAATATGTATTGTTGGTTGTGGATGAATCGGCAGGTGAGATGGCGAAGCTTGTAATGGTGGGTGAGTTGATCCGGACAGTGGCGAAGCCGGTGCAGCTGTTCAGAACGAGGGTCCTGAGCACAGGGCAGCCGGCGAGCACCCCGTGGAGTGTTGCTTCGGAGATGACCACGCAGCAGCAGGAGATGAGCTCCAGGTGTGGGAGCCGGAGCGCCGCCACGGCAGCCGTGGATGGAAAGGTGTGGTTGCCGATGCTGAGGTGGCGCAGCGTGGGAGCGAATTGGAACAATGCCAGCTCCGGCAGTGCTTCCTTGTAGTTCCTCCAGCACTGGTACCCTGGCTCGATCTCGAGCTCCTTGAGGCCGTTGAGGGCGGGCAACCGCAGCCAGCTGTCGTAGAACTCGCCGCCGCTGTAGGGCCAGTCGAGTCCGCCGTGGTAGGGGCCGTCGAGTTTGAGGCGGCGGACGGGACCAGGGTGCGCCTCCAGGATGCTGGACATGTGACGATTGAAGTAGTGGTAGTTTCTGCTAGGGAGATCGAGGTTGAGCGGGGAGTAGTGCCAGATGTGGCGCCACCGGGTGGAGAGGATCTGGACGCGGACGGCGTCCTTGGTGGGGAGGCCGGTGACGATCTCGCCGAGGACGCCGTCTGGGAGGGCGCTGATCAGGTCCTCGCCGCCATCCATGGCTTCCACCGAGATCGAGTCACCGTAATTGCGTAGGGTTTGGGAGAGTTGCTGCGGGCGGAGGCCAAGGCCCATCGGCCAACTGGTTTCCGCAACGGCGGCACCACTAGTATGTACAGGTATATATACAGGCATATTATGTATATAGAGAGTTTAAACGTTTCTAAAAAAATATAGGGAGTTTTAACAGATCCCGTCGCGACTTAGTGTGACTTCTATATCTGTAATTTTACAGTAATAGGTCGCATTGTCCCCTTTTTAAAAGAAAAAAGATATCCCCACGTTTGTACCCTACAAAACCGTTAGGCTTCATCAGCAATAAAAAGAACCATAGGCCATCAAATATATACGTAGTTTTCGGTTCTTCTTCCTGATCATCTAGAAAAAACGGGCTCCATATTATCTCTTCTGCGTCCTTTCCCCTCCCCCTTGTACACATCACCATCGCTCGTGTGGCCGCCCCGCCTGCTTGTCCCATTCCCTCCCGGCGCACCGCCTGGACCAGATGTGGCTCCACCTACACGTCCTGCGGCACGCACGGTCGGGGCAGAAGCGCCCCTAGTTGGTGCGGCCAATTGGACAGCACAGTGGAGCATGGCATGGGAAAGCCCGGTCTATCACTGTCTGCGGGCATCGCTACCTCCCTGTGCGGTAATGCTCTCGGTGATTCTTGCTCCGTCCCCTCATTTTGATCCGCCCTTTCTCTCCTTATCTCTTTTGGATGTCTCTCTCCTAGTGTTCTCTTAGTGCGATCTGGCTTCTCTCCTCCGAAGTCAGACCATCAAATATATATACGTTGTTTCTGATTCTTTTACCTAATCATCTAGAAAAAACAAGGTTCCACATTATCTCTTTAGCGTCCTTCTCAACTCCTCCTACAGCACATCGCCACCTAATGTGCCCCGGCCCGCCCACACCTCCAATTCCTCTCCCTTCTGGCGCACCGCCTGAACCAGAATGTGGCCTCCTACACGTCATGTGCTGCGCACGGTCAGGGTGGCGACGCCCCCCGTTGCGCCCATCTGGACAGCACAGCGTGGCATGGCATGGGAGAGGCCCACCTATGGCTAAGGGCGTCGCTGCCTCCTTGTGCGACGTGCTCCCAGCGGTCCTTGCTTTGTCTCTTTCTCAATTTGATACGCACTTTCTCTCCTTATCTCTTTTGGATCTCCCTCTCCCAGTGTCGTCTCCATTTCTTTCGAACGTTGTATCTTCCATCATGTGGGCATGATTTCTTTAAGGGATTTTCACCGAAGCAGCTTCAACCGCTCCTCCTTGCATTTCATTGGCTTCCCCCCTGTGCTATGCGGCTTCTCTCCTCCGAAGGCAAACCATCAAATATATAAGTTGTTTTAGATTCTTCTTCCTAATCATCTAGAAAAAAACAGGTTCCACATTATCTCTTCATCGTCCTTCGTCGCTCCTCCCACAGCACATCGCGGCCTCTCGTGCCCCTACCCCACCCGCGCCTCCCTCTCCCTCTTAGCGCACCTCCTGGATCAGAATGTGGTTGCCTACACATCCTGCACTATGAGCAGTCGGGGTGTTGACGACGCCCCCGGTCTGTGCGGCCATCAGGTCGACACAGTGCGACATTGCATGGGAGAGCCCCACCAATAGTGTGGGCGTTGCTGCCTCCCTGTGCGGCATGCTCCCGGCGGTCCTTGCTCTGTCCCCTTCTCATGTTTATTCACTCTTTGTCTCCTTATCTCTTTTAGATCCCTCCTCCTAGTGCCCACAGAGGCTGGCTCCCCTTCACTGTGAACAACGATCCATAAGCACATTGACTATGCGGTTGTGCTCGAGGTAGCCATAGCTGGTAGCCATAACTGGTGCATGATTGTCCTCATCTTATCGCTACGAGTTTCCTCATGTTTCCTGATGCGCATACCCACCCTATGCTTCTACATCTAACACCTTATTAATTCATTTCCGGTGTATTCATTTTTCTTATGCATAGGATTTTGTTCCCTCAGCATTTTTAGTGCACTGTGCAACTTTTTTCTTTCACAAAAACACAGGAGAATAGCGCTTTATTATAATAAGAAGAAAGTGCATTATACTACTGTTGTAATATTTTTAGTATATATAAGCGTGTACCTGTGGTGCTGGTTTGCATAGTTAGTTTGAGCATATGCCATTTTGATGATGTAGTTATTCAAATTTGATCATATGATGCGATACCTCTGAGGCGCTTCTGGTGGACCTAGCAACGCTTTTTGGCATTGCTACTGTTCAATTTTTTGTTGGCCGTGTGTCAATGCCAATGATGCTAGAAACAAATATCTTTTTCTAAAATAAAGCATTGCCATGTGTTAAGGCTGACTATATTTCTATCCTATTGTTATTTTTCAATTTTCTACCACATGTCAATGTCAGTGATGCTGGATTCAAATATCCTTTTTCTCAACTGGGGCATCTAAGAATATGCAAGCATGGTTTTTTTTTTTACGATATTTTTAATTCTGATTTTAGCTGGCTAACAAATTTGGGGTTTAGTAGGAGGCCTGTTGGATGGAGTTGTTTTTTTGGCCTCCACTACCCAAATCCAGGGTAAGGGTCGGGCAGGGGAGGGGAGGGGGGGGGGGGGGGGGTTACCTTTTAAATTTGAGAATCACTAAGAGCCATTGCTAGATATGCTCTTAGTCAACCACAACAATAGATTGAGGATATAATAGTCATATTTTTGTTGGAATCAAAGTGAAAATTAACATTAGATTGAGAATCTAGATGGTTACATTTTAAATTTGAGAATTGAATTGAAACCTTATTTGGATTTGTTGGATTCACTCAATCCACATGTGTTGGCATGGACCCAATATGTGGATTGAGGTGAATCCAATAACATCCGAATAGGGTCTGGAAATCTATGAAAACTTTAAAACCCAAAGTTGTATTTATTTTAAAATTGTAAATCTTTATCTTAGCAGTCAATGCTTTTTATTCGTGCATGTGTGTGACGATGTACGCATTTAACGACTTGTTCAATTAATTTTCAATCCTAGAGGATCGGAGGGGATTAAAGGGAGACTTTGATTTGTAAGGATAAAAAAAAATCACCCCAATCACTCCTTAATGCTCTCATATTAGATCTAATCGAGCAAGCCGGCAAAGGAATGTGCAACCACACACATCCAAACAAGCACAATGTTTATAGAAGTCAAAAGAAAAATAGAAAGGGGATCTTAAACAATTATAAAGCTAAGACCCACTAGTCTATTTCTCTAGCAAATACTTACGCCACGTCATCACCAGGCCCCGCAGTCACTATAACCTATCCACCTCATTAGTCCACTATTGGATACAATTATGGTCAACTAGCATTTGCAATTATGATCTACATGTCATTCATTAAGACACATCGTCCACTAGCATTATGCCTTGTCATCTACTAATATATTAACTTATAGTTGTTTATCCCTTTATATAAATAATCTTATTTTTCAAATCATCACCAATTTTTGCGGCAACGCGATCCTTGAGACCTTAAGGTTTATGTGTTCGTATTTTTTTATTAAATAACTTAGACTTCCGTAACAATGCGTGGAGAATCCATCTAGTTATCACTAAACAAACGACCAAGCTGCCAATGCTGTACTGTGGTTTTCAAGATGTCCGATCAATAACAACCATTTTCAGCATTACAGGACTGAACTTATTCAAACTATGCAATGATCTTATCTTACATATATGCACGGTCATATATCAACAGCCAGACCTAACAGTCCGGCTAATATAATAACTTCGTTTATCCAGTTACGTACGGAGACGGGACAAGATACAGAGGAGTGCTCCTGGACACAATTTGTCTACCCGTACCTTCCATGCTCACATCTTCAGGTGCCTTACCTTCGGGCAATTTCCAATTGAAAGAATGCAGCAAGCTTGCAAGTGTAAACTCCACATTCATAAGACCCATAGGAATGGCAGGGCAGATCCTGCGTCCAGCGCCAAACGGAAGCAGCTCAAAATCTGTCCCCTGAAAATCAATGTCAGCATCTTCAAATCTCTCAGGGTAAAACTCCTCAGGATTGCTCCAGCAGGCATGGTCTCTTCCTATAGCCCACACATTAACGCAGATCCTCGTCTTCGGCGGCAAATCGTATCCGAGGAGTTGTACATGTTGCATCGTCTCCCTTGGGATGAGGAACGGTGCCGGTGGGTGCAGTCGTAGTGTCTCCTTGATGACCATCCTAAGGTACTTGAGCTGAGCAGTGTCACTAACCTCTACCCTTACCTTGCCATTGACTGAACTCCTTATCTCAGACTGGAGCTTGCTCATCACCCGTGGGTTCTTGATTATCTCTGACATTGCCCATAACAATGTAACTGAGCTTGTAGATGTGCCGCCGATAAATGCATCCTGCAAAAAGAAAAAACCAACGTCAACTGATACACATATGTAACCTGCAAATGAAGAACTTAACTATATACAGTATATGGCTTGCTTCACTTAGCAAAATTTACCATGATGATAGCTTTGAGATCATCTTTGGTCACTGCTTGCCCCTTCTCTTGACCTTTCCAAAGACTGATGAGCACATCCACAAGGTTATCCTTGTCAGATTGAGCCCTTTCTGTGCTGAGATGTTGGTTCAGAACAGTCTCAAAATATGCATCCAGCTCACTGAATATTGCTTGGTACCGTGCCTCAAGTCCAGCAATCTTATCAACCCACCAGCTAATCAGCGACGCCGGGAAGAAGTCCTGAGCAGAGAAGGCTGAGAGGACAACCAGAGCCTCACTGAAAACCTGCTGAAATTTGTTGTATTTGAGCAGCTTTGCGCCGCTCATCCTGCCAAACGCCACCGTGCCAATAAAGCCGTCGATCAGCGCGAAGATCTTCTCATTGAGGTTAACGGGCTCCCTCTTCGTCATCGACGGCGGCAGGCATGAGAGCGATTGAATGAGTTGCTCCACTTGTTTTTCCAGTGCACGCGAGAAGGATTGCACGCACTTGCTGCCTACAAGCTCAGAAACGAAGAGTTTGCGCCTCTCGCGCCACCTTTCGCTATATGGTGAGAAGGCGATGTCCCGATAATTGTAGGTAAGCATCTTTGCCCCTGAAAAACATGATGCAGAATTGCAGACAGAAAGATAAATTTTTCATGTATGCACAAAAAAACAGTGTTGTAGCTGTGTTAAACTCTCTGTTTATAATTGTTTATAAAAATGTCAGACGAACGACTAGGGGGTTTGCCAAATGTCAAGTTCAAATTCTGTATAATCATCGTGTGTTATTAGTGGTACCGATTGCAGTTGGATGGAACATTGGAACTGCATAATTTGCAATTAGAGGCCAACATTCTATCTTTCAAAAGTCAACTAAAAAGTACTTCATTTATAATTGTTGAATTTTCTTATTTACTCTCTGAACTTGGATATTAGAAGTATACGAGCAAACACTACCAGATTTTTCTACTTCTCCCAGTAAAGTGGAGTTGTCCTAGTGTTCTAACATTCAAAATTTAGTGCTTCCTAGTGAGATTTCCATGTGTTTTTAACTAGTGGTAGTGTTTTCTTATACTACTTACAAACACTAGGAGAACTCCACCATTTTTATAATCATGCAGAGAAAAGACGCGGAGAAAACAGAATTATAGATTGCCTGGTGAAGAGGGCCGGTTGCAGCAGTGGATATCGAGGGTCTTCAACACCTCCTTGGCCGCCTCCGGCGACGACACCACGATGGCAGGAACGCCGCCGAGCTGGAGGTGGATGACTGGGCCCATCCTCTGTGCCAGTCTCTGCAGTGTGCGATGGGGCTCCTTCAACATCAGGTGGAGGTGCCCTATGAGAGGCAGCCTCGGTGGGCTCGGAGGCAGACGGATGGCCTTCTCCTTCCTCTTCCTCTCGCCATGGACAAGCAGGTACAAGATCAGTGGAGCTATGATGAGTAGAACTGACCTAACGGGGATATTCTTGAGCGCATGAATGAGGTCATGGAGGACCATTTTTAGTTTGTTGTGTGCCTTTGAGAAAATGGATGGAATCCAGGAGTATATGAGATGACAAGATGAGAGAGCTGTAGCCTGTCGAGTGTCGAATACAGATGCAGAGAATGGATACCAGTGCACTTGAGTCTTGGCATGTTATCTCATTTGTCGTATTGATTGCACGTTTATGGCGTGTGTGTCTCTGTGTTCATGACAGGCTGACAGCGGCAACTCCTATCAGTCTATGATCATGATTGAGTGATGGTGGCCCGTCAATACCTACAGTCTGCTGATTGGTAGTCCGATGGGACGTTTTTTTACTTAACTGAGTACATGATTATGTGGACAGTGTGAGCTGAAACTCTTAAGAGGATCATTATCTTCTGTAGATTATTGTTTGGTGGTGCAGAATTGAAGTAGAAAATTTGCACGGTGTACTACAAGATAAATGGTCAAACGTTAAGAGCTGAAACTTCCTATCAGTCTTTGTATTTTTCATGCTTAAGTAATCCTTGCTCAAGGTTCATTGAATGTGGATACCAAAGAGGGCTGTCTTTGGGCCTCCAATGTCGATCTACTGTCTCACTGTTCAATATGAGGTCCTCTATGGAGAAGGGACGCATGTGTAGGAGCATGTGCCCCTAGGGGCAAAATTTTCACGCATCTATGCTTCATGTTTCCTAGGATTTAGCTTATATATAGGTGGGATTTGCAAAGTCAATCAACTTTGAGGGTTGTTCCAATGCAAATACACAACATAGGCCAAAATTGGAAATAGAAAACAAACATCAAAGTTATGGCATATAATTAACGATATTGAATGATTCATGTGAATATAGAGAGAAAATCGGGCTACAAGCTTGTTAGTGAACACAAGTTCGCAGAGCCCTTGGAATATTGTACTCCATAACCTGGTCCAGTGCCAAATGCTAAGAATTGAACAGCTATCGCTCGACTGCCACTGCATATGTTAGCTCCACTTATTAGTCTATTACGATTTATACCTCCTTTGGAACAGAGAATTTACGAAACACAGGAATAGAAAAAAAATGTAGGAATGAAATGCCCTAACACTTCAAATCCTATAGGATTTTAGAATAGAGAAATGTTTAGAAAGATGGCCTTGGAAACTATAACCCAAAGCATAAGAAACAAAAAAAATGAGGTTAGAGCCCATGTTTAGTTACCTCTGAATTTTTTTTTTATGATGGTCTAATCCATAGGAATTTCAAAGGAATTGTGGGAAACATGTCTTCATTCCAGAGGGCCTCATAGAAAATTTTCCTATAAGATTTGGATCCTTCAAACTCCTAAACACTGTTGAGAGGGATAGAGTTTCAAAGTGTATTTAGTAAAATGATATAGATTTAATTTAAGATTTAGTTTCAAAATTGTTTCAAAATGTTGTTAAATTACTTTGAAATTAACTTTCAAAAACCATTTAATTTGATCCTCAAAGTTATGTTTAAAAAATGAGTTTAAAATTAATTTAAAATTAAGTTTGTAGAATGTTGCACTACAATCTCAATACATTCCAATTTAGAGTTTAAAATGTTTTATTAAATCTCTGTGGAGGGCTTGAAAATCTCAAATAATTTAGAATTTAGTTTTGAAATAAGCATGGGAATGTTCACAACTTTCAAATCTACGTAGGTAGGTCAGAATACTCATAAAGCTTGGCCCACTATATCATTGTCCATGTCTTTTCCCCCAGATTCCTTTCGGCCTCTTTTAATTCTCAAAGCCATGCGCATCTTGCCAGCCCAACTCTCTCCCACGACTCCCTTCTCTTCTAAATGGGCCATGGCACATACTTAATGTTGTCTGCCAGCCCATACTACACTGGCACAACAAAGATATGCCCTTTTTATTTTCAGTCCTGGCAAAAATTTTATATATCCTAAAATAGACGACAATCTATAGAGGCAGTCGTTTTATTTATGAAGACACCCAAAAGTTGCCCTTCTCTCAAATCCGATGTACAGAGACGGTTATTTCATTTATGGCAACAATCAACAAATCTCCCTGTATTTAAAATTTGTTTTTCTGAGGCGAGCATCTTTACATGGTCGTCTTTAATGATAGTTGCAACAACAAATAGTCCATAAATTTTCATACGAACTTAGATGAAGATAGACTTTATATCAAAATTGTAGCTCTTAATGGGATCTACAAGTTTGTAGAATTGAAAAGTTTTATATTTGAAATTGTTTAGAGTCCCAAAAATTATTTGATTTTCACCGAAGTTGGAGTGCTTGACGAGATTTTGAAATTTTTTTCATTTGAGTTGCTAATACTAATTAAATTTGGAGTGGCCGTTTTGATCTGCATATTTGTTGTGGACAAGATTTTGATTTAGTGGTTTTTAGGTTCTCAAATATTTGTTTTAGGTTCATATATTTTTAAGATTTTTTTATTTTTATTAAACAGTCTTTTCACCGAAGTTGTAGTGCTTGACAAGATTTTGAAACTTTTTTCATTTGAGTTTGTTTAGTATCCCAAATATTCAATATATATAAATATAATACTACAAAATATTTTGTAAAATAACAGAAAACTATATATAGTTAAAAATTGAATGTGTTGTGTAGTGGTACTGTGATGTTTGTGTTGAGTATTTGCATTGGTTGGGAGTTCAAGTCTTGGGCAATATCATTTTTTTTTTTTGTTTCTAGAAATCATTAATGGAGCATAGACAGGTCTAAGACCCAGTCCGGTCGTGGTCGTTCTCACATGGCTTCATTGCCGCTGTGTATGGGTACAATGCAGCACATGTTCAATCGGAGAGGCCTTCTTAATGCAACACCTGGTTTGGCTAACCTCATAAAAATTTTTAGTAGTGCTAGGTGATGATGATGATGATGGGTGAGCTCTTCTCTAGTCGCGGTGTTGTAAATTGTGTGGTTCCTTTGGTGACTTTGGAGAATGTTTGTCGTGAAGAATGGAAGCTGTTGGTCGTTATGGTGGTAAGCTATGACGACACATGGCAGTTTCCATCTTTTTCTTTGATTGCCGCCAAGTATAAGTGAGATGCTTAGGGATAGTCGTTCTAGTTATCGTGACCGGTTACCACGGAACTGTGAGGTTTTTTACTACTGGCCAATTATTTGTTCGTAAGCGAATTACAGGATGTCACGGCCCGCTATCAATAGGTTTCTTCAAAATAACAAAGGAATGCCGTCAACGCTAAATCGAAGGAGGGAGCTGTCTAATAAATCAAAGGCGAACTTTACACAATGGCATGCATCACCCGGCAAGGCACGTACGACAGCATATAAACAACAACTGCAACAATTGCCAGAAACCAAGTTCATACTTCAATTCCTCCCGTATATATATAGGAGCCCCATACCTGATCATCATCAACATCTATCACCGCAGGAGCATTTGCAAACACACTTGAAGCTACATTACTAGCACGAACATATGGTGGCAACAATGGCGACCAACAAGCCATCACTGCTGCTGATGGCGCTAGCCGTGGCAGCGCTATTAGTCGTGGGGTCGAACGCCGGCAGCATCTCCATCTACTGGGGCCAGAACGAGAACGAAGGCACGCTGGCCGACACCTGCGCGACGGGCAACTACAAGTTCGTCAACATCGCGTTCCTGGCGGCGTTCGGCAACGGGCAGCCGCCGGTGTTCAACCTGGCGGGGCACTGCGACCCGACCAACGGCGGGTGCGCGAGCCAGAGCGCCGACATCAAGTCGTGCCAGAGCCGCGGCGTCAAGGTGATGCTCTCCATCGGCGGCGGCGCCGGCAGCTACTGGCTCAACTCCTCCGCCGACGCCCGGAACGTTGCCGAGTACCTGTGGGGCAGCTTCCTCGGCGGCCAGTCGTCGGACCGCCCCCTCGGAGACGCCGTCCTCGACGGCGTCGACTTCGACATCGAGGGCGGCTCGCCCCTGCACTGGGACGACCTCGCCAGGTACCTGAAAGCGTACGGCAGCTCCGGCGGCCGGAAGGTGTACCTGACGGCGGCGCCGCAGTGCCCATTCCCGGACGCCTGGGTTGGTGGTGCGCTCAACACCGGCCTGTTTGACTACGTCTGGGTGCAGTTCTACAACAACCCGCCGTGCCAGTACGGCGGCAGCACGGCCAACCTCGCCGACGCGTGGAAGCAGTGGCTGTCGATTCCGGCGAAGAAGATCTTTCTTGGCCTCCGGCGTCGCCTCAGGCGGCTGGCAGCGGGTTCATTCCGGCCGGTGATCTCAAGTCTCAGGTGCTCCCGCTCATCAAGGGCTCTGGGAAGTATGGAGGGATCATGCTCTGGTCCAAGTACTACGACGACCAGGATCACTACAGCTCCTCAGTCAAGAGCGATGTTTAGCTAGAAAATGTATATATGCGTGTTATGTTTATGTTTTCGATTGTGATGTGACTGTCTGAGTGTGATGGTGTGAACTTTCATTCTCTTGTAAAGTGGTTTGTGCCGTTGTAAATATCGATTGAGCAACAGAGTAGTGTATATTATCATATTGTTCTTCACATTGAGCGACATATTAAAAAGGATACTTTTAGTACTAGCAGTTTTTAATAATATATGCTATACATGTATGCTAAAAGAAACAAACAATAGAAAAACAACTTTGATTGATACTATCTATTTAGTTCTAGTCTCGAGTTTAACAAAATGTTATAAAAATATATTTTCGACAAAAAAAAGAATTATATTATATGATAGTTGGGTATATCAAGATATTATAAGCACTCTCTATTAAAAAAAAAAGTACCCATGCTGTGAATAGTACAACTCAAAACCTAACATGTTAGATGTTTTTCGGTGTGGATAACCGGCAAACACTCGGCGACGAAAGACAACCTGAGAACAAATGTCCAACGAACAACGGTCAACATTCATGTAGGCGAAATTGTGGATCTTCTTATTCCTTCTAGTGTCTTCCTTCTTCTTTCTTACACCGAAGAACGGGGAAGACTGATCCGAAAATTATTCTTTCTAGTCCTTCATTGTGGCCAGATCTAACCACAACAAAATGGAGAATAGATCAGACAAAAATTATTCCATGGTAGCGGCATCATCCCTGTCTTGATGCCTGAAAATAATATTCTTCATGTCATCATATCGATGAAGATGTTGACATTGAAGCTGTCGTCCTCATCTTCAGCAAAGTCATTATGGAGAAAACGATTCCACCCTTCCTCTTCACCGTCACCGAAGAGAAGGAGATAAACCACCAACACCAAAAGATTTAGCATAGAGAGACACTAACCCTATACTTGATATACTAGAAAAAACTTATGGATCCGCACTCCCTTCAGCCCCCGACGTGTTGCCGGAGCAAAAGGGAGGGGGACCAACGGTGGAAGACAGCAAGGGGCAGCGGCGGTGGTTCTAGCCTCATGGGTTGTAGTCATTGAGTGGAGCGAGCCCTCTAATGTCATAAAAACTCTAGGATCGTGAGCTGTGGCTGTGAAAGTGGCTGTGGCTGCAGAGAACAGACGTCGAACGTGCATGGGCAACACTCCCCCTATAGCAATCCAGCGAGGCAAGGGCTTTTTTCGCGCCTCCACCTACACAGTTGTCGACAACGGCAGAGCAACGATGTTCTGGCTCGATAGTTGGATTCAGGGGGTGTCCGTCAGAACCATCGCGCCGACCCTACTCCAATTCATCCCCAAACACACGATCAATCGGCTCACGATGGTGGAAGGCCTCCAAAACAGGCACAAGATACGCACAATCTCCGGGGAGTCACTGCACCGGCAACCCTGGAATACCTACAACTCTGGCACGCCGTTGACGGCTTCGCGCTCTCGGACACGCCAGACCGCTTGATGTGGAGATGGGCTTCCAACGGGGACTTCTCGGTGCACTCGGCGTACCAGGCCCTCCACCTAGGCTCCCACCCAATCTCGGGCTACATCCGAGTCTGGGAGGTTTGGACGCCGCTATGGATCAAACTATTCCTCTAGCTGGCAATTAGGCGACCGCAGTGGACAGCCGACAGGCGCCGCAGGCACGGGCTCGACGCCCCAGCAAACTGTTTTCTATGCGACCAGCAGCCGAAGACGATCGACCACATCGTCGATCAATGCTCCTACGCCAGGCAACTTTGGATGGAGGCGGCCGCGGCGTTCGGCGTCCAACTTATCCAGCAACCGGCTGGGACCATCCTTGAATGGTGGGCAACTTGGAGGAGTCTTTGGCCAGCATACTCCAAGAGCACCGAGTCCATGTTCGCGCTCACAGCACGGGAGTTGTGGAAGGAGTGAAACGCTCGCTGTTTTCGCGGAGCGGCAACGCAAATTCCAGTGATCAAGTATCAGATCAAACAGAGGATACCTTATGGATCCAGGCAGGTGCCAAGAACCTCGGTTGTTTAATTCAGCGAGTAATAGGCTAGAGAACTCGGTTCGGAACGGGTGTGCACTTCAATTTCAATCTGTACTACCACCCTTGTAACACACTCCCTTTTTTATGCAAAAAACAAGCAAAGCTTTTGCGTGATTGAGAAAAAAAGAGCCGGTGAGATTAGCGTCACTGCAGAGACAACATTCAATGGTTGGTTTATTTTTTTTTTTTTTTAGATAATGGAATTGCATTCCAGCCTCTATGTATCCGCCATGAACAGACACATACACAGCCAAACTGATTAAAAAAACTTAAAAGGAAAAGATAAAACTTAATTTAATACACATGAACGGTACTAAATTAAGGCCGCCAACATCCAGTATTGGATCCACTGGAAGTACTAACTAGCGACAGCAAGCTCTCCTAGCATACGGAGGGTTGCAAAAACCGAAGACAAAACACTTGACCTTCACAAAGATCTCTAAGACGAAGCTCCAGCGAGTATGCGACGCCGAAGGCGCCACCGACGTCCATCCATAACAGGATCAGGTTTTCACCTGGTGATCTGGCGTCTGCCAATTGAAGGGATCAAGGCGGTGATCCATCTGCTACCATCAAGTCTGCAATCCCTTTGCAACCATGTCACCAAGATCTGTACATGGGTTGCACAAGTTGTACGACGAGCTTCCACAGACGAAGCGGTCGTACGATCCGACCAAGTGGTGGTTCTTGACGACGACATCACAGCCACATATTAATTAGCGGCAATGCGACCTCCGGTGGTGGCACGATGCAGATAATGTCGGCGACTAGACCGGGGTGAGTCGCGAGGATGGAGGAGAAGTTGGGCAAGATCCAGCTCCTCGACCGCAAGGTCATCGTCGTTGAAGATCCACCGTCTCCGCGTCGCCTGGAATGCACGATATGGCGATCCGACTGTGACGCATGACGAAGACGTCCCAACGGCTCTTGATCTGCCAACGGGACGCGCAGGTCGGCGATGCGACCTTCGATGGCGGCGCTTGGATCGTCTTCCGGGGGGGGGGGGCCACCTCGCGACCCCGACTGCCATGGCCGATCGGATCAGGCCAAGGGAGTCGGATCCAAGGAGCCCCACCTCGGGATGCCCTGGCGATGTCGCGATCTTGCTCGTCTAGCGGACGTCGGGCGTCGCGGTACCCGGCGGAGTCGCGGACGTTGTGAGCAGGCGGACGAACAGGCGAAGTCGCGGACGTCCTCGCGGTTGATGTCGCCGTCGCCTAGCAGTCTCATGCGCGGAGCGTCGTGGATGGACGGGCGCGTCGCGGCGGGCGTCCGCGATCCGGACTAAGGCCGCGATCTGGACTGGCGTCCGCGATCCGGACCGGTAGCGCGATCCGGCGTAGTCCTGTCGATCGTGGACGGTGACGGACTAGTTTTCGATCGCGGACGCGAGGCCGGCGAGCGGAGATGTGCCCAACGACGGTGGCACGGCGCGATCGCGCACATACGAGGGAGAGAGGCCGGCGAGCGGAGGAAGTGCCCGCGGCGGCCTGGACCAACCGATCGTGGGGATCGGTGGCGGCTAGGGTTAGCCCTCGAGGCCTACATCTCCATGTGCGGTCCCCCGATACACAGGTGCATGAGCAGGAGGAAGACGAGACGCGTGTGTCAGGTTGGTTTATTTATTTGGCATGTTTTAGACTTTATTAGTGGTGCAAATGGAGTTGATGTGTGTCAGTCTTTGAGATATCAAATGGAACATTGAGGTAATTTTCTTCTCATGTAATGTACATATTCTATATACAAATTTTGAAATAAGTGTTATAATTCCTTTTCGTTACCTTTTCAGGTCAAAACAACCAGTGGTACTACTCCCAAAAAAAACAGTGGTACTTCCCTGTGCGGTGCAGACTTACTTGGTTCACTGCTTGACTATCTGAGAGGACAGGATAGCACCGGAAGGTTTAGGGAAGCTGCTAAGAAGGCCAATGGCCCAGGGTTGAGTTTTCCTCCACTACGCATACTGAGAAATATTAGGAAAACTTGAATACTACGGAAATTGTCTCTCATGGGGAAATTGTTTTCTAGAGTTAAATATGTTTCATGTATGATACTATATTTTTCTTTGCCCGTTCTACTTATATTAGTGACCTATGATTGGTAACAATTTAGGGAATTTCAAATCATCTTTGCAAGCTGATTTGTTGCTCTTTCCACGGAGTCAAATACACTGTAAGCCATAGCATGTCCATCTGCTTGTCTTCTGATCACTTTTAGGTTCAGTTTGCTGCACTTGTTCAGGCTCTCCTGAAACTTGAGGGCCCTGGATGGTGTATTCCATAAGATCCACACTCAGAATTTTTGCTAGCATATTTGATTTGATTTCATTGTTAGTGACTCTAATATTGCTTCAGCTTCATTTCTCGGCGACAAATTTTCTGCCAAGCAGTTGTTTGGTAACCTGGGAAAGGCACTAACACTACCGAATCTTTGACATGCATGAGTGTATTACACATGTCATATACAATCGCATGAGACTTAAATTCTAGAAGAAATATTGCTTGGTTATTTTTATGTGTATTCTTTGAATAAAACATGACAACCCACAGGCATTATATACTAGTATTTTGTAAGGTTCCAGATTCTCCTAGAGACGTTTCGATTCTAAATTGTCCCACAAAACGTCCAGATGGTAAATCAGAATTACTTTAGTAAACCGTTTGGCTGCAAAACTGCATTATGTTTCCCAAATAAAAGATTTTTTACAAAAAAAAATATATAAATAAAAATATGTTTCATAAATTTTTGACCTTTTTTTTTGCGGTAGCAACAACCTAAATGCCAACCTATTTAAATTTGTTGCGCTAAAAAAGGAAGTAAAAAAAAAGATTGTGAGAAGGGAGAAACAAAAACTAGCGAAACCAGGCTGTTTCTCTCACGCAGGCTAAAAAAGTCAGAATCGGTAGAAACGTTAGGATGTTTCTCTCACGCAGGCTAAAAAAGTCAGAATCGGTAGAAACGTTCTGATGTAGAAACGCTTCGACGTTTTCCACTGGCGCTGATGCTTCCGATCCAGACAAAAGAACCGAAACGTTACGGTCGTGAAAACGGACCCTAGTGTTTGGTTTGAAGACAATGTCAGATAAAATAGTCTTATCTAGACTGTGACCATCCCACTATAGCGTTTGGTTTAGGCTCAACGGTAATCCTCCATTCCTTTTTTCCCATCAACTCTATCTTCTCTGCGCCAGGTCTATAGGACAGCAAATCAACTCTTCCACCTGCCTGTGTCAGTTTTGGCATTCTCTATCAAAATCTCATGGGAATTGACCTCACAGATAACAAAGACACCTGGGGATACAATTAGGGATCAAACAAATTTGTAACAACTAAGGCAGCATACAAATAGCTCATAGGACGCCATCAACATGTTCACTTGCATTCAGGCTCTGGAAATCATTGTCAGACAAAACACAATGTTTTTTTCTGGCTACTTCTGAAAGATAAATTTAGCGCAAGGACATTCTGAAGAGAAAGAATATGTAGCTAGAATCTTACAACTATGCACCTTGTCGGTTAGCAACTGAAGAGACTCTTAACCACCTTTTCCTTGAATGTTCTTTTGCAAGATCATGCTGGAATCCTAAACTTGAACTTCCCAACGCTTCGTTCCCTGAGGTCATACTGCTATTCAGAGATCTATTGAATTATGAATTCTCTCTGAATCCAGTTATCATCAGGTGTTGGACGATTTGGGGAGCTCAAAATGATTTGCTCTTCAATGAAATTGCCCCGAACATTCAAGTTTGCAGGAATAATTTCAATAATGAGTTTTTTTTTTACAACTAATTTCAATAATGAGTTGGCCTTGACCTCGCTCAGGGCAAAAGAAAGTTCCTGCGTGAATTATAATGCATGGATCCAAAACTGGTTGCAATTCATATCTTAGAGAGAAACTTGTGTGTTTCCTTTTTGTTTCTTGGAATGTTGCTGTAAAACTCTCCTTGCTCGTTTTATTTAAATTCTTTACTGTGGTGACCTTAGCTCTTCGGGAATCTTCAAAAAGAAAAAAACTAAGTCGAACCCATGCGTAGCTTAATGCGTCATCCTGCGTAGCTCAATGCGTCATCATGCCACTTTCTTAACATCCATTTTTTTTATGAAAAACATCCAATCACAACAACAACAGCGCACGAACTTAGATGCGCTGCATAATTGATTTCTTGGAAGTTTTATGACAAGTATAACATTTCAAAGGCTTCCAAGAAATTCATACAAACTGTAGGTTTTTCAGTTCTCCCTGTCTTTCAACAGGTGCTATCCTCTTGTGCGGGTTGGTTAAGCGCATGCTGTAATAACGTCTTTGTTGTTGCCGGTGTAACCTCGTGTGCTGGTTGGTCAAGCGCTCTCTCTAGGACCATTCCTACCCCGCCTCCTTGGTAGTCTACTGCTTCTTGTGAAACTCTCTATAACTGATGTATTTCCCTTTTTTCTTGAAGAAATGGACACCCTGATTCTAAAAAAAAAATTACCTCCAATAATAATCGGAAAAACAAATTTAGCCACACAACGCTGCAGTTCTCTGTAACCTGCAGAATTCTTACATTCCGATGGGCAGCTCAGTTCTCTGTAACCACGCAACGCTTGATTCTTCTTAATCATACTAGATGTTAGTATTGTTACCCACATTTACCTTCTGCACCTTTGGCACCGCACCCAGCCCCAGCCCATTCAGAGTTTTTTTATTATTTTATTTTAGGAAACATAAGCCCCTTCGGAGAAGTGAAGCTCAAGAACAGGAGCTCTCCCAAAGTGGTCATTCAAATGTTATTATCCACGAAGGCAATGCAGATTCATCCAATCAAGAATTTATCATAATCTAACTTAATTATGTTTCAAATGAATGGTAATTCGTAATATAATTTTATTGGTGCACTACAGAACGATTTCACAGCTGCCACATTTCAACTCAGTCAAATCAGAATAACGTTCACGTTCGTCTAAGCTGTGAAGTTGCCAACTGAATCAATTCAAATGTGTTCACCAGTCTCAATCACAAACAAAAATTACAGTCCAATTGCCCAAAAAGTCACGCAGGATCATAAACAATAACGGCAGTGACCAGTTTCACACTTCCAATCCATCCACTATATAGAGCAACCCTGGCAGCTCAAATCTCACAACACACAGCAAAACAATCACCATTGTAGGCACAACAGCGAGCAGCAACACCGCTCCACAAATGGCAACCAGATCATCGCTGGTGCCACTGCTGCTCATTGCAGTAGCTGTTGCACAGATTGTCGGGTCACAAGCTGGCAGCATTTCCATATACTGGGGTCAGAATGGCAACGAGGGCACACTGGCCGACACCTGCGCCACCGGCAACTACAAATTTGTCAACTTGGCATTCCTCGTAACCTTTGGCAATGGCCAGACTCCAGAGCTCAACCTGGCAGGCCACTGTGACCCCACAACAAGTGGTGGTTGCACAAGCCTAAGCGACGACATCAAGTCATGCCAGAGCAACGGTGTCAAGGTCATGCTCTCCATAGGCGGAGCTTCTGGTAGCTACTACCTTGACTCAGCCGCGGATGCCAAGGATGTTGCCACATACCTGTGGAACAACTTCTTAGGCGGTAAGTCATCTTCTCGCCCCTTGGGCGATGCAGTCCTTGATGGCATAGACTTCGACATTGAGGGCGGCACCACCGAGCACTGGGATGATCTTGCTAGATACTTGAAAGAGTACAGCAACTCTGGCAGGAGGGTGTACCTGACTGCTGCACCTCAGTGCCCGTTTCCGGACGCCTATGTTGGTGAAGCGCTCAACACCGGCTTGTTTGACTACGTCTGGGTGCAGTTCTACAATAACGCACCCTGCCAGTACAGCTCAGGCAGCACCACTGATCTTACTGATGCATGGAAGCAGTGGCTGTCGATTCCGGCGAAGCAGATCTTTCTTGGCCTCCCGGCATCGCCTGAGGCAGCTGGGAGTGGGTTTATACCAGCTAATGACCTCAAGTCTCAGGTACTTCCTGAGATTAAGAGCTCAGGCAAATATGGAGGGATCATGCTGTGGTCCAAGTACTACGATGACCAGGATCACTACAGTTCTTCAGTGAAGAGCGATGTTTAGATTGTCGCCAGTGGTATCACAATATCTGTGTTACTTGTGTGTATGTGAGCACTCCACTCTATGATTTGTGAGAAATTGTGTGACTCTAGATAGTGTAATAAGTATTACTCGAGGTTATGATTGGACTTTCTTTCATACTATGTCCTACTATGTCCTACTGTTCAAATTCTTCAGATGGCTCAAAGAAAACTGAAATTATAAAACTGCCTGGTCCAAATTCAAAAAAAAAAACTAAATGCTAACTAAAAAATGCCAGCTCCAAATTAAATCAACATTTGAAGAGCATGGCACTGCCTAGCAAACTCTCCATTAGCAGTAATTTAACACTATATAAATAATTAGAGGCTCATTTCAAGATAATATGTAAAGTGCTCAGGATTATGAGAAGTTCAAATTGGGAACTTAGAAGTGCAATCTTTCATCAAGTGATGAAAGTTGTTAAAGTAGTGTAACAATACTGAGCGCTACCTAGATTCTACTACAGTTTCCACCTAACTAATGTCACACAACACACAGTGCAGGAACTAAGAATGGACATATGATCCCATGTTCCGGGTAATAGATATTCAAAACACTACACTCATGAGAAATAGTTGTTCTGACAAATACCAAATGAGACTGACAAGAAAAAGACCAATCCTAACATGTACATTCGAAGGGGTCTGCAATAGACAAATCACGTACATGATTAACATGTATAATACAATAGTTGCACCTTTTATTTGTAAAATTTAACTGTGCACCCCTCGAGGCCCTTTTCTCCATCTCAAGCATCCCATATTGTTCTGCAAAAAAAGCATCATTGTAATTTTCTTCCTCAACATCGAGTGTTATTGACTCTAATTCTCTCGCATTCAGCACAAAGAATGAGGCAAAGTTGATTTGTGATCTGGTGCCTGCATAGTGCGTCAACACTATTGTCTTGAGACGGATATCAGAGCTTTTAATGAAATCCCTGTGTTTACGGCGCCATCGATTCATTTCCCCTGAAACACAAGACTGAATAACAAAATAGATTAAAATGGGAAAACTCAAACCATTTGTAGAAGGATTAACACCAAGTTAGTAAAAAGAATATATGAACATTATGATCCACAAACTGTGACAAAAGAACTATTACCTTTATGTAGAACTTCTCTAGACAAGGAAAGCATTTCATCAACTCAATGACCGTATTGAGATTAATACGATCTGATGTGACAGCTAGAGTCTTGAGATTGCACAATGCTGTTGTCATGCTTACAACTTTTAATCCCTGAATCAAGCATCGAATAAGACGTCAAGCCATGTGCAAATACAGATGGTATGAAAATCTATGCAACTGAAAACAAAACAATAGCCTATTCACGGGAAGGAAAACAGAATGCAATGAATACCTGAATAGCTGCGGTGCCAAACACGAGCTTGGGATGACAAAACCGATCATTGAGATAGCCTAAGGTCTCCAGTCTAGGTGCAGAGATTACAGTTACATCGATTGCCTTGAATGGAAATAAATGAAAATTGAGAAATCTTTCAAGACAAGGGGCATCCACAATTACGACTTCCTGTAACTGGGGACTATCCTTGAATAAATTAGCACCCACAACGATGCTTCTAATGCTATTCGAACTAATCCGGATGCAGCCTACCCCAATAATGTCTTTAAGTAACAAGCACTCCAGGACAGGGCAACTGGAATTCATGGTATGCAGTGCGCCCTCAGAGATCCTGACATCCTCAAGGCCAAGGTGCTTGAGGTGGGGAAAGATCCTGACATCTTCAAGGCCGAGCTGCTTGAGGTGGGGAAAATGAATCCCTTCCACTGAGCTATCCGGGAGGTCGCATTTGCCCAAGACAGCACCTTTGAGGATAGCCAAGAACCGGGAGGTGGCGAGCGGCGACGCCCACGGCTCCGAGCCACTATCTAAAATATCTTCCTCTGCCCGGAACTCAAGCTCCTGGAGGTTGTCAAGCGCCGGAGAGCTGAGCCAGGCGTCCACGGTGGCGGGACGGTCATGGAGAAAGTGCGGCGGGACGCAGAAGCGGCGGACGGGGCCCGGGTGGGCGGAGAGGATGTGGGAGACCGCGCTGGCGAGGGCCTCGTAGGCGGCGGCAAACGTCTTCTCGTTGCGGGGCTCGGGCTTGGTGTAGAGGTCTGTGCCGTCGACGACGAGAGGGGAGGCGAGCCAGACGTGGCGCCACCGGGAGGCGAGGATCTGGGTGCGGCCGGCCTCCTTGGTGGAGAGAAGCGAAACTATCTCACCGAGGATGGCGTCGGGGAGGCCGCTGATGCGGTCGACGTCGTCGGCGGCGGCGCCGCCGCTGCCACCACCACCATCAGGGGCTGGCGGCGGTTCCTCGCTAAGATTGGCCGCCTCCGTGGCTTCCGTCGCCCGCGGAGGGGCCTCACCGGCTGCGAGGTCCTCGGACCTCCTCCTCTTGGCACTGGGACACAGCAGCTCCTCCATCTTCGCTGCCGGCGGCCGGCGACTTCTGGGGAGCCTGCGCCGCCACACCCGGTAAAAGAGGCAGGTCTCGACTCTGGCTTTTTTTTTTAGGGGAAGCTCTCGATTCTGGACTCTGGGCTGGGCCGTTTTGGGGTTTTACGGCCCAACGGAATGCAGACAGGTTTTGTGGTCACGTCTCTTCGCCATCGTTTGGCACGCATATTACTATAGCCATTTTTTTTTTATCTCCTAAATTATCATTGTGGTTCGAGAACCAATTTTCGTTGTCTCATCTACAAACTTTCAAATCCGTGTGAGAGGTTTTGTCATTTTACTCAATTTACAGCAAGTTTGTTGTTTTCTTAAGCTTGAAACCATCTAACATCTTTTCTTTGATTTTCATTGGTATGGCCTAGGGATCTCAGAGAGTAGGAGTGGGAGAGTGGAGGGCAAGGCTTGAAGGTGCGGCGGCGTCGTGGCTCGGCGCCGGGTTCGTGCTCTTGTCGACAACACAAAGACAACGAATAGTAGGCTGGGTGCCCAGGGGAGACAATGCGTCTCAATCCCAGGCTAATTCTCATTCTCGACCAAGTTCAATACTTATACAATTCTTGCTAACCACAAGCCACTTTGAAGGAAATATTCAAATTGACTAAAATGAAACAAACTGAAGATCCTACAATCTAGGATCTGATAACCAAATAGAGCTTCATCTTTCGCCGTGGTGACTACGTCCTCAGCCACTCCTACGTTCCCGGCGTTTGTAGACTTGGCCGGTCATAACACCTCTCCCGCCGTCGACAAACAACTCGTCCTCGAGCTGAAACTCCGGGAAGAGCTCGTGAAAAGCGTCGACCGGCTCCCATGAAGCGTCGGTGATAGGCATGCCCTCCCACTGGATCAGGACCTGCCAAACACCGCGGCGAAGCTGGCCACGGATGGCGCACGCTGGGTGTTGGAGGACGCGGCCATTGTTTAGGGGAGGTAGCGCCAGCGTCGATGACGGTAGCGGCCCCTTGTACAGCTTGAGGACGCCGAAGTGGAATACGTTGTGGAGTCGTGTGTGGTCGGGCAGGCGCAGGCGGCAGGCAACGGTGCCGATGCGTTCCACCACCTGGAAGGGACTAGCGAAGTGCGGCGAGAGCTTGCCACGAGAACCGGGCAGCAGGGACCGAGACGGGCAGTGAAGGAGGCATAGTAGAACCCAGTCCCCGACTGCGAACTCGACCTCGCGATGCTTAGTGTCGTAGTGCTTCTTGGCGTGCTCCTGTGCTTGGAGAAGTCGGTCACGGACCTCGGTGAGGAACGTGCCGCGGTCCCTAAGCATGTCGTCGACAGTGTCAGTCTTCGCGGAGCCTGCACTATAAGGCAACAGGGCGGGCGGGGGCCTGCCGTAGACTACCTGAAATGGAGTGGTCCGAAGCGCCGAGTGGTAAGAGGAATAGTAGCAATATTTAGCCCATGGCAGCCAATCCAACCATGAGCAAGGCCTGTCCCCGTGACGCACCGCAAATATATGCGATGGTACGGTTGACGACCTCCGACTACCCATCGGTCTGGGGGTGGAACGCGGTGCTCATCCGCAGCTTGACGCCCGCCATTTTGAACAAGTCTCGCCAAACATGCCCTGTGAAGATGGGATCTCGGTCGCTGATGATCGACGTCAGGACCCCATGGAGCTTGACGACGCCGTCGAAGAAGGCCTTGGCGAGGGAGGCCGCCTTGTACGGGTGGTTGAGCGGCAAAATGTGTGCGTACTTCGAAAAACGATCCACCACCGTGAGTATGACACACTTGCCGTTGATGCGGGGCAGCCCCTCGATGAAATCCATGGCGATGTCGGATCACAATTGCGTCAGGACGTCAAGGGGTTGGAGAAGACCAGTTGGGTATAGTGGTCGGTTTTGTTGCGCTAGCATGTGGGGCAGTGTAGTGCGTGCGGGAGTTGGCAGGAGGTGCAGTGGTCATGACGGTGTCGACGGCAGATGGGATCACCGACGACGGTGGGATGCTAGGTGAGGGCGCAACGGTGGTGGGGGCGATGGGAGGAGTTTTCGGTGCCCGAGGTCGCCATGGAATTTGATACCAGGTTGGTATGGCCTAAGGATCTCAAAGAGTAGGAGTGGGAGAGTGGAGGGCGAGGCTTGAAGGTGTGGCGGCGAGTTGGCGGCGTGTTGTCGACAACATGAAGACAGTGAATAGTAGGCTGGGTGCCCAAGGAGACAATGCGTTTCAATCCCAGGCTAATTCTCATTCTCAACCGAGTTCAATACTTATACAATTCTTGCTAACCACAAGCTACTTTGAAGGAAATATTCAAATTGACTAAAATGAATCAAACTGAAGATCCTACAATCTAGGATCTGATAACCAAATAGAGCTTCTTCTATCGCCGTGGTTACTGCATCCTCAGCAACTCCTGCGTTCCCGGCGTTTGTAGACTTGGCCGGTCATAACAGTCATTATGCTCGTTTTCTGTGGCGTGAGGTTAATTGGGTGTTTGGAATTTCCCTCCAACAAATTGGGAAACACAAACATAATTTGATTGTTTTTTTAAGAGCATCGGCTCTATGCTGGGCCGTCTAGCTCACAAGAAATGATTTTATTTTTAACGAATTACAAATGCCAAAAACAGTTATAGCGTTTTTCCCGGAGACATACGACTCTTATTCTGAACTAAATTATTGTACTTGAATGAGCACAAGACTTCCATTGTGGAGGCACGTAGGCTTTTAGAGTATATTATCATGATAATTGATTAAACGCTAAGCGCTAAGGCTTTTCAATGATGACCATCCATGTCGAAAGCATGCATAGCTCAATGTGTCATTATGTCACTTCCTAAACATCCATTCGGAAGGAGAATCGTCCGATTGACTTAAAACTGTGGGGATCTCCCCCACAGTCCCTTTTTGTCAAAAAAATAAAACAGAAGAACTTGGATGCGATGCAAATTGTTTTCTTACAAATTCTATAACAATTGCTATAGTTAACATTTCAGAGGCTTCCAAGAAATTCTACTAACTGGCAAAACAAATTCATCGACACACCACTGCAGTTCTTTAACCTGCAGAGTTCTTCCAATCCAATGACCATCTTAGTGTTCTAACTTTTGCCTGATTCTTCTTAATACTAGTCTAGATGTTACCCACATTAATACAGATCTTCAACTGTTCTGATCCAGGAAGGCAATGCAAATTCATCCAATCAAGAACTTATCAATGTAATTTATTCCATCCAAATTAGTCATTCTCATAAAAAAAACATAATTCTAGACTTTCAAACATAGCCTTTATTTATTATGGATGTGGACATAACGTGTCGTAGCAAAAGCAATATGCCTAAATAGCCAGAATACATTATAATTTGAAAAGGAGCAATTATGTTTTAAGCGAATCGCTTTATAATTCCGTTGGTGCACAACAAAATGATTTCACAGCTTCAACATTTCAACTCAGTCAAAACAGAACAGCGCTCACGTTCCTGAGCTCTGAAGCTGCCAACGAAACCCGTTCAGATGTTGTTCACCAGTCTCCACTCAATCAAAAGAAATTGCAGCCGAATTGCCCGAAAAGTCACGCAGGATCATAAACAATAGCGGCAGTAACCAGTTTCCCACTACTTCCAATCCATCCAATATATAGAGCAGCCCTTGCAGCCAAATCTGACAACACACAGCGAAACAATTAGCACTACAGGCACAACAACGAGAAGCAACACTGCTCCACAAATGGCAACCAGATCATCCATGGTGCCACTGCTGCTCATTGCAGTAGCTGTTGCACAGATTGTCAGGTCACGAGCTGGCAGCATTTCCATATATTGGGGTCACACTGGCTGACACCTGCACCACCGGCAACTACAAATTTGTCAACTTGGCATTTCTTGTAAGCTTTGGCAATGACCAGACTCCAGAGCTCAACCTGGCAGGCCATTGTGACCCCACCAGTGATGGCTGCACAAGCTTAAGCGACCGATATCAAGTCATGCCAGAGCAACGGTGTCAAGGTCATGCTCTCCATCGGCGGACCTTCTGGCAGCTACTACCTTGACTCGACCGCTGATGCCAAGGATGTTGCCACGTACCTGTGGAATAACTTCTTAGGGGGTAAGTCATCTTCTCGCCCCTTGGGCGATGCTGTCCTTGACGGCATAGACTTCGACATTGAGGGCGGCACCACCGAGCACTGGGATGATCTTGCTAGATACTTGAAAGGGTACAGTAACTCTGGCAGAAGGGTGTACCTGACTGCTTCACCTCAGTGCCCGTTTCCGGACGCCTATGTCGGTGGTGCGTTCAACACCGGCCTCTTAGACTACATCTGGGTGCAGTTCTACAACAACCCTCCCTGCCGGTACAGCTCAGGCAGCACCACTGATCTTGCTGATGCATGGAAGCAGTGGCTGTCAATTCCGGCAAAGCAGATCACTCTTGGCCTCCCGGCTTTGTCTGAGGCAGCTGGGAGTGGGTTTATACCAGCTGATGACCTCAAGTCTCAGGTACTTCCGGAAATCAAGAGATCAGGGAAATGTGGAGGGATCATGCTGTGGTCCAAGTACTACGATGACCAGGATCACTACAGCTCGTCAGTGAAGAGCGATGTTTAGATTGTTGCCAGTAGTGTGCCACAATATCTGTGTGTTACTTGTGTGTATGTGAGCACTCTATGATTTGTGAGAAATTATGTGTGAATCTGGATAGTGTAATAAGTATTACTCGAGGATATGATTGGACTTTCTGTCATACTATGTCCTACTGCTCTCTTCAGATGGCTCAAAGAAAACTCAAATTATAAAACTGCCTGGTCGAAATTCAAAACAAAAAAAGGGACTAAATGCTAACTAAAAAAAATGCCTGCTCCAAATTAAATCAATATTTGAAGAGCATGGCACTGCCTAACGAACTCTCCATTACTAATAATTTAACATAACATAAATAATTGGAGGCTCAGGTCAAGATAATATGTAAAGTGTTCAGGATTACAGGAGCTTTAAATTGGGAACTAAGAAGTGCAATCTTTTGTCAACCGATGAAACGTACTCCCTCCGTCCGAATATATAAGTCGTAACTACTTTTTATTCTTGTCCCACAATATAAGGTGTGCTCTCTAGACACTTACATCGATACAGTAGTGCTGTGAGAGAATTAAATGTGTTTCTTGGTCTTTGAACCAGAGGTGGTTGCACCTTATATATTGGGACGGAGGGAGTATTAAAGTAGCGTAACAGAACTGAGCACTACCCAGATTGTACTACAGTGTCCAGCTAACTAATGTCACACTACACACAGCTAATACAGGAACTAAGAATGGACATATGTTAAGATATCCCATGTTCCAGGGAATAGATATTGTCATATTGAAAACACTACAATAATGAGAAATAGTTGCTCTGACAAATACCAAATGAGACTAGCAAGAACAAGGCGAAAGACCAAGACCAATTCTAACATCTACATTCGAAGGGGTCTGTAATAGACAAATCACGTACATGACTAACATGTATACTACAATATTTACACCTTTTATTTGTTAAATTTAACTGTGCACCCCTCGAGGCCCTTTTCTCCATCTCAAGCATCCCACATTGTTTTGCAAAAAAAGCATCATTGTAATTACCTTCCCCAACTTCGAGTGTTATTGACTGTAACTGTCTCGCATTCAGTACAAAGAATGAGGCAAAGTTGATTTATGATCTGGTGCCTGAATACTGCGTCAACACTATTGTCTTGAGATGGATATCAGAGCTTTTAATGAAATCCCTGTGTTTACGGCGCCATCGATTCATTTCCCCTGAAATAAAAGACTGAAAAGCAAAATAGATTAAAATGGGAAAACTCAAACCACATTGGTACAAGGATTAAAAGCAAGTGAATGAAAAGAATATATGAACATTATGATCCACAAACTGTAACCATAGAACTATCACCTTTATGTACAGCTTCTCTAGAGATGGAAAGCATTTCATCAACCCAATGACCGTATCGAGATTAATAAGATATGATGTGACAGCTAGAGTCTTGATATTGCACAACGCTTTTGTCAAGCTTACAACTTTTAATCCCTGAATCAAGCATCGAACAAAACATCAAGCCATGTGCAAATACAGATGATATGAAAATCTATGCAACTGAACACAAAACGATAGCCTATTCATGGTTAGGAAAAAAAGAATGAAGTGACTTACCTGAATAGCTGCGGTGTCCCACATGGGCATGGAATAATAAGACCAATCATTGAGATAGACTAAGGTCTCCAGTTTAGGTGCAGAGATTACAGTTAAATTGACTGCCTTGAATTGAAAGAAATGATAATAAAGAAATCTTTCAAGACAAGGGGCATCCACAATTATGACTTCCTGTAAGTGGGGATTAGCCTTATTGTCCTTACTATACAAATTAGGACCCACAGCGATGCTTCTAACGCTGTTGGAACTAATCCGGAGGCAGCCTACCCCAATATTGTCTTTAAGCAGCAGGCACTCCAGGACAGGGCAACTGGAAATCATGGTATGCAGTGAGCCCTCGGAGATCCTGACAGCTTCAAGGCCGAGTTGCTTGAGGTGGGGAAAGTGAATCCCTTCCACCGAGCTATCCGGGAGGTCGCATTTGCTGAATGTAGCGACTCGGAGGGTAGCAAAGAACCGGAAGGCAGCAGGTGGCGGCGCCAATGGATACGAGCGACGACTATAACTTTGTATGGTATCTTTCGCTGCCAGGAACTCAAGCTCGTGGAGGTTGTCAAGCGCCGGAGAGCTGAGCCAGGCGTCCACAGTGGCGGGACGGTCATGGAGAAAGTGCGGCGGGATGCAGAAGCGGCGGACGGGGCCCGGGTGGGCGGAGAGGATGTGGGAGACCGCGCTGGCGAGGGCCTCGTAGGACTCGCTGTAGAGGTCTGTGCCGTCGAGGACGAGAGGGGAGGCGAGCCAGACGTGGCGCCACCGGGAGGCGAGGATCTGGGTGCGGCCGGCCTCCTTGGTGGAGAGAAGCGAAACTATCTCACCGAGGATGGCGTCGGGGAGGCCGCTGATGCGGTCGACGTCGTCGGCGGCGGCGGCGGCGGCGGCGGCAGTTTCTTGCTGCGGGTTGTAGGTCTGAGATTGGCCTCCTCCGTGGCTTCCGTCGCCCGTGGCGGGGGATCATCGGCTTCAAGGTCCTCGGACCTCCTCCTCTTGGCACTGGGACGCGGCAGCTTCATCTCCGCGGCCGGCGACCGGCGGGCGGTGGCTTCTGGGGAGGCTGCGCCGCCGCACCGAGCAGCAGAGGCGGCTCTGGAGCTCTGGTGTGTCGTGCGTGTGTGAAGGTGGGCCGTGCTGGGTTTTAGGGCCCAACGGAATGCAAATAGGTTTTGTGGTCATGTCTCGCTTCTTTTAATCTCGCCACCGTTTGGCACGCATACTATTACAGCACTAAAATTATTTTTTTGTTTCTAAAAAATACTAAAATTATTTTTTATTTCTCAAAAAAAAAAACTATTTTTTGTCTTCCTAAATAAATTTTCATTGTGGTTCTAGAACCAATTTTAGGTCTCATCTATAAACTTTCAAATCCGTGTAAAATACCTCCTCCTCCTGGCTTGAGAGGTTTTGCCATTTTATATAGCTATTAAATAACAAAATTGTGCGTGCGTTATGACAGAAGTCTTTTCTAAAAATATATTATGGTATATTAATTAGCCCAAACTAAAAAAGTACCATACAAGATGCATCATCAAAATGCAATATAATACAAAACATCAAATTATTTTGTCATATGCTATAGAAAATATAAATTGTCATCCGATGAATTAAATAGTATAAGTACCGATTTTCCGCACGTACATGGAGAGCGCAGGGAGAAGTTCAGAAGGAATGGAAGACCCACAAGGAGATGACGCAGTGGGCAGAGACGGCGGGTGTATTGGGGGTGCGCCCAGCATCGCCATCGCCTCCCGCGTGGGAATAGGAGTAGGAGGGGGTGGCGTGGAGGAGGTCGCTGTTTGGTGATGCGGTGTCGAGGGTTGGGAGGGGAGAGGAGGTGGAGGAAGAGTAGGCGGGACGGGAGCTCGTCAATCTCGTGGTTGTGGTCCTTCTCCATCTAGCTAGCCTCGTACCACTACTTGTAGCGTGTTGCGTGGATGGGTGGCAGCTCTGGCGGCGGACAGATCAAGGGCAGCTTTGTAGAGACGAAGATGGAGACGTGAATGAACTCCAATAGACCCTCGCAAGAAAATATTCATCTAACCTTCTTTTAGAGATCTATAATCATGTGCTTGAACTACTAATTAAAACATTATTTTTACTACAATTATGAATATACCGTTTTAAGTTTGGTTAAAAAAACTACGAAAAAATAATTACCACTCTTATTCCCTTTAATTTTGGAGGCGTTGGCAGGCGTTACGGCACATATAGCCCACCTACCGTACACACATCTCAACGTCTCCCAACGCCTTCGTTTCAATGCCTCCCAAACCCTTCCCTCATATTGAGCCCACTAATCATAGACACATTAAATATTTTTCAAATATTTTCCAACAGCTCTCAACTATTGTAAAAAAGTTCTTATTATATATAGACTTTGTATATACCCTATAGATGTTCATCAGTACCAGTGAGTGTGTTTCTCAACATGTTTGTGAGGATGGGAGCTAGGGGTGCATATGACCCAGATGGGCCCTGCTCCATGCACCAACGAGCACCCAGCCCAGGTATTCGTCGGCCCTCCCTTTGTTGTGTTCTTCACCGGCAACGAGCTAAGCACCCACAGAGTCCAGAAGTACTAGCTCCATCGTCCTTCTCGCTTGATTCTAAATTTTTCCTAAAGATGAATCTTTTATCTAGTGCATGGAGATCTCATGCGAAAGCGGTATGCTGGCGGGTGCAACGTAAGTTTTGGGACATCTTCCACTTCCAGCACTGCAAGTAAGTTTTGGGACTGCTACAAGCCTAGTGCTACACACCATCTAGTTCGTAGTAGCCACGATGTCGATCGCATCGATGTTGTCTGCTGATGACTACTTCACAGTCCCTTCGTTCAGGTAGTTGCTTTATCAATATTAAAGAAAATCCATTCAACCAGATATTGTGCTTTCATTATATATAGATTTTGTATAAACCCTAGAGATGTTCACCAGTGACATGGTGTAGGGGGCATATGACCCCTGATGGCTGTTGACGGTCGTTAACTTATAAATTTAACCGTCAACTCAGCATGAAAATGGACCTATTTATAAATACTTGATAGATATAGGGTTACCACTGATAGAATTCCATGAGTTTTGGTGAATATCTGATTTCTGCAGCGTGTTGCGTGGATGGGTAGTAGCTTTGATGGCGGTGGACGGATCAAGGGCAGCTTGTGGACGGAGGCAGAGACGGAGATGGAGACGTGAATGAACTCCAATAGACCCTCGCAACAAAATATTCATCTAACCTTCTTATAGAACTATACTAACTAAAACATTATTTGTACTATAATTATGAATATACCGTTCTACCCTTGGTTAGAAAAAGAACTACAAAAAACAATTACCACTCTTATATTTCGGGCTCTAATTTCCCTTAATTTTGGAGGCGTTGACAGGCATTACGGCACATATGGCCTATCTACCATACACACATCTCAATGTCTCCCAATGTCTCTGTTTCAACGCCTCTCAAAGCCTTCCCTCATATTTGAGCCCACTAATCTAGACACATTAAATATATTTTAAATATTTTCCAACGACTCTCAAGCATTGTAAAAAAACTTCTTATTATATATAGACTTTGTATATACCCTATAGATGTTCACCAGTGACAGTGAGTCTCAACAAGTTTGTGAGGATGGGAGCTAGGGGTGCATATGACCCCTGATGGCCCCCGCTCCATGCACCAACGAGCACCCAACCCAGGTATTCATCGGCCCTCCCTTTGTCGCGTCCTTCACCGGCGACGAGCTAAGCACCCGCAGAGTCCAGAAGTACTAGCTCGATCATCCTTCTCGCTTGACTCTAAATTTTCCCTAAAATGAATCTTTTATCTAGGATGCATGGAGATCTCACGCGAAGGCGGCATGCTGGCAGGTGCAACGCTGGCACCTGATGCACATCTTCTACTTCTAGCAGTGCAAGGAATTTTTGGGACTGCTACAAGCCTAGTGCTACGCACCATCCAGTTCGTAGCAGCCGCGATGTCGATCGTAGCCATGGTGTCTGCTGACGACTACTTCACAGTCCCTTCGTTTAGGTAGCTGCTTTATCAGTACTAAAGAAAACCCATTCAACCCTAGAGATGTTCACTAGTGACGATGGTGCTAGGGGACATATGACCCCTGATGGCCTCTGCTCTATGCAGATGCAATCAATTAGAAAAACAACTCATATGCTTGAGGTGGAAGTATTACAAAAGCAATATCACGGACTGTTCTGAGAATCATGGAGATCATCATACACCAGAAGGAACCAAGATGCTAGTTTAGGCATGGTTAGAGAGTTTGTTGGTCCTTTAGATTAAAAGTTTGTGGTGTCTCACGATATGCATAAAAAGGTTATATGAGTCTAGGGCTCTAGGCTATGGGTTATAGAGCTCAACTAAATTGAAATTTCCAAAAGAAAATACGCAAGCAGGAAAACACACTACCGGCGGGCTCTTGTCCTGTCCGCCGTGCGTCCGCCGGCGACAAGAAGGAGAAGGGACCTATCTATTTTTCCCATAGTTTTTATATCAAGTTGTTTAGAGTTTAGACTAAAGAAATCCAATATTGAAATCATATGATTTCCAGCCAGGGGCTTGTTATATGTGATGACTTCCGGGATTGCCACATTGAGATCGTCGTTGCATGCAATGATTTCATTTTTTTGACCAAAGTTAGCAAGAAACCCCAACTTTTTTTAATTTTTTCATAATGTAGACCCATTTAAATTCACTCCCATTGGGAGTCCAACCCAGGTTTACTTGCATCGATTTCATTGGCAAGCGACTAATTTGTGACCATTATCTAAAGCGTGAGGTGGGGGTGCTCCTAGGCACTCCCAACGAGGACAATTACTCTTGGACAACAATCTCACCGTCGATGGTCGCATAGAGAGAAAAGTTTGATAAAAGTTTTCAGACCTAATATCGGTTAATTAGTGTAAAGTATAAGGTCCTCAATATAAAACTTTTTTTTTTCATCTTTTCCACTTGTGGGACCAATTTTGGATTTTGAGGAGTGAATTATGTCAAACTCTTGGAGACAAACTCTTTTTTCCTTCCCCATATTCGTTTGGGAGTTGACAAACAACATGATTTGAGAAACGAAAAATGCCAAATTGTTGGAGATGCTCTAAACTTCCTCAGGTGTTAAATGTGCATTCTCTCGGCTCGTCCTATCCCCCACTACAAGTGCGAGAGGCGAAAAAGGCGGCGTCGAGGCGAACTCTCGGTCTTGGGCGTCGAATCCGTCGGTCCCTCTTCTCTCCGTCGACCGCTTCGGCGGTGGAGAGGGGGTGGACCATGGATTCGGCGTCGGGCTGTAGATAGGTTAGGTAGGTTTCTATCTAGTCCTAGGGTTTGCCGGGAGGACGGCGGTCTTCTCGCGGCTAGAGGGTCCGGCGTCGTCGGTGAGGCGGGCGGCGACGCGGCGTGGAATAATCTTCCTCGACCTTCTCGTGCGGCGGCGGTGGTGGATCCGGGGTGCGGGCGTCGCGTGCGGCGTCGATGGCGGATCCGGCGCGGTCGTCGTCGGGTATGGGGACTTTCCTTTTGCCTCGCGAAAGGGTGGATATGGTCATCCTTGTGGGTATGTGGCTTATCCGGTCGCCGAGTCTTCGGCCGGTGGCGGCGGATATCTTCTTCCGGTCGCCGGTCTTCGGTCGGCGCGGCGGATCTCGCTTCCTCTTCCTCTCCGTCATGGGGGCGGCCGATGTCCTTTCAACGGCTATGATTCGTCCGGGTGGTCCGGGCGATGGCTGATGCGGCGTTTCCAAAGCTTGGAGTTCCTGGCGGGCGGGAAGGTGGATAAGGACCGACGAGGTGGTGTTGGCGGCGAACGGGAGCTCGGAGAGGAGGAAGATGAGCGTGTCCCGGACCCGGTTGTATTTTCTTTTTCTTTGGGGTTCTGTTTGTAAAAGGGTGGATGTACTGTGCGCTTGCTTAATATATCTTCCCTTTCACAAAAAAAAAAAACTTCCTCAGGTGTTAGTTTAGTTAGCTACTTAGCTTCGTCCATCTTGTCCAATGTTACTATTAGCGAGCTAGTGAGCCGTTTATAACGAAAATCTACATCACATGCAAATGGTGGCTTAGTGCAAACCAATTGTATGACCGATTAAAGCACGACTTATATCCATCATTTGGTTCCATAGCCAGGCAGCCCAAAGTGCCTCTTCAAATTAATGGTTACATGTAAAAAATCTAATCATGTAATGAAGAAGGCATGTGGCAGAATTTGATTGAAAATAAATACTTTGAAAAGTAAACCGTTGAGCCAAGTTGAAAAGAAAGCAGGGGATACCTATTTTTAGGAAAACTTTATGGGTGTCAAAGATCATTTCATAAATCTAGGTTGGTTTAGAATAAATAACCGTACTCCAATGAGGTTTTTCGAAGACAAATGTTTGGAACATCAAGCTTTTAAAACCTGTTTTCGAAACCTATACAATGTGGAGCGCAAAAAACATGCCAAGGGTAGCTGAGGTTCCAAAATATGCTCCTCTAAACGTGTCTTTCGGAACGGCACTGACGGGACAAAGTTAACATAATGTCATAGCTTAGTTGCTATATGCATGTCATGTTGAATTGCCGGATATATTTATTTCCCGTTTACATAAAAATGGGTCCAAAATCTATGATTTATAAGTTCCTTGTTAGCAATAGTACGGAAGAAAATATCTTTTTTTTTTAAAAAAAAATCTTCACGTGGTTCTAAAAAAGGTTATTTTAAGAAATTGAAATGACAGTAGGTTTGTTGTTTCCTTAATAAGCTTAAAACCATCCAACATCTTTTGTTTGATTGTCATTATACTCGTTTTGTGTGGCCTTGTGTGGCGTGAGGTTCAAACTATTCCCCTCCAACAAGCGTGTCTCACTTGTTTGGGGTGATCAAAATTGGAAAACACGAACATAATTTGATTGTAAGAGCATCGACCCTATGCTGGGCAATCTAGCTCACAAGAAATGATTTTGCTTTTAACAAATGCCAAAAACAATTATAGCACTTTTCCAAGGGACATATGGGCTCTCATTCTAAACTCAATTATAGCGCTCGAATGAGCACAAGATTTTCATTGTGAAGGAATATAGACTTTTAGAGTCTATTGTCATGATAATTATTATTGATTAAAAGCTAAGCGCTAAGGCTTTTCAACAGTGACCATCCATGGTCGAAACCATGCATATCATTATGTCACTTCCTAAACATCCATTCGGAAGGAGAATCGTCCGATGAACTTCGATGCGATGCAAATTGATTTCTTACACATTTTATAACATTGCTATAGGCCTTGTTTAGATACCAACTTTGGACATGCAAAGTTGGGAAAAAACACCGTAGCACCACTATAGCGTTTCGTTTGTATTTGGTAAAAATTTTTCAAACATTGATTAACTAGGCTCAAAATGTTTGTCTCGCAAAGTATAACAACACTGTACAATTAGTTTTAAATTTTATATACATTTATTACTCCATACATGTGTCGGTATTTTGACGTGATAGGAATCTTTTTTTTATAGTGGATTCTGGACCCAAATTTGATATCAAGTACATGTAACATTTCAGAGACTTCCAAGAAATTCTACTAACCGACAAAACAAATTCAGCGACACACCACAACAGTTCCTTAACCTGCATAGTTATTTATTTCAATTTATAAAACGTTTAACTTTTTCAACCCCAATTTTGACCACTCGTCTTATTCAAAAATTTTGTACAAAAATAGTCAAATTTAAGTCATTATTGAAGAACTTTTATTAATAAAGAAAGCCATGTCAAAAGAAGTGATATTTTGAACAAATTTTTAAATAAGACAAACAATCAAAGTTTGTGTCAAAAAAGTCAAACGTCTTATAAATTGGAATAGATAGAGTAGATGTTGCCCACATTAATCCAGATCTTCAACTGTTCTGATCCAAGAAGGCAATGCAAATTCATCCAATCAAGAACTTATCAATGTAATTTATTCCATTCCAAATTAGTCATTCTCATAAAAAAAATCATAAGTCTAGTCTTTCAAAATACATAGCTTTTATTATGTATGTGGGCATAACGTGTCGTAGCAAAAGCTATATGCCTAAATAGCCAGAATAAATTATAATTTGAAAAGGTGTAATTGTGTTTTAAGAGAATCTTTTTATAATTCCGTGGGTGCACAACAAATGATTTCACAGCTGCCACATTTCAACTCAGTCAAAACAGAACAACGTTCACGTTCCTCTGAAGCTGCCAACTGAATCCGTTCAGATGTGTTCACCAGTCTCCACTTAATCAAAAGAAATTACAGTCGAATTGCTTGAAAAGTCACGCAGGATCATAAACAATAACGGCAGTAACCAGTTTCACACTTCTAATCAGGCCAATATATAGAGCAGCCCTTGCAGCCTAATCTCACAACACACAGCAAAACAATCACCAGCACTACAGACACAACAGCTAGAAGCAACACTGCTCCACAAATGGCAACCAGATCATCGCTGGTGCCACTGCTGCTCATTGCAGTAGCTGTTGCGCAAATTATTGGGTCACAAGCTGGCAGCATTTCCATATACTGGGGTCAGAATGGTAACGAGGGCACACTGGCCGACACCTGCGCCACCGGCAACTACAAATTTGTCAACTTGGCATTCCTCGTAACCTTTGGCAATGGCCAGACTCCAGAGCTCAACCTGGCAGGCCACTGTGACCCCACAAGTGGTGGCTGCACAGGCCTAAGCGACGACATCAAGTCATGCCAGAGCAACGGCGTCAAGGTCATGCTCTCCATCGGCGGAGCTTCTGGTAGCTACTACCTTGACTCAGCCGCAGACGCCAAGGATGTTGCCACATACCTGTGGAACAACTTCCTAGGGGGAAAGTCATCTTCTCGCCCCTTGGGCGATGCAGTCCTTGATGGCATAGACTTTGACATTGAGGGCGGCACCACCGAGCACTGGGATGATCTTGCTAGATACTTGAAAGGGTACAGCAACTCTGGCAGGAGGGTGTACCTGACTGCTGCACCTCAGTGCCCGTTTCCGGACGCCTATGTCGGTGAAGCGCTCAACACCGGCTTGTTTGACTACGTCTGGGTGCAGTTCTACAATAACGCACCCTGCCAGTACAGCTCAGGCAGCACCACTGATCTTACTGATGCATGGAAGCAGTGGCTGTCGATTCCGGCGAAGCAGATCTTTCTTGGCCTCCCAGCATCGCCTGAGGCAGCTGGGAGTGGGTTTATACCAGCTAATGACCTCAAGTCTCAGGTACTTCCTGAGATTAAGAGCTCAGGCAAATATGGAGGGATCATGCTGTGGTCCAAGTACTACGATGACCAGGATCACTACAGTTCTTCAGTGAAGAGCGATGTTTAGATTGTTGCCAGTGGTATCACAATATCTGTGTGTTACTTGTGTGTATGTGAGCACTCCACTCTATGATTTGTGAGAAATTGTGACTCTGGATAGTGTAATAAGTATTACTCGAGGTTATAATTGGACTTTCTTTCATACTATGTCCTACTGTTCAAATTCTTCAGATGGCTCTTAGAAAGCTCAAATTATAGAACTGCCTTATCCAAATTCAAAAAAAGGGGATTAACTGCTAACTAAAAAAATGCCTGGCCCAAATTAAATCAACTTAAGAGCATGGCACTGCCTGGTCCATTAGCAGTAATTTTACATAACATAAATAATTAGAGGCCCAAGATAATATGTTGAAGTGTTCAGGATTACGGGAACTGTAAATTGGGAAGTAATAAGTGCAATCTTTCGTCAACCGATGAAAGGAATTAAAGTAGCATAACAAAACTGAACGGTACCCAGATTCTACTACAGTTTCCAGCTAACTAATGTCACACTACACACAGCTAATACAGGAACTAACAAGTAATTCGAGTTGGGGGTATAGAAGCACATACATTGTCTAAGAAATCATGTGTATATATATAATCTACTTCTATCAAAGTGTTCAGAGAGTCAAATATGTTGTTGACTGGGAATAACACTGCTAACAACCTTCTACAGAATGATCTACTTGCTGAGTTGTGATGGTGTCGAGCCAGTAGCAAGGTCAAATCCAGGAGGAATAAATACAACGTCATCCCATTTTGTGGAGGAGCTATCCTGCAATATGTCTTAAATTTAAGTAGGATTGAAGGCGAGTAAACAGAATATGGCAACTAATGAATTGGGGGGATCAATCTTGAGTCACAGTGTCTATGCTATATGTGGGTCACAAAGGTAAGCAAAAGTGTCAACATGATGCATAGTGCCAAGGACAGGTATATAATACCAAACTACTCAGAAAAGTTAAAGCAGAATAGGTCAGCAAATGACGATAAGCATGGAGAATACTAGATTAGCTTTAAGGCTACAATATCCAGATTTTAATATGTAAGGATCACAGAATTTCATAAATTCTTTTCTAGAGAGCTTAGGCATACCTTCATAGATTTAATCATATCTTCCAAAGAAGAAACCTGAAAAGTAGAGCACCTCAATATACCCTTTAATTTTTCAAGTCTTATCACTTTGGACAAAAAAGGTAACATATAATGTACTACCTGAGTGTCACCAAACGCAGCAGCAGGATTAGGTTTTTGTTGATCGCGGGAGGTACGGTGCAGTGAGTTATCCAAGTCCTCCTAAACATATGTAGGAGTAGAAATTAAAAATCAGAACAAGATGAAGGCATGTTCATCAGGGCAAAGAAACAAAGAAGATCCCCTAACCTTTCTGAAAAAAACTGGACGATACCTCTTGTTGTCACTCATCAGGACCAAGCTCCTTGACTAAAAAGTTATGTTGATAACGTGTCATGCACAGAATATTTGAAGTAATGCCAAACATATAGAAACATTTCTAAGTAAAACTGAGCTTAGCAGTAGGATACAAAGGTGATGATAAAAGCAATGCCTTCTCTTGTTCTCAAAGGAACAAAAAGAGAGAGAGAGAGAGAGAGAGAGAGAGAGAGAGAGAGTAAAGAAACA
Source organism: Themeda triandra (assembly GCA_018135685.1). Classification (NCBI taxonomy): domain Eukaryota; kingdom Viridiplantae; phylum Streptophyta; class Magnoliopsida; order Poales; family Poaceae; genus Themeda; species Themeda triandra. The sequence goes on along the minus strand of JAENPR010000079.1, from coordinate 72,265 downwards.
ATGTCGTCAGAGGGGCTTGAACAAACTAGTGTAGAGATTGCTGACTGCCAAAGCCATCAAAGATACAAAACCATATATGCTCAGAAGAGTAAATGTTGATTTTGTTGATCAAATGCTTGACTATTATCTTAATTATTTCTAAAAGTAGTACAATATGTATATTTTTCATCCTTCTGTTTGGCATATCTTCAATGTAAAAGCTATATTTTTCCTGTGTACAATACATGCTACCTTATACTGCTGATAGAGATTAGAGACAGTATAAGGTTAATCCAGATTTGATTTGTCAAAGTCAAATACTACTTCAATTTCTATTATCTAATAGAACTGAAAATTATTACAAATTAGGTGAAGTTATTCAGACCTGAAAAACGGGCACCCCTGGAAATCCTTCTCTGGCATGCAGTCCTTCATCTTGCATCAACTACAAAAGGTACAGTGCCAACATTTTATATGTGAAGTAGTCATTAGTAGAAGGATCTTCAGAACATGAGCTATAATCATAATGCACTAAGCAGTACGCAGCAGCACTATCTCACCTAAGGGTCTAAGTCTAACACTTTACAATGAATTCTTTTGGCAAAAGCATTCTTGATTTGTGACATGGAGCAAGGTTATCAAGTCATCTGACTAATCGCGACTAATTGCGATTAGTCGACGACTAGTCGCAATTAATCGTGATTAGTCGTGATTATTCGGGCTGATCATTGCCATGGCGACTAGGATCAATTAGAAGATTTGAAAACGTTGACATGGAGATTAAATCCTAAAGCTACAACAAAAGTTCCTGCCAAAGTATGTTCTTCGTGTTGCTATCACAAATGACCTGTTACACTAGACTAGACAAGGAAGAAGAATGTCTCCATATACATTCAGCTCAATTTAGATGTTGATATCTTTTAGTTCGCAATCACTTAGAAGTTTTTTCAAACTTACTCAAATGGAACTTTAGCAATCCAAAAAAAGCATAAATGAATACCATTCATTTTTCAAATATGCCCCTGAATCATATTGTATACATAAATTGGAAGGAAGAAGCATATGATTTATCATCAAGATATTTCATAATGCTATTTTTTAAAAGTTGAACATATTAGTATTTTAAATTGCACTAGTATTCTACAATTAAGCAGAGGAAATCCTTTTCGTGCATCCATTTTGTTTATTACATTACATATACGACAGAATGATAAAATTTGGGGATCATATCCACAATAAGCAGATAGCTTGTTTTTGGTCCGACATGTACAACCATCTGTTAGAAAAGGTTGTTACCTTAATTGCATTAGCCACCTGAGATGAATCAGGAGGAACCTAAATGCCACACCATCCGACTTCAGTTGGATAACCTGAAAAACAAAAGATATACCAGGAGAAAAACAAACAAAATTCCATTTAGGAGAACTGCAAAAAAATTTAAGTTATTCAGGCGCAGAATAAAGATGTGTCCTGTCAAGGCTTTTGTAGCACTAGAGAAGAAAAAAATAGTTACTACGTTCAAAAAAAGTAATTTTCCAGGGGAGCGAAAGAATATGGGACACCAGCCACTGATTGCATATTACATACAATTAAACACAAGCATAACATATCTCGATAGAAATAAACAAAAAGTGCAGTTACTTTGCAGCCTAGGCGACTTCTCAAATACGTCTTAAACAAAATTGTTGATGCATGATATATAAGGAATTGCAGCTAATTCTAACATTTCAGCAACAGCAGAAGTAGATAGGGCTCACAGACAGTCTAACCTGAACTTGGTACCCAATGTTATGGGTAATCTGACCTTACAAGTAAGTGAGCAACTAAAAGCAAGCCCATCAAACTTTTACAGTTTTATAGCAGCGTCTTGCATTGAAAAAATCCATCAATGTGCAATTCATTTGAGAGTTAACTCCATTCATCAGTCAGCTTCTTTGCGCACAAGATACCGTTATTGCCACAGAAACCTAGCCAGCAACACGGAACACATGACATGTACAAGACAAACCATACTGATTACTGAAGCACACAATCAGATGATCGAACAGCTCTAATGCAAGGGCTAAATAGACACATGGAGAAACCGTAATTTAATCTCACAACTAAGGCAACAGGTTCGTGTACAGGCTTTGCATCGAGCAACTTGAGGGCACATGAGTATTTGAGAAACCAAAACCAAGAAGAAGCACTCCCACCTTGTTGAGCGCCACGGGCACGACACTGGAGCCGGCGCGCATGTCGCCCTCCATCTGCTCCAGCAGCGCGTCGGCATCCTCCTTCCGGAAGCAGAGCAGCCCGAGCGCCGGCGGTGGCCTCGCGCCCTCGCCCCCTTGCGCTCCCTTGCGGGCGGACGACGACACGAGCACGAACTCCTGGGCGGCGTTGGCGAGCGCGTACACGGGCACCCCGGCGAGCCGCTCCTCGATCTCTGCGGCCGGGAGGGCCCCGGAGGTGGACGCTGGGGAGGGGATGCGCGCCCAGGGCGGCGGCGGCGGCGGGTGGGGTTGGATGGGGAGGGAGGAGAGGAAGGAGGTGACGTGGGCTTGGATGGGGAGGAAGGGGTTCGGGAAGCGGGGGCTAGGGTTCGTGTCTTGGCTGGAGGTGCCCGCCGTCGTAGTGGGGTTCTTGAGCCATGGGAACTGGAATCGGAAAGGCATGGCGGCGACGGCGGCGGCCGGCGGCGGTGGGAGAGCCGGAGAGAGGAGAGCCGGAGGCTGCAAGGGGAAGAAGATGAACGCAAGAGGGTTTTTTTTTTTTTGGGTGTTCATGGGCTCATTTTCTTGTTTCACCAAAAATATTTTGGGCTCATTTTCTTGTTTCAACAAAAAAAAAGTTGAGCTCATCTTAGGGCCCATTTTCTTGTTTCAACAAAAAAAAAAAGAGTCCGAGGCCTGTGACCCTAAAAAAATTGGTGGCCCCGTAAAAAATGTTTGTTTCTCAAAAAAATGTTGATGTTTCTAAAGAAAATGTTAATGGCTCGTGAAAAAGAAGACTTAGAACCAATCTGACTACCAAACGAATTTAGATCCGACATAATTTTAGGTTAATGCAAACTGTGTGTAGCTCAGTTATTAGGTTTGTGGTTCAAACTATCATCCAAGTTTAAGTTCTCGTTTAGACAAAGGTACTCTGAAAGAAAGTTTTACTAGTGTAAAATAATCATAAACTAGTGGAACTATCGAGGGATCAACTCAAAACTATAGGGACATGGTGACGATAGGTGTGGCGACTTCATAAATCTCAATGTTTGCACAGTGTGTTTGTACTTAAAAGTGGCGTGCTAAAACTAATGCTTATTTTCTCTGTAAATTCGGTATGTATCGTTCTTGATGAGCATTTTGTCTAAGTTCCACTACAAATATAAATAAGCCCTAAATACATCATCAAAATATGGTTATACATACCAAACCATCTAGTTTGAGAAAACTTGGTCATTTAGGCATATCGGACCATCTAGTTTGCCATACTGAACCATCCGTTTTTTGCACTCCAAAAGTAGGGTTGTACATATTTCGAGTTAGCTTATAACACAACTTGGGCATGATTTTATACCTTCTATGGGACAAGGCCTCCATAAATATAATCTCTCGTGTCCCTAAAGAAAGTGGTTTTAGACATTTGCACAGTCTGTAAAAATAACTTTGACTGCTACCTTTTGCTATAAAATGTTCATTAAATATATATAGTCAATATATACTTTTATAAAACTAAATTTGGAGATGAATCTACTTACATCATTTCAATATTTTCAAGCTCAATTCAAAAGAATTCATTTATAGTCAAAGTTTAAAATGTTTGACTTAAGACGAACTCAAATTATAGGAACATGAAGAGTGTAAAGGACTAAGACCGATTACGGGAAATCCAATCAAACCAAACATCAATTTTACCCAATCTTGCTATTCTAAAAACCTATGTACTGGAAATTGAACATGAAACCTCTAATAAGACTAGTCTAAGCGACACAGCTAAATACTGTTGCAACTTGCAAATAATCCTTTGCCGACCTCATTCCGCCCTAGATATGCATGCATGCACTAAAGGTTGAGCAGCTTTGATTGACGAATTCATCAGGATCACATTGGTGAAAGCACTATATCATATCATGGCAAACACGCACTCCATTTTGAGCTCGATCGATCTCCAAGCAGAGCAGATCGTGCTCCCCGATCAGTCGATTGTGCTGAACGATAGGGACCGCCATATATGATATATGTAGCAGAAATATCTTCTTCATCAATAAAAGCAAACAAAAAGTAACAAAAAACTATCTGCCGACCTCTCTCCATAGTGCCTGCACAACTGTATATGCTTGCGCACTAGTGTAAACTATGGCATGCCAGGCCAAAGTGCTGTCCTTGGTCATCAAAGAAATTGTTCTTTTTGACGTAGCCTGCGATAGATTTCCTTCCATCTTGTCCTTTCATTGTTGCTCGTTCAGTCGGATATTGGATGATGAACGGAGGACCGGGAACAAACTACTAATAAATTAAAGGACTAAAAGATTGCAATTACCAGATAAATTTTTTTAGCAACAGAGGTAGTTCAATCAAAATCCATCTTTAAAAATAAATTATGAGTTTGTCCGCCTCTATAAATCGATTTCTAGAGGCGGCTGACAATTTGGCCCATCTCCAAAAATAGATGGAGCACAGTAAAAATTCATATGTTTGCAAATTAAGTTGGATGAAGACATATACAACTTTTGTAGCTGATCATCATTCATTTGAAATCATTTAAGGCTTGGAATTTTTGTTTTTAAGTTTTCATATTTTGAAATTCAATTTAAAAAATTCAAATAACTTCGGATGTAGAAATGACCTAAACCAAAATTGTACTACTCATAGGTATTGCAACTCTAGAGATCTGTAGTTGACTATGTTTTATTTCAAATCACTTAGTTCCCAGAAATTCTATTTTAAACCTTCATATTTTGAAATTTGTGTTTGCTATTCTTTTAAAAAGCCCTCGGCAAAGACCGTCTTCGCCGTCTCAAAATTCCTCGAGAGACCTTTGCCGAGAACCGCCCTCGGCAAAGCCTTTGTCGAGGGCCTCGGCCCCTCCGCAAATCAACCGAGTCCAGTAGTGTTTTTTATGATTTACAAATTTTCAAAAATCATGTATATAGGCATCTGCCGAATCGCGGCTACCTCTACAAATGGTTTCCAGACATCTCCAAAGATCTTGTATGTAGCAGTGGTTGGGCAAATGGCGAACCGATGGTTTGATAATCCCTAAAGGTTCCATTCCTCGAATAAATAACTTTGGTTTCTACTAAGATAAAAAGAAATCTATTTTCATGTTTGGCCTCTCACGAATTGAAAATAAGAATCACATTCTCATCTCACTTGACGAGAATGTAGCTGAGATAACTGCCTTTGAGAAATGAACGATGCCTTGTACTTTTGTTTTTGCTTTTCCAATACTCGTGGAATACTGGCGACAGAAACTGGTGACCTCAACAATTGCCACATGAAGTTATATATATATTTTTGTAACATGTGCAATTGAAATTTTCCTTGCATTCATGTAGATAAAATGAACTATTATATAGTATTGGTAGCATTTGCATTGTCTTCTACAGACTACAGTGATATATACTCTAACATCAGTATACATGGATGTCATTTGAATATTGCGATAATCCGTCACTACTGAAAATCCAAGCTTTGCCAAGTGCTAAATATCGGGCACTCGACAAAACCACCCTTTGCCGAGGGCCACACTTGGCAAAGGTAGGCACTCGGCAAAGCATCTCTTTGCCGAATCACTACGGGAGCCAGTGGCTTCTCCGAGTGCCAGTTGCACTCGGGGAAGCCTTCCCCGAGTGCAACACTCGGGGAAGAGCTTCCGGGGAAGCGGCTTCCCTGAGCGCCAAAAATCGTGGCACTCGGTGAAGCCTGCGACACTCGGGGAATTTTCGTTCTCCCGTAGTGAGTGCTGCAGCCCCTTGGTAAAAATGGAAAAAGTGTACTTGAAGCTTCTCTTTGCCGAGTGCGAACAACAAACTTACTTGAAGCGCACATTTGTAATTTCAAATTTGAACAAGCTCATATATATCCGATCCATTTTGTATTCCAATGGCCCTATTAAAGGTATACAGTATACTGACACTCAGTAAAATATGGATCACAACATGCAGGCTTACAGACTAGAGACTTGTATAGATACTGGCTAGCTCACATGGATCTAGCTGATGAGCTGAAACGAAGAGCACACATTGTTCTTTCAGCACAAACACTAACACAATCACACTCAAACAAAAAATAGATGAAGCCAGCATCAAGCACAGAGCATTTCACGAGCTCCACTTATTTAGCTAGCCATAACATACGTACGGATGCACACAACTTCTGGCCGTACGTCCGATCAACGATCGAGCGTGTAACTCGACCACATGCATCACCGGATCATGAGCAGTTGCTGGGCATGGTGAGGCCGCATTTGGCCGGCAGCGCCATGGCGCGGCTGGGGTCGATGTGGTAGATCCTCATCCATATGCCGGCGACACCCTTGTAGCGGCAGATGCACCCGAGATCGGCCTTGCCCAGCGCGGCGCAGCACTCCGCCGACGGGCTGTCCGTCGGGTCACTCACCGACGCCGCAGGCTGGCACAGCTTGAAGTCCTCGTTTGCCATGCCGCAGATGGCGTGGGCGCTCTCCATTGTGGCGAGGGCCATCATGGTGATGAGCAGCGCAGCTAGTGCCTGTGCTTTCGCCATTGAATCTCTAATGTTTTCTAGCTAGAGCTAGTGGTCTCTAGATTGTTTAGACTGAGGTTTTTGCTCTATGTTTTGCTTGTGCTGGTGTGAGGAGAGAGTTTGCTGCGAGGTCCTATTTATAGGAGATGGTGCACACCCATGCACTTATATGTTTAGTCATAAAGTTATATATTGTGTCCCAGTAGGGTACATTTCTTTGATCTATGTGATTTCCAGCTGTACAAGTCTGTATCAAAATAAAGCGAAAGTGCTACATAACATTTGGTCTTTCTTTTGTAAGAAAAAACTGGGGCAATATCTTGCCTCTGTCTTTTTTTCACATTGTGTGAACTGCAAAAAAGTCACACTGTCCAAATGTTCCAGTGTTGATATCTGGCCATCTAAATCCATGTATACTCCGATCCTATAGTGCTGTTAGTTGGGTAGGCACCATGATCTATTATTGTTGATGGATAGCTCAGGTTTCAATAGTCATGAAGGATAGCATTTGATGGCCAGGACACACAATAGTTTGATTCGGATGTAGACAGGCACTACTTTGTTAATGTTCCTGCCGAGTGCGGGCTACCATTACTTTCCATGTTATATATAAATACGTTGTTGGCAAAATTACAGAACTTGGGTAATAATTTGATCTTCAATCACGGTTAGTGGCTAAACTATCACAGCTAATGTAAGCAAATAGTCTGAATGTCCAACAATGTTACTAATAAACCCTGTATCAGCTCCTAATTAACTTTCACTACTACATAAACTAATTTCATCAACGCGGTATTTTCACCTGCCGCTTTCTAAATGAACCGAGTGTTTTCAAAGGCGTGGTACATTAGTGCAAAAACCATGCGGAATAGGATCAGATTTCAATAGATTAAGTACTTAATTGAGGGTTACATGCGTCTATTATCCTCTCTCTTATTTTTTGTCCTCTCTCTTAGTTTGTCTGAAAATAATCACAATGTACTCTATTACAGAGAGAGTATCTCGTACGCATTTGGGGGGCTGGACAATCAGCTATTTTCTATGCTCAGGGGCTCGACCAAGGCTAGAGTGTTTAACGGATGGACCTTCTCCACTTGGGCATATGTAGGACGGACAGAAATGTGTGGCTAAGAGCAATCATTCTCTCACTATCTGAAATGGCTCTTTTGCCGAGTGTCTGACTCTTTGCCAATTGTATTTTATCGAGCACTCGGTAAAGAGTCGGTTTGCCGAGTGCCGCTCTCGGCAAAGCCGAACACTCAACAAACAAGCGTTTTGCCGAGTGTCTGATCCTCGGCAAATCCGGACACTCGACAAACTGGCGGTTAACAGCCGGTCACCTGTCGTTACTCCGAGTGTCGCAAACGGACACTCGACAAAGGCATGCTTTGGCACTCAGCAAACAAGTGTTTTGTTGAGTGTCTGGTCCTTGGCAAAGTTAGACACTCGGCAAATCTGGACACTTGGCAAACTGGCGCCAGCCGTTACTCCGAGTGTCGCAAACGGACACTCTGCAAAGGCATGCCTTGGCACTCGGAAAATTGTTGGTTTGCCGATTGCCGCTCTCGGCAAAACCGAACACTCGGCAAACAAGCATTTGTCGAGTGTCTAATCCTTGGCAAAGTCAGTCACTCGCTTGGCAAACTGGCGGTTAACAGCCGGTCACCTGCCGTTACTCCGAATGTTGCAAATGGACACTTAGCAAAGGCATGCCTTGGCACTCGGAAAAGCCGTCGTCACCGTGGTACTTGCCGTGACGGCGATTTTTCTTTGCCGAGTGCCCGACAAAGGACACTCGACAAAGAGCTCTTTGCCAATAATTTGTTTGCTGCGTGTCCTTTGCCGAGTTTGGTATGCGACAAAGCCTTTGCCGAGTGTATATCGGGCTATGCCGAGTGTGGCAAAGAAGGTGAATCCAGACATGATTGTGGCTAAGACATTCATGCATGATCGTGTTCAAGGCTGTGCAGCTTTCCTTGACAAATTCCTCCTGATACAGAATCATGACATACTGGCATGGCAAGCACTCCATGTCGATCTTGACGAATTCCTCCATATATCTCAAGCAGCTGCTGTGCTGAAAGATCGTGTGCTGTGACCATCAGTCGTCATCAGTTGTGCTAGCTGAACGATGCCGACGGCCACATATATGTAGAAAAATATCCCTATCAATCTAAACCAAGTGTAAAGTATCAAGATAATATATGCCGACCTCTTCATATGCCTGCACAGCTCTTATAGATGGCATGCCAGGCCGTAAAGCGCAGTTCTATGCATGTCACTTTGTGCACGCACAAATTAAGTGCACACGATAGATTTGTTTGCTTGATTTGGCGGCCTTCTACCTTTCATTGAAAAGAACGAATGGAATGATTATACTAATGATCGCACATTCGAAGATCGCGAATGAAGGTAAGCAACAATGAGAACATGCAAGTGGCTCAGTTTGCAGACTCCTAGCAGTACTGGTATTCAGTTGCCCATTTTATTTTTAGCACTGTGGCAGTAATAAATAGAATGACTGTAGTTTTCATGTCGCTTATTTTCTCGGGCAATGTTTGGGAGAAACACACTGATGCTAAAAGTCGATATATCCTCAACTAAAGCTCTTCGAAAAGACATATCAGTAGCACATGGACAACTAGTTCGTCAAAAAAAAAAAAAAAAAAAAAAAACACTAATCCATGATGATGAACAACAAAACTAACATGTGACGCGGAATACATGACGTTTTTTCGCATGTCTGTGACCAAAGTAAACCGTCATATATATAAGAGTATAATTTGTAGTGCTACTTCATGTAGCACTATAACATGGGGCTAATTATGCCATACTAGGAAATTTTTCTTTAAGGAACATAGATCCAACCCAATTATCCTCCAAGAATCTAGTTTGTGAACCATCTTTTATTTTAAAAGTTCCATACCCAGAAAGTGTTCCCTAACATTTAAAAGACATTTCCAAAAATAACATCATGTTCGTTTGAACTGGCTTATCAACCATGGTACAATATTTTTCTCTCATAACAAAATAGTATATGTCGGCTTATATCAGTTACTTCTTCATTAAGAAGTTCAAATAACCATTATTAATGATAAGACACTTTTAGTCAAGATATCTGCTATGTCTAAACTATCTTGATCTTTGGTGTGACAAATATTGTCCCACTTGATAAGGCGGCATTTTTGTTTGTAGTAGAATATACTTCTGGAGCCATGCTGACACTGAACAGATCGATACTTAAGCTATAGAGAGATTTTACTATGCTTGAAAATAATAGGAGCCCTCCGTTTCATTTGATCTGATGGTCTATAAATAGAAGGAACCAGATGAAAGGAACTCAAGTTGTGGATCCGGAACCAAAATATATGTGGACCCTATTACAAACACTTGGCAACTTGTGGATTAGAAAACAAACATTTTTTAGGAATAAATTAGAAAACAGAACGTGAGCCGATGCGCGCAATGTAGCGCACACTTGCGTTGATCAAATCATCAAAGATGCCGGTCACACAAATACCGTACCCGACAGACGAAAATGCCATTCAAATGTGAAACGTACAGGTTTGGATCCAATATACACGTTGCATTATTGATCTCAAGGTTTCTATTTATACATGTACACGGTCTGACCACGGCCCCTAACTAACTAATCTTGTGAGCCTACGCGCGGGGGAACACTGCCGCTTCAAGCGAGGCATAGAATTGTTGGCAAGAATCCATGATCTGGAATTGATGGCCTCATGTCTTATTGCTGGTCCAGATCATGCATGCATATCGTACCTACAAACTTTTTTTTTGTGTGCTGTCAACACGAACATTTCTAGAATCGTGAAAAAGTATTTAGACGTATATTTTAACCATCTTATTCATAATGTATCTAGAACTCACTGATTTCTATGGGTCCATATGTGCAACAGCTCTAAATTAAATCCACTTATAGAGGCATGTGTCATATTTCGAGCTGACACTCTAGTAGCTCAGATTGATTAGGTTTCTTATGGTGGAACGAGCCTAGTCAGGTGAAGTCTCGTACTTGACATGGATGTTTGAATATTCCAGGATTTGTTCGAAGATTTAATAGCGTTGTTCTGGTGATGGTAGTGAGACGATTTAATACTGGCAAAGCTCAAAAATGAAGAGCTCTAATAAAAAATTTAAAAAAGAATGTGTTATTAACTACAAACTCATAGTTCTTATTATCGAGCACTACAATTTTGTTATAGATTAGAAGAAAATTTTTAGTTTCATATTTAAGGTGAGTTTTGCTCTGTAAAATGCGACTACGTGACTGCGTCCAACTTTGGCGTAGAGACGAGACATGTAAAACATAATACTGTAATACATCTTTGAGAATAGTAATGTATAGTATACAAACTTCTGCACTGATTAATAAGCTCACCCACAGCTCAACATATTGCAGAGCTCAACATATTGCAGTTGCAGTGCACTTGTAGAAGCACAAGAGAGAGACACATATCTTTGTGTGCCTTCATTTATTCCATAGATAGATGTCGTAGGTATATAGCAGCAGAATACGCGCGTATGTAACGGCGGACGCAGCACGGTATTGTGATCAGCCAGTGATGGCGAGTTGGCGACCATCAGCAGTTGGCCGGCATGGCGAGGCCGCACTTGCCCGGCAACCCCATGGCTCGGTTGATGTCGATCCTGTAGAACCTCACCCACACGCCGGCGGCGTTCTTGTAGCGGCACAGGCACGCCAGGTCGGCGCCCGCCAGCGCGGAGCAGCACTCGGCCGACGGCTGGTCCGTCGGGTTGCGGATGGCTGCCGCTGGCTGGCACGCCCGGATGCCGGCGCTCGACAGGTTGCAGACGCCGTGCGCCATCTCGGCCGACGCCGCCAGGACCACCAGGACGGCCACCAGTGCAGCCGTTGCCGCTGCCTTTGCCATGGCTATTACGTAGTTATGTGCTCAAGTCGTAGCTTTGGGAAGTTGGGAATGGGGTTTTAGTGGCTTGTAGCTGGTTTGGCTGCTTCTGAGTTGTGAGGACAGCGCTGGTTTGGGGGGTCTTATTTATAGCTGAAAAATTGTACTACGCATTGTCAAAAAGATATTTTCCCAGTAGCAAAATACGCATGCTTATGAAAAGGTTCGAAGAACCAAGTGCCTGATCGATTCTTTGTCGTGATTTTCAGCACTACGTTCTACATTTTCTCCAGAGGGAAGTCATTGTCAGTGATGGTTCAGCCTTCACTCAGCCACTGAGGAAACTTTTACAGTCCTTGAGTGCTTACTCACCTTCTTAATGGTTGTATAGTTAACAACTTATTTGGGAGAAATATTACTCAAGTGGTCAACTACCAGTGTAAGTGCCGATTGCCGATACCGTCATTCAGTTGGAGGGACCCACCTTCAAGGTTTAGCCTCTGTTCAGTTAACTGATGGTTCCACCTGCTACCTTTGGGCTGACAATTGGGCTGGAGAGCCTTTTAAGTGCCAAATTCCCGGAGCTCTATTCTTATGTGATGAACCGAAACCTCTCAGTCATTCATGGATTGTAGGTCACTCCTCTGCATGAATTGTTTAATCTACCCCTGTTAGAGGAAGCATTTCAGCAATATCAGGACTTCTATCTAGCTCTGAATTCTATTCAGGTGACCAGTGAATCACACAAATGTCATTATGCCTGGGATTCTAACATGTTCTCTTCTCCGATGGATTATAAACAACTTGTTGGCCACAGGAAAATTCACTTTGTTTATAGGTGGCTGTGGCAACAATCAGCCTATCAAATCAGAAGGAAAATTTTCTTCTGGCTATTGCTCAAAGACAGGTTGAGCACAAGGAAATTCTTAAATGCAAGAATATGCACTTACAGGATTACACTTCTGTGCTTTGTCAGCTAGGGATTCAGGAAAATTTAGATATACACAAGCTATGTCTAGATACATAGTAAAAAAAATATATATATTTAGAAAAAACCAAAACGTTTAATAATCTGAAATGGAGGAGTACCTTTATGAAAGGTAATACATACACATATACACATGTACTCACACTTACAAACACATGTGTATCAAATATCCATTCACCTTTGCGAGCATTTTCGAAAGACTGGACTCGCAAATCATGAAATTAAGAAGTCATTCCACCCAGCTCACATTTAATTATGGAGACTGGGTAAGGGATACATGCTTCACTAATTGGCATGCACCCTTCTGTCTTTATTCTTATGCATCATTTTTAATTTTATAATTTTTCTGAATATCTTAGGGCAATGTCAACTCAGCGCTATTGGGTGGTTTGCATATAGATACTGTTGGATTTATTATAGGCTTGGCCTAATTATTAATTCAATAAATCAATAACTCTATGGTGTGAAACTGAAAGTATATTTTGTTTGTACCGGATCGGGGTTAAAAGAGGGCAGTCAAGCATGCTTGGTGTGGTGTGCTTATTTTTAGCACTCACTCTATATTGATGACGGGAGTTTCAACTCTTAATTTCTCTGCATGCCATGTTTGAGAAATTGAGTGGTGGAGACCTCTCCTCTCCTCTCATGTACATGCGCAGGGGACTGCTCCTCTCCCTAATTCCAACTTGAGTGACCCCTCTCCTCCTCTTCTCTCCTACATGCGTGGGAGATAAAAGGGGTATGGTGACTTCGGTACAGAGAAAACAAAAAAAAGAAAAACACAAGAGAAACACGCAGTCCACAACTCCGCTGCAACGAAGGTTTTCCCCATCTTGTTCCTCTGTGCGCACAGAGAGCGAGAGGGTAGGTGCCTCCGAAGCCCTTGCTGTTCATGATCCTTGCACGGGGAGGACGGCAATTAGGTTTTTGGGGAGCGTCTACGCGACTGCCCAACTCCCGCCGCCGCCGTTCGTCATCGTCACTATCGGCGTCGCCGTCGTCTTCCTCGAGTTCTTCATCTTCTTCCGGGGAAGTTTGTCTTCATCCTCTTCATCATCATGTCACTGGAAACAGGACAAGGTTTGGGATCATCGGGGTATGAACTGTTCATCTTCTCCTCGTTTTATGTTTTCCCCGAATCTGTATGTTTCAATAGTTCGTGTCTGCTGTTTCATATTCTGTCTTGGATATGTGTCATTTGTTCTGCTTCACTGTTTCATAAGCCTGCTGTTGTCTGTTATATATTATTTTGAGGTATATGTCATATCTGAATGTTTCTGTGATTCGTATGTATCGTTTCATATGCTGCTCTAAATATGTTTCATTTGTTATGTCATATCGTATCATAAGATGCCTGATATCTATTCCCGCTAGTTACATGTTCTCGCATAATTGTTTCGTTTTACAATGTTACGCTTCACATGTTACTGCTCATATATTTCGTTAGTTCTGTTGATATGTTGCATATGTAGTCCAAGTACATGTAGCATGCGTAAATATTCATTTTATATATATGCTTTGCATGCTTCTTGTTCACATGTTCATCGTTGGTATGAACATGTGTTATGCCATGATTTTATCTATTATTAATCTTTTATATGTCATCATTGTAATGTTAATTTATGGAATTAAAATGACATGGAAATTGCCTATTATTATAACAATCCAAAAACCTAATAATTATAGGCAATTTATCGTCGTTTTGCTTGATGCATTAAAGCCCGATCCGTTTTATGGTAAAAACTTCTTGATATGGAAAGTTAAGATGGAATTGTGGCTATCTCGCTAAGTCATGTTATCATGCCTCTAAGGGCAAGCTCGCTAACTTACCTCCCGAGGATGAGGCAAAGTTTAAGGCCGATGACAACCTTTTCGAGGTGCGATGATAAGCGCACTTCATCCAAAGTTCCGAAAAAGCTATATCAACCTTCCTACGGAAAAGAGCTATGGGATGCACTTGTGGGAAAGTTTGGAGTTACTGATGTTTGGTAGCGAGCTGTATCTCATGGAGCAACTTGTATGACTACAAGATGGTTGAGAACCGATCTGTAGTGGAACAGCTCATGAGATTCAGCACTAGCTAAGGAATTTGAACTGTTCCTTGTCCTTTACCCGACAAGTTTGTGGCTAGTGGTATTATCGCCATGTTGCCACCTTCTTGGAAGGACTATGGCACCTCTCTCAAACATAAAAGACAAGAGTTCAATATTGAGGGACTCATTGGTATTCTTGATGTTGAGGAGAGGGCTAGAGCAAAGGATAATGGAAAAGGAGTTGAGACTTCCTTTGCAAATAAGGTGCAGAAGAGGAACTACTACAAGTATCATAAGAAGAAAAACCAGAAGAAACAGGCTATGAAACCTGTTGAAACAACACAGTTTAAGAAAAGAAACAAAAATAACAAGAAGCAAGGAGGCTGCTTTGTTTGTGGCAGTGAGGATCATTGGGCAAGTGAGTGTCCTGATCACAAGTTTAAACATGAGACAAAAGCTGTTAACATGGTGATCACTGAAACTAAAACTGGAACATCTGAGTATGGTAATTCTTTACCATTTGTTCTTTCAGTTTGTAATTCACCTGAGTGGTGGATGGACAGTGGTGCAAATATCCATGTATGTGCTGATGTTTCTTTGTTTGCCACTTACCAAGTCGGGAGGTCTGGTGCCTTGCTGATGGGTAATGGGTCACGTGCTCATGTTCTTGGTGTTGGTACAGTCTTTCTGAAGTTTACTTCGGGAAAGACGGTGCAATTGAACAGTGTGCAACATGTGCCCTCCATCAAGAAGAATCTTGTTAGCGCCTCTATGCTATGTCGAGATGGTTATAGAGTTGTTCTTGAGTCAAACAAGTGTGTTGTGTCTAAACATGGATCCTTTGTTGGAAAAGGCTATGATTGCGGAGGGTTGTTCCGCTTATCGTTGCATGATATTTGTAATAAACTTGTGAATTCTATTGATATTTCTGATGAGTCGGATCTATGGTATTCACGATTTTGTCATGCAAGCTATGGCTGTCTTATGCGGTTAGTAAATCTGAATTTAATTCCTAAATTTAACTTGGTTAAAAAGTCTAAGTGCCATGTATGTGTTGAATCAAAACAACCTCGCAAGCCTCACAAAGCTGCTGAGGTGAGGAATTTGGCACCTCTCGAACTTGTTCATTCCGATCTATGTGAGATGAATGGAACTTTAACCAAAGGTGGCAAACGTTATTTCCTCACTTTTATAGATGACTCATCACGTTTTTTGCTATGTGTATCTCTTAAAAACAAAAGATGAAGCATTTAATTATTTTAAGGCCTATAAAGCTGAGGTTGAGAACCAACTTGAAAGGAAAATCAAACATTTAAGGTCCGATCGAGGTGGAGAATATTTCTCCAACGATTTCGTTAATTTCTGTGTGGAACATGGTATTGTTCATGAAAGGACACCACCTTTCTCACCACAATCCAATGTGATTGCTGAACGGAAAAACCGCACCTTAACGAGTTGGTGAATGCCATGTTAAGCACTCGGGATTATCCAAGGAATGGTGGGGTGAGGCGTTATTGACAGCATGT
This sequence comes from Themeda triandra, assembly GCA_018135685.1. Taxonomy (NCBI): domain Eukaryota; kingdom Viridiplantae; phylum Streptophyta; class Magnoliopsida; order Poales; family Poaceae; genus Themeda; species Themeda triandra. The sequence goes on along the minus strand of JAENPR010000079.1, from coordinate 56,146 downwards.
CATGTCCTGAACAGAGTTCCGATGAAAGATAAAGAAATCACTCCATTTGAGGAATGGGAGAAAAAGAGATTAAATCTCTCTTATTTGCGCACTTGAGGTTGTTTGGCTAAAGTGAATGTGCCATTCAACAAGAAGCGTAAACTCGGGCCTAAAACTGTTGATTGTATCTTTCTAGGCTATGCTTTCCACAGTGTTGGATATAGGTTCTTAATTATAAAATCTAATGTTCCTGATATGTATGTTGATACTATCACGGAGTCAAGAGACGCTACATTCTTTGAGAATGAGTTTCCCATGAAGAATACACCTAGTGAAACAAGTCATGAGACTATAATTTCCCATGAGCATGAATTGTCTATTCCAATAGAACATGCTGAGGATTCTCATGTGCACATCCCTGAGGAGGATGACACTATAGTCACACGCAAGAGTAAAAGGCAAAGAGTTGCTAAAACTTTTGGTGATGACTTTATAGTGTACCTTGTGGAAGACACACCATCCACAATCCAAGAGGCATATTCCTCTCCTAATGCTGACTTGTGGAAGGAAGCAGTAAGGAGTGAGATGGATTCTATTATGTCAAATGGAACTTGGGAGGTCATGGACCGTCCTTATGGGTGTCAACCTATAGGTTGCAAATGGATCTTCAAGAAAAAGCTTAGGCCTGATGGTACAATTGAGAGGTACAAGGCAAGACTTGTGGCCAAAGGATATACCCGTAAAAAGGGTGAAGATTTCTTTGACACCTATTCACCAGCTTGCTCGATTGACTACAATTCGCACTTTGATTGCCGTCAGGCTGCCTCTTATGGTCTTATTATACATCGATGGATGTTAAGACCGCTTTCCTGAATGGAGAGTTAGAAGAGGAGATCTATATGGATCAGCCAGAAGGCTTCATTGCAAATGGTCAAGAGAACAAGGTGTGCAGGTTGTTAAAATCTTTATATGGCCTGAAACAAGCACCTAAGCAGTGGCATGAAAAGTTTGACAATACATTGACATCTCCGGTTTATCTCGTGAATGAGGCCGACACGTGTGTGTATTATCGGTATGGTGGGGGTGAGGTCATTATGCCGTGCCTTTATGTTGATGACATTTTGATCTTTGGATCAAACCTCAATGTGATTGAGGAAGTAAAGAAATTGTTGACGAGCAACTTTGAAATGAAAGATTTGGGAGAAGCTGATGTAATTCTTAACATCAAGCTTAAAAGGAAAGTGATGGTAGGGTAACTTTGTTACAGTCCCATTATGTGGAAAAGGTTCTAAGTCGCTTTGGGTTTAGTGACTGTGATCCTGCTCCAACTCCTTATGACCCTAGTGTGCTATTAAGAAAGAATAAGAGAATAACAAGGGATCAATTGACATACTCTTAGATCATTGGTTCTCTTATGTACCTTGCGAGTGCAACAAGGCCTGACATCTCTTATGCTGTGAGCAAGCTAAGCCGGTTTGTGTCAAACCCGGGAGATGATCATTGGCGTGCTCTTGAGAGAGTATTGCGCTATCTTAAGGGTACTTTGACCTACGGTATTCACTATACCGGAAACCCCAGAGTGCTGGAAGGCTATTGTGATGCCAACTGGATCTCTGATGCTGATGAGCTTTATGCCACGAGCGGATATGTGTTCCTGCTTGGAGGTGGTGCTGTTTTCGAAAGTCTTGCAAGCGAGACTATCTTAACGAAGTCTACAATGGAAGCGTAACTCACAAAGATTAGACACCGCCAAGCCGAGGCCGAGTGGTTACGTGATTTCTTGTTGGATTTACCGGTAGTTGAAAAACCGATATCGGCTATCTCCATGAACTGTGATAATCAGACTGTGATTACAAAGGTAACAGTTCCAGGAATAACATGAAGTCCACAAGGCATGTTAAGAGAAGATTAAAATCTGTCAGAAAGTTGAAAACCTCAAGAGTTATAACGGTGGACTATGTCCATACGTCGAATAATCTGGCAGATCAGTTCACCAAGGGTCTATCACGCAATGTGATAGAAGGTGCATCGAGAGAGATGGGTATGAGACCCACGTGAAATCTACTATAGTGGTAACCTGCTCTATGTGATCGGAGATCCCATGAAGTAGAGTGGTGAAACAAGCTATAAGTAGATTGAGAGGAAAGATCCCTTTCTTGACTCATCTCTGATGCCCATCTTTCCTATCTGTAAGGCAGGTTGGTTTTTACCTTAATGTATTCCAAAGGTGAGATGTTGTCCTACAGAACATCTATGGAGGAGTACACCTATATGAGTCAGACTGCTAGTCACAGTCTATGGGACTTGGGTAATCCCTAAATACTCATGAAAGGCACTGAAGTATGACTTATATGCTTCAAAACAGCGGGGATGCTTTTTGCAGCCAAGTATCAGCTAAGGACTTGAGTGGATCTCATCTCACACAAAACTGTCAATTCAAGGCTTAGTCCATTGTTCAGTTGTGGCTGAGTGAAACTCTTGCTCTAGGTGGATGTTCAACTTAACAATCTCCATCGAAACACTGGTATATCAAAGAGTTGTGGTTCTGACATTACACAGTTGCAAACCCTAGAGTTTGGTGGGGATATTGTTGGATTTATTATAGGCTTGGCCTAATTATTAATTCAATAAATCAATAACTCTATGGTGTGAAACTGAAAGTATATTTTGTTTGTACCGGATCAGGGTTAAAAGAGGGCAGTCAAGCATGCTTGGTGTGGTGTGCTTATTTTTAGCACTCACTCTATATTGATGACGAGAGTTTCAACTCTTAATTTCTCTGCATGCCATGTTTGAGAAATTGAGTGGTGGAGACCTCTCCTCTCCTCTCAAGTACATGCGCAGGGGACTGCTCCTCTCCCTAATTCCAACTTGAGTGATCCCTCTCCTCCTCTTCTCTCCTACATGCGTGGGAGATAAAAGGGGTATGGTGACTTCGGTACAGAGAAAACAAAAAAAGAAAAACACAAGAGAAACACGCAGTCCACAACTCCGCTGCAACGAAGGTTTTCCCCATCTCGTTCCTCTGCGCGCACAGAGAGCGAGAGGGCAGGTGCCTCCGAAGCCCTTGCTGTTCGTGACCCTTGCACGGGGAGGATGACAATTAGGTTTTTGGGGAGTGTCTACGCGACTGCCCAACTCCCGCCGCCGCCGTTCGTCATCATCACTATCGGCGTCACCGTCATCTTCCTCGAGTTCTTCATCTTCTTCCGGGGAAGTTTGTCTTCATCCTCTTCATCATCATGTCACTGGAAACAGGACAAGGTTTGGGATCATCGGGGTATGAACTGTTCATCTTCCCCCTGTTTTACGTTTTCTTGAATCTGTATGTTTCAATAGTTCGTGTCTGCTGTTTCGTATTCTGTCTTGGATATGTGTCATTTGTTCTGCTTCACTGTTGCATAAGCCTGCTGTTGTCTGTTATTATTTTGTGGTATGTGTCATATCTGAATGTTTCTGTGATTCGTATGTATCGTTTCATATGCTTTGCTCGAATATGTTTCATTTGTTATGTCATATCGTATCATAAGATGCCTGATATCTATTCTGTGTCACACCCCAAAATTTCCATTTTGGGTTGTGCATAGAAAACACTAAATAAAATAATTGATTTCATGAATTTCCTAAAATTTTCCAAGATTTAGTTGTGTTATTTATAATTTAAACAATGAAAAATGTGGTTTCTCAAAATTTTATAATCTAAGTTAATATGGTTTGTTGCATTGCATGCCTTTGCATTATGTTTATGTATGAAAAATGAATTTCAAGTTTTCTAAATGCGCCTAGGGTTTGACTAAAACAAAACCCTCTTGATCTTTGACCAATCTTCCATAACCTCAAAACCATGATCAAATCCTTGAAAATCATTCACCTTGAATATTGTTTCAAAAACCTTGGTGAGTCTTCAAAGTTTTATCTTGTTAAAAATCCTAACTAGTCATATCTCAACCCACTCCTTTTTATCCTTTCTTTCTCCTTATATTTGAGCTCCTAACCTTTTTGTTTGAGTCTTCTCCAAATACCAAAAATATATGCTATATGATCAATCATCGAACCTCTCTCTCAAACAATTCGACTATCACTTTGTTCAAGTCATATCGATTGCATGTCGTGTACCCAAGTTAATCTCGACATCGGCTTCCTCTTGTTTCCTCACCTTTGGCAATAACTTCATGAACTCCTTACCCTCTACATTATCTCCTCTTGATAAAAGTGTACAACCCAAAAATACCACAAGCAATTAGCCCTCTAAATCTATTTTCATGGCGGGCCAAATCCGGTCCAAATCATGCCTAACCCATGCCTCGGATCAAAGTCCAACCATCCTACTCTCACTTGTGATCCAAAGTGAAGCCTAACCAGCCCTCTATCTCTTCCTCTCCCCTCTCCCACGTCACCCTTGGAAGCCCTCTCCACCTTGCACAAAATATCAAGCCATGCCTCTTTGCCTTCCTACCTCTTCAACTCCCATCCTCTCTCCCTTCATATATATCTCCCCCAGCCCCCTCACGCCTCCCCTTCATTCCCCACTTCAAGAACAGGGGAGGGACGCCCCTGCAGCTCCTCCTCTTCCCTCATGGCTGCCCCAATCAACCGCAACGCGAGAAGGATGCTCCATCGCACTACATTGTCATCACCGGCCATCGACGATCCATCTCCTTGCTCCACCGCATCATTCCCCATGGTGAGAACACTCCATCATCTCTCCTATCTTGTTTTCATGTTCATCCCTGCATATCAAGAACCTTAGATGATGTATAGTTGATCCACGGTGATGTTTACCCGTTGTATGTGTTGCTGTCCTCGCGGCCAGTTTTCCTGCTGTTGACGAAATCGGCGTTCCTAGCTGTCTCGTTGTTCTAATCATGAAACTCTTTGGTAGAATTGTAGGTAACATCCTTGAACACGCCTCTGTAAAATGGTTTATCCATATGAGTTGTAAAATAATAGATATCATCATCACCGTGCCTTCTGTTCCTGCTGTCCAGTCAGATTGTAGGTCTGAGTTGTTTTGGCGTTCCCTGCTATTCCACTGTCCAAATCGCCAAGATCTTGAACCCACATATTCATGACATACCTGAACATGATCCCACAAATTGTTTGGGCTATTCAATCCATGATGGCCGAGTTATCGATGCGGAAGTGTCTGCCACCCACACTGTCCAAACAGCAGCCCAACCTGTTCTTACAGCCTCGTTCCCCGTTGATCCATTGAACCATCTGATACATCATTTGGATAGAACATAATTTATGCACCTGCACAATCCTCTGCAATGTTTCATGGCTATATGACCAAATATGAAATAGATATGTTCCTGTCTTGTGCTTGCTGTCCCTGCTGCCCTGCAGCCGCGCAGGTGCCGGTTGGCATGCCTGTTCCCGATGATTCGCTGCTCCATTGATCAAGATTTTCAACTGAAATGTGTGTCATATACTTGCACACATCTCTGCAAGTTGGCTTGGTCATATCAACCTCAACACCCAACATATATGCATCACCGTGCCGCTGCTCCTGCCATGCCAACAGCCATACCAACAGCCATGCAGTAACATCTTGCAATCTTGTTTCGCCCCTAACCAATGCTCATAACACCACGTCCTTTTGCTACAATATGTTCCCTGCAGTGCCTTGCAAACCCACTCAACTGAATCCAATCATTTCCATTCAACTCTCATATCTTTTAGTCATGGCTTTTGTTTTGGTTAGTTTTTGCGCTCACACGATAGAACAAGTCATATGCTTTTAAAACCTTTGTAGCTTGTTTTGTAATGTTTGGTGTACTATTTTTAGGGACATTTTCAGGTGCTTGTTTTGGTTGATGCTATCGGTAGAAGAAGCTATGCAAGGATGATACAAACGAGAAGTTGGATGGTTTGGATGGCAAGCATTAGAGGCAAGTGTAACATGAGTTCCCTTGTTGCCTAACAACCTCATAATCATATTCATGTGCATGTGTCTAAAATGATGCTAAGGACTTTACCTAGTACCTTTGATATCCTTATCCTTGTTTACCTTGGGTTTATGCATATGGTTAGTTTTGCTTAGCTTGCAATCACCAAATCTTTATAATGTTAACTTGACTAATGGCTTGTGGAATCAATGGTTAATGTGGTGCTTTTGAGCAATGTGGTCAGCAGGGGGCTAGAGCATTGGGCCTTGTTGGGTGCTCTAGTCTGCCCTCCGTAAGGACTTAATCTTAAAGCGGCAACCCAGGACATCCGTACAGCCTTGAGAATCAAAGTGGGCACGATCTTAGTCGTATAACCAGTTTTTCTCTAGCTTGTTAGTAGTTACCGAATTCGTTCGGCGCAAGAGGGGGGACTAGGTTGCAGGATGGCTCCTTGCCTGTCAAGATGTGTGCTGGGCTGCGGTCACATGGTGTGCCAGTCTTGAAGGGGGGCTCCATTCGCCTAGACGCTGAAACCTCGCGGCTACTAACTTGTTAGGGTAATTAGTGAAAGGCTTCGTAGTGTGACCCTGCCGCGCCTCCTCGGTAGAGGCATTGTGGGCTTTGCAAACCCCGGCACATGGGAAACACGACTCAAGGTGAAAGTGTACACCTCTGCGCAGAGTTTGATCAAACTGATATATCAGCCGTGCTCACGGACACGAGCGGCCTGGATCCTTTTCGAGATAGATGGTTCTATGGATGGTTTGGGAGATGGTAAATCTTGATGTCAATTAATTAATCTAATGGGAGGAGCCCTAAGCATAACATAGCAATTTAGGCTTAATAATTAAAATATGGCCAACTAAAAATGCTTATCGCAAAGATAACCGTGTCTAGCCTTTTGAGCCTTGCATCCCCTCATGTTATACTTGCCGAGCATGGTGAGCCGACGCTTGTTGTTGTCACCAATAAAAATCCCGGATGGGTACCGATGGTGGATCAAAGTGGCGCAATGAAGCGTGGTCGGTTTTCCAAAGGAGTTATGCGAGTACTAGGCGGAGTGCTCCCCCTCAACCGTCCCCGTGGAGTATGGCGACCAAGATAGAAGATTACGAATAGTTTCCGTTGTACTCGATATATATATGTAAGTGTTAATGTAAATAAGTTCCGTTTATAATAAAGCATTGCCTCTGATATTTACCATATTTGTCTCTATATGTGTTGTGTGGACATCCAGGGCACACATATAGTTGGCGCTTGGTCTTCTTTGGAAAACCAGGTGCTACAAAGTGGTATCGGGCGGTGTTGATCGTAGGACGCTCAAATTAGTTAGAACTGGTCGTTTTTACAAACTTAATTTGGCAAAAAAAAAAACTAGCCTAGGCTTCCTCCCCTTAATGCTTTGCAAAAAAAATAAAATATATTTTACCGAAAACCCCTCGTTTCTTCAAGATCAATGAAGATGCCTTTGAAGTTGGGGATTCTACATCGACAAAAAGCACTACCATAGCGACAGGATCGCCAAACCTAAGCCTGTTATAGGAAGTTTTTACCTGAGCGCTTTTGCGTTAGCAACGACGCTAAGGTATGTGCTAGTGTGTTCTGGATTAAGGACAATATCATTGTTAGTGTGTTCTTCCACGGTTGATCTTATTGTTATTATGCCCATGTGTGATTTGGATCTTTGTAATGATTGCCTCTTCCGTGAATCTCGGGACGAGATTCTGTTAAGGGGGGTAGTTTGTCACACCCCAAAATTTCCATTTTGGGTTGTGCATAGAAAACACTAAATAAAATAATTGATTTCATGAATTTCCTAAAATTTTCCAAGATTTAGTTGTGTTATTTATAATTTAAACAATGAAAAATGTGGTTTCTCAAAATTTTATAATCTAAGTTAATATGGTTTGTTGCATTGCATGCCTTTGCATTATGTTTATGTATGAAAAATGAATTTCAAGTTTTCTAAATGCGCCTAGGGTTTGACCAAAACAAAACCCTCTTGATCTTTGACCAATCTTCCATAACCTCAAAACCATGATCAAATCCTTGAAAATCATTCACCTTGAATATTGTTTCAAAAACCTTGGTGAGTCTTCAAAGTTTTATCTTGTTAAAAATCCTAACTAGTCATATCTCAACCCACTCCCTTTTTATCCTTTCTTTCTCCTTATATTTGAGCTCCTAACCTTTTTGTTTGAGTCTTCTCCAAATACCAAAAATATATGCTATATGATCAATCATCGAACCTCTCTCTCAAACAATTCGACTATCACTTTGTTCAAGTCATATCGATTGCATGTCGTGTACCCAAGTTAATCTCGACATCGGCTTCCTCTTGTTTCCTCACCTTTGGCAATAACTTCATGAACTCCTTACCCTCTACATTATCTCCTCTTGATAAAAGTGTACAACCCAAAAATACCACAAGCAATTAGCCCTCTAAATCTATTTTCATGGCGGGCCAAATCCGGTCCAAATCATGCCTAACCCATGCCTCGGATCAAAGTCCAACCATCCTACTCTCACTTGTGATCCAAAGTGAAGCCTAACCAGCCCTCTATCTCTTCCTCTCCCCTCTCCCACGTCACCCTTGGAAGCCCTCTCCACCTTGCACAAAATATCAAGCCATGCCTCTTTGCCTTCCTACCTCTTCAACTCCCATCCTCTCTCCCTTCATATATATCTCCCCCCAGCCCCCTCACGCCTCCCCCTTCATTCCCCACTTCAAGAACAGGGGAGGGACGCCCCTGCAGCTCCTCCTCTTCCCTCATGGCTGCCCCAATCAACCGCAACGCGAGAAGGATGCTCCATCGCACTACATTGTCATCACCGGCCATCGACGATCCATCTCCTTGCTCCACCGCATCATTCCCCATGGTGAGAACACTCCATCATCTCTCCTATCTTGTTTTCATGTTCATCCCTGCATATCAAGAACCTTAGATGATGTATAGTTGATCCACGGTGATGTTTACCCGTTGTATGTGTTGCTGTCCTCGCGGCCAGTTTTCCTGCTGTTGACGAAATCGGCGTTCCTAGCTGTCTCGTTGTTCTAATCATGAAACTCTTTGGTAGAATTGTAGGTAACATCCTTGAACACGCCTCTGTAAAATGGTTTATCCATATGAGTTGTAAAATAATAGATATCATCATCACCGTGCCTTCTGTTCCTGCTGTCCAGTCAGATTGTAGGTCTGAGTTGTTTTGGCGTTCCCTGCTATTCCACTGTCCAAATCGCCAAGATCTTGAACCCACATATTCATGACATACCTGAACATGATCCCACAAATTGTTTGGGCTATTCAATCCATGATGGCCGAGTTATCGATGCGGAAGTGTCTGCCACCCACACTGTCCAAACAGCAGCCCAACCTGTTCTTACAGCCTCGTTCCCCGTTGATCCATTGAACCATCTGATACATCATTTGGATAGAACATAATTTATGCACCTGCACAATCCTCTGCAATGTTTCATGGCTATATGACCAAATATGAAATAGATATGTTCCTGTCTTGTGCTTGCTGTCCCTGCTGCCCTGCAGCCGCGCAGGTGCCGGTTGGCATGCCTGTTCCCGATGATTCGCTGCTCCATTGATCAAGATTTTCAACTGAAATGTGTGTCATATACTTGCACACATCTCTGCAAGTTGGCTTGGTCATATCAACCTCAACACCCAACATATATGCATCACCGTGCCGCTGCTCCTGCCATGCCAACAGCCATACCAACAGCCATGCAGTAACATCTTGCAATCTTGTTTCGCCCCTAACCAATGCTCATAACACCACGTCCTTTTGCTACAATATGTTCCCTGCAGTGCCTTGCAAACCCACTCAACTGAATCCAATCATTTCCATTCAACTCTCATATCTTTTAATCATGGCTTTTGTTTTGGTTAGTTTTTGCGCTCACACGATAGAACAAGTCATATGCTTTTAAAACCTTTGTAGCTTGTTTTGTAATGTTTGGTGTACTATTTTTAGGGACATTTTCAGGTGCTTGTTTTGGTTGATGCTATCGGTAGAAGAAGCTATGCAAGGATGATACAAACGAGAAGTTGGATGGTTTGGATGGCAAGCATTAGAGGCAAGTGTAACATGAGTTCCCTTGTTGCCTAACAACCTCATAATCATATTCATGTGCATGTGTCTAAAATGATGCTAAGGACTTTACCTAGTACTTTTGATATCCTTATCCTTGTTTACCTTGGGTTTATGCATATGGTTAGCTTTGCTTAGTTTGCAATCACCAAATGTTATAAAGTTAATCTTGACTAATGACTTATGGAGTCAATGGTTAAGATGGTGCTTTTGAGCATCATGGTCAGCAGGGGGCTAGAGCATTGGGCCTTGTTGGGTGCTCTAGTCTGCCCTCCGTAAGGACTTAATCTTAAAGCGGCAACCCAGGACATCCGTACAGCCTTGAGAATCAAAGTGAGCACGATCTTAGTCGTATAACCAGTTTTTCTCTAGCTTGTTAGTAGTTACCGAATTCGTTCGGCGCAAGAGGGGGGACTAGGTTGCAGGATGGCTCCTTGCCTGTCAAGATGTGTGCTGGGCTGCGGTCACATGGTGTGCCAGTCTTGAAGGGGGGCTCCATTCGCCTAGACGCTGAAACCTCGCGGCTACTAACTTGTTAGGGTAATTAGTGAAAGGCTTCGTAGTGTGACCTGCCGCGCCTCCTCGGTAGAGGCATTGTGGGCTTTGCAAACCCCGGCACATGGGAAACATGACTCAAGGTGAAAGTGTACACCTCTGCGCGAGTTTGATCAAGCGATATATCGGCCGTGCTCACGGACACGAGCGGCTGGATCCTTTTCGAGATAGATGGTTCTATGGATGGTTTGGGAGATGGTAAATCTTGATGTCAATTAATTAATCTAATGGGAGGAGCCCTAAGCATAACATAGCAATTTAGGCTTAATAATTAAAATATGGCCAACTAAAAATGCTTATCGCGGTATAACCATGTCTAGCCTTTTGAGCCTTGCATCCCCTCATGTTATACTTGCTTGAGCATGGTGAGCCGACGCTTGTTGTTGTCACCAATAAAAATCCCGGATGGGTACCGGATGGTGGATCAAAGTGGCGCAGGCGGAAGTGTGGTCAGTTTTCCAAAGGAGTTATGCGAGTACTAGGCGGAGTGCTCCCCGTCAACCGTCCCCGTGGGAGTATGGCGACCGAAGATAGAAGATTACGAATAGTTTCCGTTGTACTCGATATATATATGTAAGTGTTAATGTAAATAAGTTCCGTTTATAATAAAGCATTGCCTCGATATTTACCATATTTGTCTCTATATGTGTTGTGTGGACATCCAGGGCACACATATAGTTGGCGCTTGGTCTTCTTTGGAAAACCAGGTGCTACAAAGTGGTATCAGAGCAGTGTTGACTGTAGGACGCTCAGCCTAGTTAGAACTGGTCGTTTTTACAAACTTAATTTGGCAAAAAAAAACTAGCCTAGGCTTCCTCCCCCTTAATGCTTTGCAAAAAAAATAAAATATATTTTACCGAAAACCCCTCGTTTCTTCAAGATCAATGAAGATGCCTTTGAAGTTGGGGATTCTACATCGACAAAAAGCACTACCATAGCGACAGGATCGCCAAACCTAAGCCTGTTATAGGAAGTTTTTACCTGAGCGCTTTTGCGTTAGCAACGACGCTAAGGTATGTGCTAGTGTGTTCTGGATTAAGGACAATATCATTGTTAGTGTGTTCTTCCACGGTTGATCTTATTGTTATTATGCCCATGTGTGATTTGGATCTTTGTAATGATTGCCTCTTCCGTGAATCTCGGGACGAGATTCTGTTAAGGGTAGTTTGTCACACCCCAAAATTTCCATTTTGGGTTGTGCATAGAAAACACTAAATAAAATAATTGATTTCATGAATTTCCTAAAATTTTCCAAGATTTAGTTGTGTTATTTATAATTTAAACAATGAAAAATGTGGTTTCTCAAAATTTTATAATCTAAGTTAATATGGTTTGTTGCATTGCATGCCTTTGCATTATGTTTATGTATGAAAAATGAATTTCAAGTTTTCTAAATGCGCCTAGGGTTTGACCAAAACAAAACCCTCTTGATCTTTGACCAATCTTCCATAACCTCAAAACCATGATCAAATCCTTGAAAATCATTCACCTTGAATATTGTTTCAAAAACCTTGGTGAGTCTTCAAAGTTTTATCTTGTTAAAAATCCTAACTAGTCATATCTCAACCCACTCCCTTTTTATCCTTTCTTTCTCCTTATATTTGAGCTCCTAACCTTTTTGTTTGAGTCTTCTCCAAATACCAAAAATATATGCTATATGATCAATCATCGAACCTCTCTCTCAAACAATTCGACTATCACTTTGTTCAAGTCATATCGATTGCATGTCGTGTACCCAAGTTAATCTCGACATCGGCTTCCTCTTGTTTCCTCACCTTTGGCAATAACTTCATGAACTCCTTACCCTCTACATTATCTCCTCTTGATAAAAGTGTACAACCCAAAAATACCACAAGCAATTAGCCCTCTAAATCTATTTTCATGGCGGGCCAAATCCGGTCCAAATCATGCCTAACCCATGCCTCGGATCAAAGTCCAACCATCCTACTCTCACTTGTGATCCAAAGTGAAGCCTAACCAGCCCTCTATCTCTTCCTCTCCCCTCTCCCACGTCACCCTTGGAAGCCCTCTCCACCTTGCACAAAATATCAAGCCATGCCTCTTTGCCTTCCTACCTCTTCAACTCCCATCCTCTCTCCCTTCATATATATCTCCCCCCAGCCCCCTCACGCCTCCCCCTTCATTCCCCACTTCAAGAACAGGGGAGGGACGCCCCTGCAGCTCCTCCTCTTCCCTCATGGCTGCCCCAATCAACCGCAACGCGAGAAGGATGCTCCATCGCACTACATTGTCATCACCGGCCATCGACGATCCATCTCCTTGCTCCACCGCATCATTCCCCATGGTGAGAACACTCCATCATCTCTCCTATCTTGTTTTCATGTTCATCCCTGCATATCAAGAACCTTAGATGATGTATAGTTGATCCACGGTGATGTTTACCCGTTGTATGTGTTGCTGTCCTCGCGGCCAGTTTTCCTGCTGTTGACGAAATCGGCGTTCCTAGCTGTCTCGTTGTTCTAATCATGAAACTCTTTGGTAGAATTGTAGGTAACATCCTTGAACACGCCTCTGTAAAATGGTTTATCCATATGAGTTGTAAAATAATAGATATCATCATCACCGTGCCTTCTGTTCCTGCTGTCCAGTCAGATTGTAGGTCTGAGTTGTTTTGGCGTTCCCTGCTATTCCACTGTCCAAATCGCCAAGATCTTGAACCCACATATTCATGACATACCTGAACATGATCCCACAAATTGTTTGGGCTATTCAATCCATGATGGCCGAGTTATCGATGCGGAAGTGTCTGCCACCCACACTGTCCAAACAGCAGCCCAACCTGTTCTTACAGCCTCGTTCCCCGTTGATCCATTGAACCATCTGATACATCATTTGGATAGAACATAATTTATGCACCTGCACAATCCTCTGCAATGTTTCATGGCTATATGACCAAATATGAAATAGATATGTTCCTGTCTTGTGCTTGCTGTCCCTGCTGCCCTGCAGCCGCGCAGGTGCCGGTTGGCATGCCTGTTCCCGATGATTCGCTGCTCCATTGATCAAGATTTTCAACTGAAATGTGTGTCATATACTTGCACACATCTCTGCAAGTTGGCTTGGTCATATCAACCTCAACACCCAACATATATGCATCACCGTGCCGCTGCTCCTGCCATGCCAACAGCCATACCAACAGCCATGCAGTAACATCTTGCAATCTTGTTTCGCCCCTAACCAATGCTCATAACACCACGTCCTTTTGCTACAATATGTTCCCTGCAGTGCCTTGCAAACCCACTCAACTGAATCCAATCATTTCCATTCAACTCTCATATCTTTTAGTCATGGCTTTTGTTTTGGTTAGTTTTTGCGCTCACACGATAGAACAAGTCATATGCTTTTAAAACCTTTGTAGCTTGTTTTGTAATGTTTGGTGTACTATTTTTAGGGACATTTTCAGGTGCTTGTTTTGGTTGATGCTATCGGTAGAAGAAGCTATGCAAGGATGATACAAACGAGAAGTTGGATGGTTTGGATGGCAAGCATTAGAGGCAAGTGTAACATGAGTTCCCTTGTTGCCTAACAACCTCATAATCATATTCATGTGCATGTGTCTAAAATGATGCTAAGGACTTTACCTAGTACCTTTGATATCCTTATCCTTGTTTACCTTGGGTTTATGCATATGGTTAGTTTTGCTTAGCTTGCAATCACCAAATCTTTATAATGTTAACTTGACTACTGGCTTGTGGAATCAATGGTTAATGTGGTGCTTTTGAGCAATGTGGTCAGCAGGGGGCTAGAGCATTGGGCCTTGTTGGGTGCTCTAGTCTGCCCTCCGTAAGGACTTAATCTTAAAGCGGCAACCCAGGACATCCGTACAGCCTTGAGAATCAAAGTGGGCACGATCTTAGTCGTATAACCAGTTTTCTCTAGCTTGTTAGTAGTTACCGGGTCGTTCGGCGCAAGAGGGGGACTAGGTTGCAGGATGGCTCCTTGCTGTCAAGATGTGTGCTTTGGGCTGCGGTCACATGGTGTGCCGTCTTGAAGGGGGCTCCATTCGCCTAGACGCTGAAACCTCGCGGCTACTAACTTGTTAGGGTAATTAGTGAAAGGCTTCGTAGTGTGACCCTGCCGCGCCTCCTCGGTAGAGGCATTGTGGGCTTTGCAAACCCCGGCACATGGGAAACACGACTCAAGGTGAAAGTGTACACCTCTGCGCAGAGTTTGATCAAACTGATATATCAGCCGTGCTCACGGACACGAGCGGCCTGGATCCTTTTCGAGATAGATGGTTCTATGGATGGTTTGGGAGATGGTAAATCTTGATGTCAATTAATTAATCTAATGGGAGGAGCCCTAAGCATAACATAGCAATTTAGGCTTAATAATTAAAATATGGCCAACTAAAAATGCTTATCGCAGTATAACCGTGTCTAGCCTTTTGAGCCTTGCATCCCCTCATGTTATACTTGCTGAGCATGGTGAGCTGACGCTTGTTGTTGTCACCAATAAAAATCCCGGATGGGTACCAGATGGTGGATCAAAGTGGCGCAACGGAAGCGTGGTCAGTTTTCCAAAGGAGTTATGCGAGTACTAGGCGGAGTGCTCCCCCAGTCAACCGTCCCTGTGGAGTATGGCGACCTGAAGATAGAAGATTACGAATAGTTTCCGTTGTACTCTGATATATATATGTAAGTGTTAATGTAAATAAGTTCCGTTTATAATAAAGCATTGCCTCTGATATTTACCATATTTGTCTCTATATGTGTTGTGTGGACATCCAGGGCACACATATAGTTGGCGCTTGGTCTTCTTTGGAAAACCAGGTGCTACATCCTGCTAGTTACATGTTCTGCATAATTGTTTCTGTTTTACAGTCATTCTGTTTCACATGTTACTGCTCATATATTTCGTTAGTTCTGTTGATATGTTGCATATGTAGTCCAGTACATGTAGCATGCGTAAATATTCATTTTATATATATGCTTTGCATGCTTCTTGTTCACATGTTCATCGTTGGTATGAACATGTGTTATGCCATGATTTTATCTATTATTAATCTTTTATATGTCATCATTGTAATGTTAATTTATGGAATTAAAATGACATGGAAATTGCCTATTATTATAACAATCCAACAATCCCTTGATTTGTACATTTGGAGAAGAACATCATCTAATCTGAAATCGAGCACTTACTTGATGAAGAGGCCATGCACCATGCCTGCATGCCCCACATGGGTACACCAGACCTGCCAACAATGGCTTCAAATCAAACAAAAGAGAAAATAAATGGCTTCAAATCAAGACTGCAACATACTGATCCTTAATTCCTGATGCAGTATTAGGAATGTGGCGGGATGAGAAGTGATGCGGGATCAGAGAGGAGGCATGGGTGAAAAATGAGACGGAAAATAGAGAATCCGTGCCCGAGAATCGAACCCGCGGGGTGAGGGGAGCGGTGCCCGTGCGTCGGTCAAAGCGCGTAATAGTATCTGACGTAATATATTTTCCGCGCTTGATTTCATAAGAAGGAAGGTGAGAGGTGAGATTCAGGCTTCCCACTCTTTTAGAAGATTTCAATTATAGTATAGATTATATATTAGTTTCTATATAGGGGAAGAATACAAATTACTGCTAATCGATGGCATTGTATCCCCTCGGTAGAATATGGTATTTTAAGATATCTAAAATGTTAGTCAAGAGTATTGTGGTTTTGATTAATGTTGTTAAACAGAGTATTACAATGAATTATTTCCTAATTTACTTTGTAGCCATCTATTTGGTTGACTATAATAATCCTTATATTATTATATTGAAAATAATGATCATTATGGTCTATTTTTAATATCCCACCAGTACCATCGTGCAAAAATAGACTAAAGTAGACCACTATATTCATTTGAATCAAAACATATGTTATAAAGTACCTCATAAAGTTTTATCAAAGTTAATCATCTACCTTATATTGTTATCACTAATATATCCTATCTTAAAAAAGGGCAGACCCAATTCCATAGGCTCCCACATGAGTGGGGTCTTGGAAAGGGATGAACCGAGGCAAGCTTTGAAACCCACGACGACCTGGTGACTCAATGAGATAGCTCTCACCACTGCATCAGCATGCCCTTCTAATAATACTATCTCTAAATCTAAATTATTTATGGCGATCTTTGTAAAGTCGATTCTTAAATTACTTTCATGATGGTCTAAATTAATCACTCATGTTATCAATACTAATGAACAATTAACTCAAATTTGTGTGTATTTCTATCTATAAACGTAAGTAGATGAAGCTTTGGCATGATAATTTTAAACCAAATATATTGCTAAGATTTTGAGAGAACATATGTTGAGCACATATGAAGTTACAATGCAAAGGTGAAAATTATGAATGGGGTTGTAAAAGTATACAAGTGATTGGTAACTCAACTATAACAATGGAATAACCATAAGAAAATATTTATACGAGTATTCTATAAAAAATATTAACACATAGATCAACTAAATAGACA
Source organism: Themeda triandra (assembly GCA_018135685.1). NCBI lineage: Eukaryota > Viridiplantae > Streptophyta > Magnoliopsida > Poales > Poaceae > Themeda > Themeda triandra. The sequence goes on along the minus strand of JAENPR010000079.1, from coordinate 39,136 downwards.
CCAAACACAAATGGAGGTATGATCGACGCAATATATATGAATGCGGATGGACAAGTAGATAAAGTTATTGTATTAAAGCCTATCACTTTATGAGCAAAGAATGTAAGTATATATGGGTTTATATCTAATACGAACAAACTTGGGTCCAATATACATTGAGCCAAGATGCAAAGAGAAAACCTACCAATTGACATGGGAAATTATACATATACCAACTTATATAGTTTAAATATTTCACAAAGAGTTTATATTAGAGCTGTACATTCCTATTTTTTATATAAATTTTAAAGGTAGTAAGTCTTTGAATTATTAGTCCACCGACATGTCCTCCCACACGGATTAATCATATGACTTTTGAGCAATAGAATTTCCTGGGTGGCTCTTTATAGACACTATCATGCTCAGGCCTGTAATTGTAATGTTAATCCACCGCCGTTGGTATGAACAGAATGTAGTCAGTCACTAATACTGCATCAGGAATTAAGGATCAGTATGTTGCAGTCTTGATTTGAAGCCATTTATTTTCTCTTTTGTTTGATTTGAAGCCATTGTTGGCAGGTCTGGTGTACCCATGTGGGGCATGCAGGCATGGTGCATGACCTCTTCATCAAGTAAGTGCTTGATTTCAGATTAGATGATGTTCTTCTCCAAATGTATAATTTTTGTAATATGCGTTGTAGTTTTCTGACGAAGAATCGATAACAACTAACTTCTGAATAAAATATAGGCCATGTTAGTGTATTTTTAGCACAAGTCAAAGTGAATCAGTATTTCTTTTTCTAATTGGTATTAAATGGGACTTGGAGAGTACAGAGATTATATCCAAACATCTACATAGGTTTGAATGAATATGTTAGAATATTTGTAGCACAAGTCAAAATGAATATGCAATTCTTTTTCTTGGCTGGGCTAAACATTCTTGAAGCGCTGGAATCTGCACTTTATACTTGTTTGTATGACCTTTAAAATCATCACATCTTTTTTTGTAGGGAAAAGGCAACCATGCTTTTTATTTAGATGTTCAATTATTGAACCATCTAGGTGAGCACAAGAATTAATGGTCAGATATCTGATGCGTATAAGGTTTTTATTCATGGATGGTGTACATGTCAGTTTGTTCATTGGACTATAGCCACCATGCTGGTTGTTATGCATATCTCCATGGTCCATCCAAGGTATGCCTGCGTCGCTGCTCCCTCAACAGCACACAAGCCTCACTCACCCCTCCACTATCCCAACTCATTCCCTGCTCTTGCTTCGTGTTCAGGCTGCCGCAGAGCACAAAAAAGCCGTGTATCCTATAATTGTAGTTGCAACTCCTAGAACTGGCAGGTGGTGAGGGACGGGAGGACATGGTACCTAGATGTTCGGTCATGTCCACAGGTTACAAGGGACAGTGGCGAGCAAGTGCCAGGCCAGTACAGTTTCCTGCTGGATGTATTGCGTGCCATTACTTCATTTCAATCATGCCAAGACTTTCAATCCAAATTTACCATGTCGACCTTCATGATCCAAGTCCAGTTTGCCTCTATGGTCTAGATGGCATAGTTTTCCTCCACGGTCTATATTGGAGTCAGTCACTAATACTGCATCAGTATGTTGATACTGTATCAACAGGGAGACAAATAAGAATGTTTCCTGTTTCTTGCCATGGGGAACACCTTCGGGTTCATCAAAATCTGAGCTCTCTCTCTCAGTTGGGATTGGGGTTTGGTGCTCAATGATGGCTATGCTTCTTGCTGACTATACTTCTGATAGTAGATTGATAGGTTTCTGTTTGTGCCTTCTGAAGGCAGTGGTGAGTGCAGCCAAGTTTGTCGAGTCGAATAGCGTAAGCCTTGGTAAGCCCATTGGTCTTTTCATTTTACCATATCCCTCTTCTCTCACTCCTTCCCATTTTGATTATTCATTTACTGCAGTATGTTAAGTTGTGAATTGGGCTCTAATTAGTACTTGTGTGAAACAGTCACGCCAATATCATATTTTCTTTGACAACGTTGTGCGTGCAGTTATCTCTATTTTATCCTAGAAATCTAGGCATTAAGTCACTTTGGTATTTGAAAGGTAAAGGTTGTTCTTTGTTTCAGTATAAGGGCATGCGTACTTTTTGTCTGGTAATTATGGCATAAAAACAAGAATTTTGACTCTCATGGTAGCAAATGGGAAATGAGGGTCTGCTAATTTGGGCACAAAAATTAGAATTTTGCCTAATGATAACAAATAGGATTTTTGTGGAAGATGTAAATGTATTGAGTCTTACTTTTTTTGAACAATTACTGACTGAATGAAATGGGGAAATCTGCTAGCTGTATCTATGGAGGTTTGATCTCATCTAGATGATGCTTATATGATGGATGATTTGAATCTTTAGCTTAAATGTGATTTTTTTGATAGAAAACATGTCATCCCGAATATGTTACCTATGGTACTCTTTGGGCATTGTGGAAACTGATAAACTCTATATATTTTTAGTATTCCAGCAGGTGCTTCTGGCAGCAAGTGTGTTTGCACCATTCTCTTGATGGTCTCTATGCCTATTTGGGTAAACTGCAGGTCTCATTATCTCAATTGGAGCTACCGGTCTCATGGCCACAAAGGATCCCCTGGAGAAGTGGGGTGACTGATGGAACGCTTGGACTTCAGTCGGGTGATGGTGTTAACATCATTTAGATATATGCTTCACGATGTGAAGAAAAACTAATAAGAGTGGTGCTGTAGAGATTAGATTTCCTGCTTAACCTCCAAGATATTGAGCCATTTTATTTTAACTCATGATGTAATCTTCAACATCTTCCAAGATGTATTGATTTTATCTGTTGTTTTAGAGAATGGTTTAAACATGGCTTGGTAATGGACATTTTTATACGACAAACAGTGTTGTGTATCTGCTTGAACATGGAAGAATATACTGTCTCATCTGAGATGTAACCGTAGCGTTAACACGGGCATTATACTAGTAACCTTATTTGATTGTGAATATTATTACGAATTTGCTATGATAGATGATCTGTGTACTTTAGTATATATATAAGTTACATAGCTATATATATATAGCTAGATAGAGACTAAATAGAGCTCCTGGAAAGGACTTTAGCAATAAGAATTGTGCTCTAATCTGTATGGAGTCATGACGCGGCATCACCCTTTAGGTCTTAGTACCTTTCTGTTGCCGAATGCTTGTCATCTCGATGATGAGGATACAGGATAGGGCAAGAGCGGGAGATTGTACGTGCAGCTTGGTACTTTGATTAGCTTTGTTGGATGCCCAACATGGGTGCCCTAGCTGGATGAACTTTTCAAACCGGAGCGACATGCATCTACTGATCTACATGTTCTACTGAGTTGTGTTACTGCTCAGCTTTCTTGATGATGTTGCCGTAGTCGTACATATACACATCACCTCATAGGAATCCACAACAGAAAATCGATTACCAATCAGATTGCAACTACTTCAAATAGGATATCGAGAAACAAAGGGTCCGCACATCTAGACTGCATGCAAACTACTGCAGTCTTTTTTTTCCTTGCGGACTGGGAATTCTGCATGATTGTAGGATGAGGCGGCGGCGGCGGCGGCAATTGGTTTCTCGTGAGAGAGGGCGCGCAAGCTAAGAAGAGGCATCGGAGCCAATAGGTTTTCTACCGTGGATATTATGTGTAATTTGGATGTAGATATCTAGTTTTACTTAATGGCAATGATGGGTAATTTATATTTAATTTTAGGGGTTATTTTATTGTATTTTCATAATGACAAATGTGGGTAATTTATTTAGAAAATGGAATAGATCAATGGCTATCATCGTTGGAGGCATTGGGATTGATGGCAAGATGTTTCTGTTTTTTGTGAGAATTTCTATAATTTATCTATTTTTCTAGAGCATCTCGTGAGGATTAACGTGGAACCTCAATTAGAGCCTTTAATTAGTAATAGTAAGATTATCCATTATTTATGTAAACTATTTCTATGCTGACCTATTATAGATTGCTTAGGTACTTAGACATGGCCCTAGGACTGGAGTTTCACCAGCTCTGCAACTGGAATTATTTGTCCGGATCCTAGGATTTTTTTTTAAAAAAAGTTGCTTCGACTTTTATTGAAAGCCATAAGTCATCGGATTACAAAAATTGAAAGCTAGGGGGAACCAGCGTGAAAATGAAAGCTCAGTCCCTAGCGACAAACTAAGCTGCAACAGAGTACAGAAACAGTTCCAAGAACAAAACACTCGCAGCTAGCAGACTTCCAACTATTGGATTGCTTCAGATTTCCACCGCATCAAAGAGATTAACGCCAGTCGGCTTGAAGGCCTTCAGTCCATCCATTGTCACCACCTGGATCTTCTCGAAGCATTCCTGGTCCTTCTCCCTGAGGGCTATACTCCATTTCTGCATATGGGATATAGCATGGTATACAACATCAGTAGTAGCCTTTGGCATTATCTTGGAAATTGCCATCCTATATATTTCGTGACAGCCAAAGAGTCCAAGAGATCCCTGCAAAGAAGAAAATGATCATTTTGTTGGATAAACCAGTCATCCGCCTTAGCCAAGTCTGACAAAAGTCATCCATGGATCTGGGATATGACTCCAGACCAAACACTCCCTGAATAAAACTCCACAACAGTTTCAATAAAACCACATAAACAACACTTTTCATCCCCCTTCCAATTCTTCTTAACAAGATTGTGTGCTGTTTTTAGTTTGTCATTCAACATTTACCACAAAAAAACCTTAATTTTCAGTGTGATTTTAGCCCTCCAAATGTGTTTAGCCACCTTGCTAGTAGTACCTCTGTCAGACATGAATCTGTACAGAGACTTAGTGGTGTAAACTTTTTTGCTATCTAACTCCCACATCACTTTATCCTCTCTACTGTCAGTTATAGTAACCTCCTTTAGATCTTCTAGTAAACACAGCCACCTCCCATAATCCTGCATGGTAAGAGACCTCTTGAAGGCAACGGATCCCAGGATTTATGACCTTGCAGTTAAGGCTCATACATATACAACAGTGATTCCTCAACAAGAATTCTTTATTCTGTAGCGGTGAGCCAAGTGTCGTATTAACATATATATTCCAGTTACATTCTTAACGTCAATATAGTTACAAACCTTCAACAATTTGTCAACAGCCATTGTTTGTTGAGGTTAAACAAGGTGGTACTGTTACAATACATTGATGACAGCTAACTGACGATTGCATCATATCTTTGGCTAAAGTAGAAAGAAAAAGTATTCCTTAAACTTTAATTGATATGCATTTAATCATGGGTTTCATTGCCTCACCTACTTTAATAGTGACTAAGAAAAGGACCCGGTATATCAATACCATCACAAGCAATATTGCAAGATCCACCCACTTAGAGTAACCCATCTCCACTTGTAAGCTGGTCCTCAGTATGTAGTCACCACTAACAGTGAGTCCGCTTCCTAAATTATCAAATACTAAACCCAGAAACTCGTTCTTGTAAAGTCCTTGTGTAGCATATTTGTGGTAGGAGATATAGTATGTTGGATACTTCCACACGGGTTTCGGGAGGTCATTTGGAAGCCTAAAGAAACCAGCATTGAGCATTAGCAGCCCTTGCATTCCAGAACCAGTTATTATGCCCAGCAGAAAATCAGGCACAATGGCAGCAACAATCATCATCAATCCCTCAACCAGCATTGTGCAAGCCCATAGCACTGCCGCAAAGTAGAGGAAGTGATCAAAGCCTCTTTGAAGCCCAGTCAAGTAATAGCATATTGCACCTGGTATTATGGAGATGATTCCTAAGTATGGTGCTGATGAGAGCGTGTTAGAAATAACAAATGCAGTAGCACCATAATGACCATTCAGCTGCTCTTTTCTGAACACCTGCATTTTTAAAAAAAGGAATGAATTGAAGACAGATATACAACATATAATACATCCAAGAAAAAACTAAGAAATATTTCTGTTGGTATTAACATTTATACCTTCATGTCCTCGACAAACGATGGGAATCCCCCAATTGACATCATTGTTAATAGAGTTGATGTAAACATTAACATAGATGCTCTTGCCTAAAATGCTCAAGGAGTGTCATGGCATCAAATATTTTCCAATGTTCTAATATGCATATAATGATTTAAGCTTACTTACTTGGATTGATGCAAAACTATAGCCAACATTGAAGAAAATGGTGCCAATGCTTACGCAAATGGCTATATAGATACCAAACCGTAACCAATAGTAGCCCAGGTCTCGATGCATGTTAATTACTGATCTTTTGGTTAACACTACACATTTGGTCAAGAAATCAGCTTGCCTTTTCTTAGTAAAAGGTGTAACCTGTACATTTAAATAAAACGCTATGTAAGAACTAATATCCAGAATATATCTAATATAGCTTGCAAAATTGAACATATAGACTCATCACCTGCTTCGCCGCAAATTTAAATGCTTCATTTGTCGTGGCCAAACTATTCTGAGATGTTAAAGAATCTACTAAAGTTTCTATGACTTCAGTCGCACATGGTAACAAAAGGGTCGACCCTTCCTCAAGTTCCTATATGCAAACGTATTTTCTTATAAGCATAGGAAAACATACAAACAAAGAACAGAGCATGGCCTAGCTTAACTCCAGCAGTTAAATACCTCGAAATCTTTGTTTATCATCATTAAGAAGTGATCCGAAGGGTTCCTTCTCATAGGACAGGGGTAGCCATTAGCATCAAAGAACTGCAGATACCATACATTTCATATGTAAAATATACTTTAATGGGCAGCTGCCTTTGTTCATGGAGTAAGATGGCATTCATATACACACACAAGATGCGTGTGACATGTGAAATTTGGATACATTATGAAGTATATGTAAACAATGAGTTCCATGGTCATGGTTTTAAATGTACCTAAGAAGTTTTTAACAATTTGACTAGTACAATACAAAGTTGAAAAAAGAACTGTTGAGATACCTAACAAGACTGAGAAAAATAATATGAATATTATTTCAAGGACATCTCCAAGGTTCGCAACAAGCTAATGCATTCACCAATTGTCATTGTACTGTCAATAAAGAATCAACACATAATAATTGTACAAGAAACATAAAAAAATCTGTACTATTTCAACACATTCTTTTGCTCTATAGTGTCTTGCATTTGGTACTTGTACGTATCGGTTTAAAATGAGTGAGAAATGTAACTACCTCCTTTTAGCTAGTTGTTTGACACATTCTCTTATCTGGAAGTTATAAATTTAGTAACTAGTAAGTGCAGGGAACATAGACAGTTCTAATTAAGTAGTAGCTAGTAATCCCTAGATAACTTTTTGGTTTTTTTTTTGTCCAGAAAAAATAATACTCTAATAACCCCAGATATATATATATTAAATCGTAACCATATTAGCTCTTTTTGCAGAGAGAGAGAGAGAGAGAGAGAGAGAGAGAGAGAGAGAGAGAGAGAGAGAGATTGGCTAACCATCATATGGATTAATACTCTAACCCCCAGATATATTAAACCATAATCATATTAAGTAGCTAGCTCTCTCTGGGAGCGTATTATTAGGTAATCATCATATGGAGAGATACTCATATTAGGTAATCGTCATGTTCTGGAGAGATACATGAACATCTGAGACTCATCATATGAAAAACATTAGTAGACTTCATGAGATGTATGGTTAATTAATGTTGAAAGCAATTTGATGTAGCCAACAACTAACTAACAGATGAAAATTCTAAAAGTTAATATCTCTATCATACAGCAACTCAGAATTATATTTGGTCAAACATTATGGTTTGTAACACGGATAGTTATTACACTATTGTGGACACATACTCTGATCATCAGTGAGGTGCCTTCTTTTAAAAAAATTGTTAAACTGGATTACTGTTATATCCAGTTATGAAACTTTTAACCCTTTGACTCAATTATTATTTTTGTGCTATTTTTCTTGTAAGATGATAATAATACAGAAAACATATTGATATTTTAAACGAAGTTACAATTGCTTTTATATTTTTTAAGATAAGCGAACAAAGTTCCAGCCTCTACCAGACAATTGCTTTTATATGACAAAATTACTTTAATATTTGTTCAAATAAGTTTGGGAATGAACTACTAGTTTGTAGTTGTAGGACTTATAGTTAATACATATTCCTGAGATGGAATGCACACATATGCATATGCTTTTCAAGAACGTCACTATAACCTGGATTGCATCCGATGCTGGCCCAAAATACACCATCCTCCCATACGCCATGAGGCAGAGGCCATGGAAGAGCTGGAACACCTCACTGCTCGGCTGGTGCATGGCGGCCACCACCGTGATCCTCTCGTCCTGCGCGAGCCTGGCGATGCGGCTCATGACATGGAATGACGCCGCGCTGTCGAGCCCGCTGGTGGGCTCGTCGAGGAACACGAGCGCTGGCGACGCTAGCAGCTCGATGCAGATGCTCACGCGCCGGCGCTGGCCGCCGCTGATTCCCTTGCACACGCGGCCGCCGATCCGGTGCCCAGCCACCGCGGCGAGCCCCATCTGCTTGATGGCACGGTCGGCGCGCTCCCGCTTCTCGGCTGGCGGCACCGAGTCTGGCAGCTGGAGCTGCGCCGAGTAGTGGACGGCCTCCGTCACCGTCAGGGTCGCCATCAGCAGTGTTTCTTGGGTCACGTAGGCCTTCAATGCAAGGAAATTAATTGGGTGGCTTCTTTGTATGTACAACATGTTTATTGCTAGCTTCTTTTGAAACATAGAGATAGTAGAGCTTACAGATGTTCCAAAAGCAAGTTTCTCTCGTCGGCCATTGATCAAGATGTTACCCGTCTTTTTCTTGTCAGACCCAAGTCGTCCTGCACATTTATAGTATGGTTCAGTAACTTGGAGAAATTCAAATATGGCATACATTATTGTCATGATGTACCTGTTGATAGTAATACGGCATAACGATTTAGACTTAGAATTGATAGTCATTAGTGTTAGGCTCTTATTTGTCTTTGTTCATATTGTGTGCTTCTATGCACATATATAGGCTGAAAGTGGATTCATGGTTATTAGATGGCCAACGGGCCAGCCTGGCCCGGCCCTACGCCATCAGATCGGCTCGGCCCGATGGGGGTCGGGCCGTCATGGGCCGCCGTGCCTCACAGGCCTTGCCTGGCCTTCAGCCCAGACACATCCTGTTGGGCCATTGGGCTGGCCCGAGAGCACAGCCAACCCGCTGTGCTAGGCGGCCCGAGGTCCCGCAAGCGCCGCCGTTGTAGCTGTCGACCTCCGAGCTCGAGGCCTACCGCCTGCGCACCTTGTGGCTGGCTCCACACGGCTCGACGCGTGTTGCGGATGGTGCGGGTGCGGTAGCATGGTGCGTCGCGCGACAGAGAGGAGGAGTCTGAGTGTGGCGACATGGGGTGGGGGGAGAAGTCGCGAGCCCACGCCGCAGTGTCGTGGGTCCTCGCAAGGGGAGAGGGAGTGTCCACGCTGCGTGCGCGTGCGAGTCTTCGACTCGCGGCTGAGCAGATGAAGTGGCGGCGGGTGGAACAAAGTCAGAGGAATAGGGTTTTGGAAATGGGGGTACTTGGGCTACGCCTTTGGGGAGTTGGGTCTTGGGGAGGCTCTTACCGGGCTAGCAAGCCTAACCGCTACTGGGCTGCGTTGGCGACCGGGTCATGCCGCGTGTGCCTGGGCTCAGGCACGGCCTGGTCCCTCTGGTCGTGCCGGCCCGGGGCCGGTGGACACTAGGCCGTGTTGTGCTTGAACCGGCCAAAACCGCGCGCCGTGGCCCAGGCCACCGGACCACGGGCTGCATGGCCATATATAGTTATTATTGTATTAATTTGATGTAATAATTGTGAATTAATAAAAAATTTATTTGTCAAAAAAAATATGGCACAATGATGCAAACATTCTTGTCTATTTTGATAATTGTCGAGGGCAAAATAATATGTCGTTTCTTACTTTCCAAATTTAATGGCCAAATGAACTTGTGGAGAGCATGAGAAACTTAAAAGGTTGACGCTAGCGACCTTTTCAATGGAACCGACAGCAGGCCTATTCTAAAGGAAAAAAGTCTACTTAATCACATATCCTATTAAGGGTGGTCTACTTTACCTCCCAAAATTTCCAAAATCGATCAAAGTACCCATGCGGTATTGGACGGTGGTTTTGCTAAAGTGGTTTTGTTTTTTTATTTATTTCTACTGAATTTATAAAAATCATAGTAAATAAACAAAAATCATAAAATGAAAAAAATCTATTTTTGTTGGAATCCACATTAGTAGATCTATACAGTGAACATATAATATGACATGCTTTAATATAAATTTTTTGCTATAGCTTTATAGTAAACAAATCTAATTTTCTTTGTAGCAAAAACTTTGTACTAAAGCATATCCTATTATATTTTTATTGCATAGATCTACTCATGTGGAGTCTAACATATTAGAATTTTTATTTTATGATTTACTATGATTTTTTAAAAATTCAACAAAAATAAATAAATAAACAACCATTGTTACTGTAGCAAAATCACAGTCCAAAACAGTTTAGGGGTAATTTGACGGTTTTAGAAAGAAAGTTCAGATGGTAAAATAAACGGTTTTATAGTTCGGGGGTGAAGTACACCAACCTTTGGGGGTTAAGTAGACTTTTTCACTATTCTAAACATGCTGTCACTTTCAGTTCTTAAAACTATCACAGTGTAGATAATGGCAATGATGCCGAATGGTGGTATCGATCATTGTCGCTTCCAGCCAAGGACTTCCAATGATAAAAAAAAAAAGGATGTGTATTTCTACAATTGGGATCAGAGCCTCAACGTTCCGTAAAAGTCTCAAGTATTTTAGCAATAGCACTTGTAACTATATATAATTGATGATATTCTTCTACCTTCACATTTACAATCTTGTGTTGCATATTTGAATTCCAAATTAAAAAAAAAAAACTCAAATGAAAAATGATTGTTAACTGCAAATTATAGATCTCATCAACTACTACAACTCGATGGTAATTTTCTTTCTATTCAAGATTGTTTGACAAATTATATTGAATATTCGGACATATAAATCATATAAAATTTAAAAGTTGTCAACTGCAAAATTTTAGATTTGTTTAAACTTTACAGTTTCGGTATAAAATTTGTCTTGACCTGACTTTATATGAAAGAATTTATGAATTTTTATTTTATCGATTCCGCCACAACACTGTTATTATAAACAAGATACTTTAAACTCAACACAAAAAAATGTCAGTCTAGAGTTAGTTGCATTGAAAATGTTGCATAAAGACATTACCATACACAAGTTAATTAGCTTATAAGGAAATTATAACTTTATAAGGTGAGACAACAATAAGATATTTTCAAGTTATTACCAGCTAGGGCATCAAGTAGGGTTGTCTTGCCACATCCCGAAGGCCCCATGAGAGCTAGCACTTCACTAGGGCGCGCATACCCACTGATGTTGTGGAGAATCACTGCGGCTTTCGCCCTCCCGCTAGAGGCTGTCACCGAAAGATCGTCCCAAGTCAGGAACACCTCACTGCCGGCCTCCTCAGGGTGCCTGCAGTCTCCTCTGGCCCCAACACAGTCCAATGGATGAGAGCCAAATTGGCGATGATCGTCCGCGGTATTGCTGGTCGGTTCACCTGCTGGTGGCGGTCGAGGTGTTGAGCGCCTCCATGGCGGGTAGACGGAGCCGATGAACGAGCCGCACAATACCCACCAGCTGCTGCTACATGAGGAAGAAATGGCTCTTTGGCCGGTGCTCGACACTCTGTGTGGCCTGGTCGGGCTTGGTGTCGGCGCCCATGTTGGCAATGCCGAGGCTTCCATGGATCAACTTTTGTGATAATGCGTTGTTGTGTGGCTTATGAGCTAAGGCTGGTTGTCTAATTATAGTGAGTAACACGAGAGGATGGCACAGCCACATAGAGGACTTTGAAGTCGATGTCTCAAAAAGAAAGGAAGAATAACTTGTTTGTACTGCTGACTTAGAGAAGGGATTAAATGAGCAACCATATACAGCCGCCAACAAACCTGTTCCCTCCGTGGAGACACCAAAGCCACTATTTTACTGAAAATTGTATAGATTAGTGCATATATTATATGAGTGAATATTGGAGCGAAAGGACATTACAGTTAGAAAAATAGTATTACTGTTTGCAATAAATCTGTGACGGGGCTTGTTAGTGCGGACATTGAAGATTAATTAGTTGAGGAGTCTGAGTCTGGTGAATGTTTCCAGTACTATATTTATGTTCCACCGACCATCAATGCATCTCGTTGAGAAAAACGACCTCAATCCTCAACTTAGGGCGTCCCAACAGCTATCTGATATGACATGGCAAGTAAAAAGTACAAAAGGGAGTGCTCACTAGCTACAAGCAAATAGCTCATCTATTTCACATGGCCTAAGAATATGTGAAAGGAGCATGTGCACCCAGTAGTATAAAATAGTCTTTTTTCTTGTCTCTCACCTTCATATCAGCTGACTACCTAGCTAGTACTAGCTATTACCATTGCAGACGTCCTTAGACAATGCTACTTATCTAGTGGAGACACAATCAGTTTACCGCTAATTAGAAGAGTTTTGGACTTTTTACACACATTGATTTTGCTATGCATTTAGATATACACAAAGCTATGTATGGATACACAGGAGTAGTAAAAAAAATTATATATTTAGAAAAAACCAAAACGTTTTATAATTTGGAATAGAGGAGGTACTTTTATGAAACGTAATACATAGGCATGCACACACATATACACATGCATTATACATACTCACCCTTACAAACATTTGAGTATCCATTCACCTTCACGAGCATTTCTTAAGACTGGACTCGCAAATCATGAGATTAAGAATGTTAAGTTAGTCTTTCATTGCTAGTTGCATTTAGCTAAGTTGTAATCCAGTTGGTAGTTGCATTAGTCATGATTTAGCGTGTAGAACCTGGGCGTGGTTGGAGATATGCCCAACCACCGCAGGCCGCGTATCTGGGTCACCGCCATCGTGACGTCGGGCATGTCGCACAGTCCGGTAAGATAAGGATCAGCGTCGTATGGTGGTGGGGGACCGACTTCAAGCCTATGTATCCGTGTGTATATAAGCATAATGAAAAGCCCAAAAAAGTTGCGGCTCGTGTGCAGCACAAAACCCTATTGTGCTCCAGTTTCCAATCTCGTGTGCATGTGTTCGGTGGTGATCGCGGTCACTGTCGTGTTCATCGTCGACGTGTTCCGGGACGAGGTAAACATTGCCGATTCCAACAAAGAAGTCATTCCACTCGCCTCACTTTTACTTATGGAGACTGGTAAGGAATACATGCCTTACTAATTGGCATGCACCTGCTGTCTTTTCTCCTATGCATCATTTTTAGTTTTAAATGAATTATCTTAGGGCATCTCAACTCAGCGCTCGCTGTCGGGTGGTTTGCATATAGGTACTACAAACTATACTTCTAGTCAATGTTTTAATTCTTTGGCTAATTAACACGTTTAATTAGCAGATAGCTTCTCAAACAGATATCAGCGGGAGCTAATTATTAATCAGGCTATAGCTGCTAAATTGTATATGGACACAAATAGCTTGCTGACTTGCCTAAAAAGGCTACAGCACAGCTTTAGAAAGGAGATTTAAAACCTTGCTTCCAATAGATGGTTGCTTAAAAATAAATTTACCCCACCAAAAGAAATGCTACGTTTGATTTTAAAGCTGGAGCCTAAAACACAGCTTACTGTCATACTGCTGCTATGGCTCTGGTGGGATGAGCGGAACAAGTTTTGAGAAGAGGGAAGAAGATGATCGGCTTTGGAAGTGGCATATGTGACTGCAGCTTTGGCGGACAGATTTCAGACAAAGATGTCCCAAACCTGTTGTCGGATTTCGTCAGTGTCCAAAATGGACTACACCACAACAAGGAATGTTTAAAATAAATTCTAATGGGGCGTATGACAGTGCAACTGGCTCGGGAGGCTGGGGCTTTATAATTCGTTATGATCAGGGACACATATGGTGATGGAGGGTGCAGGCAAGGAACTTTTTCTACAGAGTGCTTTTCATGCGGAGTTACTGGTCTGTTTGGCCGGCCTAAAAGTAGCTGCGCAGTTGGGAATTTGCAGAGTAGAGTTGTAGACGGATGCTTTACTTTATTGGTCAAAGCAGCCCTAGAAGATGATGGTTATCGACTATATAGGCCATGAGTGGAATTACTAGTGAACTACGTTTATTGTTGATGACTGAATTTGTAAGTAGCAAAATTAGTGTGTGTACGAGAATATATAATAAGGTAGCAGATGCTTCTGTAGCGTTCGGGTGTAATAGTGCAAGTGATGTACCAATCACTTGGGAATTTGTACCTCAATTTGTTGAGGACCTGGTGACCAGCGAGCTTGCCGAGTCTAATGAGTAATGAATTTTGAGTTTAAAAAAAAATCCTAGTAACTCTCCTCTCTTCCCTCGCCTATCCTCTCCGTACTTACTATCCCCACTTCTCCTTTATAGCTCTACTAGGTAAGTACCCGTGCGTTGCATCGGGATAATTGTTACCGGATAACATGATTGTCATGGGATAACATGCGCTGTGATCCACATCAAAATAAGAGTGTCATGAAAAAATTTTTGGTTCCTGTGAGAGCGAAGAGGTCACTGGAGGGGATAGAATCGCCTACCTGATTCCATTGACAGCCCAAATTGTCTCTGTTGGCGCAAAATGTGACCGCCCTGCGCCTCACACACAGCAAGCCGGAAAGCCTAGCTTCAATCGGGTGCCCGGGTGCTCTGAATCCGGAAGCGTGCCAGTCGGTTTGACCTGAAAGCCGACAAGGGATAAAACTGTTAGATCCAAAAGGTGGAACGTGCCGGTTGAGACCAGACAGTTCCATATTTACGGCCCTGAAGCCACTTACGACGACATACAGCTATAGAAGCTGTCTGCCAAAGCATGTTTATAGCCCATTCGGCAAATACAAAGTAAGAAGCATAAAAACGCTGATTGCCGAATACACATGTATGTAAAGACATGTTTGAACAAGTGAAAATCGATCATCATATATCATATAAAGCATAAATCTAAACCGATATCATTGTTCAAAGCATAATGAATAAGCAGGCAACTCGTAAATATAAATCTATTTAAATAACACATGCATAGGCCTAATCCAACTAGTCTGCCGCACGTCTAGTCTTCATAAACCCGTCGAGCATAAACCCAAGCAAGTTAATCCACCGCATGATACCGCTTGCTACAGATCTACGCCACTCCTTACGACTAGATTAATCCACCGCATGATACAATCTAATAGCAAGAAGCTAAAAGCACGCATATACCTAAACAGATCTACAAATACTCGTTGCTCGTGAAGGCATAACCGTATCGGCAAGATTGCCGAATCGGGGTCCATGAAGAAGGAACAAACGAGTAACATGTAAAAAGACCTATCAGATTAAACCGATCTCTAGTCCACCGGATGACTAGCTCTAGAGTAACCCAAAGACCTGCATCTGCCGCACGATACCCAGTCCTGTCAAGGCTTATTTACATCTAACGCGAATGAACCCGCAACACGTAACAACCTAGATTGATCTAATTCGGCTATGTGAGCTTGATCTACCCGATATTGAATAAACATGAAAGGAACGATCAACAAGCCGAAAAGAGTATCAATCTAGATTGGGCAAAAGAGTGTTGCAAACAATTAAACATTAAATAAAGCATACAACACATGATAACTTAATGAATCTATTAGATCTTGCCAAATCTAATAGAGCCGATAACTATCTTTACTCATGTCTTAATCCGCCGCACGATACAAGGCACAAGCAAAAACTTCCCATCATTAAGCTTAAATCCGCCGCACGATACTAAGCAAAACGGATGAGACTACTTGCATCATAATCTAAATCCGCCGCACGATACTAGACATGATAGCAAGGTTGCCGGGACTTACGGAGGTCGACGGATCGATTGGCCCTCTCGAAGAACTCGACGACACGACTAAAGGACTCGAAGGGTGGCACGTAGCCGGTTGTATTGAATTGGTTGTGAACCCTTATTACAATGGTCGAGGGTTTATATTTATACCCTGGACAAAACATGAGTCCTAAGCACTTACGAACTATCTAACCAAAATTGGAAAGACAAAAACACGCTAACTCTATCCATAATCGGAGTCCTTGATCATCACGACTCCTTCCCTTTTCGATCGCTTCCTTTTTCCTTTCTCCGCCTTCAAATAAAGCGTTGCCGACCGCTTGGCCATTTGCCGAACACATGGAATTTAGCCGACCGCATATGCATTTGCCGAATCCTTCTCTCCGCGCTGCGGGTCCACCTGTCATATTCGACCAAATTCTGGTGTTAACACATGCCCCCTCAATTTCGAGATAAAAGGATTTTATTTCGAAATTGACTATCACGCTTTTCATCTAGGTCAAGCACCGCACACACCCGCAGCCGCCACTTGAAATTTGCGCTTGTTGTTGTCTTCAATGGCGATGGAGACTTCAACCAACTCCATTATGGCAACAGAACTCGGGAGGAGCTTCTAGAGGTAACCCTACTTGCTTTACCTATTCGGCAATTCTTCCGAATCAATTTCCGATGCACCTTTTGATCCATTCGCTTCAATTTCTTCTTAAAGGAAATGAAGAATCAGATCTTGATCTCCAATCTTGCGTGTCCTGGATCCTTTTTTCTTGGTCCGCGGGGAGACCCCAATCCGAGGGATTTTATTGAAAAGGAAACCCTGAGGATCCCCTTTAAGTCTAGGATTTCTCCCCCAAACAGATGGCCGAATACTTTCAAAACATGGCCCCTTCCTTCAATCACAGGATGGCGTGATTGGTACCGTAGGATGCAGTCCAGGAGCAGTGATTTTTGGGAATCTCAAGATATTCAGCACTGTTTGGAGCTTTCTTTAGCCGAAATGCCTAGGAATGACTCCCTCCTGATAGCTGCTTCCCACTTCTGGTCTGACGCCATCAATGCGTTCATCTTCGGTCATGGCCCAATGTCGATCACTCTCTCAGACATCTTCATGATGACTGGTTTAAACATTACCAAGCCAACATACCCATTCAAATACAAAAGCACCAGCTCACGGAAGCGATCAAATCGGGAGGAGGCTGGGCCAAGTATGTCCAGACTTATGCTTCAACTGGCCCTGTGTCTGATAAAGAGTATAGGGCATTCATGAACATGTGGTTATGCAGATTCATTTTACGTGGCAAGTCCAATGAGCCCACTCGAATCACATAGTGATGGCTGAAGAATTGGCTACGGGCAAGCCGATTCCTTTAGGCAAATATCTGGGGGGAGCTTTCTACCACATGATGCACCGGACATCGTCCGGATGAGGAATCGGGCGAAATCTCCTGTGTCAATGGACCATGGTGGCTTCTCCGGATGTGGTTGCAACTATATATGCATCGATTGTCTCTCAGATCTCCACAATCCGAACTTCCCTTCAATCAATTATCTTGAAGATGAAGACCCCGGATACAAATCTTGTCGGACATACGGAGAGGCTGCATCTTCAATCATTATTGACTTAGACCTGGGCCATCTTTTCAAGATTTTCTACAAGGGATTCAACCACATGATCTGGTTTCCCTTCGGGGAGAATGAAAATTTAACTCTCCCCGCAGATTCAGGCTATGAGTTGGGCTGCATAGATGATGATTCCGGGGACATTTTCAATTCTTTCATCAAGCCCCGTGCTCGCCAGCAGAATTTCACCATGGTCGGTTGATAAGCTCAACTTATGAATTTTATAATCCAAACATGGTTGCCAGGCAGTTTGGACTCGGTCAATTGCCTCCAAGGCCATATTTTTCAAGCATCATCAGACCCAGGGAGTCTTTGCTGAATATTACCGAGGCCAATAAAGTTTTCAATCTTGGATGCAAGCTTCCAATATATGAACCCAACCCTCTGGTGATAATTGAAGCCGCTCATCCTTCATTCAACCTCTGGTGGCAGGAATGGCATTCTCACATATTCAGAGCACAAGTCCACCCTTTATGCCAAGTCTTAATGCCCTCATTCTCCTCTGATGATGAGGTACATGCTTATGACTGCTTTTACTTCATGCCTCTGCTTTGTTTCTAAAACATCCTTTTGAACAGGACAATGCTCCTCCAAGTCCTCCAGAAGTTCAGTACTGGCAGCCTGGCCCTATTGCTGCTCTGGGGCATGATGCTCCAAGTCTGACAGCATTCAACAAGATACCTGCTGATGATACAGTGCTCCTGAAGGACCTCAAAAGAAAAACTCCTTCCTCCCCTATCAAGGACACTGCAATTCCCAAGAAAACAAGATCAAAGAAAGCTAAGCCGCTTCCTCAGGTATGAATGTTTTCGACTCTTTATCTTCCACCTGCAAATATATTTTGCACTTATCACCTTCTTTCAACAAGTGCAGGCCAACCCTCAAAGTCCTGATAGGGTAGTGATCTTGGACAATTCTCCTGGAGCCTCCACTGGTCAAGCAAACATCAATGAGTTCACTAGCGATCTTGGTATGCATCAAAGCGAGATGACCAAGCGGATGAACAAGGAGAAGCAAAAAAGAAGTTCCCTTTCATCAGGTGATGAACAAGCGGAGTGAACAATCGGTAGAAGAAATTTCCTCTCATCGGTGATGAACAAACAAGCGATCACGCATCTCATCTCTTCATCGGTCGGGAGAGACATACCGGATTTAACTACTTCGGCAATTCAAGCTATATCAACAAGTCAAAGTCTTGATCTTTGCTCGGGAGGCAATCGATCAAGTAATTGCCGAAGAGGTATTATTCTTACTCCACTCGGCTATTTTTTTACTTCAAACCGAATCATTCGGCTAAACTATCTTCCTTGTTCATCAATAGGATATGCTCACCCTCAAGCCAGCTTTTTCCCTTATCGGCGAAGAGTATCTTTGGGAAAAAGATGATGAAGTTTCTTCCAACCAGCAGTTATCATCGAGAGTCAAGCCAAGCTAAAGGATATAATCTCATTTATGAAAAATGATATCGTTGCTTTGGCCTAAGATTCAGACAAAATAAGGGAAATAGCAGAGCTTATTGATCAAGAGCTTCCTTCCAATCTTAAGGCCGCCATAGACGCTTTATCACACCTTGATGATCACTTTGCTGCTATCAAGAGAGCACACAAGAATATGTCCACCAAAGTTGATCTGGAAAAAAGAAAGGTGGCCAAGGAACAGCAGGCCAAGGAGCTCTACTCTGGCATCAAAGTCAACTGAGCACCTCTTGAGCACTTTAGAACCAGAGCTGCAGGTCATGAGAGAAGAAAAAACCAAACTTGAAGCCCAATTGGCTCAACTGAATGCCAACATTCAGTCTCATGAAACTAAGCTCGCAAATTTGCCATCTCTTGATTCGGCTAAATCCAAAATACAATCAGTCATCAAGGAGACGCGGCAAATCAAAAGCAAACTGTCCAATATCCAAGATTCTCAAGAAGAGGACCAAAAAGCTCTTGATGAAGCCAACCGAATCAAGATTGATGCTCTTGCGCTTATCAATTCTTTCCTAAATGTATAGATGCTTGGCTTGTATTTGAAGATGTAGACACTTAGGCTTGACCTGTCATACTTGAAAACAATTTCTTTTCTCTTGAAAAGTAGATAATCTTCATTTTTTCTCTTTCTTCTCTCGCTTCTTTGCTATTCGGCTCTTCTAATTACGACGCACTCATAGATGTGTACATCGACCGAACGTAACTATTGCTTTGCCTCAAGTGCCAATTTTAGCCGAATAGTTCTATCGGCTATTTAGCCGACCGAGCGTATGGTAACGAATCGCCGGTGGTGATGGGCTCGGCCCAACTCAACATCGGCCCATGAGTGTGGAAACCCTATCCTGTCGCTTGGCTTTCCCCGATCATCGCCACGGCTCCCACATTCATAAATAGGGCCAATCGGCTCCCACCATCATCACATCAAGCACAAGCGGTTGCCATCTTCCTCAATCTCTTCCACTTCCTCTCGCCTTCAAGCCCCAAAAAGCCCCAACCACCACCAATGGCGGCGGCGGCGATCGCAACAAGCGTCCCCGCTCGGGACGAGGCGGAGGGAAGCAGCAACCGGCGCCGGCAGTGAGATCTTCAATCTCTTGAGTTGCGCTAGTTGATAATCTTCACCCGATTTGGGTCTTTGCCTCCTTGCGGTTGTTCATCTTCTCGATCTGTTTCAGGGCCGTCGGGAACACCGGCGACTACATCGCCAACGTCCGGAGGCGGGTCGCCCGGGCCGGCACCCACACTCTTTCTTCCGCCTCCGCTGCTGCTCCTGCGGCGGACGCGGCGGAGGGAAGCAACCGTGGTGGTCGCCGTCTGCAGTAAGAGATGACCTCCCTATCTTATTTGCAGTTTCTTTCTTGTTTAGCCGATCTTGATTGCACCTTGTTTGTAGGACGGCGAGGATCAGCCCTGGCCAATGGCGCTTCATGGCACCGGCCGCAGCGTTTGACGCTCCTGCCCCCGCGCCGGTTCCGGCTCCAGCCCCGGCTCCTGCTCCTGCTCCGGCACCGGCCTCCGCTTCGGCCTCGTCGGGGTCCTCCTCCTCGTACCGTCCTATCTGGGACAGGAACGATGAGGAGATCCGGCGCACGGCGCTATGACGCCGCCGCATACCGCCGCGAGCGGGACGAGCGATGGAGCTTCTTGGTGAAGAGACCAAGAAGTTTGGGATCGCTCGGCTGGAGTTGGAGGACAACGCCGGCGGCGAGCGAGGCCGTCATCACCGCATTTGCTCTTCAACAAATGTTTTCGATTTTCCGTTCTTCCCAATTCATCCGCTCACTGATCGATCTTATGTTCCTTTGCAGACCTCACCGCGGAGCTGGATCGCCTGAAGGTGGCGGCGACGGCGGCGGCCAATCACGTGAATGCCCAGGGGGCGACTCTGGCAGATCGCCTTGAGGCGATTCCTGGTCAGGTCGACCAGGTTGCCCTTCATGGCGTGCGCCTCGGCACCTCCCTCGGCCTGGCGGGGATGTCGTCCTGGACCGGGGACGACTACGCTCCGATGCCGACCGGCTTCCGCGGCGGGCTTCCTCACGAAGTCGACGACATCGAAGGCCTCCCTCTCGGGCAGGGTACGACGCCCACGCCGACGCCATGGCCAACGCCACCAACCCGAGTCCGTCCTCAACAAGCTCTTCAATGAAGAAGAGGAGTAGCTTGTATTAGGATTGGCGCGGGTTGTAAATAAAATCTTAATGAAGAATGTTGGTCCCCTTCTTGTTCTTGTTTGTCTGTGATGATGTTCGTCTATCGCATTTGCTTCTTGCAAATTTTTCCTTAGCTAGAACTTAACCGCAACACTCTTCCGAATGAAATCTTCTCGAACGCATGACGTCAATTCAACCGATTAGATCTTGGCACTATTCCACGACTTGACGGTTTGTAGCGTAGCACTTCAATTCTCTTTATCTTCTCCCGATAAACCTATCAGTTGAGAGATAAGATCAAACCATTCACTTTAAATTTTTTTTTAAAAAAAAATCGGCTAAAGGTAATACAACTGTATCGGCTATTTTTGTTCTGAAGACGATACACACGATATCGGCTATTTTTGTACTAGAGGCGATACAATAATATCGGCTATTTCTCTCCAACTTCTTTTCTTTGCTCTGAAGGTTTATTCAATCGGCTATGCCACACCCATATCAGAGCCATAGTTAAGATCCAACTTCGATACTTGGATAAAACTTCTTAAGGTATCTGCCATTGATGGCTCTAGTAAGCTCTTCTCCAAACAGCGTCTTCAATATATACGCATTGCCAGGCGCACAACTGACAACCCGAAAAGGTCCTTCCTAATTCGGAGACCACTTGCCGAATGTTCTATCTTTGGTACCAATCGGCAATATTGTTTTCCAAACCAATTCTCCTTCTACAAATTGCTTAATTTTAACTTTCTTGTTGTAGTACTTGGCAACACGTATTTTATTCTTCTCAATGTTTTCCAGGCCTTAAGACGAATCAAATGTAAATCCTCTAATTCATCCATCATCGAAATCCTTATAATCTTTATCCGTCAAATCCTTTTGCAATTCAACTCTCCTTGATCCGATTGCAACTCCCAAGGCATCACAAAGACTATGTCCATAAACCAATTCATATGGAGATGCTTGTGTGGACCCATGGCAAGCCATTCGGTAAGCCCATAATGCTTCATTAAGGACCAAGTGCCATCTCCTTGGCTTCTCATCGATTTTCTTCGAATAATCTTGATCATGATCTTATTTGACGCCTCGCTTGGCCATTGGCTTGTGCATAATAAGGAGAAGAATTATATAGCCTTATCCCCATGCTTTCGGCAAAGTCACAAAACTCGAAGAAGTGAACTGAGTCCCTTGATCGGTTGTAATGGTCTAGGATTCCAAACCTATGAATTATATGTTCTTTGACAAAAACTGATCATATTTTCGATGTGACCTTTTTCAAAGGGATAGCTTCAACCCACTTGGTGAAATAATCTGTTGCCGCAACACAAATTTGTGTCCTTTGCTAGATGGAGGATTGATTTGTCCAATTAAATCTATACCCCATCCTCTCGAACGGCCAAGGTTTAATTATTGGATTCGGAGAAAGGATGCGTGCTCTTTGAACATTACCAAATATCTCGACAATCTCGACACCCTTTGTAATATTCAAAGCAATCCTCCAACATAGTCGGCCAAAAGTACCCCGTCCTCCTTATTATCCATTTCATTCGGTAGGCCGACCGATGTGCACCACAAGCTCCTTCATGGACTTCAAACATAATCTTCTTAGCCTCTTCTTGGCTCAAGCACTTGAGCAACACTCCATCTATAGACTTGTGGTACAACTGATCATCAAGAAGCACAAATTTAAGTGCCTTATACCTGAGCCTCCGGGAAACTCTTTGAGATGAGTCTTTCAGATAACTGATAATGTCTTTTCTCCAATCATCTTTTATCTGATCACCATTAAAAGCACCTTCTTCTGCTGCATAAATTTCACGATTTTCCCGATATCCAGAAGCAGCTTGAGCTAATTTGTTTGCTTCTCCATTGTGCTCTCTGGGTATATGATGCAAAGTAACTACTGAAAAACTTTTCAGAAGTTCCCTACATTGTTCATGGTACCCTTGCAGTACATCATTTTTGCATTCATATTGTCCTGTCAACTGATTGATTACCAATTCAGAATCACCAAATACCTCAACAGCAACAGCCTTCAGTTCTACCAACAGCCGAAGCCCTCTAAGCAAAACCTCATACTCTGCTTGGTTGTTAGTGACAGGATATTCAATTGAAAAGGCAAACTCAAATATCTTTCCACGTGGGGATATCAAAAGAATACCAGCACCACCACCTTTGTCACATGATGATCCATCAAAAAATAATGCCCATGGGGCAATGTTAATCATATCAACGAGATAAATCACGATGTTGAGTAATAAAATCGGCAATTGCCTTTGTCCTTTCACTTGCTTTTGCCGACTCATACTTTAAATTAAACTCGACAAAGGCTAATACCCATTTGCCGATTCTCCCACTTAAAATCGGCATTGACAAAATGTGTTTAATTACATCAAAACTAGATATAACCACACATTCGGCATTTAACAAATAGTGCCGAAATTTGGTGCATGAGTAATAAACACACAAACAGAGCTTTTCTATAGCCGAATACCTTGTTTCGGGATCTAACAATTTTCGGCTAAGGTAAGCTATTACTCTCTTTTCCATCAAACTCTTGCATAAGGGCCGATCCTATTGTTAGGCTATCGGCCGCCACATACAAACTTGAAAGGCTTCTCAAGTTGTGGAGGTACCAACACCGGTGGTGCCTTCATATATTGCTTGATTTCATCAAAAGCCTTTTGCTTTGTATGTCACCCCGACAAATTTCTGATCTTTCTTGAGCTTCAACAATGGAGAGAAAGGCAACACTCTTTCCGATAAATTGGATATGAATCTTCTCACGAAATTGACCTTGCCCAGCAATGATTGCAACTCTGTAAGGTTAGTTGGGGGCACAACTTTGTCTATTGCTTCCATGCTCTTTTTCCCAACTTCTATCCCTCCTTTGTGGATCAAGAACCCTAAAAACTCACCAGCCGAGACTCCAAAAGCACACTTGTTTGGATTCATCTTTAAGCCATGTCTCCTTGTGCACTCCAAAGTCTTTCTTAAATCGGCTAAATGTCTTTCATGGTCTCTCGGATTTGACTACTACATCATCAATATAAATTTCTACAATCTTGCCGATTAACTCATGAAAGATATAGTTCATGGCTCTCTCGATAAGTTGCACCAGCATTCTTTAATCCAAATGTCATCACTATCCACTCAAACAATCCAATGTGACCAGGACATCCGAATGCGTCTTTGCAATATCTTCAACTGCCATGAAAATCTGATTGTAGCCATTGCCATCCATAAAACTAATAACTTCATAACCCGCTGCTGCATCCACTAACAAATCGGCAACTCGGCATTGGGTATCCATCCATTGGAGTAGCTTTGTTGAGATCTCGAAATCTATGCATACCCTCATCTTCCCATTCTTCTTGTAAACAGTACTATATTTGAAATCCATTCGCATACCTGCATGGCCGAATAAAGTTTGCTTCAATTAATCTCTCAATCTCTTTCTTTACATCGGCCAATACCTCCTCTTTATAGATTTTCCGTGGAGGTTGTTTGAAAGGACGAAATCCAGGTTTTATAGGCACTTATGCTCAACAATTGATCGATCCAACCAGGCATCTCTCGTGTAATCCCAAGCAAAACAATCTTTGAACTCCTTCAAAGAACTCTATTAACTTCAATTTATATTCTCGGGTCTAAATTTGCACTTTGATATACATCGGCCTTGACTTTGTGCTATCACCAACATTGATTTCTCTAACTTGTCGGCCGACATGAAACCACGACCCGGTTTGCCTTTGTTGCCATCGATTGGATTGCCCATTAAAAGTTCTTGTTAGAGCCGATTTGCTTGGATCGGTCATTGATCTCTGTCGAACACATTGACAGACCTTCCTTCCATATCTTACCCGAAAGGCAATCTAGTCCATCATACTCCCAATAAGCAGGCTCGGAAGTGGCAACACTCACTGAATCATCAGCCTGAACAACTTCTACATCATCTCCTACCCACTGAATAAGGATTTGATGCATAGTTGAGGGTATACAGCAATTAGCATGGATCCAATCTCTTCCAAGAAGCATGCTATATGCCCCCTTGCCATCAATGACAAAGAAGGTAGTGATCAAAGTTTTGGATCCAATCATCGGTTCCACATGTCTTGCTCCACGAGTATCGAAGCATTGCCAAAATCTCTAAGGATCATGTCGTTGCAGCAAATCTTCACTTGTCATACCAAGCTTTCTGAAAGTAGCATAGGGCATAATATTGATAGCAGCCCCTCCATCAACAAGCATCTTGGTTAAAGGTTTGACATTGACATATCCCTTCAAGTATAATGGCTTCGGATGACGGTTTTTAAGCGGCTTGTCAAAAATTGCTTGCCGAGTCAACACAAGTTGAGCCATCAAGTCTCGGCATTCGGTTTCATCAAAATCTGAATATACCTCATCTTGCACTTCTTGGTCTTCGGGAGCTTTAAACTCTAATGGAATAAAGAACACCATGTTAGTATCAGCCGAAGGACCTTGTCCATCATCCTTTTTCTTAGGACGCCATACTGGCTTCTTTTCGGCTAATTCCTGCTTCAGCTCTTGATTTCTCAAACGCTGAACTCTTCTCTTCTGACTTTTCCGCAGACCAGGAGGGCACCATTGACCTTTTTGCCACCTGTAGGAGCTCTCTTCCGTAGTATGGACACTACTGTGAGCCCAAGTTTGGTCTGCAAATCTTTTCCTCTGATATCCATCAAAACTGTTTATTTTTAGGCGCCGATCGTTCTCTGGAACTTTCATCCCAAGTCTATCATGAACGGGACGGTTGACTCGAGATTGCCTCGTACTCGAATATTGATCACCGCATTCGGGCAATTGTTTACGGCGAGCAATTTCAAGCCTTCATTCCAACAAGTGTCCGAAGAAGGAACAATTCCAATGAGATTGCTCTTGCTCTCTCCCGTACTCTTCTTGTTCCCTTTGGCGCACTTCGCTTCATATCTCCGACGTTACGCCATGAACTGCGCTCCTCCTCAATGTACTTCTTGTTCCTCATCATACTCCATCTTCTTTTCCCATTGCCACTTATTCAACAAGTGTCGTCTTTGTAACCCTACGCTTCGGATCAGCGTGTATTCGACAATTTCCCTTAGCTGCATCTGAAGTCTGACCCTTCTCTGTTCGGCTATTTTTGAACTGCGCTTGTTGTACTTCCTCCTTGGTAACTTGCCGATTAGGGTCAACAGAACCACTCTCCTTGGCTCTTTCAGATGTCAAAACCTTCATCTTTCCCTTTTCCTTGGACTCACTGGCATCAACCATGCCTATGGAGAAAGAGACCATGTTCGAGGGAACGGGTTCTTGTCTACTTTCATCTTGCCATCAAATCTTAAGTGTCCATCCCGAATAGCCTTCGAATCTTTACTCGAACACTCGGCAATCATTGATATGATGAGAGTTTGTATCATGAAATCCACAAGTACTTCTTATCCTTTACTCCTTCGGGCGCAAAGATAGGATGTCCTTACGCGGCTTAACGCGTCCTTCTTGGACCGATACAAAAAGAGCTTATCTGCTTTACTCGACATCAAAATCATAAGATCCCTTCTCTGCTTCACCCATCGATGACCTGACCAAAGTAGGCTCTTTTGTCCAGTCAACTCGCAGCAGCTACTTCATCTTCATCTTCATATTCGGATGCTTCTTCCGAAATCCCGATACATATCAACAAGTTGCACTGTTCTTCCGAAAACGAGCATCTCTTCGAACCCTTGGGCTTGATTGCTCATTGCTTCGGCTTTTGTGCAAGCTGTCCAAGGTCTTCAAACTCCATGCCGAATAGCTTGTCTCTGATATGTGGCAGCATGCCTGCAATGACCAATTGTGCGAGCTGATCATCAGGAATAGTCAGAGAATAGCACATGTTCTTTGCTTCTCTGAATCTGCGGAGATACTCCATTGGTGTCTCAGTAGTTTTCATCCTCATAGCCCACAGATCAACCATTTTCTTCTCATTGGTTCCTGTATAAAAGTATGAATGGAACTTTTGCTCCAACTCTGCCCATGTACCAATGGAATTGGCCGGCTGCGATGCAAACCATGTGAAAGCCGGCCCTGTCAGAGACATAGGAAAATATCGATCCTCCAAGCTTCATCGCAGCTTTCTCCAAGTTGCATCGATATCTACTTGACATGCTCAATGGTACCGGTGTCATCCCGACCGAGAGAATTTGGTCAAATCCGTTGGTGGCTTAACTCTTGGTGGAAGAGCTACCCTATTGTACCATTCGGGAAAGGAGATTTGTATGCATATGTCGATGCTTTGGTTTCAGGCCGAATTGATTCTCGCATCATGTCGGCCATTCTCGCTTTAGGAGCTCATCATTTGCATCTTTTGCTCCCCTGTCTTCTAGAAGGCATTCCTGATGCACTCCTGTACCCTGGATTCGGCAAAGCACTCAGAGCACTGTAATCAGTAAATTCATTATACCCATCTCCATAGACACTCTTCTGCAATCTATTTGCCACTGGAGCAATCTTGTAAGCAGATGCGGGTATATCCGTTGTTGCACCAAAAGTTACTTGACCATAAGTTTGCTGCTCGGCAACAGGAGGCTTTTCTTTTTCATCGTGAATAGTTCCATCCTTGCTTGAACCGATCATCTCTTCTCCTCCAGTTGACTTCCCTGAAGATTGCTGAGTGTTGAAGTACACTGGCCCAGCAAGCTCTCCAAATCTTTCTTCAAAGCGCTTGTCAACTGCTGGACCAAAAGTGTCAGCCATGATCTTGCGGAAAGTGCCCAGAAAAGCTGTGTTGTGATTCAACATAGTGTCTCCCACAGCTTTGTATATGGCTGCAACTACCCTCTGCATCTCCTCCTCGTCAGTAATGTCAGACTGACCAGCGAGAAGAACTCGTGGCAGTGATTGCTTGACGATCACTCTGCCACTCTTGTTCTTGGAAAAAGACATCAGACATTTCTGCTGAAACTGTTCCATTGCCTGTTCCACGATCTGGCGTTGCTCTGGCTGCAGCTCGTCCATGGTCACGTTCAGAACGTGACTGTTGTCAATTTCCGATCCCATCTTAGATTGAGAAGTTGTCCCACCGGGCGTGCCAAAAAGTGTGTTGACGCAAAATGTGACCGCCCTGCGCCTCACACACAGCAAGCCGGAAAGCCTAGCTTCAATCGGGTGCCCGGGCGTTCTGAATCCGGAAGCGTGCCAGTCGGTTTGACCTGAAAGCCGACAAGGGATAAAACTGTTAGATCCAAAAGGTGGAACGTGCCGGTTGAGACCAGACAGTTCCATATTTACGGCCCTGAAGCCACTTACGATGACATACAGCTATAGAAGCTGTCTGCCAAAGCATGTTTATAGCCCATTCGGCAAATACAAAGTAAGAAGCATAAAAACGCTGATTGCCGAATACACATGTATGTAAAGACATGTTTGAACAAGTGAAAATCGATCATCATATATCATATAAAGTATAAATCTAAACCGATATCATTGTTCAAAGCATAATGAATAAGCAGGCAACTCGTAAATATAAATCTATTTAAATAACACATGCATAGGCCTAATCCAACTAGTCTGCCGCACGTCTAGTCTTCATAAACCCGTCGAGCATAAACCCAAGCAAGTTAATCCACCGCATGATACCGCTTGCTACAGATCTACGCCACTCCTTACGACTAGATTAATCCACCGCATGATACAATCTAATAGCAAGAAGCTAAAAGCACGCATATACCTAAACAGATCTACAAATACTCGTTGCTCGTGAAGGCATAACCGTATCGGCAAGATTGCCGAATCGGGGTCCATGAAGAAGGAACAAACGAGTAACATGTAAAAAGACCTATCGATTAAACCGATCTCTAGTCCACCGGATGACTAGCTCTAGAGTAACCCAAAGACCTGCATCATAAGAGAAACCTATCCGACGATACCCAAGAGTAACCCAAAGACACGCATCCTGTCAAGGCTTATTTACATCTAACGCGAATGAACCCGCAACACGTAACAACCTAGATTGATCTAATTCGGCTATGTGAGCTTGATCTACCCGATATTGAATAAACATGAAAGGAACGATCAACAAGCCGAAAGAGTATCAATCTAGATTGGGCAAAAGAGTGTTGCAAACAATTAAACATTAAATAAAGCATACAACACATGATAACTTAATGAATCTATTAGATCTTGCCAAATCTAATAGAGCCGATAACTATCTTTACTCATGTCTTAATCCGCACGATACAAGGCACAAGCAAAAACTTCCCATCATTAAGCTTAAATCCGCCGCACGATACTAAGCAAAACGGATGAGACTACTTGCATCATAATCTAAATCCGCCGCACGATACTAGACATGATAGCAAGGTTGCCGGGACTTACGGAGGTCGACGGATCGATTGGCCCTCTCGAAGAACTCGACGACACGACTAAAGGACTCCGAAGGGTGGCACGTAGCCGGTTGTATTGAATTGGTTGTGAACCCTTATTACAATGGTCGAGGGTTTATATTTATACCCTGGACAAAACATGAGTCCTAAGCACTTACGAACTATCTAACCAAAATTGGAAAGACAAAAACACGCTAACTCTATCCATAATCGGAGTCCTTGATCATCACGACTCCTTCCCTTTTCGATCGCTTCCTTTTTCCTTTCTCCGCCTTCAAATAAAGCGGTTGCCGACCGCTTGGCCATTTGCCGAACACATGGAATTTAGCCGACCGCATATGCATTTGCCGAATCCTTCTCTCCGCCGCCTGCGGGTCCACCTGTCATATTCCTGACCAAATTCTGGTGTTAACAGTCTCTAATGGAGAGTTCAAGGATTTTACAACATTTTTTACACTAAATCAGAAATACTTCATATTCTCGTTATGACAGTAGTCACAGCATCTGCCAGCACGTAGCACATACACAGCCTCACTTCATTGTCCATTCAAGCTACTCCACTCCATGTGTAGCAACAGCCTACTTTGCAAAAAACAAAGCATGTTCTAGAGAGACATGATCATACACAATTAGGCTCTGAATAATCATCTTACTCAGAAACAAGATGAATAAAAATTTAAAATTCTAAGATTCTGAGAACTTTCTTACTGGTGCTACTTGCACATTGCAAGAATCTTTCACTTTCTTGCAGACTATCAATTTGTATGCACATCCTCCTTTTCAGACTCTCTCTGCAATTTCTCCTGCACCATCGATGTGCATCAAATATAGCACCTTCCTGTGCCCTTGCCTCTCCTTCAGCTTCGATGCTATCGAGTTTCAGCGGCTGCATCATAAGCAGCTACATCAAGATGACAAATTCTTTATCCTCAACCATTATTCTCCTTTCAAGCTCTCTGACTCCTCCATTGCTGTTGACTACATCATATTACTGTATGCACAATCCCAACACATTCAAAGAAGCACATCACTGAATCTAAGTGAAACAATATTGTTGACGTTAATGAATTATGAGCATAATTTGTTTGCAGACTCACACTGTCAAAATGGGTTGCAGTGGCGACGTGGAGTTGGATGGATGAATGTGGTATGGTCGTGGTGCCAGATACATGCTCCTCTCCAGCATCTCGAGGACCCTGCTCATGGACGCCCTGTTCGTCAGCACTTCCTCGCGCATTCTCCTCGCCAGGATCTTGCGCTACTTCACTATTCCTCGCGTGTTTTCCTCGCCTGATGCTCCGGATCTCTCACCACTGCCATACAACACACCACCGGCATCAAGCACGTGGTCGGAGGAGGCCCAATGCGTCACTGGCAGGGTCTGAGCGCTGCCGGCAGGGGGTCGCGCACGCAAAGCCGTGCAGCGTGCAACGGCGTGAACGGCGTGCAACGGCGTGCCCTCAGTATCCGTCCTTGGCCTTCCAGATCCGCCAGAACGTCGGCCTGCACAGACGCCAAACTAATGCAGCAGTGGCGGCGGCGCCTCCACATCAGTCCAAAATCCCAAAACCGTAACCAAATCAGAACCAAACCACCAAGCATGCTGAACACGTTGAGATCGATGCGTGCTTGCTTACACTAGGGCGAGGAAGAGACGGAAGGAGATGACATTGCCTGCAGAGAAATCAACCACGAACGCAGTCAGTCAGCACCCGAAAGAGACGCCCCCCCAGGAAATTGATCGATTCGAGTTCTAAGCAGCGAAATCGAACGAAAACCCCAGCATCCGCGCCGATCCAGATCGCGCGAGTGAGTTCCAGGAGGGCGCGGCGCCGATCGAACGAACGAACGAACCACACACCTACGATGCCGACGACGTTCCGGGGAGATGGCCATCTTCGTCCGCGGCGGTGGTGGCTCTCGCGGCGCGGCTGACGAGCTGCGGCGGGGCGGGTTATGAAGCGGGAGGAGATTACGGGGGAGGGGGATACGGAGGGAGGAGATTATTATTTTTTTGACGGGGAGAAGCGATTAAGTTTTTTTTTATGCCGGGGGAGGGGTTTATGGAGCGGGGAGGGGATTACGGGAGGGGGTCATTAGTTATGTGGTGACGATGACATTTGATCCTTTTAGTAGTAGTAAGATAAGACTAGTATTGTGCAGCCCTTGAATACCAAATACGTCGTTCCTTTCTTTTTTTTGCCCGGGACTCCAATACCACATTCTTTTGTATATAGATGGCATAAAAAATATGATAGCCAGGGATGAATCGAATAATCATCTATAATTAGGTACTTGTTTTGTACCACGTCATGTTTTTATCATGTTAATTAATTATATAAATGTGAGTTGAATTGAAATGTCTTCTAATTGTGTTTATTATCCATTGTTTATGTAAACTAGTGCTACAACTTAGAGTATGTACAGCCCACAGACAGAGACATGTCTGCAAGTTCTTGAAATTCACACCACACACAACTACAAATAGACAACTTGTACAACCCACAGGTCCTGTCTATTAAACTATCTACAAGTGATTTAATGCTTATATGTAACCATAATCAATAATGAATATCATTTTAGTAATACTATGGTGTTGCTATTTGATATAACATAATTTCACATCCACAAGCAACACAAGTTTACAACATTTTGAGAACAATCAATAGGTTTCACCTGAAGAAAATACTAGTCCTTTTTTTGCCCCCACAATGCTCTCAGTATAAGATTATAACCTTCAAAACTACAATGAAAAGCAAATAATACTCATAAGTCATAACACTTTTTTTCCTCGACAAATATGAGAGAAAAAATTAACCTCCCAGGTTCCATCCTGCACATGTACACGGGGACTGATTCTATAGCATTTGATTTGATATGCGCAATACATAAATTAAGCGTTACAAACAGAGCAGTGCAATAGAAATAGAGTAGTGCTCAAGTGGTGTCCTGTTGGAGCATAAGACTATCTGCACTCTTCGTACCATAAATCTATCCTCTAAAAAGAATATTTTGTCCTAGTTATCGAGATTCTATTCTCTATATCTAGTTTTTCCGCACTCATCATCCTCTATATCTCATACTCTGTAACAACTACCCTATATTCTATTCAACCATCCCAACTACCATATCCTCTCTCCTCACTTTTTCCCCTCCTCTTTTTCTCCGCCCGGCCCTCTCCTCTCTACCCGCTCGCTTGGGGAACCACGGCTCCTCAGCGGGCCCCATGAGCGGATAGCGCATGCCCGCTACCACGCATATTTGGTGGATGGGAGCCGGTCTTGGATGACAGCAGAGTGGGATAGTGTAGCCATTGTGGCTCTTTCATCCGCTATCAGCTTTTCGCGGACGCGGTAGCGGATTGAAGGGTGGATAGTCTAAGCTCAAACACCTCCACGACATACGCTCGAACACCAACATTTGCCATCCGAGTGACCGAGCATCACGAGCACAGTAGACTTGCCGTGCGAGATACGCAGAAGAAGTAGGCCGCTGAGCCGGATTCGCGGCCAACGGGTAGAGCTGGGCTCCACGCAAATCCATGGCCTGTTAGGGAAGATGATGCCACAACTCCCTTCCGCCCCAATGTTGTTGCCGCAGCCAGCGGTGATGCATGCTCACCATTGTCCCCGCCGCTTCCGAGCCGTTGGGATCCGCCGGAGCAGCTGCGATGTTGTCCTCTGCTCTTGCCGCATCGCTCGTCATCATCGATGCCGAAATTTGGGAACGAAGGTTCCGACGACGGAGGCGGTGGGATATATGGTATGGGCAAGATGGATTTTGCCGCGCATATCGAAATCGAGCGCGCCACTCCGGATCACTCGCGTTCACCTTGGAGACGACCGGCCTATACAGCGCGGCTCTCAACCACCGACGAGGACTGGGAGCACGAGCCGAGAGTGTTGTCTCACGAGACGACGGGCTCCCTCTCTCTGCTCAATTAATGGTTGATGGTGGGGTGTTTTTCGCAAAAAAGTCATCATACAGACGAGGCATACCGCTGCGCTGTACATGCCCTTAGGTACTTAAACAGCGGTCCTAGGACTTGAGTTTCACCTCTCTGCCAGTAGACTTCACTGCTCAGAGCCTCTCTACCACTAGACTTCACTGCCGAGAGTCTCTCAGATCCCAAATTATTTGTCTAGATTCTATATATTTATGACCCGGCAGTTAAGGCTCGTACATACCCAGCAGTGATTCTCCAACAATAATTATTTATTTTGTACTCCCTGCGTCCCAAAATAGATGTCATTCTCGCTTCCCCGAGAAGTTAATATTTTGAAATTGCCGACAATTATATATTAAAATATATAAATATTTATGCTAAGTAATTAGTATCATCTGAGATATTTAAGTCTGGTTTTTCTAATAAATTTATTTGGAGATAAAAATGTTGCATTGTACTTTATACAAATCTAGTCATAGTTGAGAAAGTTTGACTTGCACGCTTCCCATAGCGTCATCCTATTTTGTTGCTAAAAAATAGCGTCATCCTTTTTTTGACAGAGTGAGTAGTGGTGAGCCAAAAGTGTCATATCAACATTCCAATTACATTCTTCATATCAATATAATTACAAACCTTCAACAATTTGTCAACAACCATTGTTTGCTGGAGGTTGAACAAGGCTTACAACTGTTACAATACATTGATGACAGCCAACTGACTGCGGTATCATATCTTTGGCTAAAGTAGAAAAGAAAACTTTTCTTAGACTTTAATTGGCATGCACTTAATCATGGGTTTCATTGCCTTACCTAATTTAATAATGACTAAGAAAAGGACATATCAATACCATCAAAAGCAATATTGCAAGATCCACCCACTTAGAGTAACCCATTTCCACTTGTAAGCTAGTCCTCAATATGTAGTCACCACTAACAGTGAGCCCCCTTCCTAAATCATCAAATACTAAACCCAGAAACTCATTCTTATAAAGTCCTTGTGTAGCATATTTGTGGTAGGAGATATAGTATGTTGGATACTTCCACACAGGTTTCGGGAGGTCATTTGGAAGCCTGAAGCAACCAGCGTTGAGCATTAGCAGCCCTTGCATTCCAGAACCAGTTATTATGCCCAGAAGAAAATCAGGCACAATGGCAGCAACAATCGTCATCAATTCCTCAACCAGCATTGTGCAAGCCCATAGCACTGCCGCAAAGTAGAGGAAGTGATCAAAGCCTCTTTGAAGCCCAGTCAAATAATAGCATATTGCACCTGGTATTATGGAGATGACTCCTAAGTATAATGCTGATGAGAGTGTGTTAGAAATGACAAATCCAGTAGCACCATAATGACCATTCATCTGTTCTTTTCTGAACATCTGCATTTTTAAAAAAAAAAAAAATGAATGAAAGATAAAAATACAATGTACAATACATCCAACAAAAATCTAATATATTTCTACTGGTATTAACATTTGTACCTTCATGTCCTCGACAAATGATGGAAATCCCCCAATTGACATCATTGTCAATAGAGTTGATGTAAACATTAACATAGATACTCTTGCCTAAAATGCTCAGAGTCAAATACTTTCCAATGTTCTAATAAGCATATAATGATTTTAGCATACTTACTTGGATTGATGAAAAACTATAGCCAACATTGAAGAAAATCGTGCCAATGCTTATGCAAATGGCTATATAAATACCAAACCGCAACCAATAGTAGCCCATGTCTCGATGCATGTTAATTACTGATCTTTTGGCCAACACTACACATTTGTTCAAGAAAGTAGCTTGCCTTTTCTTAGTGAAAGGTGCACCCTGTTCAATTAAATGAAAGGCGATAAAAGAATTAATATTGGTATGGTCATTCTAGCTTGCTAAATTAAACATATATAAAGGCTTACCTGCTTCATCATGCTTCATTTCTCATTTCCAAATTATTCTGAGATATTAAAGAATCTACTAAAGTTTGTATGACTTCACTTGCACATGGTAACAGAAGGGTGGACCCTTCCTCAAGTTCCTATTCAAATGTATTTTCTTGTAAGCATAAGAAAACTTACAAAAAAGGAACAAAACATGGCCTTAAATTGCAGGAGATAAATATATAAATACCTCGAAATCTTTATTTATAATCATTAAGAAGTGATCTCCGTCTCATAGAGTCATAGGACATGGGTAGCCATTAGCATCAAAGAACTGCAGAAACAATATATATATTTGTAAAGATTTGGTTCATTCAATTGGCAGTTGCCTCTCTGTTCGTACGTGGAGTAAAGATAGCATTCATATGTACACACTGTGTGAAGATGGATAGATATTATGAAGCATATGTCATCAATGAATTTTATGCTCATGGTTTTAAATGTACTTGTAAGAATTTATATAAAAAAACTGTTGATACCTAACAAGAGTGAGGAATATTATTAGAACACTATTTTGAGGACATCTCCAATGTTTGCAAGCTAAGGTATTCACTAATTGAAGTTCACATAACAATTTTACACATTATTTTGCTGTACTTGTCTAGGTTTAAAGAGAAACGTAATTATCACTCCTTTTAGCTAGATGCTAGATTGTTTGACACATTCTCTTCATTGGAAGTTATAAATTAAGTAGTAATAACTACTAAGTGCATGGAAAAAAAACAGTTGTAAGTAGTATATATATCTTAAGTTAATCCCTATACAACGAACTTTTATTTTTTGTTCTAGAAAAGGAGGAGATACCATTAATTAACACGTACTCTAATAATCTCCACATATATTATACCGTAACCACATATATGTTAGCTCTTTTTGCACAAAAGAGAGAAACATATTAGTTAGAGCATCTCCAAGGGTTTTGCCAAATTGACTTGGCATTTGTTGTTGTTTACAAATTCCCATAACAAAATGCAAATAATAAAAATAGGCCATCTCCAAGGGAATTGACATTTGAACTTGGTAAAGGATAAAAATAGGAGGTCTCCAGGCGCGTGCGCTTTCCTCGCGCGATCGGGTTTGCAAAGCCGTCCACGGCTTGGCATTTTTGCCAAGTTTGCTCCCTCATTTGCCAAGTTTCCCAAATTGCAAACTCCAAATGGAAAACCGTTGGATACCTCTTTTGGAGTTTTTTTGGCAAATTACTCAAATGCAAACCTCAAATGCAAAAACCTTGAAGATGCTCTTAGCCATGGATTAATACTCTAATAACCGCCAGATATATTAAGCCATAACCATGTTAGCTATTTTTGCAAAAGAAAGAAAGAGAAATATATATATTAGGTACCCATCATATGGATTAATACTCTAATAACCCCCAAATATATTAAACCATAACCATAGTAGCTCTTTTTGCAAAAATAGGAGAAACATTTAGGTAATCATCATATGGAGAGATACCCAAATTAGGTGATCATCATCATGTGAAGACATACATGAACCATCTGTCTTTTCATCATATGAAAAACATGTATGGTTAATTAATGTTGAAAGCAAATTGAATGAGCCAACAACTAACTAACAACCGAAAATTCTACGAATTAATATCTCCATCATACAACAACTCAGGATTATATTTGGTCAAACATTTTGTCACACGGATAGTTATTACACTAATGTGGATATATACTCGGATCAACTGTGCTGCCATCTTTTGCTAAAAAGAAGAAGAAGTTAAAACTGGATTACAGTTACCCATGTCAATATTTTAACTGTACCTAGTGACCTTTTTTTTAACATGTATAACTAGTGACCTTTTTTTTTTGAACATGTATACCTAGTGACCTTTGATTTAAGGTCACCCAAGGTAAGATGATAATAAAGAAAACATTTTTTTTTTGTACCTAGTGACCTTTGATTCAATTACCTTTTGTGCTATTTTCTTGTAAGATGATAATAAAGAAAACATATTGATATTTCAAAGGAAGTTAATTGCTGTTATATTCATTTTAGTTTAACAACATTGGATAGGAAGGGATATTTATTAGTAGGTCAATATAACCAGTAGGAAGTTGTAGGACTTATAGTCAATATATATTCAAGAAACTGAAGACAACTGCATGCTCTGGATAATTAAGGCGATGCAAAAGGCATATGAAAATGGTTCCATATATATGCATCCTTTTCAAGAACAATGTCACTATAACCTGGATTGCATCCGATGCTGGGCCAAAATACACCATCCTCCCATACGCCATGAGGCAGAGGCCATGGAAGAGCTGGAACACCTCACTGCTCGGCTGGTGCATGGCGGCCACCACCGTGATCCTCTCGTTCCTCGCGAGCCTGGCGATGACATGGAACGACGTGTTTGGAAGACATCAACTCGGAACATTTATTTTATATTGTTCAGTCTCTTGGAGAAATTCAATTATGGCATACACTATTGTCGTGATGTATATGTTGTTGGTCATATGGCATAACGATATAGTCTTAGAACTGATAGTCACTAGAGTGTCAGGTTCTCCTTTATTTTTATTTATACCATTGTGCTTTAATGCAGAGGATGAAATTGGATTAATGATTATTGTATCCACTTGATGTAATAATGGTAAATTAATGATAAAATCTTTCATTTATCATAAAAATAGCATAAATGCGAACATTATCGTCTATTTTGATATT
This sequence comes from Themeda triandra, assembly GCA_018135685.1. NCBI lineage: Eukaryota > Viridiplantae > Streptophyta > Magnoliopsida > Poales > Poaceae > Themeda > Themeda triandra. Next base: position 1,091 of record JAENPR010000079.1, on the reverse strand, counting down.
ATCAAGGGCAAACTAATATGTCATTGTTAGTACATCCATTCCAAATTTAATGGCCAAAAAGAACTTGTGGAGAGCATGAGAAACTTAAAAAGTAGACGCTAGCAACCTTTCCAATGGAACCGACGACATGCTTATTCTAAACATGCTATCACTTTCAGTTCTTTGAACTAGCACAGTAGATGAATGACAATGATGCCAAATGGTATCATTATCGCTTCCAACCATGGGTGATACCAAGAAAAGAAAAGATGTGTATTAGTACAATTGGGACTCACAACCTCAACGTTCTGTCAAAGTCTCAAGTACGGGTGGCAGCCGTGTCCACTTATAAGTATATATAGCTGATGATATTCTTTTAACTTCACATTTAAAATCTTGTGTTGCATATTTGAACTCCAAATTAAACAATCTCAAATAAAAAAGATTGCTAACTGCAAAGTTATAGTAGATCTCATCAAGTACTACAACTTTAATATTGGTTTTGTTTCTATTCAAGATTGTTTAACAGGTCCAACAACTTATATTGAATATTTCGGCACATAAATAAACCATATCAAATTTGAAAGTTGTCAACTAAAAAATTTTACATCTATTTGGACTCCACAATTTTGGTATAAAGTTTGTCTTGACCCAACTTTATATGAAAAAAATTATGATTTTTTCATGCAAACCAAGCTACGAACAAGCCGTGATAGGTAGATTTTCTTTGTCAATTCTGCCACAGCACTGTTATTATAAACAAGTTATTTTTTTTTTTTGAGAAACAAACAAGCTACTTTAAACTCAACACAAAAGGATGTTATGAACACAAAAGGATGTTAATCTAGAGTCAGTTGCATTGAAAATGTTGCATGAAGACATTACCATACACAAGTTAGCATAGAAAGACATTATTAACTTTTTAAGGTGAGACAACAATAAGATTTTTTTTTCAAATTATTACCAGCTAAGGCATCAAGTAGGGTTGTCTTATGTCTTGCCACAACCCGAAGGCCCCATCAGAGCCAGCACTTCACCTGGACGAGCATACCCTCTGATCTTGTCGAGAATCACTGCGTCTTTCGCCCTCCCGCTAGTGGCTGTCACCGAAA